>JAJNCF010000036.1:1200000-1800000 GCA_022457085.1 Saccharomycotina sp. CBS 16003 | reverse complement strand
TTTCATTGAAATATTTTGAGATCACTCTATCCTTTACTTCTCTTTTTGCCAGCTTTCAAATCATATCTTTGAACTGCGATTTAAGTTATCTTTTAGTAACTGTCACCAAGTTTTCACTCTTCACTAAAGTGTGTGATTTCGCGACCTTGATTTTTTTTTCACCTTTGCAGACTAATTTTATCAGCACACAGTCGCCATGTCAGTACCTTCATCTTATAAGGTGCGCAAGTATCAATATCAACTGGTATTTGTATTTTTGTTCTTGGTGCTCATATATCAATATCATCACAGCTCTTCAGCTCCCGCAGCTGTGCTTAATTCTTTAAATGAAGCCGAATCAGCCCCCGAGCATATTCTTTCGGGGCGACACGCTGGCGACCTTGCAGCACTCGAAGACCATGACGTGCCAAGCAAAAACGATAAGTTTGTCGCTGCAATGACTCCCGGAGCTGGCTCTGGTTCTTCACCAGCTGTTCTGGATGGTTCTGGGGTAAAAAAGGACGTACCTTTTACTCCGAAAGGAGGTATCAGACTGAATCAACTCTCAGGTTTGTCTAATGGTGCTGTTCCTAATATTCCTAATATTCCTGCTGGTAACAGTAATGTCAACACAGGCAATGTCAGCCCTAACGGCAACTCCAATTCAGGCTCTTCTGGAGGTGTGGTGGCCCCCAACACCAACGACTACAACACTCTGGAGATCATCCCTCGTGTTGGCGCTACTCCAAAACTTGATTCAAGCGGTCCTGCTCCAAATCTCCTTCCACAAGCTTCACCACTTCCTAGACCTCGCAAGTATCCCGTGGGTTCTATCAAACAACTTCCTCAGGGCAGTAGCTCTTTTATTCCTCAAATTCAGGCCCAAGGGTTTGGCTCTGAAACTGACAGTCAACGCCAAATTCGTCTTGGGCGCCTTGAAACCATCAGGCAAGCTTTTTTGCTTTCATGGAATCAATACAAACGATTTGCCTGGGGCAAAGACGAAATCAAGCCGGTTTCTCAAGTCGGTCTGAACGATTACGTTGGTTGGGCCGCAACTTTGGTTGATTCTCTTGACACTCTTCTTATTATGGGTTTGAACCAGGAATTTCAAGATGCTGTCGACTATGTTAGGACTATCGATTTCACAACTAGTTTTAGAAACGATATTCCTTTATTTGAAACGGTTATCAGATATCTTGGTGGTCTTTTGTCTGCTTATGATCTGTCTGAGGCTTCTCAACCCATTTTGCTTCAAAAGGCTACTGAGCTTGGTGATAACCTCATTGCTGCCTTTGATACTCCAAACCACATGCCTAGAGTTACTTTCCTATGGACAAACGCTGATGCAAACAAAAAGTATCGTGCAAGTGCTAATTCGCCCACTTCCGAAATTGGTTCACTTTCTTTGGAATTCACTCGGTTGGCCCAGCTCACTGGAAACAGTACATACTACGATGCTATTGATAGAGTCACTGACGCTATCATCAATCTTTCAAAGAAGTCAAAGATTTCATACTTATTGCCCACAAAGCTTGATGCTTCTGGTTGCAACACTAGTCCTTTGTCTAGAGACTCTGCTCAAGAATACAGCTTCAATTCTCAATCAGATTCGAGTACGCCAAATGCAAATTCACAGACTTTCAGAGACCCTGAGGAAGCTTTAATGCATAACAACCGACAGTACTCGAATGGCAAGGGTCTATTCAAACGTGAATTCAAGTTAGATACTGTTCCCAAAGTTGGCGTCTCCTTCGCACAGGGTCGTCAAAACAATCAAAATGGTTCTGGTTCAAGCTCTAGCAACTCAAACTCGCAACCACGACAACCTCAGCAACCCCAGCAGCCTCAACAACCTTCTTCACCACGTCCCAATCGCCCCAATCCTCAAAATTCCCCCAATCCTCCAAATTCTCCTAATCCCCCTAATCCCCCTAATCCTCCTAATACCCCCAATCCTCCTAATTCACCCAATCCTCCTAATACACCCAATTCTCCTAATGCCTATCCGGCTCAGCCAACACAACCATCACCTCCTCTCCAGCCCTCTCCTCCATCTTATCAAAATGTTAGGCCCAACTATTCTCCTCAGCAACCCGCTCAGCCAACTCAGCCTTCTCGTCCAACTCAACAATCTTCTCAAAACATACGTCCCAATTCTGGTAACGGTGCTCAAAGTCCTACTGTGACTTCTACTGCGGGTAACTCTGGTTCTGCTGGTTCTGGTAATGTTCCTTCTGGAGTCACTATAGGATCTATTGGTGACAATGGAGTTACGGGTCAACCTGGTACGCTTTTGGGGCCTTCTTCTACTTCTTCTACTAGTATTATCCAAGGGCCTGTTACCGATGTTGGTGCTCCTGCGAACGGAAATGCTGGTGTTGTTATAGTTGTCCAGCCTTCGTCTGAAACTCCTACAACGACTGTACGTCCTTCTAGTTCCTCTTCTTCTCAAGTGATTCCTGAGTCTACCACCCGATTGCCTACTATTCAGCCTCCAACTCAATCAGAAACCTCTGCTGCTCCTACTACTTCTTCCTCTAGCACTTCTACTGTAACGCCAATTGTTATTCCAACTACATCTTCTAGCACTCCTACTACTTCCTCCTCTAGGACTTCTACCGAAACACCGATAGTTGTCCCTACTACGTCTTCTAGCACTCCTACTACTTCTTCCTCTAGCACTTCCACCGTAACGCCAATTGTTATTCCAACTACATCTTCTAGTACTCCTACCACTTCCTCTAGCACTCCTACTGAGACACCAATTGTTGTTCCTACTACCTCTTCTAGTACATCTATTCAAACGCCAATAGTCGTTCCTACTTCTTCTGTAACCCCCAGTAATAATGGGGGCTCTTCTGGTTCTGAATCTTCTAGTGCCACTCCAGGCAATGCCTCTGGGGGCTCTGGTGGTTCCGGTGCGTCTGTTCCTGGTGGCTCTGGTGGTGCTGGTGGTACCGGATCAAGTGGTGCTGGTGGCGCTGGTGGTATTGGCATTAGTGGTGCCGGTGGTATCGGTATTGGTGGTGCAAGTTCTAATGGTCAGCCTGGTATTGGTATTAATGGAGCTGATGGCTCGAGTGCCAATGGTGCTCCTGGTTCACCTGGTATGATGTTTGCTCGTGCATATATTCCAACAAACCAAGAGCTACTGGACAACACTAAAGACATTAAACAAGAATCTTTTAATGGTTTTGAGGTCTCCTCCGACAATGGTGTTAAGCAAGACTCTTTGGGTGGTTTGAAAGATTTTTCGGACAACAATATCAATCAAATTGGCAATTCCCCGAGCAATATTGTAGATGAAGCTTATTTTACTTCCACTACTCTCGTTCAGAAGCCAAAACCTAGCTCAACGATTTTGGAACCGTCTAGATCAAGTACTGATTCAGGTGCTGCCGACGCTACTGCTACTACTGGTTCGTCTCCCCAAACTTCTACTGTCACAAATTCAGTTCCTGCAATTACTGTGCCACAGGCTGCTTCAAACTCTGTTCCACAAGCTGCCACCAATTCTGTCCTTACAACTTCTAGCTTTGCCGTTTCTCAAGATGCCACAAGTTTTGTACCCCCTGTTTCTAGTCCGTCTGTTTCTCAAGCTGCTACCAATTCGGTTCCTATGACTTCCAGCTCTACTGTTTCTCAATCTGCTACTACTAGTGCCTCCCGTTCATCAAATGTTGTGATCGAAGAAGCTGCTGGAACCAGCCCAGCATCTCTCGTACAATGCAATCCACAAGACCCTCTTGTTCCATTTTTTGGTAAGTTTAGAGCTTGTATTTCCTTTTCTTTTGCAATTACATGACTAACAAAAATTTTAGATTATGACCAGAATCCTTTGACTTACGCTGCAGGTGGCTTGGTTGATAGTACATATGAGTACTATGGCAAAGAGTATTTGCTTCTCAATGGTGGTGAGCCCAAGTATAAGGATCTTTATACCAATTCGATTGATGCTATTAGCAGAAATCTTGTTTTCAAGCCCATGGTTGAAGGTGATCCTGATATTTTGTTGGTTGGCGACTTGGTTCAAAGAACTCCTAGTTTCCTTCAAGAAGACAATGGTATGAGCCATTTGTCTTGTTACATTGGTGGCATGTACGCTCTTGGTGCTAAGTTGTTTAATCGGCCACAAGATTTAGATATGGCTTCCAAGTTGACTGAGGGATGTGTTTGGGCCTATAACAGTACTAGAAGCGGTGTCATGCCTGAGAACTTCCATGTTAGAAGATGTCCAAGTGATGGTTCTTCTTGTCACTTTGACTTTAACACCATCAGACAACAAGATGCTACTAGAGAAGCTCAAAGAAGAAGTCAACTGATTTCTCAAGGTGTTGATCTTGGTCAATATCAACCTTCTAGTGTGGAGATGCCAACTACAGGAGTTATTTCTGATGGAAGAGGCGGAACCAGATGGCCAGTCAGTGGTTACTATGACATGCCCAGGTCATTTTTGAGTATGCAGGCTACTTACCTTCTTCGTCCCGAAGCTCTCGAGTCTGTCTTTTACATGTATCGTATTTCTGGTGATAGATCATGGCAAGAAAAGGGATGGAATATGTTCGAATCCATTCTTAAGCTTACCAAAATTGAGGAGGGTGGACGCGTCATCGGTTACTCTACTGTCAATGATGTATCAGATGATAGTGGCAGTCGTTCCAATCTTCGTGATGAGGCAGAGAGTTTCTGGATGGGCGAGACCCTCAAGTATGCATATCTTATTCAAGCCGATCCTCAAGCTGTCAGCCTCGATAACTTTGTGTTCAACACTGAAGCTCATCCCATTAGAAGACCCAACTGATAGGTTTCTTCTACTCATTGTTTTGTGTTTATGTGCCATCCATCATTCTTTCCCTGTTATATATAAATGTTTCATTAATTTATGTCTTGAATTAGCAAACACTTCTTTTTTATCAAC
Organism: Saccharomycotina sp. CBS 16003; assembly: GCA_022457085.1. NCBI lineage: Eukaryota > Fungi > Ascomycota > Saccharomycotina sp. CBS 16003. Next base: position 1,795,100 of record JAJNCF010000036.1, on the reverse strand, counting down.
ATATTTCCTTGTGTGTAACGCATTTGTAGTTTTTGTTATTAATGCTGTGTATATTATGTACATCCGTCTTGAGCAATATGCTCAAGCGTATTAACTTTTCACGATTCGAAAATAGTCTGTGTGTATTTGAGAAACGCAATGTGCATAATCTGGTTATAACTATAATTGGTATTATTATTAAAAACGTTTATTAATTGTAACTTTGTTCAAAACTGTTCTTTATATCAAGGTTTTGTTCAGAATAGCCTTTAGTAAATTTCGCTTTTTCTATGTAGCAATCGTCAACGAGACATAAACTACGAATCGCTAAACTGCTTTTTCAATTGCAATGGCGGCGTAGGTCTGACTTCCATAATCGCCGGTTCGTCATCATCGTCATCCTGAGGCGAATCGGAGTCTGAGCTTGAAATGGTTTCTGGATCAGCCGCAGAGTTCAAAGCTCGACCCCGCGGAGTTGTGGGCGACCCCATAAAGTTTCCCTTCCTTGCAAGCCGCGGGCTCGATCGCAGTTGGGGACTAGCTGATATTGACGACACAGAATCCGGGCTTGTCACGGATTTGGAAGAACCAGGAGCCGGATTGTCGCTTAGAGAAACGGGAGCATGTGGAAGCTGTCGTGGTCCGCGGACTTTCAAAACGCCAGGATCCAAACGCGCCGCACTAGACCTTTGGAAGTTCCCGCGGTATAAGGGTTTATCGAATGAAGATTGACGTTGTGGGGTAGTTGGGTCAACTGTAGACGCGCTGGTGCGTTGGGGTTGTGTGGGTGGAGTGTGTATGGACAAGACCCTTGCTGGCGGAGTTCTAGTGTCTTGATCTTGCGCCGATTGAAGCTGAGATGACTGGCTATGGGACGATAAGACTCGCGTTCTGCCTGTCGGTGTTGGCGATTGTTGGCTGTTCGTATCTTGGTATCGGTCAGATTGAATTTCTGCAGAATCCGAAGCTGCATGGAAAACCGGTGCTGGGGTTTCAAACCTTGAAAGCAACTGACCAAACTTTGACGGCGAAGCCTGCGGGGGTGTATGTAGTGCAGCATTGTCAACTCCATCGTAGTTGAAAGAAGATGCACGAGACTCAGTGAAATCTATCGAAAAGAGTCGACGCACATGTCTGAAAATAGCTTTACGGTGCTCAATGAGATCTTTAGCCAAGCGTTGAGGGTGCCGATCACTAAGTGTGATAGAAGTCTGAATCCGGGGTCTAAGAAGACAAGGTCCCAATTCAGCGTAGAGGATTTCCTTTTCTTCGGTACTGGGGTTGCTAGACCTTATAACCTGATCCAAGTGTTTCGTCAACAAATCCAGTACTGCTATATGAGAGGCTCTAACTTGTGCTAATGTGCCTTGGATTTGTCGTATTCTAGTGGGTAGTTCAGTGTCGGAACCATTTTCTGTATAAATCGTCTTGATCGAGTCGTAGTATGCGTAAGGAACAACCGATGTGGGCAGCTCTCTAAGGTACAATTTGAACACGCTTGCAACCAGTAATGGCGGATACCTATTGAGAGTGAAATCTTGAATTGGCTGGCCATTGTTGAGTTCCTTTCGTAGCGCATGAACGTCGTGAAGGTCAGCATTTGTGGTCCAGACTTCCATAAGCTGATTGTTTTCTAACGCTCTATAGGTCGTATCCAAGTGTGAAAGAAGTGCTGTAACAATAAAAGGCACATTGTTTCCATCGCCTCTGCTACGCAGCTCCAAATCAATACCGAAGGTCCAGCCCTCAGCTGGGCTATAGTAGTTGTCGTAAACGGGCACGCGAGGTGCGAATCCTCCTGTTTTGTAAGTTTCCAAAAAGTATAAAATGTCGCGGTCGGGAACAACCGTTTCTTGATAAAGCAGGTACTTGTCGACTGAAGCTTGAATTGATGGAACAATATTAGACAGACTGGCCAAAAAATCAAGAATAACATGCTTGATTGCGTTTAGTCGGTCGACTTCGCATTGCTCCATGAAAGACACATGTTCAAAGATGGCTTCTTCCAAATCGCATCTGGCGTCGTCCAACACAACCACGGCCGATTTGTATTTAATGTCTAATTCTTTGACTTCCCGCTGTAGCCGCTCTATATTGGTTTCGTCTGGATTTGCGCTTGCTGAATTTGAAGAACTGTTGAGATAGCTGTTGATGTATTGACTGACAAAAGTGTTTTCTCGAGATGCTCCGGGACGCGTGACACCTGCTTTTAGAAAAGCGCTCTTTTTGAATTGATAATTGAATGTTGTGGAGTTGGCAAATTTGCTTCCGACTTGTCCTATAAGCCTCAAGAATCCATTTGTGATCATATCTTGACCAAACTGCTCTGCGACAGCAACATTACCACTCGACACATTTTCAAGTAACCAATTGACAATATCGCATCCGGTAGCAACATTTTGATAAGTACCCATGATTGGAACCTTGACTTCTTTCATTTTGATTTCTGTCAGCATCATTCGTAACAACTCCCGAACCTGGGTTGAAGAATAAATCACTTCGGCCAGCTCAATTGGCTCGTCATCTTCCTCGTCTGAGTCGTATACGGGCTCTGGTTCCTTCACAGGTTCTTTTTTTTCTTTCACCTCTTCCTTTACTGTTGTTTTATCGAACTCTTCTGTAAGAACCGCGATGTTCGCTTTTTCCGCCTCTTCTGCATCACGGGCTTCGTCCAAAAGCCGACATTTGTTGAAATACTTTCTTTGCAACTTTTGTACTTCCGCTCCCTCCTTGTCGTGAATCTTTAGCTTGTGCTTTAGAAAATCCGCGCTGTAGTTGACACGTCCCTTGTGTGTATCCGCCCACTGCTTGAACGGTTCCAAAACCATGATACTGATGTTTTCTGCAACCTGGATGTGATGTCTACCTTCTTCGGCCATCTCGCTGATTATACCTTCGTAGGCCTTGCGTACTGTAGCACCTTCGTCTCGATTGAATCCATCTCTTCGCGGCGCTTGTGTTTGCTTGATTTCTAAAAGCTTTGTTCCATAGACGGTTTCGGCTTCGGCTCGCGCGGTCACCATTGCCAGAAATTCATCGTTCTCGATACAGCCCTGTCTTAGTTTGTCGAAAACGGTGGTGATACCTGAAATAGAACGAACAATGGTTAGTTTAATCCTCTCGACAATTCATCCACTAGAGTGTACAGGGCAAAGCAATGTTTGCTCTACCCTAATTCCCCCGATTAGTCCGGCTAGTAACTACACACCTGTACTATAGTCAACAGACCAGAAGCTATCTGCAAAAGATGGCATTGTAATCCGTTACGTGCTCTTGTAATGTTGGTAAAACTAATCTAGGAGTCGTTAAAGTCTAGAAAATTGTGTGGTGTTTTGTTTTGTTTATATTTTTAGGTTGGGAGAGTTGTTATTCCGATAGACTTTTAGAAAACGAGGAATATTATTATGATCGACCATCAAAAATAATCTCGAACGCTGCAAACTACAGTTAAATTCGTTGTTTCTCCAAACTCAAACTCAGAATGTTTTCATTTTGATCTATTTTTACTCGATGCAAATCATCGCACTTACCGAAACATATGAAAAAGTCTCAACAGTGCGAGAAAAAGGCAATTTTTGATCTATTCTGTGTTATAGCTACTCTGATTGAAGAGCAGTGAAAATAAATAATTACATACAAAGCGCACCCTATTTCAAGACAAAAACAACATGAAACTTTGCAATTGTCAAATCACTTTGATCTTGCTCAAAACCGACTTCTCCGGACTGTTTTGAGCGAACTTCCATCCTTTGAAGGTTCGTCTTCTCTATCCGTCTCGTCTTCGCTGTCAATCTCAGGTGTGTTGGGTCGTCCCTCCCGTGATTTCCAAAATGGATTCCTACTCGTTTCTTGTTTCGCCTGTGTTTGATCGGTCCCACTTCTTCTTACAATAGGAGCACTAGACTCCTCTAGTGATTTTGAGTCTTTCTTGGGGCCAAACAATACAACCGGTTTGTAATCTTTGAACGGGTTTTCGCCGTTTGCAAATGGTCTAAATATCTTTTTACCCCGGAAGTGATGCCACAAGCCCGGTACATCTTCAGTTGGCGGGTCGTCGGCATATGGATGTGGAAGGGTGTCAAGCGAACTGTTGATATCAACATCGTCTATTATCTTGGGTCGTACCCGTGGTGGTGGGGGCTCATGATACACTTGTAGCTTGGATGTTTCTTTGTATATCCGGGGTTCTTGAAGTATAGTTTTTGGTGTTGAGTGTGATTTGGAAACATGAGAACTAGATGCAGACTGTGAAATTATTTGTGTAGATTTGGATGGTTGAGAAGTGGACGGAAGCGATGTGTTGTATCTAGATGATGGAGAAGAAGGCTGAATTGTACGGCTTTTCTTTGGCGACCGAGTGAAGAACGATGAAGGCGATGCAGGAATAGGATGTATAGGTTGATGAGATTTTGATTGCTTGTGGGCAGAAGATGCTATTGTAGGTCGGGAGAATGAAAACTGATGTCGGCGCTCTTGGTGAGTGACGGCTAAATAGGACGATGATGCAATATGAGGTTGACGCTTTTGAGGTGAACGAGGCGGCACAGGTCCAGTTGTCGATGCAAGATTGGATGTTACAGACTTTCCATTTGAAGAGTGTAGCGTCGTAGAATTCGAACTTTCTAAACGCGATGAGCTTCCTGCTGGCTGCGAGGAAGTGGAAGCACCAGCCCTCCTTGGTACAGCGATATTGCGAGATCTGTAATTCGATAGAGACTCTTTTAAAGACAATGATTCCGAATGCGATTCTAAAGAAGCAGTCGATGCTGCTGGTTTTGGCTCACTGGGCTTGATAGGCACTACTTTTCTACTTCCTTCTTGAAACAGCACTCGAGCGTTTGATGCGTGTCTGTATAGTTCACTATCCACCACTCGCTTTTTCTTGATTGGCGTTTCGTCTGGAGTCAGTGTCATCACTGCTCTTAATCGTTTTCTTGTTTCCGCCTTCATCACGACGCCAACTCTCTTCCCAGACTCCGACGGCTTTTGAACTGGATACCTATCGGGCTCGTCGATCGGAGCGAATCTGGGAGTCGGTGGAGTAAAGAGCACATTTTTGAGCATGATTCTTCTTGGAGGAGTCTCAGGAACCTGTTGCGATGAAGACGACATGTTTTCGTATGCTCTATCGTTCTTTTTCTATCTATGTATTCTATTCTGCTGCTCTCGATATGCAGTACTCTCACGGCTATCCTCGTACAAAACTGAACGAAACCAAAAATCAAAAAAAAAAAATCGAAACAATGCGTAATATAAATATGTTGCGAGAAGCGCTGGACTATAGTGCTGACAGAAAAGAGGGTTATCGCTGGTTTCAAATGTCTGTTTGATGATGAGTTTTAGGAGGTTGTAAGGGTAATTTGCGACAAACGTGATAATCAATGCTTGTTACTTGGGGCTAAAGAAAAAAAACTTTTCGAAAGTTGTTTTGTTTACTTTTGGTCCGGAAAGGATATCAGCCGACGCGACCCTGGCCAATAGTGACGCGTTTCAAGTGGTGTTTTGAAAAAGGCTTGAAACTTGGAAAACACACAACACACTTTACCATTTTGGGACTAAATTGGTCCGATTGATCAGATGCTTTAGAGTATTTAACTTGTGTTATGAGACTTATAGCAATAGATATATGCTTTAAGCTCTATTGTACTTTTTTTGCAACTTCAACCCAAAACCAAAGAGGAGAAACTGGAGCTATAAGACACCACTAAGATCAACGATGAATATGGCTAATCTTCTTGCTGCGACAGAGCCAATCAAATGACTGGTTGGAACAGCACACGACGCGACTTTGAATGGGCCTTTGTTATAGGTGTCTGTTCTCGGCTGCCGTCCCATCCACGCTTCCCAAGTGGCTCGGCGACCGTTTTGTTGGTCGTCTGACCAAGTTGGAACTGTTGCTTCTCAGGCAAACACTGATTTTGTGTGTACACACATTGCTCTACAAAAATTGTTGGTTTTCAGAGTGATTGGTGACTTTTTCAAAAACCTTTCACTTTGATTTTGATATGTACATTTGTTGATTGATTCTGCAAGATGTAACTGATTCAATCGTTGAAAGAAGCACAAGCTTTAAGGCTACACGGCTGTGCGCTACAACCCGTAAGTTGTTGTCTTCTTCCCGAACCGACAACAACAGCATGAGTGTAGCGAGAAAACAAAACAAATGTCCCAGATGTGTACAGGCGGGGTGTATCGCATTGGGAAGAGGACTTGCCATAACATTGAACATGTCGCGTGGCACAATATGTATGTCTAAAGCAACAAAGGGTTTGTGCTGGATTCACCAAAACTTTTATGGCCACAACATGGTGCTTGTGATAATACATACACAGACAACACAATGGGTGTGGTGTTTCTGGTCACAACATGATGCTTGTAATGAAAAGGTCCCTACAAAATTGTGTATGCTCCTTCACATGACAGATCTGACACAAGCCGTGCGCGTGACCTTGCAGACATATAAAATTGCCAAAAAATTGATTTGATCACATGACTCAGCCACAACGGAATACACATAACCAACAATCCCCCAATCGAGCTTAAATGGAGTTTCTCGGGGTTGTTATCGATCCTTTTTTTTTTTTTTTCAAAGGAAAACGTCTGCAAATTTGTAGATAAATCTTCAGGACATTTCCCTGATTTTTACTTCTTTTTTTTTCTTTCTCTTGTTTTTTTATTTTTTCTTGTTTCTTTCTTTCTTTTTTGCATAAAGATATACATACACAAATAGGTTTTTTGGATTACAAGATTGATTTAAGTTTTACAAGACAAGATACACTTTTTTAATAGTCTACTAGCAGTCAACATTGTGATAGATTGAGGCTGATAAGTTACAAACAAACCAAAGAAAACAGGTACAAAACGCACACGTATCAGTACTAAAGAAAAACTCTTTTTTGAATACTACTGTGTTTATTTAAAAAAAAAAACAGATTGCATATTATAATTTACATTAGGACAGCATGAAGAACCAATCAAGACCAATAGTCAGTAGACGATCATCCGCGAGAAAAGGATCTTTTCTACTTGGCCCTTCTGCAGTGGGCCCGTTCAGCGAGCAACACCACTCTTCTGGCGGCGAAGAAGAGCCCAGCATCAGGCACATCAACTCGTTCTTGGACAACAGACTGCCCAATGAGTACTTCAAGCAGGACGTGCTCCAGCTTATCCACCAACTCAAAATCCCAAAATGGAAGTCTGTGGACGCTATGAGCATGGCCAAGGATATCACCATCTCCAGGATCTCCGGCGCGTTGACGAACGCCGTTTACTGTGTTTCGCCGCCTCCGTATTTGAAGGACCTGCTCAAGGCAGCGCATACTGCTAATATCATTGGAGGCGTGGATCAAGTCACTGGATCCGTTGTCACTACTCCTCGCAAAAGCTATCACTACAAGATCCCGCCCAAGCTTTTGCTGAGAGTGTACGGACCTCAAGCGGAAAACCTTATTGACAGAGACGCCGAGCTCGCCGTTTTGTCAAGACTGTCTCTGCGAAAGATCGGACCTAAGCTGCTGGGGACGTTTGTTAACGGCAGATTCGAGCAGTTTTTAAACGCCACGGCCTTGACCAAAGAAGAACTGCGAGACCCAGAGGTCAGTGTCCAGATCGCTAAGCGGATGAGAGAACTGCACGATAACATTTCGCTTTTGCCAGAGGAACGAGAAAAAGGACCGTCTGTTTGGAAAAACCTCAAGTCCTGGGCGGACCCTGCGAAGCAGCAGCTGGAGAAGCTTGTTGCGACAAAGGAACCAGGAGCAGTCATGAGGATTCTGGGCGTCGAAACAGTCGACGAGTTTTTCGAGGCTATCGAGAAATACAAGGCTTGGGTGTACAAGCAGGAACACCTGAACGACGAAACGGTCAAGAAGGAAATGGTGTTTGCACACAACGACGCGCAGTACGGTAACCTGCTAAGAGTCCTGCCTCCGCCCGGATCCCCGTTGCTGCACCCGCAAAACGAGCACCGACAAATCGTCGTCATCGATTTCGAGTACTCCGGCGCCAACCCGCCCGGTTTCGACATCGCCAACCATTTCTGCGAATGGATGTCGGACTACCACGCACAAGACCAGCCCTGGGAGGTCCACACCGACAAGTACCCGACCAAGGCCGAGCAGATGAACCTGATCAACAGCTACGTCGAGCACGGCATGACCTTCATCGACGAAGACCAAATGGAACAAGAAGCAGAGTCCATGTACCGTCGCGTACGCGAGTGGCGGCCAGCAGCAAATGCCCACTGGTGTGTTTGGGGTATAGTCCAGGCCACCGTCGACGACCAATCCCAGTCCAATCTCGAAAAGGTAAACGACCTATCTGAACAGTACAAAGTCCTTAAAACGTCTACCGGAAGCGGAAGCGGCAGCAGTGACGACGAGATCGCCGAGGAAATAGTCGAAGACGAACCTGATTCGTTCGACTACTTTGCCTATTCGGCTCAAAAGGCTCAAGTCTTTTGGTCAGATCTCGTTCAATTTGGAGTCATTTCCGAAGACGAGTATAAAGGTAGAATCAAACGCATCACCTCCTGATTTAAGTTTTATAATAGCCAAGATGTAGATGAAATCCCCGCAAAACAATTCCAAGACAACCTAAGGATTTTAGATCCGACTTTGAAACATCATATCTGATCTCGAAAAATACACCTGAAAACCCCACAAAACAACTATTCACAATTATATTTGTATATTAGAATACCATTATCGTATATATAAGAGACTTTTTTTATTTTTTAAAATTGATACCCTTTCTGTTAAACAAAATGGGCGTTTATATGGCGGAAGAGATGAAATCAGCTTTAAACCAAAAGCATCTTTCTGGGGTCCTCAATGAGCTCCTTGATGGTCTTCAAGAAAGTAACGGCCTCTCTACCGTCCAAGAGTCTGTGGTCGTAGGTAAGAGCCAAGTACATCATGGGTCTGGCAACGACTTGACCGTTCACGACAACAGCTCTCTCCTTGACACCGTGCAGACCGAGAACGGCAGTTTGGGGCATGTTAATAATGGGAGTTCCGTAAAGGGAACCGAAAACACCACCGTTAGAAATGGTGAAAGTACCACCGGCCATGTCTTCAAGAGTAAGCTTGTTGTCACGGGCCTTGGCACCGAGCTCGTTGATAGCTTTCTCAACACCCATGACGTCGAGGGACTCGGCGTTACGGATGACAGGGGTGACGAGACCCTTGGGAGTGGCAACAGCGATAGAAACATCGACGTAGTCCTTGTAGACAATGGTGTCACCACCGTTGGGACCCTCAATAGAGGCGTTGACGGAGGGAATGTCCTTCATGGCGAGAACAGCGGCCTTGGTGAAGGCACCCATGAAACCGAACTTGGTACCGGTCTTCTTGAGGATCTCGTCCTTGTAGAGCTTTCTCATGTCCATAAGAGCAGACATGTCGACCTCGTTGAAAGTGGTCAAAGAGGCAGCAGTGTTTTGGGACTCCTTAAGACGCTCGGCAATACGAAGTCTCATACGGTTCATCTTGACACGGGTCTCGCCTCTGCTTCCGGAGGCGGGAGCAGAAGACTCAGCGGCGGCAGCGGGCTTGGGGGCCTCCTTCTTGGGAGCAGCTTCCTTCTTGGGCTCCTCCTTCTTAGGGGCAGCTTCCTTCTTAGGCTCCTCCTTCTTGGGCTCTTCCTTCTTAGGCTCCTCCTTGGGGGTCTCCTTAGTGGGGGCGGCAGCTCCCTCAGACTTGGCGGGGCCCTCACCGGGCTCGAGCTTGAACAAAGGTTGACCGACCTCGACAGTGTCTTCGGGGCTGGCAAGCAACTCAGTGATGGTACCGGCGAAGGGGGCGTTGACAGAAACATCAATCTTATCGGTCTCAATGGTAGCAACTTCCTCATCGAGCTCGACGAAATCACCGACCTCTAATAGCTAGTGTTAATACTGTGGACAACAACAAGGATAGCATGTACACCAAAGAAATGAAGGTTTTCCAATTCGTGTCTGCACACACGCCGCACTTGGGCAATAATTTGATTGGCGAGTTGAGCGGTGTATTTTTGCAATCCAGATTCAACGCAAACAGATTTACTTACGCTTTTCGAAACTCTTCAGAGTACCTTCAGTAATGGACTCGGCCATATCGGGGACCTTGACAGTCTCGGCTAAAAAGCAGAGGGGTTAGCAAGTGCGGAAAAGACAAAGCAGCAATCCAGTGGAAGCTTACCGTAACCTCTGATTTGAATGTGGGTGTTGTTGAGAGCAACAGAAGGTCTAAAAACGTTAGAATTACATGTTTCTTCACACAACAAAAACTACAATGGCAATGGCCTATAAAGCATGTGCTAGGCATTGCCTGGAGTGATGGAAGAAAACAAGATCATACCTCATTGACAAGACATTGACAGATTGTCTTTTGCTGGCGACACGGATGGTAGAGATGTATCGTGGGGCGGCGTTGAAGGTACGGGAAGCAGCCATGGAGCTGGCTCTAAGGCCGGACTTTAAAGACTTTTGGACGGTGTTTCTAAGCATTGTGATGTGATGTGTAGTAGATGTATACTAATCTGTCGATGCAATGTGCGATCAAAATATGTATATATATATATATCTGTTTGAGCAAAGAGAAGAAGAAGAGGAGAAAGAAGAAGGAGACGAGAGAAAAGAATTTAAAAGAGGGCCATTCGACGACAACTAATGAAAACGAAGGAAAAAAAAAAAAAAAGTTTCCAGCACAGTTGGGTGCGCGCATGAATTGGCGGAGGCAGCGGGCTCTGCGTGGATTTATGCTCTTTTTGTGCTCGAGCATCTGTGTCGACATAAAAGGGGACTCTAAGTCATGTGCAGTTTGTGCAAGCTGTAAAAAGAACAACATAAATTGACCTTCTCTCGTCGCCACTGAGGACTGTTTGGCAATATTTAATTTTTGTTCAGTCAGACGCGTCGGGACACGCTCCTATTCGTATCCCGCCTTTTTATGAATTATTATTTTTTGTGATTTTGTGCTTTACGCCAGGAAGCTTGGTCCCATTTTGTGTACACACAATTGCTACATAAATACGGCTGACGAGTGTGTTCACACATGCCCTGGCGGCGTTGAATTCATGTCAAGTTTAACAGGTTCTGCTGAACCTTTGAGCAGTTGCAATGATATGCTCCAATTTCAAAATAGATTTTTAGCCATTGCAAAACAATTGTCCTTCTCGAGGATCGAACTGATGACTGAGGAATCTGCTAAATAACCACAACTACTTCATGACATGGTCTCTGTGGTGTGTTTGTGAATGAGCATCACACAGTGTCTGTTGCGAACAGTAATGGTCTCCTTAAATTCTTTCCCAAACCACGCTTCTTTTTTTTTTTTCTTTCAACGTTTTCCAGGCACCTTTTATTATCTTGTGTACTCTTTCACTATGCAATCCATTTTGAAACCGTCTTCAACTCAGAGAAAAACACATTTTCGTATCATTCGATTCCTGTGATTCAAAGTGCAATAATTGAGTACGCGTTTTTGTGCACTAGAACAACGCTCGGAATAAAAAAGAAATATGCTGTTTGCATAAATAGCGTCAAAAAAGACAAAAATAAGACCGTTTTTATGGGCCACTGGCAAAAACAATCCAAGCTTGTGTGTCGAGAAAGACAATAATGAATGTTGCAGCGCTGATTGGCTGATTTCGTGACGAGGCAGACAGAGCCGATACCCGGCACTGGGAATTCGCTCGATGGGTGCATTGTCCCGGAAGAGAGAAATACGATTGAGTGTGAGAGAAGGGCAAGGGCACGAATGCACTCATCCAAAAAAAAATGTACACAAATGCTCATGAACAAATCTGGTCAGGTGACATGTCAGCCGTATTGAACAGCATCAGATCTCGATTTTATGTAATGCGTATGTCAACGCTTAATCAGAAAGAGCAGTGGCTTGTAGTTTAAGGCTTTAGTCTTATGTTCTGCCGTTGAAGTGATTGTGAAGCTTTATGAACTCGAGGAAATATGTAACCATGATAGTACAATCAAAATCAAAGCATCTAATAGAATTATTGCCTGATACAATAAGTCAATCTTGTTTTTATAATGGACGACAATTTTTAAGAGCACAAGATTGGGTGTCTTATACAATTGGATTGAAAGCAGAAGGCAAAGTCTGTATCCTTGAATTGCGATATGAGTCTGACACTCAACAGACAATGAGAGAAATCGTTACAGACAAGCACGCACTTTTCAAAAGAACCAGTTGATAAGCAATTGTAACAATATACACCAGTCGTTTAGGCAATGACAAATTGTTTATTGTCTTTAAATCTTGAGAGATTATACACAATTTGAGTGTTTCCCGAGGCTTTTCAGCTATTAAAGTCTCAAAAAGGTTCCTGTGATCAATTCCTTACAGTTCTGCTTTTGGATACGAATAGTATTGTCAGAGTTAGCTGTCTTTCTCGTGGTATTTTTGCCAAATCTTGTTAGCCATAGACATCAGTTTGCATTTTGTTACTGGTTTGGTGTCTATAGTCTTGCCGTATTTCGGCTGCTTCCACACAAGTATTTTGCCTTGATTAATGTTTTCGATAAGATTGTCCAGCGTTCTAGCCTCCATAAGAAGCTGTTCAGATAATGCGCCTGTGTCCAAACCACGTTTGCCTATTCTTTCGATTCAGTTATTCAGGCACACGTTGGCCAGGATTGGCACTGCAAATCTGTTTCTGTATTCATCCATTCTCATGTTCATGGACAAACTATCTGCGTCACAATGCATGGTCTCCCTGGAAATCTTTTCTGAAGAATACACATCATAACCGAGCAAAGTGCCTGACAGTTACTTGAATGTCCTGGATAATCTTAGTGGCCCGCAGAGATACTACAGAAATTAGCTTGTGGTCAATATGGCAATAAGTATACATTTAAGATCAGCAGTGTGGACTACTCGAGAATCTGTGACATATCAATGATTTATAATATCAGACTGCAAAAATTGAATGAATGATGATTCGTAAATGCGATCGTTCTCTTCAACAAAACGAAAGGTCCATTTTCAAGCCATCAATCTCATTCTACGTATTCACTCGCCATTCAAAATTAGGTTGTTATCGGATCATATGCGACTATCCTCAAACACTCTCACTCAGAGGAACTCTTTTGTAACATTGGAGTCCCATTTAGGAAATTGATGATGTTGGTATTCAGACTAATACGCCAGAAATATACTCAAAGATGTCGACGACTCGCCGATTGATCATCGATATACTACAATCCATTACTCATAAACCCATCATTTACGCCAGATAACTCTTCATCATTACAACCTGCTTCATCTCTCTCACAACAATTCATCCGTCCATGACCACATTAAAAAATAAATACCATGTTTTTTTGTTATTGTATGCTTGATATTTCTTGTGAATAATGATTAAAAAAAACTTCAAGATGCCGATTATCTTTTATGGTTGGGTGTTTTTTTGTTTTTTTCCAGATTAAAATCATGACTCCTTCATTTTCGTGTTTTTTAAGGTAGAATGTCGTTCAAAATAATATACATTTTTCAAAATAGCGATATGCTCATTTCTAAGCCATCACTGAATAATGAAAGCTGCTTATTTCTTGGATCCCTTCTTCTTCTTGGGCTTCTCCTCAGCCTTGGCCTTTTCCGCCGACTCCTTGACAACTCTCTTGACAACCTTTTGCTCCTCCACAAGGAAAGCACGCACAATTCTGTCTCTGACCGAGTTGGCAGAAATAGAACCACCGTAAGCGCGGTTAACAGTCTTCTTGGTCTTGGAGATGTTGGCGTACTGTCTGGGTCTCAAAGCAGCAACACCAGCAAGAGGAACACCGGTGTCTCCACACTTGGGTCTGGATCCGTTCTTCTTGACATGAAGGTATCGCAGGTTTCCGCCAGGGGTCTTGATGATCTTGACCTTGTTGGATCGGGTGTTGTAGGGGTTTCTTCTTCTGTAAGTAACTCTTTGGGCCATTGTTGATGTAGTTATTCGGTGAAATTTACTGCCGGTGGTGGGAAAGAGATTTAGGAGGAAAACAACAAAACTCGGGGCAAAGCACGAAACTGAAAAAAAAAAAAAAAAATTGACAAGAGTTGAAAAAAAAATCCCTTTGAAAAGCCCACTGTGAAAACACACTCAAAAAAATTTTCCCCTCTGGTGGAGGTTAATATTGAGTTTAATACAACTTAATAGCGCTTACTCTGCATATTAATTTCTGTTAAACTAACTAGCTTACCTAACACGCATTAATTATAGTACGTTAGTAATATTATTACTAAGCCAGTAGCTTGAAAGAAAAACCCATACTTTTTGTCGTTGACTTCCGCCTCTGCTTCTCTTTCTTATCTACACTTTCCAATTCCTTTCTACCTCGACCACACTAAATACTCTTTTTAATTCATTTGCAATCGTTAAGGTCTAATCGTTGTTTTGTAGGTGTAATGTATTGGTTTTGTAATTGAAGATTGCTGCTTCGATTTGCGTATCGTTGAGCGAATCGCAAAGCCTGTGTTTTCCTAATACAGAGGTCACATGGCTCATGTAGATAAGTTAGGGTAGAGCCCTAAAAAGTACGGCTGAACTTTTAGATCTTTGATCAATGAAATCGTACTTAAGACTTATTTTGTGTTTCTGAATCAAGGCTTAAGCTATGGGGAACTTGATTCTGAGCATCAAAATATCATGGCTATGTAGAACAATATCAAAGAACTGTTATGAGAAAACAATTGCACCTCAATTACTGCCCAGTATCATAAAATTATACTATGGTGAGATGAATTGGATAGAATCAAACTCAAGGAAGTATTTTTGTGACTTTAGTTGTCAAACATAAATGTTTTTAATTCATACAGTCATGATCAATTTATTCTTTTCACTATCTAATTTAGTCGCTTTAGGTATTCAACTTTCCACTTGCAAAAGACGATTTTACTGCGTTATTAAAACAATGTTAAAGTATCAGATACCTGTTTACTAGCCGAGAACTTTTGTCAAGCTAGAGAATTCAACACCTGAATGTACACTGTCCTACCAATCTTCTGCAACAAGATATATTTTCATCACGTACGTAGTTGTCTTTTGCAAGTGAAAGAGTATAGAAACAGCCTAATCAATCTGATCATTCAATGTGCCATTTCACTTTAGGACACTGTGTGCTTCAAAAAGTATACACAAAATCAATTATGTTTGACCACGAATACTGCAATCGTCAACTCGAAATATTTCAAACCGCAGTTCTCCTTCAAAACTTCAAACCCAGCACAATCAAACAAAAGAAAAAAAGCCATAAAAGAATATTCCATGTTTCGGAATCTTTGTAAATGATAATAATATTATGTTTTTGTGCCTTTTGACATGTACAAAGAGTCTCCAAAGTCGAGTCGCACATGTGATGTCCTGCACCTGTTGCAGTCCAAATAAGGCACGCACATGCAGATCGTCAGGTACCGAATCTACACATTATCAGACTAAACCATGACAAAAATAAAATAAACGTATTCACGCCGTACTCCATATCAAACCCGTCTCTCTACTCTATAACCCATCGATTCCTTCAAACATACATCAAAAAAAATAATACAATTGTCCATACAAAATCATCATCTATCTTATACTCTTTCCACCCGCGATCTACAACGCAGTAGTAACTGTCATACTCTGCGAATGCAACAGGATAACCGGGGGCAGCTCATTGCACCAAATGTCAAGAGACTCCACATACTGCCAACTCTCCTCCTCGCTGAAATGCGTGCCAATGGCCGGCGCAGGCAGCGTCGAGAAAATAACCGCCGAGTCCTGCGACGTCGACCGCATCAAGTCGTTCAGAATCACGTGCTGCGCAGTCGCAGGCAGATCGTTGAACGACAAGTAAGCACCGTCTTCTTCGGCCTCGACCGTTTGCTCTGCTGTTGAGTTGGAAGTCGGGACTGTGTTGTCAGGGCGATCTTGTGGTTTGGGTAGGTCCCAGGACACGCCGTGCCCGCTGTTGGCCTTGGTGGATTTGGCAGTGGTTGAAGAGGTGCTCTCAAACCCGGTCTCTTTCCCGCCAGAAGCAGCAGCAGCCGCGTACGACAACAGCGGCGTGCGCTCCGTCGCTCTTGCCCCCGCAATCGACGAGCTGCCTCCATTGTTAGTATTCCCGCTACTCATCATCACCGGTTTCAGCGACGCATACGACGCAGACCTCGACGGCGGATTGCTGCCTTGGTCTTCAAACATGATCGTCGGCCGTCCATCGTCTGCTTCGTCCACTTTGGTATTGGGTATGGCCAAACTACTGAAATTGGGCTTGCGCTTCTTGCTGTTATGACCGGTTCTGGGCGTGTTGGCGCCGGATGCCGACGGCGTCCTTGTGATTTCTAGTGATGGCCTTTGCGGTGCCTGTTGTTGTTGTTGTTGTTGTTGTTGTTGTTGTTGTTGTTGTTGTTGAAGAATAGACTTGTTTAATGAAGACGAAAGCTCGGCAGGTTTGGCAGTGGCTGACTGATCAGCACCGACCTGTTTTTTCTTAAACTCAATGGTCTCGCTAGGCTTGGGTTGACTATCTGACCCAAGATCCCTACGAATACTCGATTCTTTCGGTAACGAAGACGGTTTTGATCTATTTGTCACCGGGAACGTACGTGTTCGAGTAGCTCCTACCTTGTCACCAGAAACCAACTCATTGCTGTCTCCTTTCTGACTGTTTTCTTCTTTTCTCGTCTTTTGGCCTGCTGCATACTCATCTTGTTGCACACAGGACATGGTATGTCTTCGCTTCCTGTCCTTGATAAACCTGGCACCCGACGGCGGCGACATTGCAGTCTGGACTGCTGTCGCACCGTTTTCCTGGTTACCCATACTCACACTTCCAATTCCGTACGAGTCCACGGCCTGCAGAATGCGCTCCACACGGGCCTGTGGAATCAACCCGGTATCTTCGCCATCATCGCCATACCGTCTCTTCCACTCCTTCCGCGCGTCCTGCAGCTCAATCCACCACTCTGACTGACCCAACAGCTTCGTCACACGACCCGACTGATCAGGTTTGTCGTGAATAATCGTGTCGTACGCCGGGACCTGACCGCCGCTCAAACACAGCACCAGGATCTCGGCATTGATCCGCAACCGCTCAACCAAGATCTTGATCCTGTGCCGCTCTTCTTCAACGTCCTCAGGGAACTCTACAAACACAACCACCCGCAAATCATGGTTCGCTTTCCAGTCAGGCACAGTCCGCAGAATTGCGCCCATTTGCAGGATCAGTGTATAAGTATCAAAGTTCGTGGTCAACGCACTGGTCTCACCGTTCTCATCAATGATCTGCGCAGACATCTGGATCGGGTACAGGTCAATGTACTTGCGTTCCTGCTTGCCCTTGTGCTTATTCCCCGAGGGCAGCTCCAGTTTCGCAAACCCCTTGGCAATCGCGATATTGGCGCGCATCGTCAGCAAATCCTCGACAATATTGACCCACTGCATCACATCAATCTTGTTTTCGCGGCGACAGCTGTCGGTCGGCAACTCCTCCATAGAAATAGGAATATGGTCTATAGGAATTGTGTTTGTAGTAGCAGAATGGTCAACTGATACCTCGTTTTTGCGTTTCTCGAAAAACCCAAGCACCGTGATGTTGGGCCGCATCCCGCCCAACCCAGAGCCCATGTACACGTTTCTAGCGCCCCAGACCACATCTGGGCCACTTGCAATCTGCACAAACGCCTTGACTTTACTCACATCACGCAGCTTGATCCAAGCCAGCTGCTGCTTCTTGACCTCGGCAAACGACTGCTGGAAATCCTGCGTCGCCACCACATGCCCCAGGATATACAGCCCGCCTTTTTTCAAGTGGTTACAAAAGTGAATCAGGTTCCAAGCGGTGCGTGGGTCGTCGACCAGCAGCAGGATCTGCGGACGCCAGAACTTGACGTGGTCCTGGCGGAGTCGCAAAAGGTACTTGCGGACCTGGTGGTAGATCAGCGCCTGCGAGACGTCGCCCCACGGTTTCGGCATTGAGATGTAATGAATCAGGATGAACAAAAAGACAAGGAAAACAATCATCATGCATGCGGTGATTCCGTCCGCAATGAACATGGCGACGATCGAAGTGAACGCGCCAGCTCCGGCTGTGTATGTGTTGAAGTACTTGAACGAGGGTCGGAAGTTCGGGGCGCTGGCAATCTTGAGCAGGAAACAAGCCAGATTGGTGACGATAAAGGTCATGAGGAAGGCCATTGTAATGAAACTGGCGATCTGATTGACATCAAACAACAGAGTGATTTGAGTGAGAACGTAGGTAATGATGACTGCATTGATAGGGTCGTCGTAAATAGGCGTGCCTTTGGCGAACGGTTTAGTGAATGGCAGAATCTCGTCTTTAGCTAAAGCTTGTAGTAATTTAGCAGACCCGACAATACCGACTAAAGTAGAAAACAATGAAGTCGAGAACTCGCCAATCAAAATAATGTATTTGTTGATACTGACATCTTGTAGAACCTGGATATTACTGTACAGCAGCTCTCTGGAGATTGACGATCCCATTGCCAGAATCACAATCGAGTATGAAAAGTACGTCAGCTTAAGACCGCTCAATGTACCCTCAGGGATACTTTTGTTTGGCTCTTTCAAGTCGCCCGACATTGAAGCGCCAGCGAAAATTCCACAAGTGGCCGGGAAGAAAACCGAGAACAGGTCCTGGAAGTTTTCGCGGCCCTTGATCATACTCCCTGCGGCGCCTTCCGTGAACCTCGGCATCAAGTTGTCCTTGATGGTCTGCCACGCAAACCCGGTATAAGCCGCTCCGCCATACCTCAAGTCTTCAAACGGTTTGACGAAAAGTACTGAAAGCGGTACGCTGAATGTGGCGAAGAGCAAAGCCACGAATAAGATTTTGCCGGCTTTGGCAAAGACTGCGGAGCCGACGAGGCACACGCCGGTGCAGACGAGGAGCAACACGGTCGAGTAGAAAAAAGTCCACCATTGACCTTCAGGGAAGATTTGCGCAGTGACACCGCTTGTCTCGCCGAAGTTGTTTAAAAACGGTTCGCAGATACCGACCACATTCATACCACTTTTATCCAAGAAAAACAATGTTAGTATAATGAACTGTGTACACTTGATTGATGATTGAACTCACGCATTCAAAACCTGGCCAATATAAAACACCAGCCCGATACTCCCGCCAAACTCTGGTCCCAACGATCTGGAAATCATGTAATAAGCGCCTCCGCCCTTGACTGTTCCGTTTGTCGCGATGGCCGAGACGCTCAGCGTGGTGAGCAGATCGATACCGTACGAGACGGTGAGCAGGAAGAACATGCCCAGGATGCCTGCCTGACCCAGAATGAACCCGAAGCGGAGAAACATGAGGATGGAGAGAACGTTGAGCGTTGTCGGGATGAAGACGCCTTCGAAAGTGCCGAGTTTTGTGGAGGCGGTTGGCGAAGGGTCGAGCGGGAGCAGGTGGTGCGGGACCGGTTGCGGTTGCAGTTGCGATTGCAGGAGCGGTTGCTGCGATTGAGAGTCGGCGATTAGCGGCTGGCATGATTCTGGGACTCGGTGTGTGAGGTTGTGTTCCGGGCGCCCGTAGTACTGGCGGGCCTCATGGTCGTAGGAGGCCTTGGACAAAACTCCTGTAGCCTTTGTATCCGAGTTTTCCATGGATTAGTGCAGAGCTTTGTATTTGTGCTGGTAATAGAAGAGAGAGAAAAAAAAAAAAAAAAAAAGTTAAGCGAAAGGGAAAAACTAATAGGAAAAAGAAGAGGGCAAAAAGAAGAGCTGAGGGTTGGGCTGCGTACCATCACATGAATGAGAAATTGGGTCTTTTTAGATACGGATCTGGCAGGTTTATGTGATGTTACTGAAGTGTAACGACTACAACGGGCGATGGATGGGAAAGAGCTGGTGGTGATTGATGAGGTTTCGAGATAGAACAGTCGCCATTGAATTTCGCGGTAAATGCATGTTGATTAGAAGTATTTACTATTTAGTACTTATTGAGGCTTCTATTTAGTAACTATTGAGACTTCTATTTAGTACCGATTAAAGCTTCTATCTAGTACATTTTGAGACTTCTATTTAGTACCTATTGAGACTTCTATTTAGTACATATTGAGACTTCTATTTAAGCACTGCTTTTAGTCTTTGTTCATGCTTCTATTTAGGTCCACAACTGTTTCTGGACTTTGATTCCATGCCACTATCCACGCTTTGTCACTTCCTGCGCTTTTCAAACCAAAAAACCGGCCAATGACCGAGTCGACTTGTGCACACGAGTCTCTGTTCTAAAAGCTTGTTTTGGGATTTTACTATTGTACAAAATCAGGCTCTTTCTGTGTGTACAGTCCAAAAGCACCTTGCCAGTTGTCGAGTTCATGGAACCATCGCTAATCTAAGCAAACCAGGTGTATATATATAAAGCCTATGAGCTGCTCAAAAGATTGAATTCTCTTCTGCAAGGTTGTGTTTGATTGTATTCAGATCACGAGAAAAAAAAAATCTATACACAAGTGTTTGTTGTTTGAGTTACAGAATACATCTTTGCAAAATGAAAGACTCTCAGTGTTTGAGCTCGTCACCGCTGCTCCCAGTCCACACAGATTCTGTCACCGAGAAACAGTCCGACAGCAATGGCAACACAAGCAGAAGCAGGAAATGGGTTGTGCTGTTGTTGTTGTTCACAGCGGTGCCCGCTGTTTTCTATGTGATTCTGTTTGGAGTCCCGACTGTGTCCCGACCGGAACTCGGTTCTTTGGCACCGCCCAAACACCCACTTCTCAAAGCGCAACTCCACACACCCGACGACAACAACATCAACAACAACGACGACGACTCGGACAGTGACAGACGGCAGGCCCAGCTGGCCCCAGAACAGTTCAGTCTTTTCCGGCACAGCGGCGGCATCGGGCCCTACGTCCAGTACCCCGGGTTCGGCATTCCTTTGCAAGCGCCGCCGCAATGCCGCGTAGCCCAGGTCCACATGCTGTCAAGACACACTGAGCGGTACCCGACGGCCGGCCGCACATTACACAAGACCATCAAGAAACTGCAGCAGCACCAGCACCAGCACGGAGGTGCCGGTCTCACTGGCGAACTGAAACGGGCACTGGATGGGTACGTGTTTTTTGTCAAAAACGAGGAATGGTATGGGCAGTTGACCAGGACTGGACCGTACAGTGGGGTCAGAGAGGCCGAGGAGATGGGCCAGAGGTTTGCGCGGCGGTACCCCGACCTCGTCAAGGAATTGGAATCAGCGATGGTGTCGTTGGATAATGGTACCATGGAATTCCCGATTTTCGCGGGGTCTTCTCCACGAGTCGTTGAAACAGCTCGCTTGTTTGCACAGGGTTTCAGCGGCCTGCTCGCACCTTCGGTGACCCCGAAAGTCATTGTGATTCCGGAAACAAAAGAGTCGGGAGCAGATACACTCACCCCGTCCAAATCCTGTCCCATCCTTATCGAACAGAAGCAAGACCAAGACCAAGATCAACAGCAAAAGAACAAAAAACCATACAAACGCTTTTTCGCCAAATACTTTACACCAGCCCTCCACCGACTCCAATCGCAAATGACGACCACCACCACCAAAGAAGCAGGATTACATTTGTCTCTCACAGACGTTCAGAACCTGCTTGAGACCTGTCATTACGAGCAAAACGTGCAAGCGGGTTCACGTTTCTGCGCGCTGTTCACCGCAGATGAGATCGCGGCGTACGGGTACACCCGTGCCCTCCGGTACTACTACCGCAACGGTCCCGGTGCCCCGTTGTCCGCCAACATGGGCGCGCTCTACGCCAACGCCACCGCGACGCTCCTAAAGCAGTCCACCCAAGAACAGGAACAGGAACAGCAGCAGCAGCAGCAGCAGCAGCAGTCAACGACACTCCCGTTTTACTTGAGCTTTGCGCACGACACAGATCTCAACTTTTTGTACTCGCTGCTGGGCATCTTCAACGGGGACCGCGCGCTGGAGTACAAGTACATGGACCATTTGCATCCGTGGGTGTACGGCAGCCTGACGCCGATGGGCGGCAACATTGTCATTGAGAAAATAGAATGCGATACCGCTCCTCAACAACGACAACGACCAGTCATCAACGATGACGACGACGACGAGTTCAACAACGACGGCGATCTCGAACCATCCACAACGGAATCACAGTTCATCAGACTCATCGTCAACGACGCAGTCGTCCCGATCCCAGCATGCCAATCAGGACCCGCCCTCTCATGCCCGCTTCCTCATTTCCTCGTCCAGATCGCAGCCAGCGTCGCTGCCACGCCCTACTCCTCCGTCTGCAACATCGACCCAGACCTGCCGCAACATGTCGAGTTCTTCTGGGACTGGTCAAAGTACCAAACCGCAGAGGATGCAGATCTCAGTTTGTAGTTGATCAAAAGTAATGATCCCGTTCATTTGTGTATATCTATTCATGTGTGTATATCCGAACAGACAATTCCATTCTTATTCACTCTTCCTTCTATCTACACCATTCTTATCACCAACTGTAAATCACTCTTTCCTTTATTTATGTACACACCATCTTGGTCTCTCACTCAAATTATCTAGAAATTGCCTGACCTCATACACAACCATTATTTTCCCAACCCAGGTCTTTTTTCCTCTTTTGAAGGTCATACACGCAGATACAGCATCACCCAACACGCTCTGGTGTCAGGTTCACTGATAAACTATAGCTCAACTAATTCAGATAGCGCATGCCTTTCTTCTGTTCTGTTCTACTGATGACTCCCTCGATAACACCTCTGCCATTCCCATTCAATCCAAAAAAAAAAAACGTTCTTCACCATTTACACATTTCTACCCCTCCAAAGAAAATGCCCCACTTCACCCTCCATCTAATTGGCTGATAATGTTAAAGTTCATTGCTTTATTAATTTCATTTTATAGTCGTATATTTTTTGTATATATCTCATTAAACACGTTGCAGTAAAAAGTCATTAGAGTTGGCCAGCAGTGTTGAAGAAGTTCAAAGCCTCAGTGATACGAGCAGACATGGTCTTCTCACCTTCACGGACCCAGTTACGGGGGTCAAAGAACTTCTTGTTGGGCTTGTCGTCACCCTCGGGGTTACCGACTTGGCTCATAAGGTAGTCCTTGTTCTTAAGAACAAAGTCTCTGATACCAATGAGGTAGGCGTATTGGGTGTCGGTATCAATGTTGACCTTCACAACACCGTTTCTGATACCAGTCTCAAACTCCTCCTTGGAAGAACCGGATCCACCGTGGAAGACAAGGAAGAGAGGAGTGTCAAGCTCAGACTTGATTTGCTCCTTGGCGTACTCTTGGTGCTTACCGAGAAGCTCGGGTCTAAGCTTAACGTTACCGGGCTTGTAGACACCGTGGACGTTACCGAAGGCAGCGGCAATGGAGAAGTTGGGGGAGACGGGGGCAAGAGCCTCGTAGACAGCGAAGACCTCGTTGGGTTGAGTGTAAAGCTTCTCAGCATCGACACCAGAGTTGTCGACACCATCTTCCTCACCACCGGTGATACCAATCTCCATCTCGAGCCATTGGTTCATCTTGGCAGCACGCTCAAAGTACTTCTTGGTGATGGCAATGTTCTCGGCATGGGGCTCCTCAGACAAGTCAATCATGTGGGAAGAGAAAAGGGGCTCACCGTGCTCGGCAAAGTACTTCTCATCAGCGTCGAGAAGACCGTCCAACCAAGGAAGAAGCTTGTGGGCACAGTGATCAGTGTGGAGAATGACGGGGATTCCGTAGGTGGGGGCAATGGAACGGATGAAGTGAGCGGCAGCAATGGCACCGGCGATAGAAGCCTCTTGGTTCTTGTTGTTGACACCCTTACCGGCAAAGAAGGCGGAACCACCTTGGGAAGCTTGAAGAATGATAGGAGCCTTAGAGTCACGGGCAGCTTCCAAAGCAGCAATGGCGGTGGAGGAAGAGGTGACGTTGATAGCGGGGATGGCGAACTTGTGCTCTTGAGCGTAACGGAACAAGTTGCGGACATCGTCACCGACAATGACACCGGACTTTCTGGAGAGAATATCAGTAATGGGCATTTTTCTGTGGGATCTGGTTAGTCTACTAGTTTGTTTAATGGATGAATTGAGCAATGAACATACAATTGATTGGGGTTGATTGTTGTTTTGAAAGTTGTTGTTGTTTGAAAGAGACTTCAAATGATGAGGAAAGAGAAAGAAAGAAAAAAAATCTAGAAGGAAGAGGGAAGAAAGTCGGGTATTTATATTTTTAAAAAGAGAGGGGAGGAAGGTGTGTGTATTCAGTGGTTGGAGGAGGAGATTTCGAGTTTTCGGAGACGTGTTTGTGTTGAGTGGTGTAATAACAATAATAATGATTAGACGTTTTGCGAGAGAATTAAAAACGTCGGGTCTCTCCCGCAAATGATCTGCTTTTTCCCTTTTAGGCCGTTACTTACAGAATGTTGTGTGGTGAGTTGGGTAATGAGTGAAAATAAACAAACACAAACAGCCGTAGCATGCTTAAAAAGCCACGGCTGGCTTTTCATGGTGTGTCGTCAGAGGCGTTATTTGTTGTTGTTTTTTGACGGTTGGAAAGCGCGTGTTTTTCTGATTGTCAGCTTATAATATTTCATCATGAGTGGGCTTATCATCTTGTTTGTGTGGTGTGGTTTTGTGTATGGATGAAAAATGGTACGGGAAAC
This sequence comes from Saccharomycotina sp. CBS 16003, assembly GCA_022457085.1. Taxonomy (NCBI): domain Eukaryota; kingdom Fungi; phylum Ascomycota; species Saccharomycotina sp. CBS 16003. Next base: position 1,770,528 of record JAJNCF010000036.1, on the reverse strand, counting down.
GCGGGACTAGGAATCCATCACTTTTATTCTGTTGCGCTTTCTTCGAGCTATGACAACATTCGAGATGTTGTTAATCACAAACACAATGTCATATTACATGATGAAAGATATGACATGGCGTATGTGGTGGTGGTCATCAACAACAGCAACAGTACTTTAGTAGTACCATCACTACACGTTTGTGTTGTATACTGAATACATAACACTTGTACCTTATACATATGCACCATTACACACAACATGTCATGAAAATAAAATATCCCGCACACACATTGTGTAATGTGTACCCCCCACTACAGACACAACGTCGTTACATTGTTATTGTCAGCAACACACAACAGTACTGTTGTGTCATGTCTCCAAAATAAACATGTGTAGTGTAGCCGTTTCCAAACCCTTCTTTCCGTTTCTCTTTTGCTTCTTCAGCCTTTCGTCCTTTTCCCATTTGACATTCAGCTCGAGCCCTATGGATCAATGAAATGAAAGAAAGAAAGAAAGAAAGAAGAAATCACGATAATGAACCGGTACATTTGTTCCTTTCTTTCTATGTATACATTTCTAAATGGATTGATACACATTGACGAAAACGTGTGTGTGGAGAAGGTTGATTTTAGACAATAACGGGTTTGTTTGTTTAAAGAGTTCCATGGAAACCTCGCAAGTTTCTATTTGGTTCCTCGGAGAAGGAGAAGGGCTTTTTGATAATCAGCTGTCATTGGCTGTATGGTATTAGGTAATTGATGATGTAATAATGATATTATGCCCAAATTGCAACTGCACACAAGTACACACTATTTTTCACCATTTCTATGATACTTGTTCGTGAGGCTCATGTGTAGAGTCAACACTAAATGCCTATTCTCTCTCAACACGTCTAAACACATGAATTTCTTAGATCAGATAGAATTGCACTATGCTGTTACGGCATGTTCAATTAGACTGCTACTAATGTCTGAACAGAAGGAATAAGAAAGGCTTTACAAACTCATCAGCATTGCTCAATAAGCATAGTGAAATAGTGTTTTTGTTTCCATATTAGGAAGTCAATCCTTTTAGGAAATATTCCGCACAAACCTTGAAATTAACCACACTACGACTTACTAACCATATAACGAGTTCATCAAGACCCAGCTCTGTGTAGACAGTTGTAACCTGTTGCACTGTATTCACAATTACAATACAGATGAACACAGAATATCGCGATTGTGTCTTGTAAAACATACCATTTAGTCAATGGCATTCGTCAAAATATCTACACAAAAGTTATTCTTAAAAAACAAATTGGTTTATCAGATTGCACAGAATCAATTGAATACAAACAGCTAAGCAATTGTGCATTGAGTGACCGCCGATTTCATAGATGACTTGTGTAAACTAGTAAGTGCATGCTGAATTTAATTAGCAGTGATTTAAACAAGCTCTAACAGTCTTCTTTCATGATAATATCAAACTGTATGTAGCCTTGCTTCGAAAAAGTAATGCGCCATTGGTCTACCCACAGCCTAGTCTCCAACTGCTCAACAGTAATTACAATCCATTTCTAATTTGCAATCGGTAAAACAAAAACACATGCAGCAGTCTTCAAAAAGCCATCTCATCGATAACGAGTAAAAAATTAGATGGAGAAATTGGTCTACTCAATGCTTGCAACCGCTTCTTCATACGTCTGAACTCCATTAATCCAGTGTAAACACAGAAACTTCTACTATTCAGTTTTTTCAATTCATTTTGTATTCTCATCAAGGCCCGAAATATACAACATCTACACTCCAGTCTTAAATCTATAATAAATAATATGCTAATGTCATCCTTACCAACCCCTTTCAACAACGTCATCTAATCATCATCATCCCCTTGGTCTCGTCGCGATCCGACGAAAGCCCCTTGCCGTTCACACCCCTGCCATTAGAAACAGCCTTGTGCTTGCCAGCAGCCTCGAAAATCTTCCAGAACTTTAGGTTCTCATCACTCGCGCAAGTCGCCAAGGTTTGTCCATCCGGAGACAAGGCGCTGTGCAAAACTCTTGAATCGTGACCAGCAATATCAATGACCTTGTTCAACGTCGGGTAACTCCAAATTGTCAAAGTGTTGTTGGGATATCCGTGTGTAGAAACAATCTCTTTGTAGATAGTGCTCCATGTTAACGATGTGACTTGCGATTCGGTATCAATAGAGTTGACTCGCGCACCACTTGTAGTGTTCCAAAAATGGATCTGCTTGTCTTCGGTACCACCTCCTGTAGCCAGCAAATTGGTCTGCCAGGGACACCATGCAACTGCTCTAACAGCTCCTCGATGACTGGTCTTGGTGAATCGCGGTACCGTGGACCGAGGGTCCCAAATATTCACTACATTGTCATTGCCACCACTGGCCAATTGGCCGCCGTCGCCTCGCCATTCCAGCCCACAAACCTCAGCTGTGTGACTCAAAAACTCGCTCACCTTGTGGTTTTGGCACCGCACATCGTGGTTCCAAATCGATCCATCATGGCATCCAGAAGACACCAAGTGCTTATCCCAGGACATTACTCCGACCCGCGACGTGTGTCCGTTTAGGTTTCTTGTCCTCACACCTTCCTCCACATCCCAAATCTGGATATCGCCATTGTTCAAACCAATCGAGATATAAGCTCCGTCGCCTGACCATTGAATACCTGTGACGTAGTTGCTGACTGTTGACTCCATCAAACTAGAGACGCTACCCGAAGAAGCGTCCCAGATATAAACACTGTTTTCCAAAGCAATGGCAATCTGATTATTGCAAGACCAGTCCAGCAAATGCAAATAGTAGTCATCAATCAACCCTGGAGCATCCAGAACCCTATCAGGAGTAGTAGGAACTTTTCTTCTAAATGCTGCGTCTGTATAAGTCTTAAGCGGTTTGTTGTACTGACTTCTCAGGTCTGCTGATCGCGAGGATTGCGGCGCTGCTGGTTGGAATTCCAAAATACGTGTGTTCAATTCGATTCCGCATGCTTTGGCGACACTGCTTTGGTACGCAATTGATGTTGGTGATTCCACGCTCTTGGCCGCCCGTTCTTGGGCATAAGCTGTCTGACCCGTTCCAGCCAGTTCCAGCGATGCTGTTGTAGAGGATCCTTGTCCTCCTGCTGCACTGCCTTGGTCCGAATTAGAACCAGTCGACACCACAATTGTTGTTTTCTCCAGTTTCGATCTGACCTGGACAGACGCCTGTCTATTTGGAATAAATCTATCAGCATGCGAGTTGGTTCTTACAGCCACAGGTCTTCCCTTCTGAGGACTTCCGGGCACACTAGCACTGCCCTTCTTGTCTTGTCCTACTACCCAATCCGACGCCACTACGTCCATCTTGATTGGACTCTTTGGCTTTGGGTTGATGGACTTGAATAGTGGTGAACAGCATGTTGCCCGCTTGGGTGTTCCTGGAGCAGCTCGGAGTTTGCGCGCAGACAGCTTGGGAATGGGCGTCTTGCCGAGTGGTGTATAAATAGGCTTATCGAATCTGGCGGGAGCACGAGTCGGCGTAGTACCGAGCGCCATGTTTCTCTTGCGGTTTTTGGGTGTACTGATCATTCTCAAACAATATGCTATCCGGGGAGGAAAAAAAGACGTCTTTGTGATTGAGTGTGTGTAAAGATTAAAAAGAATGATGATTGTAGATTGGATAGTGAACCGATATGAATGATTTAAGAAGAAGAAGTGCGGGAATGAAGAAAGGGAAACAAAAAAAATAACAATGGAAAAATATATACGATGATACACACACAACACATGAACCTAGTGTAACAAAATTTTCCACTTGTACTGCGAGAAAAAGAGAGAGAGCAACCTGCAAAAGCGTGGGGTTTTGGTTCAATGTTTACATTTGTCCCAAAACAAGACTCGTGTTTTGTTTTGTTTACACATTTCCCAAAACAGAACTACATATTCTTGCAACGCGTTATTTTGTATGGGAAACTGAAATTTATTAATTAGACTTCCTAATTAGGATTGATAGGTTTATATTTCTGAGTCTGGTCCTTTCTCGGCAGATTTATCTGTTTTCTCAGTAGTCTCTTGTTCTTTCTCAGTTTCAGCCGGCGGCTTTTCGCCTTCAGGATGCAACTTGAGTACAACGACTAAATACACCTCGCCAGTCTTGAAGTTTTTCAATGTGTATCTCAGCGGTTGACCACCAGCGTACTTCTCCACGTTGTAAGTGAATCCAGGCAATTTGATGCCGAATTGCTTGCTCATGTCCAAGTATGGAGTGAAGAACGCAAAGTCGTACTGGGTGTCGGTGTTGTACTGGAAAGCGGTACGACGGGACTCAGTCAGGAATAGCTTTTGCCGAGCAGCAGGCGCGATCGGATTAGAAGGAAGATCAGAGCCGGTAGAAGTGGATTGCAGGAAGGTCTCGGGGTTGGGGAGAGATTCAGGCCAGGTCAACTCGGTGTCGGAGGTTGACGGAGAGGCATTGATCCGATTAAACGAGGTCAAAGCGGGTCCGTACAGGTACGGCTTGTCACCGTAAGGATCGCCGAAAATACTGGGGTCGACTGTCATGGTCAAGATCTTGTATCCAATTGAGAATCCATACGGAAGCTGGCTTTTGATAGGTCGGTCAAAATCATTTCCAAACACAAGCTCGTTTCCAGACAACACAGCTGCGGATTCTTTAGAATCCCCGGATTTAGAGGGTTTGAACTTGATTGAGATTTGGATACAGAATCGTTGCTGCAAGTATTCTTCCGACTCAAAAAAAGATGTCGTAGGTCCTGGGTTCCATCCTGCAATCCATTAATTAGTAAATCCATTCTTTTTGGAATAACAAATTGTTGCATACCGTTGTAGTCTTTGATTCTGACTGCAATATCTGCAATCATTGAATCGGTTTCTAGTCTTGTTCGTTTGCCATCCTGGTTTACAAACACGTCGACCTGCGAAGCCTCGTCATACGAAGTTCCCGCTAAAACCTGAAGTGTAGAAGGCATTTCTAAAACTGAAAATTGCTGCTATTAATGATTAAGTAGAAATTGGTGATATACAATCAAGAACTGTGATATATGGATGATGGTGGCTTGAACCAAAACAAAAAAAGATACTGAAACCCCCAAGGCTTTTTTATCTCCAACCCCAATCGGGTCCAACAGGCTAAGTTAGCAACAAGGTCTCCTCAGATGCCAGTACAAACGCATAGACGTAGCCCGTTTCTCGAACGCAGAATCTGACTTGTTTCTCGGCCAGCTCTCTCCCCTACATACATAAGACTCCAGTATGAGTCCATTTAGGTCCGAATCTCAGACTCTAAATACTCGCAAGTAGGTTCGACCAGCGTCCTTCATAATACTAGTGAAGCAGCTAAACACCATGTTTAAACTTTTTCCTATTGTGTGGTGAACGTTAAACATGTGAAAATGAGTGTAGGTCTAAGCGCATAATAGGCTCAATAACTTTTGATATCAGAGACATGCAACGGCTGGAACAACTTTCGCGATCTCGGGGAATTTACTCCTACTTACGCCAACTAAACTGAGCAACCATAAGAAACATGAAATCATTTCAGTTCCCCTGTTTGACATTATAATATTCAGTCAGACCACTCAGATACCAAGCTAAGATCAACTTGATCAATAAACATTTGAAAAAATAACATTAAAAACTACATTTACAATTCATCTTTCTTTGACTTTTTCTTTTCGCTTCCACCAGCCAAGATCACCACGTACTTTATATACAAATCTCCATACTCCTCTTCGCGATTCAGAATCGGCATACCCTCTTGCTTCAGCACTTCCACCTCTCCATTGGCAACGGGGACTCCGGCTGGTCTTGAAATGTTGATGAATGATTCACCGTCCAAGCAAGGAATCTCTCTTGACCAGCCGCCCTTAGTGGCCTCTTTCTCCGTCACCACTTCTGTTCGGAACAAGTTGTTTCCACGTCGTCTGTATCCCATGTTACCATTTTTGCTCTCGCGAACGTGGATAATCAAGTCACCAGTCTCAGCTTCAGGGAATCTATCAGCCTCGCCGTGGAGAATGTGGTCAAACTTCTTCTTGCTACCGGGTTCAACGTAGATTTGGTACTCGCGGCGCTCGCGCATAACCTTTTTACCAGCGCACTTGCCGCATGCCTTTTTGATTGTTGTGCCTCGGCCACCGCATCTATCACAATGTGTTTGGATCTGTTGGAACATGCCCGGTGCCAATTGGATCTTGACAATCCTGACTCCTGATCCGTTACACTCGTTACATTGGTGAGTTTTCTTATCCGCCGATCCAGTTCCTTCACATTGACTACAGATACCTTGCATTTCCAAGGCGATATCCAAATGCTCTCCTTTGTACATTGATCGCAAATCAACTTCGATGTGGGTCTCTGTGTTTCTTCTCATGGCTTGGCGGTGGTGGCCGCCCATGTTGAAGCCAAACATTCCGTCGAATGGACTGCCGCCGCCATGGTTGTGTCCGGCGTGCTGACCGTTGACGCCTTCTTCACCAAACCTGTCGTAGTTTCTCTTTTTCTCGTCGTCAGAAAGAACCTCATACGCCGCAGCGATCTCGACAAACTTTGAGTCATCACCGCCGTTCTTATCAGGATGGTACTTTCGACTCAATTCTTTATATGCTTGTTTGATTTCCGTTTGACTGGCATCTCTTTTCAATCCGAGGGCCTAAATGGGAAAAGTTAGCATTCTAGTCTTGATTCGGATTTATTCAAGTGATGAACATACTTTGTAGTAATCAGCACCGGCAAGCACAGTCTGTGATAATAGCAGGAGGCCAAGAAGTAGAAAGGTAGACACTTTGAAGTTTAGCATTGTGATTCACTAATATGTTCAAGTGCAGGTGTAGACGAAAAGATGATTGGGACAGTGAAAATCACTATGTAGCGCTTTGATCTGAATATGTGTTGAAAAGAATGACTTGGGCTTGAATGCTATATACACCAGAAATGTCGAGGATTATTCTTGATGAAATTGCAGAGATCAAACTGTTGTTGAGAACACCAAACAAACCAAAGTTCGAATACAGGAGAGAAACAAGACGGAATATGTCTATAAAGATGTATGGTAGTAGGTGTGAGAACTATTACAGAATCTTGAAGAATATTCAATACTGCTGACGTTTCGATTTGAAAATATCCCAAAACGAAAAAAAAGATACACTTGTATTTTAGTTTACTTAAAACAAACAGGGTATCAAAACCTAGCCCTGAATGTATGAGGCTTTTGCCATTTGCAGACAAAGTATGACTTTGGACATAGAGTACATTGACTGCGGTCTAGACTATCACAAAATGCAAAGGAACAAAAAAGGGTTACAAAGTGTAGAGCGGGTAAGAAAATATTTGCACGATGTATGTAGTTGGCGGACTGCTGCGTATGTACTGGAGGAGAAAAAGGGGAGAGAATAGAGAGCAAGGCGAACATAGGGATGCGAAGATTTAAAAATAGGCGTTTGAGTATACAGGTAAGTGACGTGTCAGAAACCCGATCAGCAGGAGTATTAACAGAGGTCTCGGCCAAAGCGTTCATCGTCCCAGTCGTGATCGTGAAAATCCATGTCAGAGAGTCTAAGAATATGATGCGATGCGCCGTGAACTAGCTGAAGTCAAGTTGGAACATGATCGTGGATGCTGTGGTGATTTTCCAGGTTTACTAAATCGCGATTGCAATCACGATGGCTACTGCTAAGAATAGTGACTTTAGTTTTATATAAATAGAGCATTGATGAGAATATAATTTGTCAAAGAGTTGACATCTGCAAAGTGCATTCCTAGTCAGTTTATTCGTAAATATGATGAACTGCAACGGCAAAATGTTCCATCAGTGACAGAAGAAGAACTGTATAATGTTCATGGCTACTGTTTCTGACTGATCCCAAGATCGAAGCTGACTGCTCAAGCAAGAAGTTTGTCAGAATTGATTGTGTTGACATACTCGTGTGTATGTACACCAGCCAGTGTAGATCACAAATGACCAGATCACCTCGGTTCTTTATGCTTCACCAATGCATAACTACAAGTTGATCATTTGGTTCAAAAGCACAAGCCGACAGATATCCAGCTACCGTTCGATTCAGGAATCCTCGCTTAGCACAAATCCGAGACAAAAAAAGTCCGGAGATTCTGTTCCTGACCCCATTTTTCTCCTTCAGCAGCGTCGATATTGTTGTCGCCATCGTCATCGCCATCGTTATTATCATCATCACCACCACCAGCTTTGTTCCCATTCATGTTGTGGAGAAGGCGCGATTAGATAACAGCGACAGCGACAGTTACGACTTGACTCCATAGACAGCTTTAATGCCAACTGCAAACTGTTGAACAGCAGTGGTTTTGATGATCTGACCAACCAGTCAACAGACACCAAAACTAAAGTAAAAACACCATCTTGCAATACTAAAGCAACGCATGCTTCATTTGTCCAAGTATCCACCTGTTTTATCGTGGACTCCTAAACTGAGCATGGCCAGGACAAGCGATGATGGTTTCGGTACTGGTGGTTGTCGTTGGCACCAAAAATCTTTTGATACTCGCCAATTTTTGCCGCTCTGCCTCTGCCTGACTTCGCCTGCCTCCCTGCCTCCCCTTCCCTTATATAATATCCTGTTTCCTTCTCTATTTTTTCTTTTCCTTTTCTCCCCTTCTTTTTTTTCTCTTTTTTTCTTTCCTCCTTTCCTACTCTCCTTTGCTGTAATATTCACTGCAATTTCCACTACAACTACCCTTCATCACCGCAATCGTCCTTTGCCCCACCACTATCATCGCGAATATCGCCATATACTAAACTACCTGCCACAAAACCAATCACCTAGAAAACCCCGTTCACCTGTTTCAACAGATCTTTAAACACAATCCACTACCGGTTAATATTTCACTTTAAATAATTGACAAGATGACTTCTGAGGTATGTGTGCTCTAACATTGTCAATTTCCCGTTATCCCCTTTTCTCTAGTGTAGCTGTATCATTAGTTGCTGCGCCTTGCGTGTGAGTATTTGTGGATACGTCATTTACAGGATTCTCGTTTGCACAAATCGTTACCCCGTTTGAATCAGGCAAAACAAGCAACATGCCCAAATCGTTACAAAAAACCCCTTTTAGCTATCTGCAACACCTAAAAGTAGCCCGCTTTGACACTTTTCTTTCTTCTTCGAACTTGTTTGGCATTGTAAACACATCAACATAGTACAGGGGTTCTGTTTCATTCTGTGGGGCTGTTGTTACCTACATTTGTTTTAGCACTGCTACAAAAGGCTGTTTGGCTCCTTCTGTATGCCGCACCACACACAACGCTACTTTCACGATTTCTCGCGCTCTTTTAATTTCGTTACAAGATGGTCTCTGATCCAAAATTACTTTTGACCACCTGATCTATTTTCTACTAGCGCACTATCCAGTTTTCTAATGATATTTTGCTGCGCAGAGAATTATTAACCTGATTGCTAACTTTACTTATAGAGAGAAACTAAGGCCTTCCTTGCAAGACTCTGCGAACAAGCCGAGAGATACGATGAGATGGTTGAGTACATGAAGCAAGTTGCTCAGACCGGCGAAGAGCTCACTGTCGATGAGCGTAACCTTCTCTCTGTTGCATACAAGAACGTTATCGGTACCCGTCGTGCCAGCTGGAGAATTATTTCCTCAATCGAGCAAAAGGAGGAGTCCAAGGGTGCTACCGAGCATGTTGAGTTGATCAAGAACTACAGAGTCAAGATTGAGAACGAGCTTGAAGATGTTTGCAACGATGTCTTGAAGGTTCTTTCTGACTACCTTTTGCCCAAGGCCGAATCTGGCGAGTCCAAGGTGTTTTACTACAAGATGAAGGGTGACTACCACCGTTACTTGGCCGAGTTTGCTTCTGGCGATAAGAGAAGAGACGCCGCTAAGGCCGCGCATGAGTCGTACAAGCAGGCTACCGAAATTGCTCAAACCGACCTCACCTCTACCCACCCCATCCGTTTGGGTCTTGCCCTTAACTTCTCTGTCTTTTACTACGAGATTCTCAACTCGCCGGATCGCGCTTGCCACTTGGCCAAGCAGGCCTTTGACGACGCCATTTCGGAATTGGACACTCTTTCTGAGGACAGCTACCGTGATTCGACGCTGATTATGCAACTGTTGAGAGATAACCTTACTCTTTGGCAAAGCGATCTTGAGAGCTTACAACCCCAAGATGAGGCCGATTCGTCGGCTGCTGCTGCGGCCCCCGCTGCTGCCGCTTCTGAAGACGTCAAGAAGGAGGAGGCTGACGAGAAGAATTAGTGGATTAAATAGTGTTGAAGTAATGTTTTCTTTTATTTTTGGTCCTTTAAATACATGTCACTACTGTAAGCTTTTTTTCATAAAACAATAGTTCTTTTCAATCTTGTTCATACGATTGGCGGTCATCCAATAAAGGAGATTGAACAGTTTGATTTCTATTTTGGGATAGACAATTGTTGTCGGACAGAATTGGTTGTGAAACTTGGTTGTCGAGCAGCCCGTACAAGGTTGAGGAAAAAATACTGTTTGCGCAGTTTGGAGCATGTCCATTTGATGGCCAACAAGTTTGGCATTGGATGTAGAGAAGTTATCACTAATGAGTGTGTACATAAATTGCTACATGAGCATCTGTTATGATAAGTTAAATGTATAAGGGGGATGCTGCAAGGAAAGAAGATAAGTACAAATTGGTTTCCCCAGTGTACACAGAGCCGTGAATTTTCATTCCTCTCGAGATTTTTTTGTTCTCCTTCATTTCTCTCTTTTTCATTTTTCTTTCTTTTCATTCATACACAAAACAAAACAAAAAAAATGAGGGTTTGTTCTACGTTATTGAATCTACCTTTGTCTTGAATGCAAGGATAATCTGAGCAGCGACATATGGTTACGAGTGGAATAAAAATCCTGTGGGTTGTTGAGAGTAGGATCCATTGGAAAGTGTACAGACGCGTTGAGACGCGTGTTTTGGTGCACCTTTGACTGGATTCAAACGAGGATATCTCTACAGCTTACGCATCCAGCTTATTATTCCTGAATGAGATAGCTACTTGATTTGTTCTGTATCGAAGAATTCTCAATGTCGTTTGTCTACGCGTCTTGCAGCCAATGCTCAGTGGTGTTTGTCACGACCCTTTTGATTGTTTGGTGATATTTTGACACTGTCCAAATTCAAAGAGGTTAGGTTGTTTCCCAAAACAGCAACAGTGCGGCTCGCCTAAGCACTATCATTGCAGTGTGTTTTTAAAATGACCGTTACCCTGCTTACTTGATCTCAATGGGCCAATCAGCGGCAGCGACTGAGCAATCGAACCAGAGCCCAAGGACTTGGGAAAAGAGCATTGGAGCCTTTGAGGGCCAGTGTTTTGAAGATAGCAATATGTGGCCTGGTTTTGAGCTGAGTTGGGGTTTTCTTGTCTGGGTTGCTTTGAAGGTGCTTTTTAAGCTTTGAAGCGTCTGTCGATTGCCTCAGAGCCATACGGCAATCGGATGGTGGGTGGCATTAGCATTGAATGCTTGTTTTTTTTCCCTGCCTTTTTGACTGACTATTAGACTGTTATTGCTAAGGGCTCGTTGTTCAAGCGCAGGTTCAGCAACAAACGACACTTTGCGAATACATTGTCTGGTACTCGATGCAAAGCAAAACCAGATCGCCATTTTCTCATTGAACCCGACTCAGATCATCATCCTTTCCTTCCTTTGGCTATTCCATAAACGACAGCTTTTCACTGTTCCTTTTTTTGTTTCACACTTTCGCTTTGTTTTTTTGTTTTGTTTTCTATCTGCCGTTGCCTTGAAGGAAATGAAATAAAAAACTATCCTCATTTTTTTCTTCCCTTTCTGAATCCTACAGTATTCTCTTTTTTCTTTCCTCCTTTACCTTTCCTCTCTATTGCGCTCTAATCACACACACGATACTGTATTACATCGCATCGAAACACCTTTACAAACGACTTACGCACAAATCTTCAAAACTCTCAAGGTTCATAACAAGAAACAAAACAAAATGTCATCTAGTGTTTTAGCCGATTCGCTTGGTGACACCAAGCACAAACCAAGCTCTCCATACAAATGCAAATCAAAACCAACAAGGCTGTTTGGCCTCAAAGAAGCCCCCGTTTTCTATCCTACTTTGGAAGAGTTTAAAGACAGCTACAAGTATATAGAAAAAATCGCCTTAGAGGGCCGTAAATACGGAATAATCAAAATCGTGCCTCCAGCCAGCTGGAACCCCAAATTTGCCGTTGACTCTAGCGTAAGTACTTCCTACTTGTAAATTCAGACTGGAAAAAAAAAATCACCAAAGTCACTAACGCTGTTGAAATGTAGAAATTCAAATTCAAAACAAGAAAACAAACCTTGAACACCATGGGTGCGTTGACACGAGTAGTAATGGACTGGCTAGACAGGCTAGTCAAATTCCATGCCTTGAAAGGACGCACTATCGACAGGTATCCTGCGCTGGAAGACGGCTCAATACTGCTATACTATAACTTGCAACAAGCAGTACACTCTATGGGCGGATTTGCACAGGTTTCAAAGCTGAAACTTTGGGATCGGGTTGCAGACAAGATGAAGCTTTGTGGCCGAGGCGAGTTCTTGTACATTAGTTATGCCACGGTGATCTGGCCATTCGAACAATTTTTGGGGTTCATGGAGTTTGCAAACGTGAAAAACGGCGAGTCAAGGTACAAAACCTGTGATTTACAAAAAACAAAAGAACAATATTTACAGCATTTGAGCAGAAATGGTAAAGCAGCGGCTATTGAAGCGGAAAAGGCGACGTTAAATGGAAAACAAAACGCAGAGAACTTTTATAATCTGAAGGTTGATCTACCGGCAAGCCCGCCACATACTCCGCATGTCAAGAAAGAACGAACGAATTTCAGGGACCAGGATATTGGGGATGAATCTCCGAGCAGCAAACGGGTTAAGACGGAGCATGACATTTCACCTACAAGCCATTCTAATGAGCCCCGTGGACGAGGATTCGTGACGATCTGCGAGGTGTGTGAAAAACGGTGTTTGAAAGAAGAAGGCGGATGGCTACAGTGTACCGAATGTTCTGGTCTGTTTCACAGATTCTGTGTGGCCCAGTCCGAGGTTTTCATCACACCGTACCGAAACACCGATTGGTACTGTTCGCGGTGTCTTGTTGGATCTTGCGAATTCATGTTTGAATCGGGCAAAGTCTATAGCTTGACCGAGTTCCAGCAGATTGCCGATGAGTTTAAACAGCGTTACGAAAAAGAGCATCCTGATCTCCAGGGGCTTGGTACGCAGCAATATGAAAACGAGACAGAAAAACGGTTTTGGGAGTTTGTCAACACGACTGGGAAAAGCATTACTGTAGAGTACGGATCAGATATACATTGTTCTGAGAAAGGATCAGGATTTCCTGTTAAAGGTACGGACTCAGTCTACGCTGAAGATACCTGGAACCTTAACAACATTCCGTTTCATGAAAATTCGCTGTTCAATCATATAGAGTCTGATATCAGTGGTATGACTGTGCCGTGGCTCTATGTTGGCATGATGTTTTCAACGTTCTGCTGGCACAGCGAAGATCACTATACGTACTCTGTGAATTATCAGCATTTTGGAGCTACAAAAACATGGTACGGGATCCCCGGTGATGATGCTGAAAAGTTCGAGCAAGCCATGCGCGACGCAGTTCCTTCTCTATTCCACAAACAGCCAAATCTGCTATTCCAGCTTGTCACTATGATTTCGCCCGAGGTTCTAACAAAACGCCAAGTACCGTGCTATGCAGTCGACCAGGGTCCAGGCGAATTCATCATCACGTTCCCCAAAGCGTATCATGCCGGGTTCAACCATGGGTTCAACTGTAATGAAGCTGTGAACTTTGCGCCGCCAGACTGGGTTCCCTATGGAGTCGAGTCGGTTCAAACGTATCAAAAGTTCAAGCGGCCGCCGGTATTTTCGAACGATGCGCTGCTGCTTCGTACTGTCCTGAAATCCGAGAATTTGCCGGTGGAAACTGCTGAATGGATTGAGCCCTGTATCACGCAGTTGGTAGCACGAGAGATCGATTTACGGGCCCGAATCGCTGCCAAACTGAAAACGAGTCAACCAAGAGTATGTCTACGCGAGCCGCGGTCTGAAGAAGAGTATCAGTGTGCGGTCTGTAACGCGCTGCCGTACTTGTCGCGGGCAGAGGTGACGCCTATAAACGACCGCGCTTTAGAAGAGGAATGGGGTGTGGTGGATGATGAAAAGGACGGGATGCAAAAGATTGTTGTTTGTTTGGATCATATATTGGAGAAAGGCCGGGTGATTAATAAGACCGAAGTGGATGTGGTCTATATGTATACGAACAGAGGGCTGAATGGGGCGGTGAAAAAAGTGAAAAAGTGTTTGGAGAAGAAGGAGAAAAAAGAGGATTGAAAAAATTAAGGTACTTTATGAAGAAAAAAAATGACATGAAATGAATTGTGAATGAATTGTAAAAAAATGTAACGTTTGTATTTATTTTGATAAAAGTATTTTTTTTTTGCTATTATCTGAGTGTTGTAATCACAGATCATTAAAGGCAAATATAGACTGATTGAGTATATGAGGCGTGAAACAAATGTGAAGTCGAATAAAATTTGTTGTAAGTCGAATGGTCGTGGAAAAAGGGCACGTCGAGTTCAGCAATTAGAACAGGAAAGTTACAAATGAGTAAATTTTATGATTGGAAACACACATGAGATGTGGCAAGATCAAGCGTTAACGATAAAATCATACGTGAAAATAAGGGCTGGAAAACGTGTACATGTTCAAGCGAAAACAAACTGGAATGAGATGGCGTTTGATTAGGAAGAGAAGTGGTGTGTATTGATAATAAGTTGGAAAATGGTTTGAAGGGTAGTCAGGGCATGAGAAGGGAGATTCCGAGTTTGAAGGCATATACATGAAATTCGAAAGTTTACAAGTGTGAGGGTTGAAGGTATGAAGCTAATGTTTGGATCAGATATGGGTTGAGGAAGAGAAGCTCGATTATCCAAGTGCCTAAGTAGCAGAAATTTGAAAATGACTAGAAATGATTAAAAGCTAGATTTGCGTATGTAATATTGATATTTCTTTTGCATTTTGGACACAAGATTGGTTTGACGTGTAAATTGATTAGGTTTTTGCAAACTTTGGAATCAAAATTTTAGGTCGACCATGATCAGGAAAATACCCAAAAGTGTTTGTGCTGTTCACATTTAATTGCCGAGACACCAAAAACAAAAGTTTATGTGCAAAGCACAATATATACAACACTGTTACATCTACAAATATTTTTGACCCCAAGCTTAAGCAGGGATGTAAGATGATTAAACTATAGAGTAAATTATTATACTTAGACTGTAAAAATCTCTTGTTGAAACTAGTTCACTTTTTGTAAATTATTTTTCTGTGTTAAGGCACACTAGTTTACGGTATCACACAGTCGCAGTGGTAAAAGTCTCAAGAGTAAAAATATGTGTTATTCCCTGAAATATCACAACTAGTGCTAGCAGACATTGTGATTGTTAAAATTTAATGGTTTAATACACTTCCATAGCAATCGTTAAGCATGTACTAAGACTTTTTTTTAGCATTCCATAGACTTTAAGTAAGCCATAAAAGATGAAACCGTAATTGATACTGCACTAATTTGATACACTACTCAAATAGCTTTTGCAGAAATACAAGTAAATTTTGGCTGTACCGAATTTCAACTAGATATATTTTAATTTCTGTGACTGTTACATTTCATTATCCGCGACAGGGGTTTTAGAACGGAGTCCAACTCGTTGACAAATTAATAGAGCATGTTCATTCTATTTATTTCTGATTGTAACCCAATATTTAGGCCCATATATGACAATATTGCCGATAGTGTTACTTGATCAAAATTACTACAGTTTAGATATATTAGTATTAGAATATTTTGTGTTTAGAAAATATCACAGTCAGTTTTCATACATGAGCGATCCCGCATTGGAAGTTTTAGAAAGTCTTCAGTTTTTATTTGAATATTCGTGATATACTCTATCACTAATGTTTGAAATGCATTTTTCAATTCATGTCTAGCTACATGATCCATTGTTTTGAAAGAGTGGAAGTAATCAAAATAATCATTTTTTTTAAAGCGTCGGGTTATTATGAATTAGCATGGTAAGTAGTTTCGTTTAGCCAGTGTATATCAAATGTTGTTTTTGATATTATGCAACTATGCAATATAAACTGAAGATTCATCTTGAAGACATTACAAAATTGCTGAAACGTTTAACTTGATATATTATTTGATATATCAAAAACGACTAAATGAACACTGCACTCTCTAATCTAAATTATTTCATCATCGATATATGTGATTCTAATCTATTTCATACTTACTGATTCATAGTCTCTTTCAAAAAGTGCAAAACAATTGTCTTGTATAATATTAAAATGTTTTAATAAATTGCTGGCAAGTGCTCTTGGAGTCTGAGAGAATCAAATTTAAAATCCTCCGCATACAAGCAAGTGGTGTGCGTTTGTGTATCGCCAAACTAATTTCCGGTGTCAACATGAAGAAAGCTTGCTTTATATTTCCGAACCCATCTATAATTAAGCTGGGGTTGATACATTTACAATGGTGGTGATAGGTTATCCTCTTGAACATGAGCCGCAACGATATTGTTCTAGGTACCCGAGAAAAAATAACGATTTTTGGATCATGTACCTGAAGTCAGCCTCTTGGAATTCTATATGAAGTCAGCCATGCCGCTTTTTGCGACTTCTTCAAAAATACAAAAAGCATTCAAAATTTTAATATTATTATATGTTGTTGAAAAAAAGAGCATACTGTTACTCAATTTTCTTGTATTTTTGTGTTGCATGTTACACTTGGTACTCGCCAGGGTTTTTCTAACATCTCCTTAGCCACAAGTATGGTACTCTCAGAATGTATTACAATTCATGCATTTGCCTTCTTGAATTGCTTTAGATGTGGGTATCAATTGTCCACCTGCGAGATAACGAGAGTGGTCAAACATGCCGTTTATCTATACCCTGAGACTTTACTAAACAATCAGATTGCTGTTCACGTCTGTACATTATGACTTCGCCGTGTATCTGCTTCTGAGTACCGGTTGTCAATACATGATTGATAAGAATTGACAAATGCATCTTTTCTGATACACCAAATCAGTCCAATTCCCACTGCGATAGCAATGGGGCGTCCCTCAAAATCTTGCTGTGTCATGATCCTCAATATGCAGCCTTATATCGTCTTTCACTAAGCAACATCATTAAGCAGAGCGTTGCTTAAGCCTTTCATTTTGTTCTCAAACAATTTTATCGTGAACTAAAGTACATACATCATTTGCTCTACTTTTTTTTTGGATACAAAATATCTCCATCATCTTTTTAAGAAAATGTAGAAAAAATCAAAATGTGTTGAAACAGAATTGGATTTCACCGTCTTCTAAATATCAACAGATAAGATTCAAAATCCTGATCTGGATCTCTGCCCGCCAGTCGCCATTTCAAACGCATTTTTTCCATTTAGCAATCGCCCAACTTTGATTTTCTTAAAAGTCTTTTTGTACTCGTACACCAAAAGCAACACTGTTTTCTTTATCTTTTACCGCCTCTTTTGCTGATTGCCATTATCGCAATACATTCTATTCATGCTCGATACCGCGCCGTGTTTGATTGATCTTCAATCACATGACATTCGTCCTATCAACACCATCTTTTTTATCTGAAACCTATTCCAAAACTGATTCGAACTTCTTCCATTTATTCTCCAGGCACTGAAGTCTCTTGTAGGACAATCAAACTTGCGAGTCTCCCACCGACAAAAGCTCGTTCACACATCCCAAAGTTGTTGGGATGCACAAAACGAAAATGGAGAAATACACGCCACCGCATGAACAAAAAGGCAGCCCTGATTGTGCTCTTGTGTAGAGGAGGATAACTTGATCCACTAAGAGGGTCTTTGAAGCATATAGTTTATATTTAACTTAAACACGCCAACAACCCGGGCAGAAGCCTATTTTTTAATCCATCTCCACACGACTGCAAAAAGAGTCAAATTGACGAGTAGATCCATTTGCAAAGCTGGAATCAACAACAGGAGTGAACATTGTATGCCCATCATCTGAAGCTCAAGTCAAAAGTGATTAGGTGAGTGAATGAGCGCTTATGGCCAGCACCACCAAGCAATGGAGGATTTGTGTTCTTGATTTGATATTTTTTCCCAGAAAAAAATCAAAGAACCTTATGACATGCAAGGCGGTTGTTTAATTCTATTTTGTTTATTCGGCCAGTCTTTTTTTTACTTGGCAATGTTTCACATCTTGCGATCTCGTTCAAACTGTGTCTACACTTTTATGTAAGTGGACATTGCTGTTCATGGAAATCCCGTAGGTAAGTAATTAGACTTTTCCCCCCGACCAAAACGCATCAGGCCGTGCTGCTTATCATGTAGAGGTTTTAAGGTGCGATTCTTGTATTGATCCATTCACGTAGGTACACGATGGGGTTTGTTTTACAGTGTATGGCCAGAATTCCACGTCTTTGTGCATGTTGCTTTGGTTCTAATTGTTTCTTTCAAAGCACCCAAACCGGCGTTGGGGTCTGGAGAATTCTCCAAGTCAAATGTATGCATTTGTATCCAGTTGATTGTTTCTTGGCCTGTCGTATACGTGTACCCAAGAGAATGAATGATTGTATTTGAAGGTGAGATACAGTTGCTGTTCCAATGTGGTCATTGTAAGCGTAGAGCCTGACGCAATATATTTTTCTGTCGTTTCTGTGTATGCACACGGTTCAGTTACAGATATGAAGGCATTGTGTGTACATTTGCAGAATTTTTCGGAGTCATCAAAAACAAATACAGACTGGAAAATATTCTGGTCCAACTGGTGAGATTGCAATAAGCTCTGCAATTGAGTGTGATTCAGAAGAAGGAAGTTTAGGATCACCAGCCGTATACAGTGGGAATGCTACAAAGTGATAAAGTACAAGATGGCTCAATGATCTTGCCCTGAACGATCATCAAAGAATGCGCGCGCGCATGCGGGTTGTTCATGTATGTGCATGTGTGATAAGGCACATACACTTTGATGATGGAGACGGATGGCAACGAGATCAAAAGGGTGTACACATATAAACACACTCAACACAGAGTAAAAATAGAAACAAAAACGGTTCTGGTGTTAAACAAGAACAGATACACAAGAATCACAGATGATGAAGGTTTCCAGTTGTGGCAAAAACAGTGTCGACAGCAGCGTTGTCAATGCTGCTGTTGGTGAAAAGTTGAGTTCACAGTTTGAACCTGAATGATGAAAATGGTTTTGGTGTTTCAGAGCTTGTTGACGTTCAGTGGGTTCATATGCTCCAAAAAAGCGACGGTGTTGTTGTCTTTCTGAACAGCGGCAACTCGTATGACAACGCCAGCATCTGGACATTTGGCAGAGACGACAACGACAACGATGATCATGAAAATGTAACAACAACGGTATGTACGCCAACCGATTATACAACACTTTGCCTTGTTTGGCTATAGCATACCAGTACATCCCAAATAGTGCCTTTGTGATGACCGCCATCAACAGCCTTTCCCATTCACCTCCTTATTCTGCTTTACATTTCAGGAGAGAGATCGTTGGACTGGCTTTGCATACAAAAGGCTCTGCATACGCGCGATGATGCCTGAGTGTATTGTATTGTGTGAACAAATGAACAAACGGTTCTGAAATTACACAAAACAAAAGGACAATGTCTCATTCTTTGGCAGCCGAAAGCAGATGGCATTGGCTCTGTGTGTGTACATCTCGATACGTGGATATTTTAAAGAGAGAAGCGAGAAACAAACAAAGCAGAGAAGGGCACACGAAGAAAAGAGTGGACACAAGCAAAAAAGGTAATTACAGATAAAGTTTTGGTTTGTTCGTTTCCAGGTCACACTTTGCACTTGATCAAGCAATGTCAATTGTGTGTACATTCATTCATTCTTCAGTGCCAACATTTACAGAATGAATGCTTTCTGCAAGACGATCTTTGGAGGAGAGGCAGCAGCAGCAGTCATGTTTCGAAAGTGACGCGTCGTGTTGATGATACTGATCGACGGCGATCCTAATGTGTATTTACAGTCTGATCTTTGCACAAAAGGGTACATCCATCAATACTCGAAATCACCATTGGAAGCAGTCGCCAAAAGCAACGCTCATTTGATTTCATTGATTTGGTTATTCCAGGATCACACTGCTCAAATACCATCCTTTCATTAAACCATCTTCTAATCAAACTTCTACTCCTTTTCATTCCACTGCTGTGTGGTGTACAAGTGATCACTCCTAAAAAACAAACATCTGAAACCGTTTCACAGATTCCCGAACCACTAGCACGTCATGACTCGATCCACGACGATCAAAAACTTCTACATCTTGTTCTTTCTGTAACTCGCAATCTTGACCGCGCAATCTAAACATTCCAAACTTATTCGGCCCTGTGAACAAAATGATCAGAACTCAAAAGAAGAAATACATAAAAAAAACCTTCAAAAGCCAAATAAAAAAAAAACTTTCAATCCAACTAAAAATAAAAATAAAAAACAACTTACGGATCGGTTTGTTATCTAGCAGTTACAGTCTCCAGATATATATACCTGATGCATTCCTTTGAAAAAAAAATAATCCCCTATGCTTAAATTATTTTATTTCCAACTTTCTTTCTCTTCTCCTTTACACATTGATCTCCGTTTTCAACAATAAACATCAACAATGACAAGTCTAGTCCACCGACCCTCGAGATACCATTCAAAACGACCAACGGCGAACGCGGCTTCGTCGCCGGGCACAATGAACTCACAGCAAATCGCCAAAAAGCCATCGCTACATCTCAACACCAAGCTTGTGTCTTCGCATCAACAAGCATCGTTTCCTTCTCCCTACAGCAGTTCGTCTACTCCATCGCCGACCCCGTCCGCCAGCTCTGTATCCCTGGACACATTCCCATCCCCTTCTCGCGCAGAGGACTCCGCCAGCCCAGCATTCCACTCCCAAATCACTCTCAAACTGCCCAAGCCGCATCCATCCGTACTTGTCTCGATCCCCACCGCCAGTTCGCCGACAGCCTACATCACCACACCGAGCTTCACAAACACACCGCCTACACCATCATCACCGTCGCTATCACGGCCAACGCCAGCCTCAGACATATCTGTCCAACAGTTCTTGAACCTTCATTTACCAAGCCCGCTGGAATCAGACGACTACATTCTTTGGCTGCTCTCTCCTACGCTTCGAGTCCGCCGCCCACTCCGCCCTCAAGAACCCGTTTCGCTTTTGCTGCTCCCATTTTCGCAGCGATCGTCGTCGTCTTCTTCTTCGTCCAAGTCAGCCACCGCATATTACGGCCAACAAAATAATAGCAGCAGTAATAATTCGCACCCCCTTGACTCCAGACCCAACCGTCACAAGTGGACGCTAGTGGCCGGACCCGCCGAAGACCGCCTTGACATCGCGTCACTTGCTAGTCTGTGTCCACGCCGCGACATCATGCTCAACCAGCGCCAGCTGGAATGGAAGTGCCCGGCCTATATCCAAGTCTTCAACAATCCTTCTACCAGTCCTTCAAAGTCCAGTTCGCACGGGTGGGCCAAGACCATGCTGACCATTAAGAATTCACAGATCCTCATACATGGCGTCGGCAACGGTCCCATCAGCAAACTCGAAATGTACGAAATCGCGGCGCCTTCGTCCTCGTCCTCGTCGTCCTCCTCCAGCACCACCTCGAAACACTCCAAACCTGTGCCGGGCATGGGCTCGCCTGGCAAGTACATGGTTGGACTGGTCCATGAGTACTGGCGCGACCGCGATCTCGTTGTGATTAGCATGGACAAGTCCACCGATTTCAGCATGTTTCGCAACATCATGTTCACGATCCGGAACGGCGAGGTCGAGAGAATCAACAAGGAGCGAAGGCTGTGGCAACAGCAGCAGCAGCAGAAACGTCATGAATGATTTGCATTTTGTCTTGGAAAATATTATTTTCTTTTGTGTATCCAGGTGTGTATACTTTGTATTTATAGATTTTATTTTTTTTGTCAGTGGTGTTTTTCCACGGCTGGCTCTTTGTGTAAAGGCTGATATTTTATGTGTAGACACAGGAGTTCTGATTCCCATTCCGTTCATAACAATGTGTATATCAGATACATCCAGATCTTGTAGAGTTCGTTGGCCTAATATTCATGAGAGAAGAAGCGCTCCTCTTTTTTCGTGATTCAGAAATTACAATGAACAGAACAGTCCAGCGTGAATTTTGATTTTAGCCAATTCAACGGTGGTTGGGGCCAAACATAGGCACCCAATCACGTACATACACTGTTTGTATGTAGTGCATGCACTGGGGACCCGATGGTTTGGTGGGCATTTCATCTGGTTTGACTGATCGCGATGGACGTAATGCGAATGTAAATGAAAAGATCTTGTCGGGCTTTGAAGAGGTGCACACGATGTAGAGCCAGAGTCGTGAATAAGAACTATTCTAAAGGTTTTATGCTGAGCCTGCTGTCACTGGCCTGATGAAACGAGTTGAACATGTTGGAGTTGGTGTATGTCGTTTCCGCATGGCTATGAAGCCTGGACGTTTCTTCTGTGTTGATCTGTCAGAACGATAGTTCTGGAACTGATACGAATGTACACGTCTGACAGACAAGGAGAAGCTCTTTAGAATCAGAAAGGTTTTATTTACACTTTGTAGAGTCCGCTGAGACGATATGAAAGAGTTTTACTCAAAATTAAAATTGATGGACTGTCGGTAGCCACTATCTCCATCTGGAGCTGCCAATGGCGTGTATACAACTTGGATCAACAACTTCTATTTCGCAAGATATGTACACAATCATCAGTCAGATAATTCAGATCATGATTGAGAAAGTTTCATAACTTCCTTTACTATAACCTACATACAACACTGAAGTCCTGCTTGATCCATATTTCCACGTTCACACTGTATCTAGTAATATTCTTGAGTGTACTCAGCCAATATCATGAAACCTTCCTGATACATCTTTGGAAAAGGAAATCATCATGTCTATGATGTCGAAAAGATGTTCAAGTGTAGTTCCAATGCTTCTCGGGAGCTTAATAAAGAATCTGTGGTCGATAAGCCGCTATAACGGGTCTGATTGTCTCATGCGCTTAATAGGGCATTGCTATAACCATCTCTAGCCACTACTAGATCTTTCATGAATCGTGACCACAACTCTCTTTTTCTCCTTTCGATAGATCAATAACCAGTTATATTCCAATGTACCATACTATGTTCAAAATCTGATCCACCTTATTTCATTAACTCAATTCTTAATCCTCATTGCAATCACGCTTCAGCCTTTTCTTTGATTCTCCTTTATCAAAAGCAGGTATTGTTTCTCGATTGCCATTAGATCACGTTATTCTTGTCCTCTTATCTTTCCTCCTTTCCAAAAAGTGTACACTAGAAAAAACCACCAAAAACCCCCCACACTTCTTACACTTACCCCCTTATCCATTCCTACGTGTTGCATACCTTTACTTCTTTGTATACGTTTCTCATTTGATACAATTCTCTCGTTCCAGCTAAATAAAACAGCCTTGATTTAGTATACAGTCTTAACTCTGTCATTCACTCTATAAAGAATCGTGTCTCTATATATTCATTACTACCTTTTTATAATATATTTTTTATTTAACGACTGTGTGTATAATCAAAACCAAACTTTTTTTTGCAATTTTATTCTAGATGTTAACAACTCAAAATCACTCCTTTTGCGTCGCCGGCGCAGGTATCGGGCTAGCTACAGGCTTTGATTTTCTGTCGAGCTCGAGTTTGGCATACCAAGCGCCGCCGACCAAGGTCAACACGATTCCAAACGTGTTTTTGGCATTGACTTCGAGGTTGAAGAAGATGATGGCCAGGACAATGGTCATGACCTGCTTGATGTTGGCGGCGACGGTCATGGTCAAGGCACCGGTGTTTTTGTTGGCTGTGAACGAAACGACGTTGAGTCCGAATGCAATCAGTCCGTTGAGTAGGAGCTTAACAATCAGACCAGTGGTGAAGACAAAGGGCGCAGTGGCGGCTGCGTCTGAAGGGTCGACGACAGCAGCTGATCCCGGGGAAACGTAGCTAAGTGCTCCGTTGTAGATGACACCCAGTTCGCCGGTGAGGAAGGAGTAGACCAGGGTCTGGGCCAATGCCAGCGGAGACATGCGGTAGAGCAGTTCGAACGGAGACAGCTTGAGCTTGCCGGTTTGGATCTTATTGGTCACGACTGTTTTCAAAGCGGCTAGGAAGGCGCCCAGCAGAGTGAGGCAGAATCCCATTGGCTTGAAGTAGTAGTCGCCAAACGTCGCGAACCCGACGCCGGCCACGACGAGAAACAAAGAGACCCATGTGAGGAACGGATACGTGTTGTTGTAGAGCACAATGTTGAGGATGATGGCGAACAGCGGCGTAGTGGCTCTGATGATTTGGTGGAACGGGACAGTGACGAGCTTGAGCGACACGTTGGAAATGGCAATGTTGATTGTGTAAAGAAACGAGAAAAACAGCAGAATCAAGTCTTCTCTGTCGGTGAGTCTTGACACTGTAAACACGCCTCGCTTGTTTAGAATGAAGCATCCCAACGTGCCACAAAACGCGTGGACCGCTGTGAGGAAATAGGGGAATGGAAATGATCCGAGAATGAGTTTGTTGAACAAGGTCAGAATCAAGTTGAACACAAAGTAGATAGCCAGCCATAGGTATTTCTTTCTGACGGAGACTTCATGGTCTTGTTGTGGGGACGAGGTCAGCAAAGTTTCGACGGATTCTTTGGACATGATGTGTTATAAGATGCAATGAAGAAGAGCGTGGTGTTGTGGATTATGAAATTAGATGGTGATCAAGACCGTAGAATAAAATGCAAAGTCGTGATTCTGAGACGAGATAATGCCAGGTGATTGTGATACGGATTCTTGATGTGCTGGAACTAAACGAAACACTAGAAATTAGTGAATGTAAAGTGAGTTGACGAGAATATGCTTTGTTAAAGGCGCAAAGTGAGGAACCAGATTAGAGATGCAAACCGGAATGCTGATGGTGGTGATGATGTATTGGCGATTGAAAAAAACAGACTCCAAAAGAAAGCTCTTGTTTAATCAGAATATGGAGAAAACGCAAATCTCTTTCTTTTTAGTTGTCGAAAATGAATGTAGAAAAAAAAAAAAAAATTAATAATAAAAAATAAATTAAAACAGAATTTCGGGGGAATGCCAAAAGATATATAATAAATAGTTTTTGTTCATTTTCAAAGATAAAAATATAAAGTCGGTGAGGTTCATAAAGAATAAAAAAAAGAAATGGGCGTCGCCAAAGCAGAAGGGACAAGCAAAAAAAGAAACGAGCGTGATGGATGGGGTTGAACCACAACAACAAAAACAGGAGATAAATGTGTGGGCATTTATTCAATGTGTATTTTGTGCTGAACTGAAATTAAAATATAAATACAAATAAACAATAAACATTATGTGTACACATGAAACGGAAACTTCCGCATAAATTAAAAAAAAATGGCATTGCAGTCGGGAAATCCACCAGCCAGCCAGCCAGTCCCAGCCGTGTCGCTTTTTGAAAGAAGAAGAAGAAGATGATGGTGATGGTGGTGATTATGGTGATAATGGTGGTGATGATGAAGTATCGCAAGGTTTTTGAAGGCGGCAAACAGTATGTAACTGGAATTCGCAATGGATTCTGGCCAAGATCAAAAAGAACATTTTGTAGAAGCCCTTCTCTGATGAAAACAATAAACGCAATACGGAAAAAGTAACTGAGAGATCAGTGTACATTTCCTGTTTTTGTGCATCACAAGCGAATCAAAAGAAATCAACAGATCCGGGCTTGATTTGAAGCGCGTTCACTGGAACAGCATGAGCAAGTCACTGATAAGTCACTGATATATATGCCGGGATCAAGATTCAAAGAATCTCCAGGAAAGACCATCTTGTTACCTGGTCAAAACCTCAGCCATTGCATACTCCAAGCATGGATACTCATCAACCTCAAAGCCTGATCGCAAATAGCCTGAATAAGGGGATAACTGGGTGTCAGCAATAGCAACACCTGCGGAACTTGTCAAACAGAAACACAAGGAATCTGCTGTTTGACTTGGCGTTTCTATTCATTTGTGTAGGTCTTGGTGGTCTCTTTTAATCTGAAATTCTCAAAATCTCATAACTCAGCACTGACTCATCATGACATAATCATTATCTAATACACACATAATCTAGCGGTACTCACAGAATCAGCACCACCGCTGCTCGCAAAATCTCAGCTGGGTCTTGACAATCATTTTTTTTTTTTTTCCTTTGCAACTCTGATCACTGTTTTTATTTTGGATTTTGTCTATTTTTGTGATTTTCAACAATACTCACTCACACACAACACATGAATACCAAATGGACTCGATAACTGATCGTAACCAACTTCCCTCCCAAATATTCACAACTGCGGCTGCTCTATTGGGCGCTGTTGATAGTAAGTGCTTGAAAAATAAAAAACTCTTGTTTGGTTATACATCACCGATTCTTTTAAATCAAGCTTGTTTTAGTCTTTTTTCTTCTTCTCCAAGTTTATAGTTGTATTAAGATTTAAAATACTAGTTTTTCTTGATGATGTTGACCGTCTCTAACCATTGACTTTCTAGGACGTGTTATTGTTTCTTTACGTGATGGACGTAAATACTTTGGTGTTTTGAGAACCTTTGATCAATTCGGTACGTTGTGAGAGAAAAAATCAATCCCTGGTTCTGTTCAACATGCTAACTAGTATCCCAGCCAACTTGGTGCTGCAAGACACTGTCGAACGCGTTTACTTGAACAGTACTACATACGGCGAAGAGTACCGCGGCGTCTTCATAATCCGCGGTGAAAACGTTGTGTTTTTGGGCGAACTGGACACCGACAAAGAAGACTACATTGAAGACCAAGTCGTAGAAAGCACACTTGAAGAAGCCGACTTGAGCCCACTGGCCTCCTCGTCTATTCAACAACAACAGCAACAACAACAGCAATCTGCAAACGAACCAAAGAAAATGTACAAAATCCCGTTCAAGGACGCAGAACGCATTTTCAAAGAGCGCATGGCCAAAGAAGAGAAAATCATGAAGAGCAAGTCAAAGAAACTCAACTTCTCGGGTGTTGGAAGCTCTAATTATGAAAATCATTTGTACTAAAAAGACAAACAACAAAACTACACATAAAAATACCGTGAAAAATTATAATGATGAATCTATAATTTATTGCATTTTTTTTTTCTTCATCTTGATCTATAGTTCTGGTTACTGTATAACGTGTCGACTTGATCATTCGGGATTCCTGAGTAAATAAGCAGTGCTTAAAGTATGTATGGATACGCCAAACAGTACATGACCTGTGAATACATCATCTACACTGATCAAGACAGTAAAAGCACCTCACTACTTAACTATACACGCTTTTGAATTCGGAAAGAGCGAAACAAGCCATAAACTTCATGTTGCAGGGCAACTAATGAATCAAAATCGAATGCAGCATAAATACAACAAGCTTCTTTTCGACTTGACAAAAATTCATTTCGGATCATTCCCGTTCACACTTTTTGAAACATGAGAAGCATAAAGAGCTCAACGTCCAGACTGGACAAGGCTATGCTTCCGGTATATGAGCATGGTGTACGGTGGTACGTAATGTGTAATACGACAACTTCCAAAAGCAGGAAGGAAAAACTGGAGAAGGACGGATGTTGACTTTCATTTCAAGTGTCTTCTTTGCATGGAAATAGAATTAAACCAGAATGGCTAGTGAACAAGTTATCCGTTCTAGATTGTGAATAATCTGCTTACTGTGAACTGTGTTTCCAAAAGCTCTCTCTTTTTCAGTACAAGCCAGTCACAGTGAATAACTGTCAGTATATTGTAAGCTGTACCAAAAGGCACAGGTCGAATAAGGATATGTCCAAATGGCTGTTTATGTACAGGTATACAAATGAAAGCATCAGAGATCCAAGTATCAACTAACAATCCAAGATCAACATTAAAATCTTTGATCATGCCCAGAACAAAAAGTGTTTTATAACAATTGTGCAAGTAGTGCTCAGCTCTCGTATTACAAGAGAATCAAGACCATAGTTGAGCAATTGGAACGCAAGTTGATCAAATCAATACATTTTTTCATCTGTTTTACTAATAAAGAAAAGTATTCATGATTGCATAAATGTTTTTCTTTGATTATAACGACCTAGTCCAAGACTTAAACATGTTCAGGAACTTTCTGCGAACCTCATAGAAAATCATTGATAAACTTTTACAAGTTTCAAGAATTCAGATATTTCGAGTTATAAACTTGTCAAAATTAATTGTGATATCTTGTGATTGATTGTCATGATACATCAAAGTATATTTTGTTGCTGTGCTGATAAAAAATAAACAGTTCAAGTCGTGTATTTTGCAAGTCAAGTAGCGTTTAGTACACATTTGTATTGTTAAAATTACATTGAATTGACCTGTTTCCCGTAATTTTTGAAGCTGAGAGGTTCTTTAGTTTGATTTTTGTTATAAACTAGCTAAGAATAACTAGAAGTTTGAATTCTTTACACCAATGCTGGAAATTAATGAATTTGTATTTTGATTCTAAAGTGGATTTCCTACAAATACAACATGATCATTTATAAAGTCCGGCAAAATAGTGGTTTCTGAGATTCACATTCATGAGCTACTATAAAACTCATGATGTATGACCGATCTGATTCTAGGCACCAACTCACCTGAACCCTGGAAAACGTATTCAACTCAGCGTTGTTATAAATATTCCCACGAACAGGTACGTGTTTGATCTTGATTATTGAAAATTGCCTTTCGCATTAACTGGATAATAGCATTCAAAACGCATTTTTTTCAAAATAGATTGTTTACATTTATCAAACAAGGTTAAAATGTAAGTTTTTCATTTTTTTTTCACACAGTCAATAGCGCCAACAGTAGTTTGTGCAAGCAAACGTTACAGATAGAATCAAAACAGATATATTCTAGAGTATTTGAACTTTACAGAACTAAATGCGTACCATGACCAATGGAAGATGAGGACAATGAAAATTTGTCAGTCGTTCTGTTCATGATTATGGATATTACCAGTCGTTCTTTTCACAGATATGGACATGAACAGTCGTTATGTGAAACAACGACGATTAAGGAGAAGTTAACGCAACCAGGAATTTATCATTATAGAATTACAATATGACGGCAGTCGATATCCAGGTCTGCGTATAAGCATAAATTTCTAGCCTACATATTCGTGCATTATTGCGAAAAAAAGGGACATAAATTAAATGCCTACGTATCAGTGTATTTATCGCGTACGTAGACACAAATTTGCTCGCTTACGTGCTAGTGTTTACATATCATTTGGTGCATACGTAGACATGAAACATGAAAATTGAGCATGTCATTTATTTCTAAAATTTTCATGTGTTTGAGAAATTGTTTGAAAACAATTTTTGCTTTCAACGTAAACAGACCAAAACTAGAAACAAATTTTGTCTTGTATATATTATGTAGAACACACACACACACAAAAAAAGAGACATTTTAGCATAAATAAGATGTTCAAAAATTCTTGCACGTTTGAACAAATTTTCCGAAACATTCGAGTATTTCACACAAGAAAGCAGTTTAAGGTATAAAACAGACTCAGAGATACACATGGCGTTCTACGCCGATGAAAAGTTTATTTATCGGCCTCGGGCCATCATTGACACGACTTGATGCGTGAGACGAGAACAAAGTTGATTTGGATTAAAATAACTGTTATCTTGTTAACGATGATCCAGCAGAAAAACACGCATCAGAAGCAAAAAATATGTGGGTTTGGCAATTGGTTATGAAAAATGTTGGCGAAATCAGCCAGGTTTGCGTTTTTTGTAAAGAGAACAAATAATATTCAGGTTTAAACTGGTGTTTAAACCAGGTAGAGTATTTGAACAAAATCAGCGAGCCAGAGTGTAAAACGAGCATTGACTCGGTTCTATTTCGTATTTGAATGTTTTGTACATTTGGGCGGCCGCAATAAATTACTGTAGATAAATCGACACTTGAGGTTTTTATGAATTAATCAGTCAAAATTCAGCCACAGATTTATATATCTACAGTAATGTTCATGGAGTGTGTATCTTAATTGCAGATGAAGTTTTGTTTATTTTCTGCAAACTGATTTTATAAAGCATGGAGAAATGCAAATATTAAAGATCGACGGATAGACAGATTGACTTGCTTTGTGACATTCTCGAGAAGAAAAAGCACTGGAAATAGGAGCTGCCGATCCAAGTCGGACCGATACAGATATAAGCAAAACAAGGTGTTTGTTTATTGTGGGATGGGTGCTTCTTGTTTGACAACAGGGTACTTGTTTATGTACCTTTTGAAGAGTCTTGGCCATTCTTGCATGACACTGCTGCACAACGCTGCGAAATGATGTTGATATTCTTGGTTAAACTAGTTACAAGGACCTTTACACTGTAGTTGAATGTGCATGTGATACATGTGAAGTCAGAATCAGTCATGATGTGGAATTATACGAATAAGAAAGTACAAAGAGTGAATAAAAGGCTGGTCAAGACACTACAGTGAGTCCTTTTACTTTGCGACACTTTTTACGCTAATGCATCCGCTTTAGGCAATTCTAACTTCTTTCAGACGACAAAAATTGGCCAAAAACAGTTTAGTTCGCTGAAAAGGGCTAGCATCATGCAGCTCAAACCTTAAATCAAGTTTTGTCCATAGTAATTTTACAGACCTAAACCAAATATAGTAACTGTCGTAAAGTAAAAGGACTCACTGTACAACAAACCAAGAATTTCGCATCATCACGGTTGGATATCATCTGAAATCCAATTAATAGTTTATATTTCTGAATATTATGTTTTTGTACTAACAAAATTCCAGAAAAAAGCCTTAAATTCTGTGAGATTTGACATGCAAAGCTGTGGACTGTACTCATTTGAAAACTGCTTTATTCTTGTCGAATGACTTCATTTGCTCGGTAAAGTTTATAGATGATTTGAACTTAAAAAGACAAGAATAAACGTTGTATTTATTTATGCTACGGATACAAATGATCCGAGCCAAGATATTGACAAAAATTAAATTCTCCTGTATAAACAGCATTGGTCAGTAGTAAGCTTTCGGAAGTATTTTCTGGATACATGTAGACGAAAATGCAGAAAATAATCAACGAAGGCTAAGTGGAACCAAAGACAATACAAAACCTGCACACAAAGTCAATAACTGAAAAGTGTCGTTTGTGTAAAATAATACGTCCATTTTGCATCATGAACCGAATCATTAAGGGATAATGTGTACAATATACACCTTATCCAATCTGATCTTAAGGATAGACGACTGTTTTTTTCTGTTTTGTGTGTGCTACTGAAATAATGCTATCGTGTACAGTTTCGATATCTCATACGATTCGCAGCGATGTTCATAATCGAGAATGTTAACAGCATGTTTAAATACACATGAAATAAACTCTAATAAATGCGTTTTTCTGCATGTATGAATATATGCTTCCCACTAAGCAAGTCTTTGCTTATCGTGTCCACAAAATTAGTGTGCAGAATACATGTACATTACATTCGACGCGCTGTGGTTTCCCTTTTCATTTCTGATGATTTTCCAGCAAGCCAAACTCCCCTTTTTTCCCTTTTCGCGGCCAGCAATGCGTAGATTGTAGTTCACCTTCAAGGTTGTGACGAAAGATCGGAAGCGCGGATTGTGTGAATGCGGATAGCGCCGACCAGTGTGTACAAAAGACTATACGTTGTGCCCACCCACAGGCTGGAATCAGGCTACCCGAGTTGGGAAATCAAACGTAGCATTTTGGGCCTCAGATATAAAGCATTTTTGCAATAATGAATTGTGGAACGCAAAAGATCATGAACAACTCAAAAGCACTGCTTGATACAGAAAGATCATGATATAATCTGGATAGTTTGAAGTGCAGTGAGATACTATCAAATGCGCAATCAGTTTAAATCCATCATGAATGTGTAATTGTCAGATGCAAGTACATCTTCTATTGCGTACAGATCGTCGCTATTACATATTTAACCAGAAAAAGAATACAATGTAAAACAGGAAACACTCCTTTGAAATCAAAATAGACGCTGAAAAATGCTTTGATCTTGGCCAAAACACCAGGCGAGATTCGATTTGAGCCCAACAGTGAACACCCTAGTGTGTATTTGAAGATCTGGTCCAGCTGCCTAAAGAGTTACCATTTGGTGATCCACCTGGAAAAATACCTATCTTCACAGCTGATCATTTTCCCATCATAATGATGTGTACTTAGCGGGGCGTTCTATGAATTGTACAATGAAATGTTTATGGAGAAAATTATTGTGCCATCAATTGATGGCGTCTTGGCGCTCGAAACTTAATGCAGTGCCAACTATCATTCATACACATTTCCAGAAAACAAGGGACATAAATCTGGAGATGTTTTTAAATGTTCCTAATTGGTAGAGACAAAACACTTCTTGGATCAAATCTCTATGAGATAAGCAAATGAATTGTGTGTCTTCCTATATGTCTAGTTTTTATTTTGTTTATAGGGATATTGTGTATAGTCCTGTGACATAGGGATAACAAACATATTATCATTATTATTCTTGGATCCAAAAAGTTTTATGGCTTGAAAGCGTAATTTGGAATGTATACAGTTCAATCTGTGTATATATCTATTTATCTGGTATGTTTTTGCCGAGTCTTTGGAAAAAAATTACTTGTTATGAGCTATTATCGTAGATGCTACAACTTAACAATATTTGGTCATTCCGAAACTTCACAAGAATTGCGTCGAACGATTTCCTGATTTTTGATTTTTCAAGCCCTCGTTGTATCCAGATTTCAGTTTGAAATACCATAAAAACAATTGAGCACAGTCACATTTGGTTACACATAGACTGAAGATTTTTAATGATTGAGGTTGTCATCAAGAGATTGGTAAAGTGAAGTAATGCTTTTTTTACGAATATTTTTGAAACACTGATATTTGTTACATACATTGCAATACAAAATTGATATCAAATGAGCATGAATCCAATCAAGAACAAAAGCCGATTGCATGATACATAGCGAAAACTAAATTGTAATTCATTATACAGTTAATTTCATCCATCATGTTTAAAATGATGTTTATTTCAAACGGCTACGACTTTTGGTATTTGTGCAATTCATTTCATATCAATCTAAGCTATGCGCTCAATCTGATCCAGTAACAAACCCATTTTGCATTTTCTCAAGAAGTACCGTGATATTTACACTATAGCATGGAAACTTTGTAAACCCGTTTATTTGCACCAAAATCAATTATTCTGATCCCTTCGAGTGCAATAATTTATAAGAAAAAATGCTTTGAATGTCAAAAATTAGATTGTTTTGAGTCATAATAATAGAAAGACGGAAATTTAGGGTATTTCTATTGACTGTGTACTAGGGTAAAATGTGAAAGTTCACCGTTAACCGAACTTATGTGGAGCTCTTGTGATTCAATTAAAATTCATTGCAAAATAGAGCCAGTGCTTAAAGAACAATTCTCACATTTGATTGAAACTCAGAAGATACCAAGGTCAGAAGTATGATGTCGAACTGCAGTCGCTTTTTCCTTGGTATTATATATCATGAGTGAAAGCATCAAAATGAATCTGATATTGTACGATTTGTATGCCATCAAATACTAAAGAAACAAACGCGTAATAAATTTGAAATTTCGTCACGCTATGTAGACCATTTTATAGCTTAGAAACTAGATACCGTGTTTATAGATCTATTCCCTAGCACCTTACGTTTTTCAAATATCTAGACCTTTATTTTGAACAGTCTAATACCTATTCCTTCTTTGATAATCCTTCAAAGAGCCTGACACTAAATTCCCAGATCATAACAAACGAGTTTTGAGTAAATTCAGTATCAAAATACAATTGAGAAACCGCAAAACTTAATATGCGAATCGTCAACCCTTGGAACAAAGACTCCATTCCAGGTAATCATTGCGTTGGCTTGGTGATCCAATCTCCATGATACACCTTATAACTTAATCCATACAGAATCTCCAACACACTTCTCAAATTATCCAATAAGACAAGAATACTAGCAAATTAGGGTTAGCCCTACTTACCCTCACTTGAAATTTCCATAAAATTTTCTGACTGCACCGCGCGCTCCCTTCTCTGTCTATTTATTAAAGCTTGTTTCCCCTCGCGATTCACACTTTTTTCTTTCGACATGTTTGCGGGTTCATCGAATGTTTCTTCTAGTATCGCCGTGAGGCAAGTTAGAACCTATGCGACAAAGAAAGGCCCGGCGTCGAGCCGGATCACGTCCATGCGATCCGACATGAGAAATTTCATGGGTCCTCAAAATTTCAAAGGATTCAATGTCAAGAACCCGTTTTTCTTTGCACCTAAAAACAAAACAACAAATTATATTTCTCGTTTCCCGATCAGAGGT
Source organism: Saccharomycotina sp. CBS 16003 (assembly GCA_022457085.1). Taxonomy (NCBI): domain Eukaryota; kingdom Fungi; phylum Ascomycota; species Saccharomycotina sp. CBS 16003. The sequence continues at coordinate 1,736,050 of JAJNCF010000036.1, read as the reverse complement.
GGTCACAGAGTTCCAAGAGGTCACAATTGGGAAAGAGTGTTCAATGATGGTAACAACAGCAAATCGAATCCTTTGGTGCCCTTTGCTGATAACCCATACACTAAAACCGCTAAATGCGTTCCTAATGCGATGAAAAAGGATATTTTGAACGATATCAATAACAACAATATGTCTGCTCAAGAAGCTTCGTTCAAGTACGGACTGAGCGTGCCTAGAATTGAAGCTATCGTTGAATTGGAATCTATTAGAACCAAATGGGTCGAGCAGGTAAGTTTTCATTATACATTTTCAAATGCTGTTTCAATGATGAGTTATGAAAAAAATCGATTAGTCTTTAAGACACTTTAATGGTTAGAAAATTTCCTATTACTGATAAAAACAGCATTGATCTTTTCACATTGTTTCAAAAAGCTATAATACTAACATTCAATAGGACAAAATTACTCCCTCGCTAAAGAGACTGTCTACTTCGCTTCAAGGAATGCTTCCTCAAATTAGATACAAGGTTGATGAGTCTGGAAAGCTTCCTGCTACTGATGATCTTACAGAAATTCCTATGCCTCCAGAGACTCGTTCCCAGCGTTTCATTTCCATTGCTGAATCTGAGCCCTTTGGACCCGTTAATGCTGCGCACGTTCTCGGCATTGAGCCTGCATCTAAGCTTCTAGAAAAGCTTACCGAGATTGATATCATTCACCATGACGATGCCGCTGCCCAACAACAGCACAAGGATGTCAACTCTCAAAAACACTTTGCCGGCTTCACTGCCAAGGTTCTTGAAGGTGAAAAGTCTGTGTTCAGATTCACTAACGCCAAGGTTGGTGAAGTTGGTTTCAGATACGGTGCTGCTAGAGATGATCAAAAACATAACAGAAAGGTCAGATATAACTCTATCGGCGAAGCCAAATATCTTTAATCATGTCCGCTTTCAAAGGATTAATGTATGTGTGTAAATAGTTGAATTTTTTCTTTTGCTTCAATATCTCGATACTTTTCTGAGAATGTGTAGACTCGTTTGTATATTTACTCTCGTTCTACTAACAGCATTATGTTGGCAGCGACAATGACACTTGAAACTGCTAGCACCATGATAAACGTAATGCTTTGACTAGCGATTTTTATCTCTTCTCGTTTGAGCCCGATCACAGCCCAAACGTAAGCTATGGCTGCAAGCCCAAGTCCTGATACCGCCAATGCAAAAAACACAAACCCCATCCAAGCTCCACCGGCCACAAACTCGTCCTCTCCCAATCCCAAATGAGCCATGATAGCCATCCCGGCGGCAGCTAACACCAGCGACAGTCGGACCCATGATAAAAAGTTCCGTTCTGTTGCATCTATGTCTCGGGCTTCAGAAGTGGTGTTGGAGAACACCAACGATGTATAGAATGGTGGTTTGAAAAAATGTGTCAGTATTGGCTGTGCTTGCGATGGGCACCCGAGTTCTTCTTCTTCATCGAGTCCTGCTGGTATCGGGGTGCTACTAGAGTCAGTTAATAGTGTGTACTGTGCGGTGCTGATCATACTTCGAGCTGTTTTGTTCTGTTGACAGAGATGAATTGGTTAATCTTTTTTTTGATCATATTTTTGGCATCCATTATGTTAAACCGAAATCTCTGTCGCGATATGCTTAAAATTGACGAGATAAAGCTTAGGTAACAATGACATTAATATTACACAAAACATACATACTCTTTAGTAATACTGACATAAGCTGTAGTCATCTTAGTGATGATGTGTTCAAAACCTTTGCTCAGCTCGGAAAATCAAAATGTGTGCTATGCGCTAAACCTGCTATAACAATCTAATACTTGATCCCTAGGCCGAGAGATATGAGCACGCAGATGATATAACTGAACAACGTAGGTTTGATACAATTGAATTTCTACTGCGCGTAAATATACGACGATTTGAATTGACAGCCAATCAATTGAGCTCACTTTGCATCGAGGATACAGACCGCAGTGTGAAGTACATCCCTATCGGGGTCTTTGTGAGCTCCAAGGTAGTGAAAAAAAAAAATCGTTTTTCAAGTGTGTATGGGGTACGCAACATCAGTTTCTTCAAAGAATCACGAATAAAACGTCTAGAACTCGCCAATTGAACGATCCATCACTAGAATCGCTAATCTAAACTTCTTATTAAGATTACAGGAATCCCGATCTGTGACCCATTGTAATTAGTTCAAGATCAGCCTTATTACACAGTTGTAATTTCGGTTCGATGAATGTACAAATAGATTTTTGATGTCATCCACCACCACCCTAAGAACTCCATTCCTTCCACCTGTTCTTATTTTCCTCTTTTTTCCCTCACAATCCCTTTTTGTCTTTTTTCCCTCCTCCGCACAATCATAATACACACACTTTCTACTGATAATCATTTCCATCTTGTTGTTGACCACATCATCATTTAGTATTGTTGATTGTTTTGCAATTCCTCTGATTGTCACCTAAACCCGCATATTATTTATATACAACATAGACAATAATCAATCTAGCAGCAATGGCTTCCGGAGATCTACCAATTAAGTTCCAGGAGCATTTACAGCTTACGTCTGTCAATGTTCCCGATGATGCCATTGGATTCACTACTTGTACTCTCGAAAGCGACAAATATGTTTGGTAGGTCAGCTCAATACACACATGCCTGCTTCGCACACCTTACTAACCAATCAATTCAGTGTCAGAGAAACAGCTGCAAGTGGTAACACAGTTGCCATCATCAACCTTCATGATAATAACTCAGTGATCCGCAGAAGCATGTCGGCGGAATCTGCAATCATGAACCCTTCTCAACTCATCATTGCTTTGAGAGCGCAGGGAAAAACTCTTCAAGTAAGTGTCTTTTTGATCTTGTCGCTATTTTTCAATTGCTAACTCCAGCCATCAGGTCTTTAACTTGGAATCGAAACAAAGGTTAAAATCGGCTACTGCCAGTGAAGAAATTGTCTTCTGGAAGTGGATCTCAGACACCACTCTTGGTTTGGTTTCGCAGACTTCCATCTATCACTGGGATATCACTAGTTCTCAAGAGGCGCCAGTCAAACTCACTGATAGACACGCTTCGCTTGCCGGCAACCAAATCATCAATTACAATTTCAACGCTGAAGACAAATGGTCGTCTCTTGTTGGAATTTCTCAAGAAAACGGTCGTATTGTCGGTCACATCCAACTTTACTCTATGGAGCGAAATATTTCACAAGGTATTGAGGGTCACGCCTCCGCCTTTGGTCTTTTGAGATTAGACGGTGCCAGCTCAGATACGAGTCTTTTCACCTTTGCCAACAGAACGGCCACTGGTGCCAAGCTTCATATCGTCGAAATTGATCACAAAGAAGGCAACCCTGTTTATCAAAAAAAGGCCGTCGATCTGTATTTCCCACCAGAGCTTCCCAATGACTTCCCCATCTCAGTCGAGGTTTCCAACAAATACGGTCTCATTTACATTATCACTAAGTACGGTCTTATTCATTTGTACGATCTGGAAACTGGTGTGTGTATTTTCATGAACAGAATTTCTTCCGATTCTGTTTTCACCGCTACGAAATACGATGCGACATCCGGTATCATTGCCATCAACAGAAAGGGTCAAGTTTTGTCAGTTTCAGTAAACGAGGATACCATTGTTCCTTACATTTTGAACAACTTGGGTAATTCTACTCTTGCCCTTGCTCTCGCGTCCAGAGGTGGGCTCCAAGGTGCCGACAGTCTTTACCAACAACAATTCAACCAATTGTTGAACTCTGGTAACTACAATGAAGCTGCCAAGATTGCCGCCAACTCTCCTCGTGGTATTCTCCGTACTCAAGAAACTGTTCAAAGGCTCAAAAGTATTCAAGCTCCTCCCGGTCAAGTCTTGCCAATTTTGCAATACTTCAGTACTCTTTTAGACAAGGGCTCTCTTAACAAGTTTGAATCTATTGAGCTTGCTCGACCCGTTTTGGAACAAGATAGAAAGCCTTTGCTTGAAAAATGGCTCAACGAAAACAAGCTTGAGTCGTCTGAAGAGCTCGGTGATATTGTTCACAAACGCGACACCGAACTTGCTTTAAGCATCTACTTGCGCGCCAACGTGCCTCTTAAGGTTGTTGCCTGTTTTGGTGAGCTCGGCCAATTTGACAAGATTTTGCCCTACTGTCAAAAGGTCAACTACACTCCTGATTATGCCCAATTGTTGAGAAGCATTGTCGCTGCTAACCCTGAAAAGGGTGCTGAGTTTGCTACTCAACTCGTTAGCCAAAACACTCCTGGTGTCGACCTCGAGCGTTTCACCGATGTGTTCCTTTCTCAAAACTTGATTCAACAAGCTACTGCTTTCTTGTTGGAGGCTCTTAAGGATAACCTTGCCGAGCACTCTCACTTGCAAACTAGATTGCTTGAGGTCAACCTTCTCAACGCTCCTCAGGTTGCTGATGCCATTTTGGGCAACAACATGTTCACTCACTACGATCGTGCCAGAATTGCTAAGCTCTGTGAACAATCCGGTCTTACTCAAAGAGCTCTTGAAAACTACGATGATATCAAGGATATCAAGCGTGTATTGGCAAACAGTTCTAACCTTCAACCCGAATGGTTGTCTAACTTCTTCATGAAGCTCAGTGTCGAGCAGACTCTTGCTTGTCTTGACGAGATGCTCAAGTCCAACATTAGACAAAACCTGCAAACTGTCATTCAAGTCGCTACCAAGTACTCTGACCTTGTCGGTCCTTTGAATTTGATCAAGCTCTTTGAGGATCACAAGACACCTGAGGGTCTTTACTACTACTTGCAAAGTATTGTCAACCTCAGCGAGGATGCCGATGTTGTCTTCAAGTACATCCAAGCTGCTGCCCAAATCGGACAATTCTCTGAGATTGAACGTATTGCTCGTGACAATAATCACTACAACCCCGAGAAGGTTAAGAATTTCCTCAAGGATGCCAAGTTGGCTGACCAGCTCCCCTTGATCATTGTTTGTGACAGATACGATTTCATTCATGACTTGGTTCTTTTCTTGTACCAAAACCAACAGTTCAAGTTCATTGAGGTTTATGTTCAAAGAGTCAACACTTCTCGTACTCCACAAGTTGTTGCTGGCCTTTTGGATGTTGACTGTGACGAGTCTGTTATCAAGAACTTGTTGATGTCTGTTGTCGGTCAAGTCCCTATTGAGCCTCTTGTTGCTGAAGTCGAGAAGAGAAACCGTCTCAAGATCCTTCTTCCCTTCCTTGAAGCCGTTCTCAACGGCGGCTCTCAAGACAGCGCCGTCTACGACGCTCTTGCTAAGATCTACATTGATAGCAACAACAACCCTGAGAAGTTCTTGAAGGAGAACGACAAATACAACACCTTGGTTGTTGGTAAATACTGTGAAAAGCGTGATCCCTACCTTGCTTACATTGCTTACGAGAAGGGTCAAAACGACTACGAGTTGATTCACATTACCAATGAGAACTCTATGTTCAAGCACCAAGCCAGATACCTGGTCAACCGTGCTGACTCTGATCTTTGGGCTTTTGCTCTAAATGAGGACAACATCCACAGAAGATCTTTGATTGATCAAGTTGTCGGTACCGCTGTTCCTGAGTCTACTTCGCCTGAAGATGTTTCTATTGCTGTCAAGGCCTTCCTTGCTGCTGATCTTCCCACCGAGCTTATTGAGCTTTTGGAAAAGATCATTCTCGAGCCATCTGCTTTCAGCGACAACCAAAACTTGCAAAACTTGATGATTTTGACTGCCATCAAATCTGACAAGTCCAAGGTCTCTGACTACATTGAAAGACTTGAGAACTACGATGTTGATGATATTGCTTCTATTTCTTTGGAGAATGGTTTGAACGAGGAAGCTTTTGAAGTCTACAAGAAGGCTGAACGTCATGGTGATGCTCTTAGAGTTCTTGTTGACAACGTTATTTCCCTTGATCGTGCGGAGGCTTACACTGAGAAGATTGATACCCCTGATCTCTGGAGTCAATTGGGTAAGGCTCAGCTTGATGGTCTTCGTATTACCGATGCCATTGAGTCTTACAAGAAGGCTGGTGATCCCAGTAACTTCTCCGAAGTTATTGAGATTGCTTCCCATGCTGGTAAGGATGAAGACCTTATTTCTTTCTTGGTCATGGCCCGCAAGACTTTACGTGAACCTGAAATCGATGGTCAATTGATCTTCTGTTACGCTGCCACCGACAAGTTGTTTGAGATGAAGGACCTGCTTAACTCTCCCAACGTGGCTGATGTTGAGTCTATTGGCGACAAGCTTTACTCTGAAAAGAAGTACGAGGCTGCTAAGATTCTTTACACTTCTATTTCTAATTGGGCCAAGCTTGCATCTACTCTTGTCTTCCTTGACGACTACCAAAGTGCTGTTGACTGTGCTCGTAAGGCCAGCAGTGTTAAGGTTTGGAAGCAAGTCAATGAAGCTTGTATCGAACATCGCGAGTTCCGTTTGGCTCAAATCTGTGGTCTTAACTTGATTGTCCACGCTGAAGAGCTTCAAGACCTTGTTGAGAGATATGAGTACATTGGATGCTTTGACGAGCTCATTTCGTTGTTTGAGCAGGGTCTTGTTCTTGAGCGTGCCCATATGGGTATGTTTACTGAGCTTGGTGTCTTATACTCCAAGTACCGCCCCGATAAGCTTATGGAGCACCTCAAGCTGTTCTGGTCTAGAATCAACATTCCCAAGGTTATCAAGGCCTGTGAGCAAGCACACTTGTGGCCTGAACTTGTCTTCTTATACTGCCATTACGATGAATGGGATAATGCTGCCCTTGCTATGATTGAGAGATCTGCTGATGCCTTTGACCACTCATCTTTCAAGGATATTGTTGTCAAGGTTGCCAACTTGGAGATTTACTACAAGGCTATCAACTTTTACATGATGGAGCAACCTCAATTAATCACTGATCTGCTCACTGTTTTCATTCCTAGAGTCGATGTCAATCGTGTTGTTAAGATGTTCAAAAAGAGTGACAACTTGCCTATTATTAAGCCATTCTTGATTGCTGTCCAAAACCAAAACAACTCTACAGTCAACAACGCTTTGCATGACTTGTTTATTGAGGAGGAGGACTACAAGTCATTGAGGGACTCTGTTGACTCGTTTGACAGATTCGATGCTCTTGAGCTTGCTGGAAGATTGGAGAAGCACAGTCTGATCTTTTTCCGTCAAATTGCTGCTCACATTTACAAGAAAAACAAAAAGTGGAACAAGAGTATTTCTCTTTCCAAGGAAGACAAGCTTTGGAAGGATGCTATTGACACTGCTGCCACATCTGCTAAGGCCGAGATTGCTGAAGAATTATTGAGATACTTTGTCGAAGTCGGTAACAAGGAGTGCTACGTGGCTACTTTGTATACGTGTTATGATTTGATTAACCAAGATGTTGTCACTGAGCTTTCTTGGATTCATAACTTGAAGGACTACACCACTCCATACCTTATCAATGTCCAACGCGAGAACAGTCTGCTGTTGGCGCAACTTAAGAAGGACAATGATGAGCGTAAGGCCAAGGAGCTTGCCAATCAGCAAAAAGACGAAGAAACTCCAATTTTGGGAGGATCCAGACTGATGATCACACAAGGTAATGTTGGTAACGGAGGTTTCATGAGTGCTCAAACCACCGGATTTGGAGCACCCGGATTCTAGTTTCAACAAGAAAAAATGTGTCTAAAATGAAGTATAAATACAAATATATATAAATGAAGAAAGTGTTAGTTAATCAGTCTGCGTAACAAACGAAGGGATACTAAACTGTATGTTGGGTTGGGACAAGAATTGGTTTGATACAATGATCAAGCTGATGTGGCTAAATAATGAGGCTTTAGGGAAAATAACAGTTTTTTTTTTCGTATTTTGACCTGGATATGAAAGTTGTACACTTGAATTTAGTTTTTTTATGTAAATAGTTTATTCAGTTTTGTAAAAATCATTGTTAGAGAATTGTCCGGACTCACTACGCGTATCAATTTACTTTCTTGAAATTGAGAAGGCAAATTTTTTCTAGATTTTAAATGAACATTGGATGTCAAAGTGTGGTGTAAACTAGAGAGGATGAAATATCGATAAAAAGGGATGGAAAATCGACAATTGCAATTGGAGATAACTCGGCTTGACCCTTTTTGGATACCTGTGTTTTCTGTGTAAGGAAATTGAGCCAAACTACACTTTTGTCATGATCGTCACAATGATTGGTATCCACGTTGATTCAAGCAGTACAATGAATATTGACTTGTCATTCGGTTTGTTTTGTTTTTGATCAAATGAAGTCTATTGTATTTACACCTATATTCATCGAAGCTTCCATAGAATTGGTATGTAAATTTAGACTTCAACAGAACAATTCCATTATGAACCCGTGTTTTTCAACAATAGTGTTTTTGTCTCCACGAGGTATAACAGCCAGACTTGGCAATTCATTCCGGATATATCTTAAGTAATGATACTTGCTTGACATTGTATAATCTTATACATGCCTACAGATTGGCATTCAATTGTCTTCTTGTTTTGTTTCCCGATTGATTTGCAGTAACCATGCTAACGAACCGCTTGATGTGCGTACCGTGAGATCGAATCCAGATTTCTTTGTAAGGCCAAATCGTTCCCGGAAAATACTGGTAGTGTGTAGCCGCATTGCCCAAGCAGCTACATTTTCATCAAATCGTATTGACTTATCCTCTTGATGCTTTTGAATGTTGTTTTTGGCATCTGAGGTGATTGCGGGTTTTTCAATTTTCAAAAACAGATGAGCTCATTGGCTAAAGTTGTTTTTCTTTTTCAGACCTTTATGATTGGTGTATTCGACGGCAACAGGTCCTTTCACAATGACAGTTTCTGCGGGAACTATATATCTCGCGAAAACTACACAATGATTGTAGAGCTTCTTGCTTCATGTGTTTTTTCCCCGTTGAGCTAGTGACTAGTACGTGTAAGGTAGCAGGATATCTCACGAATTACCTTTGCTTAGAACTTCCAGTCTGTCCTTCTTTTTTTCATTCCTACCTGAAGTTTCCACGTTGACATGTACTGTCACTAACTATTTGTCTATCCTTTGACCACTAACCGAAATTCCATTCTATAACATTATAGATAACTGAAAGTGCATATTTAAATTTTCATACACATATCATAGGTTTACTAAACCACAACTTCACCTCAATTGTATAATATTCGTCATAGCTCAAAGCCACTTGTTGGTCCATTTTTGAATGAACTGCATCTCCGGGTTGGCCCTGTTGTTTTCCACATCCACACGTTCAGTCTGTAAAAAAAAATAAAAAAAATAGAGCGTCTTCAAATCAAGCAAAACATCTATGTTCAAACCCCATAATTTGGGTCTACAATGTACATTGTTAAAATGATTCTGTTAGAGCTAAGCTTTTTCTGAATATAATCAAAATTCAGCAGATCAATAATGATATACTTTTCTTTTGCTTAATTCTATCTCAGGTACAGATTCAATTTTCTTTGGCTGTTTGTGTCACTAGACATAGTCAATTTTTCGCGATTGTACAGCACTTGCCGGTATCAATGCATAATTTGATCTGATTTAATCACAAGCAAAAATTTCTGCTAATTTTCATGCAATTTTTTACGATACGAGAAAGTGAGCAATTCAAAGTACAGACCTTAAAAAGCAGATGTGCAATTGTGATCAGTTTCAAGTCAAACAATTTTCATTGTTTCTACGCATTGTAATTGATTTGTACTTGAGCCGATTACAATTATTTAGCATTTTGCTCATCCGTTCTACAAATCGTTTGTATCGAGAGCAGCATGGTCAGGGCCTGTTCCTATATATAGTTTCTATACTGTTTCAGCTTTCACGTGTTGTTTGCTTCCAAATATAATTCAAAGCATAGGCATACCGCATAGCAGAAGTCATCATACCAATATACGTCGTCGGTTACGTAGAAGAACAAATAGTAGCGTCTTATAAGCTAACTATAAAACAAAAAGATTGCTTTCGATTCTATTTTGTTGAAAATCGTTGCCATGTCCGCAGAGAATGAGCTAGTTATAATCCATACACTGACGTACAATTCGTGATTGGGCTGCCATTTCACTGTTGAATATAAGCTGTCAAGAAGAAAACTTTTGCATTTACTATCACAGTTTAAGTGTGAATTGTTCAATTATCAATCATAAAAAGCCTTGGTGCAAAATACGGAATGATGCTGCACGTCTGTCTTCTGGTGTGTACAGATATTACACTTAATTGTCGCAAGACGAAAAAGGAAATAGTACCAAAAAGGGAACTGGGTCGAAAGTTATACAGTTTGATGTCAGGTGGGTACTGAAATAATTGTGCTTGAGTTGAAAGGGTGCGAAAAAATCCGACAAATATTGCCAAGAAAGTGTTTTTTCAAAATGGGACAGTGGTACACATAGTAAAACCGTAATATGGGTGTTCAATTTCCGGTGGCCCTAACTCAAAGTGCTTGAACAGTGGTGATTTCAAAATCTACTAGTCAAGCAAAGAGGCCTAGGAAACAACAACCTTTAGTCAAGAAGCCTAGCTGTTTCTGAAGATGTTTACACACATTCTTTCAGATTTCGATCCTGAAAAAATTCTCCAGCCAAATCCTCGGTTCTTGACTCTGTATTCCGATTCACACTAGGTACAATCAGCTCATACCAAGGTTATGGATCCTAAGTTTTTATACATAAATTTTGTCTTGATTGCATATCCCTATTTCCATTGCCCGTTCGTTTTCCTGTATTTTCCATATTATATTTCTATTCCGCGATTGTACATAATTTTCCTTTCAACTCATTTTTAGAGTCTACTTTGTGTTCCAAATGGTTCACGGCTTTGCTACGTTGTTTGTATTTTGTAAAATAAAAACTCTAAAAGCAAGCTTTTGGTCTCAATTCATTCTTGGACACTTCAATGTTGAGATATAGTGCATTGAACTTGTCTTTGAAACGCACATCAAATTGACCCAATATACGGAATTTTTGTTTAGTTTTATTCAAGATGCAATTTGTATAAACATTCTCACATTTTAAGAAATATTCATACAATCGCACTACTTGGCAACAATCAAGGAATTACACTTGGATATAGCCTTTGTATCTTGAATAGTTGACGAGAAAGATGAACTACAAATAAAGTCTGAAGTCAATACAACTATCATCATGTCAAATATTTAGATACAACGTTCAGGTTAAGAGCAGTCGTGAGTTGAAAGCTCTCTCTTCGTAGTCCATTTTTATCGCTAATCATCTAGAGTACAAATTCTTTGTACACTCTTCAAGTCATCACCCAAACCTGTATGAATCAATTTCATACTGCAACTGATAAAGAACTGGCAGCACGAGGTGTGATCTTTGCCAGATGTACAATGTACACACAGTCTGCTCTCATTTTTACAACAATAAAGCCCAAATCAGTGTTTTTTGTGACGTATGTGCCTTCTAATACGTTTATCTCGATTGGCCGATCCAATTGGTGGCAGTTTTCTGGCGCGTTTAGATATAGGTCAAGCTTTTGGGCCTTGGAGTAACCAATCAGAATCTGCAAAGCGTTTAACTTGATCATTCTCAAACATCTCACTACTAAATGTATATGCAATCATGTTGATACAGTCTCATGAGTACCTAAAAAATACTCCCAAAAGTTTTGGTCCACCCAAGATTTGCTCAAAACAGAGTTTTACCGACAGCATAATCAAGACTTGAAAAAAAAAAAAAAAACTTAAACTAAATAGAATTACAACCTCCTGACCTGGATGAACGTAGTCAAGGAAGGAAAATGTGTAACATGGCATTAAGCGATTCCATTTTGCAAAGCAGTAGGTGTATCGCAAGGGGTCAATTACAGAGATATTTATATTCACCACACTATCATGGCAATTCTGTCAACAATTGCAAAGTGACAGACATGATTAACGCCAATGCAACAAAACTAAATTGTACATTATCTTATACGTAAATAGGTTATCAAACATCATAATCTACATTGTACACCCCACTTGTTTGTCGTAAGGTGTTCCACTGTGCTTATATCGTGTATACCGGCCTAAACAAGAGAAAGCGTGTTGGTCTTGAAAATCCAGAAAAGCTATATATCTGAGCGAACCATTTGCCATATAAATAATGGCCAAACATGCGTTCATTTGTGACCACATCAACAGCGATAGTCGAGTCTTCGATGATTGTCTAGAGTTCCGCTAAATAAAAGTTAATTTGCATTTGTATACCTCTTTTAAGTGACTCGATATCTGTTTTCGGGCTCTTTTTAGATCAAAATTGTCAGGCATGTCTCTGAATTTTACGGGCAAAAAAAAAAAAAGAAAGAAGATAAAAATCCGTATACAAACACCCTTTAAACCTTTTTCTTCCGCAATGGTTAACAGGCTACTGCTTTACTCCAATACTGGCATCTCGTAACGGCTGTTTGGTAGGCATGTACATGCTGATTGTTCCACCATCTGTAAACCAACCTTTGAAAATAAAATTTATGGGCAAACTCTGCAAGACACAAAACAGGTTGGTACAAAACAATACGACTCTCCTATCTTGAGACCTCCTCGTTAGCAATCGTTATTGGAAACGATGTTGTTGAAAAAAAAGAAAACTTTTCGAGTTTATGAACACATGGAGACAAAGAACGAGAAACAACAAGGTCAACTACATAGCTTTTTTACCTACAAACAAGTGAACTACGATTATCAATTTTTCGTAACCAAAAACACATTCCTTAGCACGATATCTTGAGTTGGTTTCGAGTGTATTACATTGCAAAACCAAATCTTTCATATCGAACTCATTTAAGTACAAGGGCAATTCCATTACTGTTATTATTTGCACATCAAAGACTTGCGGCTTTATAACTTTTATTCAAGCAGCTCAGAGATATCTTTAACCCAGACAAGTTTGGAAGATGTGTAAGCATATGTGTACGTTATAGTGCTCAATTAGGGGTTCACATCAACAGCACTGTTGCAGATCTGATTTTCAAATGGGCATACGCCATGCAAGAGTCTCGATCTTGCTTTTACACACTTATCGTTTCACCACCTTAGTCTGTACACACACTGATGGTCGGGCCCTATTCTGCGGCTTCGGGTACGAATGAAAAGCTTGAATCTGTTTGAACAAGCCAGTTCAAGTAATTACGCATTGGCTTGTGATATTAAAAGATCCCGTCTTAAGTACACATCTGTTCGGTGAGTACAATTTGTGAAGCAAAACGTAAATGTGATAAATGGCATGCCTAATGCAAGAGTTGTTTATAGTAACCGTAACAGCGATAAAGAAAGAAAAAAAAAAAGACGAAGAATGACAGCTGCTCATGATGGGAATGCTGTACGTTTACATACATGGTTCTTTAGAGCAATGCGGCTATTCTGAAGCCGCTTCGACTTTCATGATCAGTGAAAAGTTGGTAGTTTTAGGACTTTTGTGCAAATACAAATGCTGTTTTATTTAGGCAACACCAACTTGGATGTGTATCTCGACGTCTTTTGATATCAAAATCAAATAAGACTCAATCCTGCACAATAAATTAGCATCAACAGAAGGCATATCTTTGTATCAGTAGTCATACACTGCAATGTTGGACATCATCAAAGCACATTTGGATTGAAAAATCAACAGGCTAACACCAGTTGTCTTTCAACGACAAAGAGAGAGAAAAAAAAAATCATGTACATAAGGATATACGATGTACTTTTTTGGCCCCTTTTCCCAAAAACTCCTTAATTTTCGAAATCAACGGTCAGTCACCCAAGAATAGAAATTTGCCGCGTCATTTTTGGGACATTTCTTTTTTATTTTATTTTTTTTATTTTTTTTTACTTTTTTTTTCTTTCCCAATTCACCGTTTCGATTAGCTGTCATCAAAATCGACAGAAATTCTCATATTATACAGTCTGAAAACTATACCGTATAAACGCGAGCCTTTTGTTTACAATTAAAGTAGCTTTATAAGTTTTTTTTTATTTTTTTTTTGAACAGTTTTTAACCTTCTTCTTGACACTCTTCTCTTCCTTCTACTCTCGCACATCTATAGGCGGTTTTCTCTTCCTACCGCTTTCACACGCACATACACACCTATAAGCATTAAATTGCATTTTCAAGGTGAATCAGAATCCAAAATGCTTTTATCTCGAAGAAGAGTAGTGATCTACAGTGCGGTCCTCCTCGTACTATGGTTCATATCGTTTTTGGTGACTAAAGTTAATCATCCGTTCACTGTTGATTACAGGGTGGCCATTTTGAATACTCTCGATGGATTTGTACCTTCTTATCGTGGCGGTGATGATAGTGGGTCCGACGCAGCTATCGAGTCCAAAACACCTCCAAATTCATTGAAGACCCTCCTGGAAACCGAGGAGGTTGTCGAAGCTCCTCTGGGGCAAGATGAGTCTGGAGACATCATCACAGCATCCTACGACGCCAACGGGAAAACTCCTCAAGACTTTTACAAGCAGCTGTTTGAAATGTTCTACACTTTCAGACCATCGCTACCAAAACCCCTGACAGAACACCCCGAAGGAAACGCTCCTAACGTTGGTGGCGGCAATGTCAACGCTATAGCATTGAATAAAGAAGAGCTTTCAAAGTACCTCAAGGTCACTGAGGAAGATGCCAATCTTTTGAAGACAGCACATCAAGGTGTCCTGGATCACCTGCCCAAAACATATCCTGAATCACTTTACAATGGTACCGGAATTGTCATTGTTGGTGGTGGTAGATTTATGCCTGTTGCTTTGTCATGCATCAGAATGTTGCGAAGAGTAAACCAAGAGATTCCTGTTGAGTTGTTTCTTGTTGATCAAACTGAATTCGAACCCGGTCTGTGCGACACAGTTTTCCCATCCCTCAATGTCAAGTGTGTTAGTCTCGCAGACCGTATTGGAAAAGATACATTCAAAGACTTTGCCGTCAAGGGCTACCAATACAAGGCGCTGTCTTTGCTCACATCAAGCTTTGAAAACGTCATTATGTTGGATGCCGATAACATCCCTATTCACGATCCTATGCAGATCTTTGAATCTGATCCTTTCAAAGAGACCGGATATATTCTCTGGCCTGATTACTGGCGTAGAACCACTTCGCCTGCTTTCTACGATATTGCTGGTGTCAAACTTGGTGAAAGAATCAGAGGTGATGTGAACCAAAAAGAAAACGTTCCTCTTCATCATCTTCAAGGATCCATGCCTGATACTTCTACTGAATCCGGCCAACTCGCCATTTCCAAGCGTCGCCATTACAAGTCACTTCTTCTCTGTACCTACTACAACCTCTACGGATACGGTGTCTTTTATCCCCTGCTTTCTCAAGGAGCCATGGGCGAAGGCGACAAAGAAACATTCATTGCTGCTGCCACTGTTTTGAATGAACCAGTCTACCAAGTTCATCAAGGTGTTTACGCTAGTGGATTCCATGCAGTTGATGGGTTCCATGGTGAAGTTATGATGCAAGCACATCCTCAGCAGGACTACGAACACTCTGTGTTGAACTCGCGAAAGCCTTCTCCCAAGCCTATCTTTGCTCACAATCACATGAGTAAAATGAATGCCATGTATCTCGTTACCGAAAGACGTCTAAGATACCCCTCTGCCAGTGAACCTCAAAATTACCGCATGAGATTCCTTGGAAGACTCGGCGATGTTCAAGGCGATTATGGCAAAGACCGTGATCTCGAGCTCGAAGTATGGGAAGAAAGTAAATGGATGGTCTGTGATTTGGCTGTAAAGCACAACATTACTTTGAGAACATGGGAATCAACGTACACAGCTGCAAATTACACAGACGTGTGCGATAGAATCACAGCTCATGTTGAATGGCTGAGAAACAACGCCAACCCACTAGCACCTTTGTTACCCGAAGACCAAAAGTTCTGGGATGCGAAAGTAGAGAAGGAAAAGGCAGAAGCTGCAGCAAAACTGAAGGAAACAGATGGCAAAAACCCTGCATCTGAGGACGAGAAAAAGAAGGCTGAAGAAAAGAAGGCCGAAGAAGATAAAAAGAAAGCTGAAGAAGACAAGAAGAAGGCTGAAGAGGCCGAGAAGAAGAAAGCGGAGGAAGAAAAGCAAAAAGCGGAGGGAGGAAATGAAGAAAAGAAGGGCTAAAATAAGCACTAGGAGTCTACACACGATTGAGCATACCCCCCAACAGCATCACAATGATCTGCTTACCACTCATCTGCATACTACCAATACCTCTCGTTTTACAGTCTCGTCACTGCTTTTTATCTCTAATTTTTTTTCATTTGCACTTTCCAATTTTTTTCAGTTGAGTTTTTGTATTTTTTTTTACCCTACAGCAATCCAAAGTTTGGTTCTTGAAAAACCAAGAAAGTATCGGTTATATTGCAATCTTGCCATAAAAATATATTTGTTTAATTTTATTCGGATATAAAACGACTGTGATATCTATTTTTAATAATAATGTTTTGTTTCATGATGGGTCAAACCGATATTAATGTACAACTCCAACTCTTCAATTTGCGTAGTATGGTTTCTGTATTTCGAGAAACCAAGTGTACATGAGCAGCAATAACCACTTTTCAGTAAGATAATCAGCCGTACTCGGATTAATTCAATATAAAAGTTCAAAGTAATGCACTTTTGAATCAGTATCCTTAAACATTGTGAACACCGACCGTTGGAAAAAGACTTGAGTAGATCTATAGATTGTCGATTTTCAAAAGAGTAATTTTGCATCTAGCTGATAAAGATCTTTACAGAACTTGAGTACAATAGGCCCTAGAGAAAGAAGGGCAAATTAAATTTGCAAAACAAATGGCTCATGATATTATAAATCAGTAAAATTAAAAAGTAAATACAATTCTCAAAAAAAAAAAAAAAAAAAACATACACATAGGTTTGTATATTTTATCAGGGGATCAAAGGTTGTGCTTGGTTAAAAAGATAATAGAAAAAAGAAAAAGAAATCGCGCCGTTGGAATTCAAAAGAAATCATTGGCGGAATAAAGAAGCTCATTTTGATTCCAATAATACAATTTGAGTTTGTAATCCAAAAAGCGTGTTTCTTTTTGTAATTTTTCTTTTAAACTTGATGACGGTTAGTGAAGAGGCTTTTTGTCAGCAGCGACAGGCATGGTGGTCAGCAGCTTCGAGTGAGCGGTGTCCAAGCGCGCTGTGTTGATGTTGTACTGCTTGGCCATCGTAGACACCCGGCTAAGATTGTTGGCAAATGCCTGTCGCGCAGGTGCGGCAACCTCTGGCGCACTTGCAGCTCAAACTCGTCAGTACTGGCATAAGATCCAGTAGCAGACGCGACGGAAGCGGCGATGACTGATGTGATGAAAACACGTTGGGATATCATTGTGGATATTGAAGAAGCTGATGCCAGACAGTGGAGTAGAAAAGAGAGTTGGGAGTTGAACTGGTAAGAGAACGAGTGAGATCGGAAGCGGTAGCGAATGAATGAGTGAAGGATTATGACCAAAAATATAACTGGAGAGTTATATCGTATTTACACAAGTAATTCTCACTGATTGTAATTGTAAAGCTTTTCCTGAAGATCTTGTGAACAATGATCAAGCACACAGAAAATCAATGCCAAAGTTATACGACAGTTTTGAGTACAATTGTAAAAACGCATAACATCAAATCTTGTATCAACCTTCATATACGTACATAAATCTATCAAAACATTCACAGAAATCATCCATCTCATGTTTCGATTCCAGATGAGCAGTAAAATTGTCAACGCTTCAAACGGTGTTCAATGCATTCTTTGCTTAGAAGCCATCGTATTCAAATTTGTGAAATTGATTCATAGATTCGATTGTACCGATATCTTGTTTATGCACAACCATTGGTCTAAAATAAAATGTTTAAAACTATTTTGGCAAAGTTTCGGAGAATCTACCATCATACATGCGACTCTTAACTTGCCTCATTATTCAAATGGTTTGTATTCTATTGGCTTTATAGAATTTTGTCTTGGTCTTTTTTTGTATGTAAATTCTGTGTACATTTCTTTCCATTGAATTCTGACAAGCTCTCATAGCTTAATTCATAATCTAATTTGCTTATGATACATTGTTGAAGCTTAACTGCCAAAGAAAAAAGTCAATCGCTTAGATATAATTAAAAGAACGATATCTAGCTATCTATTCTATGGTAGAAACAATGAACCATTATTATGATTTGAACAACATATGTGTAAAGTAATAGGTACTGCATGAACCGGATCCTTATCCAAATTCTGCGCTTCGGTCTGGTACATATGCAACATCAAATGTTTCAATAAACAAGTTTGACCGTTAAACCGTAACTGAAAGTTTATTAGCACAAGTCTAAATCATCAAAGTTGACAAGCGTGATCGGTCAAACGAAGACTATGACCACAAGCTCAGTGTTGTTTATATTCCCTTCAAAAATATGTGTGCACGCCCTAAACTCGAACCTCTATACATTCTTTGTGCTCTGTTTCGGATTTTTGACAGTGAGTTCAGTAGGCTTGTAGAAAATATAGAAATCCATGATAATCGGAACCAAGTAAATCCAACCTTTCTAACAGTGTTTTTATCAAATGATATTTCGTGATGTGATGAGAGAGGTAATTAATAGTGTTAATTTATTAGTTTCACGCCCCCCAATTGCAGGCTTTGAGCAGGGACCACACGCCAGATTAATGAAATCTGGGAATACTGATCTCGGTTACTGCGATGATTTATCGAAAAATAAACAAGAAACGGTTACAAATTCAATGCTCATAATCACTGTTTTGGAACAGTTGTTTAGTTTCACAATTCGCTCTATACATTTTTTCCCTCATGCTCCAGACGTACATTTTGATAGATATCAAAAACTTGGCTTTGAATTGGACAAAGGCATAACTCATATTGGGGCATTGATGCTGTAATGAGCACCTGAAGCCGTTTGATGCCCCAAGTGAAAAATATTAACGACAAATTGCGTTAGACTCAATTTTCGTTTCTCAATAGCATACAGTTCCACTTTGAAAAGATTATCGTTCACAATTTCATTATCAGATTATCGAGCCTGTGAATAAAAGCATATTATTATACATATTTATTAAGATCTAGGAAGCGAACAAATGAGCATTGTATACATACTGGATGTGAAACGAGTCTTACTGTGGCTTGCATAGGAGTGTATATCTTGACACCAAGAACGAACGTAATTGTAGTTTTGAATGTATTGAAAATAATGCTGGTCCAATTCCTAAATGCCATCAAGAGTTTCGTCACTACAATTGGCGACAACCTTTGAAAATACAATTACTCCGATCTGTATCATTCTAAAATATCGAAATACATAAATGAGACGGATCATAACCTGTTATTTTCTCATCATCATCAGTTCTCACTCATTCATTCGTTACCGCTTCCGATCTTATTCGTGCTCTTACCGGTCCAACTCCTGACTCTCTTTTCTACCCCACTGTCCAGCATCAGCTTCTTCGATATCCACAATGGTGTCCCAACGTGTTTTCATCACATCAGTCATCGCCGCTTCCGTCGCGTCTGCTACTGGATCTTCTGCCAGTACTGACAAGTTTGAGCTGCAAGTGCGCCAAAACCCGCTTCTTGACGGCGCTCGCTCTGGTATGATCAACTACAGACAGACCGTCGACACGCTCACCAGACTATTGCAGGCCAATGACGGCCACTCGTCTGCTGAGACCATCGGCGCCGTTTTGACCGGTCTTGACGCTCAAATCGACAACGCGGCTGGCACCATCGCCACTGCTTTGGCTCCTATCACTGGCGGCGCTTCGCTTGCCATTGGCAACTTTTTGCTCGGCCCGTTCGTCCAGTCCGTCACCAACGGCGCTGAGGTCGCCATCGCCAACATTGTCGGCGGCGGTATCGACATGGTCGCTGGCCCTGCCCGACAGGCGTTTGCCAACAACCTCAGCAGAATGTCCAGCCTGGCCAAGCAGTACAACGTCAACACTGCTCGCTTGGACACCGCACACGCCAGGCTGATGGCCACGATGGCAGTTGCCGACAACAAGAAGTCGCAGCACAAGCGTGAGGTCGAGAGCCTGCAAGCTCGTCAAAACGCGCTTGTGGACGGTGCCCGGTCTGGCATGATCAACTACAGACAAACTGTCGACACGTTGACCAGACTGTTGCAGGCCAACGACGGCCACTCGTCTGCTGAGACCATCGGTGCCGTTTTGACCGGCCTTGACGCTCAGATCGATAACGCGGCTGGCACCATTGCCACTGCTCTGGCACCGTTCACCGGCGGCGTGTCATTGGCCATCGGCAACTTCTTGCTCGGTCCGTTTGTGCAGTCCGTCACCAACGGCGCTGAGGTGGCCATTGCCAACATTGTCGGCGGCGGTATCGACATGGTCGCTGGTCCTGCCCGACAGGCATTTGCCAACAATCTTAGCCGGGTGTCTACGATGGCCAAGCAGTACAACATCAACACAGCACGTTTGGACAGCGCTCATTCGAAGCTGCTGACCACCATGTCTGTCGCTGGCGACAAAAAGGCACATAAGCAAGAAGAGTAACTGCAAGCTTTATTTATTCAATGATTATCCTTTGACGGGATATAAATTACTGATTGATAATATTATAGTTTATTTATTTATTTAATCGACTTTTATCTTGAATCAATATACCCAATTTCCAACAGATTATTTGCATTCTGTTTAGATAATAGCCATAACGATAATCTTGTTTTGATCAGATGAAATTTGTATTTATAAAATTTAGTCATGGGCTATTGCAAACCATTAATTGTACGAAAAAAGCGTATGTTATTGCGTAGTTTTCCACAACACAATACTTGTGGATCGAAATTATTAAAAAACAAAAGAATCATCAAAGTTTTTAAATTCTTTTTTGATATTCTCAAAACAGGTTTGGTTTCTACTGTCCATATTAGCTGAAGGTGGGCATGCCTTCAATTATTCACCGCGCTAGCCAATGCGTACTATAATCGCTTTGGTAAATAAGTCTAGGGCCACCACCGCTACAGGCCCTCTCAGAATAACTTTCGGTTCCTAGTCTGAGTAGTCTACAGTACGTTATTGGCAAAGGTAAAAGTTTTGACGACTTTTTCATTATTAGTTTACTAAAATATTGAGGATATGGGGATAATACTAAACAGTTTTCAAGGTGACATACCCAATAAGAAGGCAACGGGAAAAAAGTGGTGAGCACCTCCACAGGAGGACTGGCCAATATCTAGACGGTACAGGGTGGGTGTTAGCGGCAATGGGTTAGTAAAGACATATCCACAAAGTAAGAATAATAGATAATAAAAGCCAAATGGGATAAGACGATAAACAAAATTGTATCAGTTTACTGAAAGAGAATTTTTAGTATACGATTATAAACATTCAATTGATTGGGAAAGTATCAATATTTTACATCAATTTTTTATATGTTACATTTCCTCTGCAGCATGTGTACAATTGCGTACTCGGGTCATGATTTTTATAGTTATTTTGGCAAATTTAAACTATAGGTTTTCAAAAAATATCAATTCCTTTCAAATTTTAATTATTTTAGTGAGTTCATTCAAAAGCACACAATTTTACCATTATCAGTTCGTATTTACAAATATTCTTTTGATTTCTGTAAAAACTACAGAAGTGTACCTTGGTTTTATGCGTCAAGGAATTTTCAGTTACAATAAAGGATCACTGATTTAAACATAAGGAATCAATTTAATCACAATTATTTTCCTTTTTTATATCAGATTTTGCGACAATTGAATGTTCAAAATGTTAGATAAACGACGAATCTGACATTTAATGATTTTGTCATATTGTATAACTAATTTCAGCATTAATTACAATTAGCATTTAATCTTGAAGAATTTTCATCAGAATACACATGAATAGTACAGAGTTAAGTTTTCACAGATCAGGGGATTACAAACACCAATGCTGATACGCATAATTTTATTCGGATCTTGCAACCTCAAAGTATTGTAGGTATTTACGATTATACTGTGAGCATGATAATGCCTCAATATTTTGCTAAGAACCAAGCATTTAGCAATCTAATCAAAATCTGTTTTGATCTTAGATCCAAAGTAAGTCGTGCAGTAATAGTAAATATTGAAACACAGATGAGAATTTTTCAAAAGTTGCAGTATTTCAGGTTTCATTATTATTCGATCACCTATTTTTATCCGACACCTTCTATAACTTCAAGATTGTCGTTGCTCAATTTCAATAATATTTATCAGTAGCTCAGCTACATTTTTAGCAGTTGTGTTCTAAATTGATACATTATGCCTCGAGATTTACCAGTATATACAAAACGTGTAGATACAAGATCTATAATATCGAATCTCATAACAATACAGATTTTTCAAAGTTTTGGTATCTCACAATGCAAAGATGCATGAAAGGAAGCGAGAAGTATAAACAATGCTCGTCCCAAAATTCAATGCAAAATGGTTTGAAAATTACGTATCGTATCACAATTAGTACACTCACATTCATCTACTCTCTTCATCTGGATATCAGTCTGAAGAACACAAATTAGTATATAATCAGATCAAGTTGACATCTAACTCTTTTTTTCTCCATCATCAATCATCCATTTTTTCAACTTCCACTTCACCCACTTAACTGATTCATTCTTTTTTATAATACCAACTCAATTCACTCGTTACAAATGGTTTCTCAACGCGTTTTCGTCTCTACCGTTATTGCTGCCTCTGCCGCAGTTGCTGCTCCTTCTGGAACCCCCGCTAAGAACATGGAAATTCAAGTCCGCCAAAATCCCCTTCTTGACGGTGCCCGGTCTGGTATGATCAACTACAGACAGACCGTCGACACGCTGACCAGACTGTTGCAGGCCAATGACGGCCACTCTTCCGCCGAGACCATCGGCGCTGTCTTGACCGGTCTTGACGCTCAGATCGATAATGCGGCTGGCACCATCGCCACTGCTCTGGCCCCTATCACTGGCGGCGCTTCGCTCGCCATTGGCAACTTTTTGCTCGGTCCGTTCGTCCAGTCCGTCACCAACGGCGCTGAGGTGGCCATCGCCAACATCGTCGGCGGCGGTATCGACATGGTCGCTGGCCCTGCCCGACAGGCGTTTGCCAACAACCTCAGCAGAATGTCCAGCCTGGCCAAGCAGTACAACGTCAACACTGCTCGCTTGGACACCGCACACGCCAGGCTGATGGCCACGATGGCAGTTGCCGACAACAAGAAGTCGCAGCACAAGCGTGAGGTCGAGAGCCTGCAAGCTCGTCAAAACGCGCTTGTGGATGGTGCTCGGTCTGGCATGGTCAACTACAGACAGACCGTCGACACGCTGACCAGACTGTTGCAAGCCAACGACGGCCACTCGTCTGCTGAGACCATCGGCGCTGTTTTGACCGGTCTTGATGCTCAGATCGATAACGCAGCAGGCACCATCGCCACTGCTCTGGCACCGTTCACCGGCGGCGTGTCATTGGCCATCGGCAACTTCTTGCTTGGCCCGTTTGTGCAGTCCGTCACTAACGGCGCTGAGGTGGCCATCGCCAACATTGTCGGCGGCGGTATCGACATGGTCGCTGGTCCTGCCCGACAGGCGTTTGCCAACAACCTCAGCAGAATGTCCAGCCTGGCCAAGCAGTACAACGTCAACACTGCTCGCTTGGACAGCGCCCATTCGAAGCTGCTGACCATCATGTCTGTCGCTGGCGACAAGAAGCCCCATCACTAAGTCTATCATAGGAGTTATCCTTAAGCCATATCGTCACTACACATTTATTTAGTTGCTTATAGTAACTTTGCTACGAGCTCTATCCTTTGACGGGATATAAAATATTTATTCAGAATTAAATAGTTATTAAGCCCAACAATATAATATTTATGTTCTTTCTTATGTTTGCTGGTGTATTACCTTAAATCAGGAATCGTGAATATTGTAACAATAATTGCTTCGTTTTCTTTAAAAATACTGTGTTTGTACGAGACTCTTACTACCATGCGCGACAGATCAGTATTTGTGCATTTGGATTTGCAAAAACACGTCCAGTTCTACTAATTTAGACTTGTTTGTTGTAGAGGATACAAGAAATAATGCGCTTTATTAATTGAATAGTATGAGTATGATATTGAAGCTGTTTCGGAAATTATGTTTGTAAGGAGAGTTAGCGCAAGACTTTAGTAGCTCATAGCTGATTGACACCACTATTGTCATTCTAGATTCACATTGTTGTAGATTTTCAATGGCTGAATCAGATAAGCTAGCATAATTGAGCAGCCTATATTTTTTCCTCAGTATTTAAGATCATGCAGTAAAACAGAGACCAAACTGCCAGCCTAATTCCCAACTCTGTGCCTTGCCCATCACCATTCACCTTACAAAGCAACTTCAAAGACAACCAGTATCGATTGTACATAACTGAAAATGGGTTTAACAGAGCTTTACGGAGGAGCCATCACGGCTGTTCTTCCAGACAATTTCACCGATGCTTCGCAATTTCGAGAAGTCCCCGATACTCAAGAGGTATACGTGAGTCAAGAGGTTGACGACTCTATGCTGATTGATCTACTAGAAATGATAGAGCACACCGACCCTAACGACTACGTGAAAGCACACTTGGACGAAATCATAGAGCTCAATGGCGCCAATTCCGGGTCAGAAGTCGATATTGTTCACTCTACTACAGTTCCGACCCAGCTTGAAGGACATGTCGGCAATATTGTGGTTGCTGTAGAACCGGCACGTAAGTGGGGCAGAGATGCTCAGCTTGCCAACTCTGAGGAAGCCGGTGCCGGACAAGATCAGGACTTGTTGGAATCGCCGTTGTTGGTACTTGTTGTTGGAGTGCTGCGCTTGGAACGAGCTGAGACCGACGTTGTTATCAGCTACAATGTGCCCATTACTCGGCAATCAGAGCACAGAAGCGTGATTTCCAGAGACACAGCTTCTATGCCAGAGCGCGTCCAGCGTGGAATCAATGCGGTCAAGACAGCGATTGGAACACTGAAGGTTGAAGATTGGGGTCTGTTTGGACAGTAGGATCAAATATTAGCATGGCTACATACAAAGTCAAGTCTGACCACTGCCGCTGGCAACAGCTTGGGAAACGGCTGTAGAGCCAGGGTCGGGACCTAAATACAATTGTGTCTATACTTAGAATAAGGTTTTAAATACTCCAACCCTTTCATCGAAATTTTCGCGTTCCCAGCAGCGACATGAGAGTTCTGAACTGTTCAAAGGGATCGAGCACCATCATTCCTACTCCTTAATGTATATTTTTTCTTCTTCTTCTACTCCCTCTTTTCTGAAATCAAATCTAGCAACTTCCAACGTTTCTTGAAGTTTTCACAATCATCTCTGAACACTCCGTTGTCGCTGTGCTACGAAACACATCACCGGCAGTTCTACCTCCTTACCCCTTTGTGACACAAAAGCAAACCTTTTTTTTTATTCTTTTAGTCAAACAGTCCATTTTTACTGGTCTACTTGTTTCATACACGCAATTCATTTTTTTTCAATTACTTCTGAAACGCAAAAATGAAGTCAGGATTAGCATATCGAAGAACGTTCATCACCGCGGTGCTGGTGTTTATAGTCTTGTACCTCTTTTATGGCGACACTGAAAGTACGCCTGGTAAAATTCTAGCCGATAGCTCGCCGCGCGAAAAAGTGCTGAAACCTAAGGAAGACCCGGATCTGACTCTGAAAGCATTGCAGGATTCTGCAAAAGAAGCCGCCGAGCTGCAAGATCTTAGGCTCAAGGGTCTTGAACAAGAGCGCAAACAGCTAGATCAGCATCTCCACCAACTACGTCGTTTACCGGCTGATGCTCCTGTCAGAACACAACTGGCATACCAATTTCCCTACGATGTTACAAAGAAGTTTCCAGCGTACATTTGGCAGACATGGAAACAAGAAAAAGATGATCCTCTTTTCGACAACAGATTCCGTGATTCGGTGCGCAGTTGGTCAGACAAGAACCCCGGGTTCGTACATGAGGTCATGTCGGATGATGTTGCACACGCTATGATTCAACATCTTTACATGAACGTCCCCAAGGTAGTTGAGGCATACCAACTCCTACCAGAAAACATTTTGCGTGCCGACTTTTTCAGGTACCTGATCTTGCTGGCGCGCGGTGGAACTTACTCCGATGTCGACACTCAGGCGTTGAAACCAGTGCCCAACTGGATTCCGGCTGATATGGACCCTAACAAAATCGGTTTGATTGTGGGAATCGAGGCGGATCCTGATCGCGAAGACTGGGCGGACTGGTATGCGCGCAGAATTCAGTTTTGTCAGTGGACCATTCATTCCAAGCCTGGCCACCCAGTGTTGCGGGATCTTGTAGCTAAAATCACAGAGGAAACCTTGCGAAGAAAAAAGACAAACACGCTTCCACTTCCTACCACCAAAGATCGCGGGTCGCAAATCATGGACTGGACGGGTCCAGGCATTTGGACAGACTCTGTTTTTGGATACCTGAACGACCATTTGAAGTCGGGACTGTTTTATCCAGTGACCTGGCAAAACTTCACTGGACTCACTGAGCCCTACAAAGTGTCGGACACGCTGGTCTTGCCCATCACATCGTTCAGTCCAGGCGTAGAAACCATGGGTGCTCAATCCGAGTCTCACCCGCTGGCATACGTGAAGCACAACTTTGTTGGTTCTTGGAAACCCGAAGACGAGCGCATGTAGTTCTACGATCCAGGAACGATGGACACTCTTATATACCTAGATGTAATAGCGTGTATCCATAACTTAATGAGGATGCAAAGAAAGGATAAATCAACTGAATAAAAACTGACCAAACCAAAATATCAAACCAAAAAAACCAAAAATAATCAAAAAGACCAGAAAGAGCAACTTTGTACGGAGACTATGGTGGGTAGCGAAAGCGGTCAGATCCCACACAACGTGTTCGTCCGGCGTTCGCGCATAGGCAGAAAACTCTTTCAACGACGAAGCTTCCGACGACGACGATCGAGGCTCTTTCGTTCAGGGCTGCTTTTCGGCGGAGCACGGAACCGCTGCTAGCGAATACACAAACCACTGCTTAGAGCCGTCCCAGGTGTGCTAAACATTAAAGTTGGCTAGCCACGCTGTATATTATGCTATTAGGCCCATACCATTAAAAAATATTAAAAAAAAAAAAATTGGGCATTGAACGGAAAAAAAAAAAAAAGCCAGCCTACAGGGCTGATACCCACGTAGCTTCATAGCCAGTATCGTCAACAAGTTCTTCTTCTTCTTCTTCTTCTTCTTCTTCTTCTTCTTCTTCTCCTCCTCCTTCTTCTTCTTTTCTATTTTTTCTTTCACTCCTGCATTTTGTTACACCGTCACGGATCACAATGGTACTGGAAATTCTATCAAACTTGTTCTCATACTCTGCAGTGGAAAAACAACTGCTTGCGGAGTATGGCGACACACCGCTTATTCGCAAACACTCGGCTATTCGCCGATTCAAGGTCAATTTGGCGACTCTGGACGGCCAAACCACCAAGACCGAGCTGACGCTTCGAGTTCTTCAAATCCCACATCCCAAAGGCCATAAACTGCCGTCGCTTCCACTGGTTCTGCTAATTCATGGCCTGGGTGGCCAACTCAATCAGTTCCAACACATCTTTGATCATCTCTCATATTTTAGCGAGGTGGTCTCGCTTGACCTCCCTGGACACGGACGTTCGCCCTATGTCCCGGACTGGAACGTATATACCCAGGAGAACCTTGTCAACATCATTGATACCGTTCTGCGCTCCTTTGTGCAGGAGCCTGGCCGCGAAGTCGTGATTGTTGGCCATTCCATGGGCTGTTTGCTGGCCGCACGACTCGCGCAAAAACTAGGAATCCGGTGTGTAGGAATTGTTGCGATCGCCCCACCTTGCGAATCCGCGGATCCACACGCTGCCGCGGCAGCAAAGCGTTTGCAAACATTGGCCGGATGGGTTCCGGCGCCCGTGTTTGACATGTTCCGGGCAGCTGACCGGCGCGGCGGGCTAGAGTCTCCGTCTGTGGAGAGAATGCTTGCGCCGCATGCGTCGCGCGAGCTTCGGGAAATGCAACTGCGATGGAATCTCCAGGTTAATACGCGAGCATGGTTGAGAACCGCATACGCGATGACGATGCCGACACATGAAGAATGGCACTCGTTAGATGTCCCGGTATACATGATTGGCGCTGATGAGGACAAGATCACGCCAGCAAAAGAGAATATCGACCGGATCAGGTCGTGGTTGGGACATAAGTCGGAAGATATAGAACACACAATCATCCATGACGCAGGACACTCTTGTATTGTGGAAAAGCCCTTTTTGGTTTGCGGACTGATATCGGATTTCTTTAGCAACTTCGTCGACGTCAAACTGTCGCTCGGTTGGCAATTGGCCTTTTTGGCCTCGAAAAAAGACAAGTGGTCACTGAAGAACGAGGCTAAATGGCGAGGAGTGGCGCCTGTGAGTGGAGTGTTGCGCGGAACATTTTTGCGCGCTATGAAAACATTAAGACAAGACGATCCTGTGCATTCGCCAGTCAAGGTGGAAGAAGCATACCCTGATATTATGGATGTTATTGATATTTCGCGTGAAGCCCCGCCTTACGACCCAAGCACTTTTGAACGCATAGTGTATCACAAATTCCCGACGGTGTCCAAGGTTCCTCCGACTAAGCGTGAGGTGAGTGCATTTATTGAACTAGTAGACAAGATTGTTGCAGAGCGTAAGGGTGCTTCTGCTGTCGTCGACAAGGCTATCAAAGACTCTACATCTGATGAGACCACAGCAAAAAGCACTGCAGTCAAAACTAGTACTGCCGACAGTACTACAGATCTTGAGCAGGAAACAAACTTTACCATCGCTGTTCATTGTCACTATGGATTCAATCGAACTGGTTTTCTGTTATGTTGCTATATGATTGAGCGGTTAGGCTTTGCAATTCCCGTTGCACTAGAACGGTTCAGAGAAGCGAGGCTGCCGGGCATCAAACACTCGCATTTCGTTGATGAGTTGTATGTCCGTTACGAACTATAATAATTATAAGTACTAAACCAAATGAATAAAAGTAACTAGATTTATGACACGCAAAAGGCTTATTGAAACAACAAACAGCGAAAGGACATGTCCATAAACTTATAAAAGCTATATAGATCAAACAAAATGCCAAGCAGATCTGGGGTTTTTTGAGGCAGATTACCTAGCACAATATTAAAACCGGATTATTAAATCGGCGAGCCTCATATCACAAACCAGATCTTGAAATACACATTCAGATCTTGAAGCTAAGCAAAATAACATGCAAGATAGTCATTAGCTCCTTTTTTAAATCGTTCATTTCTACAAGCAATGCATGAAAGACGTAAATGTATGAGTGCACAATAACAAGACATGAAAAAAAAAAAAAAAAATGGAATAAGGAAAAGAAATTCATGGAATATCCTGCCACTTAAACAGCTAGTCCACGACCCCCTGAAATCCATCGGTAAAGACCCAGCACATCGTTCCGACGCTTACGCGTTTGTTCTTCATCCCATTTTCGCTGTGTTTCGTAGACAGACCCCGACAAGCGACGCGTTGAGTCCTCGTCATCCTCGGAGCGCGCTGCCGCCGACCACTGCATTTGACCTCCCGAATTGCTACTTCCCAGGGGTCGCGATACGTCTTTTGACCCATTGAGTCTCAGCAATTTCATAGTGCTGCGCATGACACGGCGGAAATTGCGCTGGTACTCAGTGCTAAGCGTCACAACGCACACTTCATGAGCATGTACCACGGTCTCGCACGCCGCAATTATATCATGCGAAACATGCGAGTCGACCCGGTCAACAAGGAAAAGCAGCACAAAACTGGACTGTAACAAGTAGATCCCGAGGAAAAACGGCATCAGCATCAGGTCGGTGTCCATTGAAAGGATACGCCGCGTGTGCTCTGACGCGCTGATGGCATGCGCTGTAGCCTCGCTGAACTCTGGGCTTGTGATTAAATCATCCATGGAATTGAGCAGTTCTAATGGATCCCAAGGAACAAGTGCTAGAATGTGTATAACATGGGAGATATGGTACGCATAATCGCGCCAGGCGTTTTGGTAGATGTGGTCACAAGGGACAGTATTCCAGTTCTTAAGGGACATGGTGTACTGCTCCAAATGGCTCTTGATGATTGACCGCATGTTTTGATTGGTATTTAGTTGCAGAAACAGCGGGTTCTGTTGGAAATGATGTAGCTCCAGTAACGCTCCCAAAATCGTCATGAGCGGTAGAAAGTACCCAAAAATGCTTTGTCCAGTCACGTAATGGCAAAGCCCTCGGATCCTTGTAGGATCCAGCTCTGCCGGGGTCAGCTCGACATCCGACAGCCATATTCCATCGTCAACCGGCCGGAACAGGTCTGTGGATTCAGAATCCAAAATTGCCAATGGCCTATTGTAACACAACCCCAAATGCCGATCCACAATGTACAGCAGCCACCAAGTTCTGCGCCGCTCCTCTCTGACCAGCTCAGGCAGGTCCGGGAACTCTGTACTGAGCTTGAGTTCTTTGGCAAGCGCCCATGCGGTCGACCAAAACCGCAGACTCGAGCCCTTATACTCCGATGCCGAAACCATAGTCCCTAGGTGGATATACGCTATAACATGGTCGAGTATCACTGCTGGCCGCACCTCATGCGCCGGTTTCAAATTGGTGATTGTCAATTCCGTCAGCTGCTGAATAATAGTCTCTCTGCCAGACGGCGATCCCGAAATCAGCGGGTTGTCAGAATGGTGCGCTGCCACCAATAAACATGAAAAAACCAAGGCAGGTGTGGACTTTCTAGGATTTGTAGGCGACAATATAGACGATTTTCGCAGCAGAGGAGCCAGCACATGAGTAGAGTATGAAAAGTACAATTCTAGTAAATGTTCGGCAAGCGATATGGGCAAGTTCCCCAGCTGGCGTTCAATCGTTTTCAGAATAGGGAACCTGTGATTAATCTCTCCAGGCGAATATTCGGATCTGGTTGTGGAAGATACAGTTTGAATGTTGTGAGAGCCAATGTTTCGGGGATTGTTGATGTGAACATCTGCTAGAGAACTAGTGCCACTGTTGTGTTTTTGGTTGTGAAGATTATGACTATAGTGATAGTAATGAGGATTATTGTGGTGCTGGTGCTGATGTTGGTGTTGGTGTTCATGATTGGGGTACTGTTGATGTTGATGATTTGGGTGCTGATATTGCTGCGGCTGGTGGACACTGCTGTCGGAAAAGCTGTGCTCCCTATTGAAAAACGAACCCGGCGAATGGTGCTGGTGGAGATTGACATTGGCGTCATCACCAAAAGCAGGCGATCCTTGACCCGGCTGCAACGAGTTCGAAACCAGATTCAAGAGCCATCCAGTATTAGACGACGCTGTTTCTTCAAACAGCAGTTCATGATGAGAATTCATTGCAAACTCGTTTGAAACAGTATGCGCGTCGCTGCCGCTATATTCTGTTCCTGCATTAGAATTGTGGCTCGGGGTAGCCATGTTGAGGTCGGTAATAGCGCTGCCACCATTGTCATTGCCATGGCCGCCGTTGTTGAGGTTGACAGATCCGTTCCGGCTGCTCATAGGTGAAGTTGTTGTCTCAATGGTGTTGAAAGAAAGCGAGTCTGCGGAGGCATGGTGGTGGTGGTGTTTGTCGAGAAACAGGTCATTTGATTCTCTGATAATATTTAGGCTTCTTCGCTGACTCAGAAGCAGACAGCTTAGAGTGTTTGATCGGCGGAATATTTTTTGGCGTGTTGCTACCAATTGATGGTATAGTCGTAGATGCAGACGTTGTGTAGAAGCTGGTATTGGGTTTATAGTATTACATGTCCGCCTGGTCTGGTTTTGGCAAGAATACCAGCGATGCTTGAAGGAATGGACTCAACAACTACACCAGCTTCACCTGCGGCGTAGTCAACTTTTTTTTCCCTTGAAAATTTTGATACGAGTCTGGCTAGCCTTTTCCACGCTCCAGAGCGACGCGCAGGACTCACAGATCAGGCTAATCTCGGTGTTCAGTGCGCACATGGGGCTCTTGTCGTCGCGCTTTCGCCGTAAATGGATACATTGATCGTACGCACGGAGGCTTTTGCGAGTTTTCACTGGCAAAGTGCCTTTAATTGGCACCGCCAAAGTCGCTGATGCTGAACAAGAGGCTTTGATCCGAGACTGATAACAAGGAATTTGGCAGCGACGATGCAGAGGAAACCCGGGAATACAGCGAGGACACTTTTTAAAACAAGGAGATGTTCGTTATGTACATGCTCACACAAGAACGAAACAGGCGCGGATACAGGCAGACTGGGTCCTAGTTGTGATCTCTCAGGTACACAGACTTGAAAATGCTGATTTGACAGAAGCCATTTTCAAACATGATTGTTTGTGGCATCGGTGCTTTGGCACAAGTGGATCTGGGACCGTCGTATAATGGTCAAAACTGCTCAAGCATAACAGGAGAAGGCTAAGCGACTTGGAGAAAAAAGGCAAAAATAAACCCAGCCGGGATTTTGTTAAAATTAATTAGATCCAAAACCTACAGAAATCCACGTTATTCTTATTTATCATTTTTTTATTTATTTATTTGAAGACCGCCGGGATGAAACGCACAAGTCTTTTTTTCCCTCAAAAAGTCGAGTTTGATAGTGGGAAAGAACAATCTCAATAGAATCTTTCAAATTCACTCTCAGTTAATATGTGCCGGCATTTTGCGGTTTCTAAAGATTGGTCTTTGTCAACAAGCTCAAAAGAATATACATGGAACATGTGAAATAAATATTTGTGATTATAACTTATAGCTGATCTATCTAGCCAATGCTTAGAGCTTTGCCCCATCTACAACCAGGCGACGAGGTGTATCGGTCAGAATCTCGATGATTCCCTTCTCTAATCGCGTAACCAGCTCTTCGCATGTCGGAATATCTGTGATGAGTCCTTGTACCTGACCAACCGCCCACACGCCGGCATTCACATCGCCAGAAGTGTAGACGGTATTCCCTCTTGCTCCAGAGACCAATGCTTGAACATCCTTGAACTCAGCATCCGGTTTCTCCTTCTCAATGCGCGCGGCTTCAACTGATACTGGGTTCTTGAACACACGCGAGGTATTGCGGAACTTGCGCAGAACAAGTTGCGTGTCTGTATCCCTGTTTTTGGTGATTTGCTCCTTGACATTGTGGTGGATTGGAGACTCAGCGGTGCACAGGAATCGGGTTCCCATGTTGACACCCGAGGCTCCGAGCGTCAGAGCGGCAGCGCAGCCACGGGCATCAGCAAACCCGCCAGACGCAATGTACGGGATCTTTAGCACTTTGGCACACTCAGCGAGCAGCACCATGGACGTGATGTCGTCCTCGCCCGGATGCCCAGCGCACTCAAACCCGTCAATAGAGATGGCGTCGACGCCGAGGTCCTGAGCGCGCACCGCATGCTTGATGCTCACGCACTTGTGAATCACCAGTGCACCATTGTCCTTCAGCAGCTTCAGCACGGGCTCAGGGTTGCCTGCCGTCTCGAAAATCCGGATTCCTTCGTCCAGTGCGGCTTGCGCGTAGGCATTGTAGTCTGGCGAGTTCATGGATGGCAGTAGTGTGATGTTGACGCCGAACGGGTTGTTTGTGATCTTGCGAGCTTTGCGGATCTCTTGCTTCAGGGCTTCTGGGGTAGGCTGAGTCAAAGCAGTCATGAACCCGAGAGCGCCGGCGTTGGCAACAGCGGCTACCAGCTCAGCGCGACCAACCCACATCATTCCTCCCTGGATCACGGGTACTCGAACCCCAGTCGCCTTTGTTAGCCATGTTTCTAGTCTAGTCATTGTGAATCTAATTGTGTTGTCGCTGTATGTATGTATGTTGTTAATGTTTGTATGAATTGAAAAGATCGCGGAGTAAACAGGACAAGAGTTGAATTATATTTGTGGTCAGAGAAAGAAATTAATGATTTGTTTATACCTCGGCTACTGTTTATCCCCCGCTTCTGTGCCCTGATAATCCGGGGGCGAAACAAAGCTTTGTGTCTTGTGACTTGTAGCAGAGTGTTTCGGGTTCGAACTGGAGCATGTGACGAGCACAGCCGGCTCAAAACAGGCCTTTTTTTATTCTCATTTCCTGATTTGCTCCGTGTCCGTCTCTCTGCCTCTGTAAAGCACCGGGCGGATCGGTTATGACTATCGCGTCTTCGTTTTGACTGAGTGATGGGCTGCTCTATGAGAGAAACGAGCAAAATATCAGTCAACGCCGTAGACTATTCTTCTCTTCATAATAGCATAGTAGACAGAAACGGGGGTATCAATTGGTACTGGAAAACTTATAGTAGCAAAAAAGAGATAAAACTGTGGCATATCAGCCAGTCCGAAAACTTGAAATTATAACAGTAATTAGATTTAATCACTTGTGATTTATAAAAAAAACAGATTCATAATATGAACGGAGCATACAGAAGCCTAAGTATGAAGTGCAATCTCATTTCAGGTTTACTTCACCAGTTTACCTTTCATTTTCGAAAGACGATTTCACACAAAAGATATATTGATATACTATGACAGTAATCATTTCCAATATTAGTTGAATCTTCTAAAATTAGTGCTTTCTAAAACGGTTATTGTCATGATGTAGCAGTGTATATCTTCTTGTATAAAATCGTTATTTGAAAATGAAAGATAGGCTGGTGGAGTAAACTTGAAATTTGAGATTGCACTTCATACTTAGACCACCGTATCATGATGTAGAAAAGCATACACATACGCTGCATTTGGGTAATAGCCAATTGCTAATCTCAACTTAAAAAATGATACGCAACGCCTGAAATCACAAGGTACATTTTTCACAGCGCAAGCGTATTAATTCGAGCGGCTGTTTTAAGGCATTATTCCAGTACACAATGGTTTGAACAAGTTGACGCCTTTTTTATCTTGTGAATAAGGCGGGATGGAAAGGGATTAGTTTTTTTTTCTGTAATTAATTATCTTTTGGCTCGAAACCTATTGAATAAAAAAACCACGCGGGTCATAACTGATCGTGGCCTAGGCCGAGCTAGGCTGCTAAAACTAGTTTCTTGGGTACATTGGTTTTCGCTCGACTGATACAATTCCAATATCGGGCGTAAACACGCCGGCTACTTCGTTTCAACAGGGCTTGTTCTTTATTAGCCTACAATAGACGGTCTTCTTGCCCTTCACTATGGTATTCAAATTTCAAAGAAAAGTCCAATAACATTACCTTTCAAGTTTACTTATTTGTATACCGCAAACAACAGTGTTTCGTTTCGTTTCGTTTTGTTTTGTTCCTATCGATAAATCAACAATAATAGAAAAGATTACACTATTAACAATAGCATCCGCATGCAAAAGAGAAAAAAAAGAATTACACACGCCTTATACACATAACTTGTACACATGTTTTGGCATTCATCATCATCATCATTGACCCGCACACATTCATCCAGACATTCCGGACTCATATGCCATACAAAAATATTATTATCACTATGTTTGCAACTCTAATTCCAGAAATAAGGGCCAGATATTTGTTCAAAAACTTTTTTGGATTTTAAGATCTCCTGGATTCTGCTTAGCACTCAGGTCATGCTGCCATTTGCAACCAAATGCCTTTTTTTTTATTTTATTTTAGGGCAAGTCCGCAGCCGGCTCGCTTTGAATGGCATTGCGGAAACAGGCATCCAACCAGGTCTTCTATCAGAAAGCCCAAATACACCACTTTGCAAAGCAAATCGTGCGTGAATCTGTATACAATTGCCAATTATTGGAAAGTCCAAGTGTTTGTTTTTTCCAAATCCGCTTACCGAACACGGTGTCGACGGATCTTAGACTCCCACTGCATTTTACTGCATGCTGGTTACTGGAATTCATTCACTACAAGTGTGTATAAGCATGTTTGTTGCTCTGTGCATGCCCAAACGGAAAGCAACTACTTGCAGTTTAGCAGCTGCCACTTTCTCTCTCTTTTCAACTGGCATCCAAGCGTTTCTCAACCTGAATTTTTGACGTTCAATCTCTCTAAAACATTTACACTTTCAATTTGACAGAAGCATGTCAAGAACTGAAGAAAATCATGCAATTCTTACTTAACAGACCAGCTTGAATCAGTATCATCGTATCTCACCTTTTATCGATCCATCAATCGGTTGTTCTAATAGGGAAACTACAATCAATCAACGGTCGTTCCAATCCAAAGCAAACTGAACAACCTAAAATCTTTTTGGACAAGTGCGGAACTCCTAATCGATCTTGCAGGCAGTAATCCGTTTACTTTTTGAGATCTTTCTCTAAACAGTAATACTGCTATCTGTCACTCCCACACACTAGGCCAAAAAAAAATAAAATATGAAAAAGCAATTTCACGGATCACGGACCGAAACTCAACTTCTTCCCGCAAAAAATCATAATATTTTTTTCACATGTCTGTGTGTGTGTGCCCATTTGAAAAATACTCGAACTGAAAAGCAATCTTGTGTAATCTGTCTTCTTTCCCATTGGCACGCTGAACGTTTTGTTGCACGCAAACAGGAATGTGTTTTTCGAATTGTGCAAAAAGGGGTTTTTGCAAGATCTCGTTTTTTTAACAAAAAAATTGACTAAGAAGCTAAGCTCTTTTCCATCTGAAATTATTCATTCTGATATGGACTTTGATTGTTTTTCCTTCTCGTCTTTTCTTCATTGTAGTTGATGGTTTTGAACAGATGAACAGCGTAAGGCTTTTTGGTTAAAAAAAAAAAAAAGGGGGGGATTGCTTTTAGAAAACAACTTTTTTCCAGCTTTCATAGTTGCGACTCTCCGATATTTCCATATGCCGATAATAACTGTTCAAGTTCTGCAATAATGTCTGCAATAGCTCGAAAATATTAATAATACAGGATCACGATTGATTGTTGCCATATGTTATCGGCCGGTTAACCAAAATTGACCCATTTTAATTAATTTCTGTTTGCGCGCCAACAAAGCGTTCAGATCTGGTGTTTGGATTGCTTTGCCTATTGTTTGCTTGTCAAGGCGGGAGGCCCAGGTCTGTGTACAGTTGGTAGAGAAGGAGGAAGGGGTATCAACGCTGCTTGATTGTGGGTATGTACACCTATACCCTCAATTCCAAGTTGTATTTCTCTTTGATCGAGTTGACTCGGCCACCTCAGCTCTTCAGATGATGGTTTGCTAGTGTATTAACATAATGTTGTTACTGCGTGGTCAAGGTAGATTTGAATAGCCGGGAGTTCGGAGGACGCAACTATGTAGCTTGCATCTTTATTGTTAATTTCAATAACCGCGGTGTATGTCTGATAGGAATACCGTCTTACGAGAAGCTGATTCACTGCAACTGTAGTGAAAGATTACTCTTGAGTCGGACGCCTTAGACAAACTCGGCTAAAGTGTAGTGTATTGTTTCAAGCATACCCTCGTAAAATAGATAGAGAGACTCGTTAATTTGTCTTTTTTACAATTCTGCTAATACACAACATTTATCTCTCTTGCTGAGCTTTTGTGTACTGAGTCGCGCCAACTAAAATATAGCTTCATGTATTCTCACATTGTCAAAATTCGAACTTACATATGCGGGTTGGCCCAATAAAATGAGAGTTTCCAAAAACTAATTCAAACTGTTTACAGACAATCGATTCTTTCACATTGTCCAGTTGTGAAATTATGTTTCGTACATTTTGATAATGCATAGTAGCCGTAGAGAATATTTACTAATTGAAAAATACTACGAATCGCAAATTATGTATTGTACTTATTGTGCAAAAATGATGCTAAGAAAATCGAGAATCATCAATTTTGAATTGATTAACCATGTTCAAACACGTAACGCAGTTTAGTGTTTATGAACTGATAGGAGTAACTTTTTGATATACGCTATTCACCTACACTATCTTATCAAAACGTGGAAGCAATTTCGGAAGAACTATAAAGGAATGAGATTGAAAAGTTTTTGAGTTTATAGTCTGAGGGTATGCTTGACAGAAAAGCTGCAGTTATAGAAGTTAAGGATGTAAGTACATGTTATCGATTACAGTTGTGTCATCCTGGTTTCTAGATATTAGAAACCGCCTTAATCATGCTGTAACGATTAACTTATTACGGCAAACCATTTCCTGGAAGCAGAAAGCGGAGTGGTCAAGTCAACTTGATCAGAAGAAAAAATCCAACTCAGAATATCATGTATTAGTACACACACATCCGATATCCACAACCACAGCTAGTAAAATGCAATTGTCCACACTGTGTGGTCTTTTGTTTTTTCGCGCATATTGGGTCCGATTGCAAGCTGAGGTTACCACAGCTTTTGTTGCTGTATTACATGGTTGACTAGGTATAACAATAAACCGATTTTTTTGTCATGTGGAAAACGACATAAATATCGATATCCGAAACTCATGTGAATTCAGATCGGACAAGAGCTGTATTTGGTTTGGTTGAAAGAAAAGATTGAGTGCTATGTAATGATTGGCTAGGGAAAGGATTTTACTTGATTACGAGTTTGCAGCATCGCGAACTTGGAAAAAAGATATTCTACGGTTTATGAGTCTTGCCGAAGTTCGGTGAAACACTGTCAATTCATTGAATTTGATTAATCGATAGTTTTCGTCAAAGCATGTACAGTGCAGTACGATTTTTCATCAACGCAATTGAACGTTTCATTATCTCTACAAATGTCGAAAAAATCAATTACCAGTCCATGATCCAAACTAAAACTAAGTCTGATTACAACTCAAATATCAATCATGCAAGAGTAGCTCTTATAAAGCTACTTGTACTACCTGTTGAAAAGGTGTTTGTAGAATTTTGCTATACCCAGTTATACTAGAAAAGAAACCTCTATTCCAGACCTTTCCTCTGTCGAAGTCCCGATTTTTGATCAGAATCAGCACTATCCAGTATCACAGGTTTGCTATCGTTAACCTCATCTTCTTGATCATGCAGAATGTTGTAAGTTTTGACTACCGACTTGACTTCAAGTTTTGACGTCTCCTTGACCTTAGCCTCCTTGACCTTTCGTTTGTATCCCAAGTACACAGTGGCCTCAGCGACCAAGACCAGGATCCCGCTGAACACACAGAGCAGTGTGCGCGTGGCCATCGATGGCCAATGACGCGTGGCGTAGTAAACCGCGAAAACCACCGAGCCTACCGAGATAAGCACGTTGAAAATAGTGGTCAGCTGTTCGCGCACCTGCTTGATCTGCTGCCCCGGCGTCAGTTCCTCCTCGTCTTCTTTGTCGGTGTAGTTGTAAGGGCTGCTGTAGTCTGGTTTGGGGTTCAGGAGCTCGCGGTACTCGCGCTCAGCTTGTTCGTATCGCAACCGCTCCATTAGTTCGAGGTATTCTTTGGTTTTGGGCGGCGGTGCGGGTTTGACCGCGATATAAATGTCTAACCCTTTTGTGAGCTTTGCCAACGAAGTGCCGGTGGATTTGGCCAAGGTGATCAGATCAGTGTGCGAAATGCACAGCTTGTATTCATCTAGAGTTGAATGTGTGAGTTTCGAGTCTGGATTTGATTCGAGGTACTTTGAAAGTGCTGAATTGATTGTAGGCGTGGTCTTGAAGTATACCATTTTTGCGTTGATGATTGAGACTGAATGAAATGTTGATCAGTACATATGATGGTGGTGGTAGTGAGTGATGATGGTGGTAGTAGTGACAAGAGCAGCATCAATGGTGGGGTGCTGCTTTAGAACCCATAGTAGAAAACGAAAATACATTTATTCACAGAGACTGACTACTATTGGGAGAAATCAAAGTTAAGTTGCATGTGAATCTAAAATAGGAAACCAATCACATTCATTCCGAACCCCGAGTTTATGGCGTAAGTTTGATGGTCAATTTTGATATCACTTGGTGAAGAGACTGTAGGCTATTGAAGTCAACGTACGTAACAGCAAGAAAAAGATCGAGATCATCAGTTTCATGCGGATGTACATGGTATACGGAGTAGAACTTTAACAGAATTTCAATACCAAAAATTAACGAACGCCGATAAAAAACGAAATTCCACAAAGTGGTATCAAGAACAGAGGATTGCAAACAGTTGATAGCATAAATCAAACATTGCCAAGAAGATAGGCCAGCAAAAAACGAGTCGTTATCCACATTAATACGTTCTATTGATATGTATTTCAGTACTTTAACGTTGCTTCTATTTACAGTATTCACCATATTACTTAATTCCGCACATTTTGTAGATTCAAGTTAGAATAGGTTCTCGTTGTACATGAAAGAAAAAGGCAGATTAAGTTGATGTATAACCGTACTCACGGAAAGTGCAAAAAAGCTACAAGTATTTAGCATTTGAACAATTAACTTGAGATACGCGTAACACACCCGTTTTCATTAATTTGCTAATGTAGAAACTACGCATCTACAGCTGCTTAGACGAGTGGATGGGCGGATGAAAGGTGGCTAACGATGGGAAAGAAAAAAACCAACGAGAATAAATTGGAATCTGAAAGGACAAGTCCCCGAAAAAGTTCCGAGACATTTTAGCTGTACACTGATTCGGCGGAAACGTGTTGTGTGTATACCAAGCACTTTTCAACATGGTCCGCTTTTCTATTTATTGGCTTGTTTGGCAGCAAATGTATCATTAATAGGGAAACACGAGGTCAAACATTTGCAACTAACCTCCTTACACAATTAGATCGTATCCCAAAAGCTTGGTATATACGATGTGTGACAAACTGACATGTTAGCCTAATTTGCACCAAAATAAAAACGTACACTATTATCAGAAAAAAGACAATAGCAATGAACCGCATTGCCTGGTCTCTTTTTTTATCAGCGGTCTTTATTACTGGGGCTTTATCCATGTGTAAATTGTTTTGCTAGCCTTAGGGCTTTTCTGAAATTGTATTTTTCAAAATACCCGTTGAGTTTCACTTTTAATCAAGCACCAAAAATAAAGGGGTTTTTTCAAAGGGCTTCAGGTTTGCGGTTTTGGACATAATAGTATAAAAACCCGACATGTCCTAAATTGTCAAGCTTGCTGTATTAAGAGATAAGCTATTTTGGACATATATGCAATCTGCGGAATAACCGCATGGTTTTGCAATATGGCGTCATATCATTAAAACGGAAATCAATCAAAAAATTAGTTTATTACACACTCAAAGCATAAACAGTCCCGATCACTCTCTATTGTTTTAATTCAGAAAAGCATCCTTTTCTCAATCCACATTCCCAAATCGTACAAACGCCAACAATAATGGCGTCTGCAGCGACTACAAAAGACACTGCGGATAGGATTAATAATGATACACATGTCGCAAGTTTCTTTTTGTTTGATATTGTTTTCAGTATTACTTTACTCAGTACTAGTACCACTAGGCATAATGGTACCAGACCTAATTAATACAATTGTGTCAGTGGTTGTGTCTTCGTTCGTCACCGCGCCAAATGAGCTCTGCCGTCCAAAGAAACACTTGGAAACTTGCTGCGTTTGCCAGAGATTGTGAGTCAAAAGAGGCATCGTGCACAACAAAGCCAATCCAAATCATGGACAAAATAGTATGAGATAAAAAGCTTTTTGTTTGGTTTTTGGATCTGAGTTGGTTTTGGGCAAAACACCCGCTTTTCAAGCATACACAAATGTACACACCTTCAATAGAGGCGTGTTGTTCAACATCTTTTGAGTTTCGTTTCTTTTAAAGCCCGAACATTCAAAAAAAAAAAAAAAAAAAAAAAAAAAAAAAAAAAAAAAATCTGAAAAATTCCAAAAAAAGAAATAAATAAGATTTCGGGGTTTTATTTTGTCATTTTCCCCCTTTTGAAATGAAAAAAATAAAAACAAAAAAGCAGAATTTACCAGTGGAGTCGCAGTCCTCGTCCGCATGTATGTATATTTTTATATCGAATGTATACTTTGGAATTATCATCATTTTTTTTTTTTTTTTTTTCTGTTTTAAAAAATATTTTCCTTCAAAGCTTTCTTTCTTCTTCTTTTTTCTTTACCTTTTTTTCTCACGAGATTGTTGTCCGTGCGTTTTTTTTTTGTTACTTAGTTTTTAAATCCTACCGACACCCCGCCAATCGATAAATCAAAGAATAGTAATCGACGGGTTTTAACCAAAACATTAAAAGAAAGAAATCAGAGATCTGCTTGATCATCTTATTTCCCATACTCTCCACGCCGGTTGGTACTCAGTTCCTCCCTGCTGTGCTATAATCTGAATCCACTTCCAAGTCGTGAAGCTGCGATATCTTTTTGTTTCCCGCGTCTTGTTTGCTAGTATTAGTATTATCAACATCGTTCCTCACCCTTTCCCCGTTTATAAAAACCCTTTATTGTGCTTCTATCTCTCCAGTCCTTACGCTCTTCTCCAAATCGCCAATCTCAAGCATCCTTCGTTTCTGTGCGTGCCCTTTGGTTCATGATTCCAGAATCCAAGCAAAAAGCAAATTGTTTTTGACTTTCATTGGGAAACTTTATAGAACTACACACTTTAAGCTGTATCTAGACTATACACTTGCGTCTTGTTTCCAGCACCCAAGATACTTTTCTTCAGCCAGCCTTCGCTCAATTCACGCGTCGTTGTATCGAACAAACCCATTGCAACCCACACACCGTCTTGTCACAACAGCCGATTCCTAGATCCCGTTGCAAGTATATATTCGACGTCACCGACGCTCTCGACTCCCCGAAAATAGAGCTTCTGCTCCCGCTTCATACAACCGTTGACATTTGCTTCTCTCGATTGTCTCAATCCTTCTTGTCAACTCCTCCTGCCCATATACATGTCTTATCAGCAAAACCAAGCTCCACAACAGTCGCCGCAGCAGGCAGCCGCCGCTGCCGCGGCAGTCGGATACATGCCGCAACCTCAACTGCCACAGATTCTCATGAACCACAACCTGGCAATGCCGAGTGGACATCGATACCCACCGGCTTCTAATACAACTCATTCTCCACATATGTACAGTTTATCACCTCAACAGCAGCATCTACAGCAGCAGCAGCAACAACAACAACAACAACAACAACAACAACAACAACAACAACAACAACAACAACAACAACAACAACAACAACAGCAACAACAGCAGCAGCAGCAGCAACAACAACAACAGCAACAACAACAACATCATCAAGCACAGACACAACAACATCATCAACAGACTATGCAACATCAAAAACAACCGAGCATGCAAAATCCACAAATGTTCAAATCCGAAAACCAAGACATCCTCGCCAGCTATAGTACGCTACCTCTCCCCAACACAACGGGTACGTCGGTCCCTGGCCTAGGAACACCGCTATTACACAATCTTCATCAACCACAACAAGATCTCGCACAGCATGCGCAACATCCACAACAGCAGTTACCTCCACAATCGCAGCACCAACCCCACCAGCCAGTACTAAGCCACAGCCCTGATTCTACCGGTGCCGGATATCCGCGGGCGTCCGATCCCAACACAATGTACGAGCCGCCAAGCAAAAAAAGGCGTGAAACAAGTTCAGACGTAATCCAAGCGCGCGTAACACCTTCGAAAAAACATGTGATCCGGCCTCAGGCTTGGACGAAGGAGGAAGAAGATAGACTTAGAGCACTCGTCAAGTCCGGCGCCAAATGGCCGCAAATCACTGAAGAATTTTCGCAGCGCAGCGCCGGTGCTATTAAAAAACACTTCTATGCCGATATGAAGCACACAGTGTGGCGCGAGACCGAGGATGAAGCTCTGAAAAAGATTTTTGTGGACGACGAGTTTGGGAAATGGCAACGGATTGGTGAAAAGCTTGGCCGGCCCCCAACCTCTTG
This sequence comes from Saccharomycotina sp. CBS 16003, assembly GCA_022457085.1. Classification (NCBI taxonomy): domain Eukaryota; kingdom Fungi; phylum Ascomycota; species Saccharomycotina sp. CBS 16003. Next base: position 1,692,395 of record JAJNCF010000036.1, on the reverse strand, counting down.
CGAGAACAGAATGAAGGAGCTGCTGGGCGTTATTCGACATGACGGTCGATACATTCCGCCAGAGCAGTCCGAGTTTTCGCTTGTCACGCAGCGACGGCTCGAGGCCGAGGCTAAACATAAGCAGCAAGGTCAGGACAATTTGGGAAACGCCAGCAACAATGCTGTCAACGGTGTCGTAAACAGTAGTAACGGCAATGTTGGTGCTGGTTCCAGCAATCATAACAGTATCAATAGTAGCTCCAATACTGGCAACGGCAACAGTAATCCTACGGATCCTTCAAAGAATCATGTTCCTCCAATGAACCGTCCAGTAGCTACCGGCGCACTTTACGGTGATTCTGCTGGCAGAGGTATTGGAATGTTGCACGCTCCTTCAAGCAACGGCAGTCTCCAGTCACCCCAACAGCCGTCTCTGCAGCAACAACATCATCAACAGCAAATTCAACATCATCAACAGCAACATCATCAACAGCAGCAGCATCAACAACAACAACAGCCCCAGCTCCAGCAACCGCCATCACATCATCTTCACCATCATCAACAATAGTTACTACGATTGTTCGCGATGAAACAAGTTGAATTTTGAGCTTTACAGTAGTTGCAGGTGATATGGTGTTAGGACTATATGGACCCAGGCCCGAGGAGTGTTGTGGTGTCCAAGCACAACCGAGTCAAACAGAAACAACTCCTAAATAAAAATCGAGAAACCCGAAGACGATAATATGAATCCAAAAGTCGCCTGAATCTCACTTCTCTCATCTTTTTTCATTCAAACAACTGTAGATTTTTATCAAACAAACTCATTTTCATGTTGTATATTTTTAATGTTAATATTTCTGTTTTAATTACAAAACGGGAGGTTTTTTTTGTCTTCCTTTTCGTCTGTCTGTGCCGTCGTGATTTGTGTGCGTACATGTATGTAGATGGTTTAGCGAGCTGTATGCTTCATTCGATACTGTTCCCAAAATTGCATACAAACCTCGATCATGAACGGTAGCTAGGATCACTACGGTATCAACGACATCTCGTTAGCTGATACATACTCTATTAGGATGAGATTGCGCCGTTGGTTGTGCCTGGTACATGCTCGGGTATCCGCTTCATCGTCGACCCATCTTTGATCTCCTTCCAAAACAAACATGACCCAATTCCAATACTCTGGCACCAGATGAAATCACACTGTTGTGTACACATGCACACATACGCCAATAACTTGCGCACGCATGCCGATTTCCGCCGAGTAACAAAGTAAAAAGGACACAGCTCGGCGGACACATCACTGGCAAACCTTAGATGAGTGCTGAAACATACGGCTTGTAGTTGTCTGTTGTTTGAATGTTTGTGTACACACAACTTTAACCGCTACAACCGTTATTGTAAAGTTTGTTGTGTAGCCAGTAGCAGCAGTGTGCAAGCGCCAAAACAAAACCAAAAACAAATAAAGCCAGCTGGTTTTCGAACTCATCCGCATTTTTACAAGCATTTGAATACACATAATAATATTCTGCCACTATTAATAAATATGTATCGATGGTAAATGGCGAGATTCGATGATGCAAAACTATAGGTAATTGTGCCTACTTTGTATTATACAGAAACTGTCAATGACATTGTCATCTCTCATCTTCTGTCCGACCCACCCGATCAAGCTGTAGATTGACCTTGATATTCTCTACTCTTCCGATTCTGACCCCCATATTAGCACAGTTAAACGCTCCGTCTCGTCTTCCAACATGTACATTGCCTGCTTCACTGCTCCCCATTCTTCTCTATAACTGTATTAAAAGTCAGGTTTTTGTGTACAAAATCGAATATCATTATCATATTGTACACTTGTAGCACGATTGATTTCAGCCAAATAATAAGGCTTTTCAAACAAACTCGTAAAAAGATCAGAACTTCCGCTCTTGCAGCTTGACTAACTCTTCAACCATTGCAAGCTTCATTTTCACATTTAGAGAAAAGTCATTAACGTTAATCAGGCACCAGGATTGATTAATGCTTTGTCCATGCCAGCCTTGATCATACGGCGGGAACTGCTGTTGTTGACACAATAATACTTTGTCACCTTTTTTGCTCTCTTGTTTTGAGCCAAAGAATTTGCAAAACAGATGACATGAAGTACCAGCATTTTACCATAGAAATCTTCTAAAAGTCGCTTCTCAAGTACCCAAGAAGCACATTATACGATGCACCAAAAGGTAATCTTAGAGTGCATGATTTACTTTTTTTAAACTCTTGAGATATTTTGCTGGTGCATATTCTCGAAAATGGTAACTTTTTGAAGTGTACAAATCATATACTTTTCAAAACAGATACCAAAAGATAGTAGCTACTTTATTGATTAGCTGCAATGTCGGCGTAATCAAATGAAAAGCATTGAGTTGAATATCACATCATCTGCTAAAAGCTCCTTTGTACTGGGTCAAGACAGTCCAATTTTAACTGGTCTACATATCCTATGCAGATCTCGATTCCGAAATTGGCGTATTCAGCGAACCGATCCCTGAAAATAAGTTCAAAAGATCTAACAGCTTTGACCCTTAATCGTGCATTTTCTGTATTACTAAGTTTTGTAAGCGTATGTGTAAAGGTTGCTCTGAAAAATCCCATCACTAGCTGCTTTTCAGATAGATTTTGATTCAAAAACAGGGACCTTGACGTTGATATCATAATATTTTATATTTTTTTTTTGGAAAAGAGTATTTCCCGAAAGAATTAGATTTAGCAGTATATTTGGATTGTCATCAGGTAGTTAATGATCTTTGAAAATAGCTGAGACCATGTCTTCAGGTCCCTGCACAAACCCGAGTTTCCTAAACGCTTTTGAAATCCATTGGGAAAGACAAAAGAGCGAAATTATGAATCCTTTGTGTTGCCAAGAATGGTTGGTTAAAAACTGAGCATTGCCATTGCAAGTAGACCAACTGAAATACTGAGACCTCACTAAGATAAAATCAAGGGAACAAAGCGCATACTCTGTCTTGCTTTTCAAACGCCTTTGCAATGTTACTTTGACATTTCAACTTGGTGTTACGTTTATCTAGAGTCTCAGCCGCACTATCATCTTGACTACTGGGCGAGTTGACAAGTTATTACCAGTCAATAGAACGACTTAAATTCTTTCTTCGTTTACTTTTGTAGATGTCTGATCTTGAAGTAGATATATCTAGCTTGAATGAACAAGCTTTGAAATAGTGTCAAGCTTGTAGCCATTACTCTGCTTGTAAACTCTCGTATCGTACTGACTCCCAACGATATGTGTACACACCCAGTGGCAGAAACTTGCTTACAATTTTCTATGGTGTTGAGCACCTGACAAGAATATCTTGTTTTTGTCAGTGAGCTTGAGAGAATAGTTTGTATTTTTTTCATATGTCTAACACCATAGAGAATTATTAGCAAGTTCTGCACCTGTGTGTATTGCGTGCTGGAAGAAAACTCTTGGCCAACAATATAGAAAATAAGGTCATTAGGTGCGTCTGGCATTCTAAAAAAGTCTATTTACCAATCAACTCTTCTGAAATATATTGGGTTATTGTTTTTGCTATGAAGATTTTTGAGGTTTTTGAAGCTATCAAGAAATCAGGTCTTGACAGATCTGATTATGGCTTGTAATCAGATTTACATACGTTATTCAAAAGAAAACGTTTTTAGATGCTTTATGGTGTTTATGCTCTGCTATAGACCGAAAACAGGCATAACGATAGAAACAAGTACGCATGTCTCATTGCTTCTATACACTAGCATGGTTCCTTGAAATCATATTGATCTCCGTATTGATGTTCAACACTGGTATCTTTGTTAAACGATTTGTCAAAATAGCTGAGGAGAGCAAAGCCAACAATATCTTCAAGGACTCGTGGATTCCAAATTGCATGCTGCACTTCTTATGATAAATTTGAAAATCGTTTCATATCAGTGGGAACTTGTGATAAAAAGCACTCATGTTGAACAATGTACACGGACAACGAGTTCTGTGCTAATGTTGTCTGATGCAGCTAATCTCGTGAAGATATTGGCGGAGTCCAAGATTTAATCGACTGAAATGAAACTGCAAAAAATGGGCATTGCGTTATTTTGCACTCTTTCGAATTGCACACCGTTCTTGTGTAAATGAATTTCCAGTAATACTGACTGTAATAATGTGGACCATGCTAACATATAATTATGTTTCTTCTGATCAGAGATCCATCACTTGATACTTCTATCTGTTCAGCTCTTTAGTAAGTGAATTGATATCAATAGTTGTTGCAGCTGACTCATTAAGACCTTTTAGGTGAACCGCGATCCAGACGTATATAAAATCATCAATTATTGTAGTAAAACAATCAAAAATACCAGTTATTGAAAATTTCACTTATGATCAAATTTGCTGAAGTTTGGAGATGATATTTTCGACCAGTAATTCTCGTTATTAATGGAGTGTTGGTGATTTGTAAATTTGTAGCATTGGAATCTCGCAGGTTAGTGAGCTGTCTTTTACCATCATTCCGGTCTTGCGCCAGAGCTAAATTGCTTTAAATCCGAAATAATGAAACATCAAACCTACAATTGAACAGAGCGTGTCGAATGTCTCTAACTCCGTTGCAAGCAAGTCGCTCTATAGTAACAGTATGAAGTGTTGCCTTGTGTGTAAAAGATAACTTGTAAAAACCTGCCAACCTAATAATCCAAACATTGCTTGTGAAAATAAATTCGAGAAAAACATAAAACAAGCTTTTGTATCTGTACATTATACAAAATATATACCGTATGTATAGCAAGCTTTTTATTGCGTAATTATCGCCATATTTTTTATTTGATTTTTAGCTTTGTAGAGGTACACATTATCGTCATTGAATGTATCAAAAGTCGCTGGAAAAAATGCTGGGCCGGATTCAGAAATAGCACAAAAACGCGTGCTTTTTCTTATTTTTTTCGAATTAGGCAAAATCAAACTTTTTCAATCACAGTTTGTTGATTGACATTGATGATTTACATCAGGATTTTCTATAATAAAAACATAAATGTCCATGACAAAACAAGTTCAATTTGGCTGGTAAAGTATTTTCACCGAAAAATACAGCGAGAAAATAACAATCAACTTATTGTGGAAAGCTTGTTATGAGTTGACAGTGTATATTGGAAATATACCTTGCGCAGATGCATGAAATTGATTGGATTTTTGAATTGAATCATTACGAGTTTACATATGTATCCAATTGTCTACTTTTTTAATAGTTTTTGATTGATTTATTTTAACAATTCACATTATCAATATCTGATGCAATAAGATATCAATCATACAATATGATATTGAAAGTACAATATAATGCATTGTAACGTCTGAGGATTTTATATTGCACATGTCAAAGAACCTATTAAATTAAAAATACTAGTCATGGACGGATTTGGAGATCCTATACAAATGATACAGTGCATGTGCTAAGTGAGATTCTGTTGCACATTTCACGACAATCGAGAGACAATATTGAGAATTTTCAGCTCTCTACAAACCCTGTGTCGATAACACAGAATATCTTATATCTCAAAATTAACAGTGGGAATAAAATGGGTGCCGGTGGCTAAAGATACGTTGTAAGAAGATAATTGGTGTTGCAGAACACAATAACTATTTAATAGATAAATTTTTGATTCACCAGAAGGACGAATTTTAACTTCATCATTAGATCTGTAAATTATGAAAAAGAATAGTGATTTGCAAAGATCTAATAATGGACAGTGTGGTAAATTTCATTATTGATCTTGAAAGCTGACTGGTGCTCAAAATATACTGAAACAAACTTTAGTAGAAGTGGTCGCAGGTTGTATCACGATTTTAACAATCAAAATCTGCAGTCTTGAAGCTCGAATCAGAACCCTTAAATAAGCTGGTATTATGAAGATCAAGAGTCTTTGAAGCTCGCCATACAACATTCTCAAGAATTAAAACCATACTTAAACAGGATTCGGAATGCGTATCAATGCTAGAATATCAGGAAATCTGTGGCATAAGATCCATGCTTGTACATCGAGTTATGGCTGATTTTTTGAAGAACGGATAATTCAAATTTTACTTTTTATATATGCAAACATCACAAAGAGAACCATGGAACAGGTACTATAAGCCTTCCAGTTTCGGTCCGGCCCGAACCTTGTCCACACGCAGATCTCTGACCTACTTTTTTATCTCACCATATTTCATGAATATCAAGCTTTCAATTCTTTTCTTGACTATAAACTCGAAGTCTTGACTTTTAGTTCATACTTAAACATTGTGGATATATGGTATAAAATGGATGGATGAACTAAAAGTCAAGACTTCGAGTTTATAGTCAAGAAAAGAATTGAAAGCTTGATATTCATGAAATATGGTGAGATAAAAAAGTAGGTTAGAGATCTGCGTGTGGACAAGGTTCGGGCCGGACCGAAACTGGAAGGCTTATAGTACAGTTCGTTCTCAAGCAATCATGATGGTTAATAAACTAGTAAACCAATTGTTGAATTCATTCATGCTTCTTACCCCTGTGTTACCACCTCACTTACCCTAAACCCCCTTACAATTCTAATAATACTAAGAAATTTCGCACATTGTCCAAGCAACATCAAGACTATTCAACACGCACTATATGCATCAAGAAAGTCAACACAAGATTCCGCACTATTATTTTTCTTTGGTGGGCTGGCGTTTATGCTTGTTCAGGGGAGAAAATACTTTGACATAAACTCTGGGCCGATCCACTCTTATCAAAAAAAAAAAAAAAAAAAAAAAGATACCTGGCTGGATACTTTCTGCAATAGGACGATCGTCAAAATGCCGTCTCTGTTCCAATATGTAGCCAAAGGCTCGAAACAAAGCTTTAATAGTTGGTATTGCTGTGACCAAAGGTTTCCAATTTTTTAAATGTAAATCAAATAACAACTGAGACCTAATTATGATGCTGTTGTCTGAAAAGATTGGATACGTGTTGTTCATCACTTGATGAATCAATCAGAGAACGTTAATATCTTTTGAATCACTACATTTGCATGCCTCTGTATGTATTCACTATGTTTAGTTGCATAAATGCAGCTTTTCAAGAGTCTCAAGCTTTGAGCTGTATTCCTACTGCTCTGTATATTAGTTCACATTCAGTCAATCTTTCATCTGGAAACAGGGTTGTATGCCTCTGTTTGGCAAGATTTATAGTCATAGGTAAGTATTTTGAGCACTCTATGAGTTCTGTAGCTCGATAGGCAACGGCTTATGGGTTTAGACATGTATAGCGCTTATGGGGAAACTGTAGCTCAAGTTGGCCAAATCAGACAGGTACATGTACAATCAATACATTCAATTTCCGGAAAGTACCTGTACCCACCACCAATACTCAGCACAAATGCAAAAGCAAACACAGGCACTCGTGCTTGATTAAGATGTTGAACAGGTTTAAGTAGTACAATTATTGTCTTTGAGCAGAGCCAGACCTGAACGTGATCGATCGAAAGGTTTGCAGTTTCGTCAAAGATAGAAACAAGACTAAATTCAATCAATAGTGATATATTATTTGCTTCATGGGCATTCGTTGCCAGTTTTTGCATCAAAACGATTTTCAACTTTTGAATTCAGTTGTAACTATATAAACAGTCATAAACTCTAACAAAGATACATCATTGGGGATAGACATCAAATGAACTCATATTGTTGTGGATGAAGTTCTCAGCAATGCAAAAATGAATTTCCGCCAACCAGAATTGTTTGATCAATCTACTGCTATTTTAATCAATCAATTAGTCAATCCATTAGTCAATCAAATATAAAATAAAAAACTAAAACAAAAAGTGGTTAGCGTATAATTGAACTATATTCCATTTCCGCAATTCTATAAGTAGAACTTACCTATTTGGGTGTTTTTGTAATTCATGTCGCATTTTCTAAAATTGTTGAAGGTGGTTATTGGTCTCTACACGTAGAGCAAAAACATGGTTAGTCGTCTAAATGTTGATAGGTAGGTAGAACCGGTATGCGCCAGCATACAAGCATCAGGTAGGAAACATCAAGAAGAGAGAGGGATTCGAAGTCCTCAGTGAGATCTCTTTTTAGCCTGCTTTCACGACCTAAAAAGTAATCACCCAGGTTGGTAACTCACACATATCTTTACACTATATTTCACAAATGGATATGCCTAATTCATTTATGATTAGTATTCAGAATGCATTAAGATTTGCTTCACAGCGCCATGCCATTTTTGACAGTATGACGTGGACATGATAGTTGTTTTGATCTAATTCAAGTATTTCTGTTTTAGTTGCTCTATAGAATTTCTACATTTGTTGTTTGTTTGACATGTCCTTCACTACCAATAATGAGATGCCTAGAAGGCTCTGCAATTTTTTTTACCGCAATTCTTTAATCATAAACGAGGTTTATATCTACATTGATTACGTCCAATTTGAGCGGTGAGCAGGCATCCAACGTTTTTTTCTGCTACTGTGCAATTCTGACATTATACTTTTGAAGCATAATAGCTGAGACTATAGAGTTGAAACAGAATGCAAAAAAGGAAAATGACTGGATATAGCCGAAACCAGGCAGATCAGTGTAACTGGAAAGTTCCGAGGGTAGGAAGACCTGAACGATAGGCATCTGAACAAGGGAAGTGATGAATGAAAAGGAACTGGACAGTTTGCTTTTTATTATTATCAAGGTTCTGATTGCGGTTCTATACAGACTAACCTTGAGATTCAATTGAGAAAAAATCCCACCTACAATCCAAGCACAAGAACAAGAAAAGAAAAGAATGACGGTTCATTTTTCTTCGACTTAAACAGGTGGTCTTTAGCATATGATGGATAAAAATGTATGATGATTCATAACACCTGATTTTGAATCGTAGTGTAGCTTGACGCAAAGTATAGTAGGAGCCTAGAAGAGCCCAAACCTGTACCATATTCAATTATTGACACATCAAAACCTGCTAGCTTATTTCTATTTTTTTTCATCAATTTTTCAATTTTTATCATAATATTATTAGCTGGTCTTCAAGTGACTTTATGAAACTAGCATTTTAACTAGGCTGTGCTCAAACTTTCAATATCGCGATATAATTTACTACCTTACCTTTCACACTTTAGAGGTGATGTTATATAAAATGATAATAATATTATTATTCTTACCCAGCAATCAATACAGTTTTAGAAAATGAGAAAGCTGAAAAATGTATTTGTGTATTCAGTTTAGGTAAAACCTCCTTTTAAAAGTGACAGATATGGTGGTGAATTATAACATGGCATTGTAAGTGTATCTGAAAGCATCTCTTAAAAGTGAATGCCAATTGCAGTGGAGACACTTCGTTTACGTGGAATATTAAATTGAGCTGAACAGCACATCATGTATGTACATGGCTGAACGGCACTAATACACAAGAACTCCCAGATAACCAGCAACTTGTTAGTGCATATCAGATTTTGACGAATTTTTGTGATTTATGAAGTAGTAGCGCAGACTAATTTGATTAGACTGTGATTTGCAGTTTATCGCGTTGCCATGAAATACATGAGAGGGAACTCGGGAAGTCTTGAATACAAAAACTGAAACTGCTTTTGAAAGGGTGTGTTGAAATTCTTAGACCGTTCTTATCTACGCTTGGCATACCAGAATCAGGGATTTATATATAGGTTTTTTCATCATGGCCTGTGATGCTCGTATACGAAAATGCATTCTCTGCCAAAAGCTGACATCTAATTTTTTTGTAAACTCTTCTGGCCTATAAGAACCTCAATGGAGACGAAGTACGCATATGCTAATAAAACACTCCTCGGTGATAAACAATCCAGGAGTTTTTCCATTTTTTCTATTATTTATTCCGCGGCATTGACCTTTCTAAGAGTCGAAATATATTAAGAGCAGTTCATTGCAAAAATTGCTGGCTTTTTGTTGGTCACAAATAGTGAGTCTTAGCGCAGATCAATCGTATATGGCGTTTCCTAAAGATGGATTAAATTTGAATATCCTCTTTTGGTTTTGTCGCTACGCTTGTCTACAAATCTTTTCTCATTTTATTTTTGGTTATTCTGGCACATTGGTGAAAGGTTTAACTTGAATCATTGGAAATTGCCTGAATGAGCGTGTGTTGATTTCTCAAAAGCTATACACATTGTCCTTTTTTGACGGCAATACGTGTCTCTACGGTGAATTGGCATAGCTCAATTAGAGGACACTGCTTGTTTGGATAGCTTACAGGTACACTGCAGCAAGCCTTCAAATGCATGATCAAATCCACCAAATTGTATTCAGGAGTGTACACAATTGATGTGGACCAGACACAGGATGCTTTACAATTTTTATTTCTGCATTTTCAAATACCGTAGAAAATTGTGTCAAGTTTTTAGGGCATGTGAATGCTATAAACACAATCATTCTGCTACTTGCTGTCATAATTATTCTAGTTGATCCAGCTACAAATCAAGCAACTAGAACAAACCTACAATTAATGCTTTATTAGCGCCACAAAGTATTATGAATTACAATATAATAATGTTGTTATCGATACAAAGAGTATATCTCTAATTGAAATGGTCGAAGGCATCTCTGTATCATACGCTAATGGCATGAGATCAAGTCTTCAATAAAGTCGAGATAAAAACGGTATTATTTCAGCTGGTACCTGAGTATTAGCTTATGGAATCAGCATCAACCCAAAGTATACATCAAGACACTGAGGTATCTTTTGATAAGAACCAGGTACAAACGTGCTCTTAGATTCACCAAAATCCATTATTGTAATTGTCAAGCTAGCTAAGATAAAAAAATCAAATAAGATACATCCTCTCCTAATATTCTATGAATCGCATATAGTGAAAACTCGACTATTTGAACAATTTCGACCAGGATCCTGAAAAAACTCAAGTCCGTTTGGTGCCTTTGGCGATACTCAATCATCAATCACAACCAGGATCTATAATCTCAGATAAAGCTATGCTATTTGGATAAAACATTTATTCAAATATCTATTATGAAACATTGCAAGCTAGAAGTTGCTGATGTTTTGTAAGACAAAACTTTTACAATGGCCGAAAGCAAAAAAAAAGCAGATTTGTGTTGATATAGCTTCAGTCAAGCAAACGTTCCTTGTTTATTGTAGTTGAGATTAATATCAGGTCTTGTTATCAACCTTATCGATTAGAAAATGCCATTATCGCGTTAAAATGCAGCGGACTTCCATTATACAACATTTTCACTCAGGTAAACCTATCAGCACATACAACAATTATATACCTATCCCCTATTCAAGTTATGGACCTTCAAAACAGATTGTACGCGAACTGTCCTTGATTCGACTTTGACGATTCACCAATCTTTGATTCAAGCAAGTGCTACAACTGAATGTATCACATTATGTAAGTGTGACATAATACATATTGCTTGCCCTAGAGCCCTAACTAATGTCCCTGCGTTTTTTCACATCAAGACATTCAACGCATTTTTTCAAATCGCTACGCCAAATATATCCCTAACCCGGGTCGCGAGCATCAAATTGCTGGAAGGAAGATGGCAAGATCAAGTCAGTTCCCATAGAGGGTTAGGTGAAATCTGAAAATTTTTTAATTTTTGCAGGTGTATTTTCCCTTTTTCTTCCTACTTCTTTTTTCTCCCTCCATCGTGTGTTTAGTTACGACCGAAATCCTCAGTTAATAAATCAACGATGTCTCACCGTAAGTTCGAAGCTCCTAGACACGGTTCTCTTGGTTTCCTCCCCAGAAAGAGAGCTGCCCGCCACAGAGGAAAGTGTAAGTCTTTCCCCGCCGACGACAAGACCAAGGCTGTTGGTTTGACTGCTTTCCTTGGTTACAAGGCTGGTATGACCACCACCGTCCGTGACCTTGACAGACGTGGCTCCAAGATGGACAAGCGTGAGATTGTTGAGGCTGTTACCGTCGTCGACACTCCTCCTCTCGTCATTGTTGGTGTTGTTGGTTACATCGAGACTCCCCGTGGTCTCCGTTCCCTCTCTACCGTCTGGGCCGAGCATCTTTCCGATGAGGTCAAGAGAAGATTCTACAAGAACTGGTACCAATCCAAGAAGAAGGCTTTCACCAAGTACGCCAAGAAGTACACCGAGGGTGGTGCTTCCATTGAGCGTGAACTCGAGAGAATTAGAAAGTACGCTACTGTTGTCCGTGTTCTCGCCCACACTCAAATGAACAAGACTCCTCTTGCTCAAAAGAAGGCTCACCTTGCTGAGATCCAAATCAACGGTGGTTCCATCGACGACAAGGTTGCTTTCGCCAAGGAGCACTTCGAGAAGACCGTCGACATTCACTCTGTCTTCGAGCAAGACGAGAACATTGATGTCATCGCTGTCACCAAGGGTCACGGTTACGAAGGTGTTACTCACAGATGGGGTACTACCCGTCTTCCCAGAAAGACCCACAGAGGTTTGAGAAAGGTCGCCTGTATTGGTGCTTGGCATCCTTCCCACGTCCAATGGACTGTTGCCCGTGCCGGTCAAAACGGTTACCACCACAGAACTTCCATCAACCACAAGATCTACAGAATCGGCCGTGGTGATGATGAGTCTAACGGTTCCACCGAGTTCGACCGTACCAAGAAGACCATCACCCCCATGGGTGGTTTCGTCAGATACGGTGAGATCAGAAACGACTTCGTCATCCTCAAGGGTTCCATCCCTGGTGTCAAGAAGAGAGTTGTCACTCTTAGAAAGTCTCTTAAGGTTCACACTTCTCGTCGTGCTCTTGAGAAGGTCCAACTTAAGTGGATCGACACTGCCTCCAAGTTCGGTAAGGGTAGATTCCAAACCCCTGCCGAGAAGCGTGCTTTCATGGGTACTCTCAAGAAGGACCTTGCCTAAATTTGTTAATTTCCAGTGTCTATATGTATGAATTAATAAAAAAAAGCTTGTTTGAATTTCATTTTTATTTATTTTGTTTCAATGTTTTTTATGCTATTTTCGTATTTCATTTTCTTTGATCAAATACACTTGAGATGTTTTGAAAATTTTGTCCCAAATAGAAATGTCTTCAACAACGACAGTTGCAGTGTTTTTTGTGTGCTATGTATCATGTTTGAAATCTCAAATCTAAAGTTATTAAGACGTTGAATTTAACACTCATAATACATTCAAAAAAATATATTTGGTGGTGCAACCATTTAGAATATTTTTCAATTCTCAACACAAGTTGTATTAGTTCTATAGCAATCAAGTACTCTACTTTATATGTTTTTTGGAGATACTCTGATGCTTTCAAACATACCAAATTAGCCAATATCTCGAAACAGACAAGGATCACAAATGTAGTTGCACAAACGGATTCACTCTTGCCGAACGTATTTTGTAAAAATCTGCCAGATTCTAACAAAATTGCGCCTCATGATGTAAATTCTAAAGTTGCTACTTGAGGCTGACAGCCACAATTTGATATTCAACAAAATCGAACAAAATAACACCATTTAGTATGCAAGGAGTAACAGGCAGGATAACTCGGTATTAGACTGTTTCAAGCGCTCTGTGCCTGTATCTTGTTGTATCCGACGATGAAAAGTATGTAATTTATGATGAGAATTGGGACTATTCTGATCGATTCCTACATTGGGACAAAACGCTTTTTTCGGATATTTCCCCAATAAATCCACACCCAGTTTTTAATACGCCGGTTTTTCCAGGCTCTGCTTCAAGTTTCTTTACAAATTGAACAACTTGATCGCCATGTATGAATGTATACAGACAGTCATGTCTTGAATGAAATTCACAGTATCTCAAACCGCTGAGCCGGCTTGTGCTCGCAAGCGTGAAGCTCGTATAGCTTTGCCAACATGGAACCAGTAACATGTGGCAAGGAAATTAGCCTCGAAACCAGGCAACAAAAATAAGCTTGAATCAAAGCAACGGCTAATTGTGGCTTGTGGTTACAACCCTTTATACGCATGTACTAACATCCACCGTTTTGAATGTACATTTTACTAAAAAAATACGGTTCCAGATTCAACTGGCAAATGCCACTTGTCTCTCTTGTAAATGTAACAAAATGTATTGAACTTTCTTCTGCCCAGATGTTCCACAGCAAGTTCCGTATGTCCTCTTTTGCTAGACGCCACATCAAGCCACAACTCTGTTTCGAAATTAGGGTCCAATCGGTTCTTGCATAAAAACCCCGAAAAGTCTACACATGTACAACGTGTAGTTTCTATTTCTCTTTTATAAATTCATCTCTTCTTATTTTTTTTTTCTTCTTCTTCTGCGTACAACTTCTGCGCAACATTAGCAACACCATGTCTTCTGCAAATCTCTTCATTGTAACACACCCAAGATCCACATCCACTGCTCTGGAGCGTGCTTTTATTGCTCGTGAATCAGATACTACGTGCGTTCATGAACCGTTTGGAGAACCATTCTACTATGGGCCAGCACGTCTATCGGGCCGCTTCTCGCCTGAGCAATGTAAGACTTCAGGATACGCAGATTTACATTTCCCAGATGTCGTCGAGAAAATCGAACAGGCTAAAACTGAAAAACCCAACCTGGTAATCAAAGACATGGCACAGTACATTATCCCTCCAGTGAATAAATCAAAGCTGAATAAATATTCTTCAGTGGAAACCGAAAAGGAAATCATGGTTGATTCACAATTCTTGAACGCTTTCAAGTACGTTTACCTCATTCGATCACCACATCTTGCAGTTCCATCGTATTTCAGATGCTGTATCCCACCGCTTTCGGAAAGAACAGGGTTTGAGTACTATGATCCTTCAGAGGCAGGTCTTGCAGAGCTTCGCAAAATGTATGACATGCGAAACCATGAAGGCATTGTCATTGACTCTGCTGACTTGTGCAGAGATCCGCAGACTGTCATCAAGCGTGTTTGTGATTATGCTGGTATTGATTTCACACCTGATATGCTGGAGTGGGATATGGATGAGGAGAAAACAGAGAAGATGGTTAAAGCCTTTGAAAAGTGGAACGGGTTCCACGATGACGCTCTTCAATCCAAGGGTATCAAGAGCAGCCACAAAAACACTGATCAAGACACAAAACCTAGTGAGTTTGAGGTGGACTTTGAAAAATGGGAAAACGACTGGAAGAAGAAGTACGACGACAAACAAGTGAAAGTTATTAAACAAGCTGTGCAAGACAATCTTGACGACTATTTGTATCTTAGACAGTTCCGTGAAAAATTCTAAAGTTTTATGAATATAATACAATGTTTGGTGTTTATAACAAATGTTTATCTAAGTTTTTATTGGTCTTGAAATCAAGAAATGCAAATTAACTATAATGTTGTGTTTGGTCAGAGCGTAGGATATCAGCAGGAAAATTTCGTACCGGCTTTTTAGATCTAGGCCCTTTCGGAGAAATTTCGAACAATAATTGCCCAAAAAGGTATACGTGTACACCAAAACACCAAAAATCAATACTTTTGTTCTATAATACACGTTTATTTTGGGCGGATCGAAATACGTGTTATTTCTACTATGTAATAACAATCATCGATATCTATTGTCATAGTTTGCGTGGCAAACACAGCATAGGGAACGTGTGATGCCTGAATAAAAACCTATTGTGCTCAAAAGTAAGGAAGAAACTGATGTTATAAATCAAAATATCATGCAAAAACCAGATCTTTTTGGGATTCTTTGGAACAAATGCTCTTAAATGAACTTTGATATGAACCATTGACACCAAAAGCCAATCGAAATATACATTTTTCTAAACTAGTACAGTTTCTGGCTATGGATAGACAGCTTCTACTGTGTGTCATTGTTTAAGACGATAGTTGGTAAAATTTAGTTCTTGACATTACTTTGCTGCACTTGATTAATAAATCAAAAAACAAGACTCTAGACCAACGTAACGTTTTGCTACCCTCAATCGGGCAGACCCGCCGTCGGTCACTTTGTACAGAAAGTAACAAAAAGTCACTTTAAAACACGTCGTTGATCAGAGAATAGATCTACAAGTGTAGAACTCGTATCTCCGACTTTGTTTGCATAGTATGAAGAAGTGATGGCTGCAGAAAAGTCTCAAAATAAGAAAGAGATAGACAGGATGTTGAGATTGTTAAAAAAATGGTGTATAGAGTTTGATAAAAGCATGAAATAACCAAGTGAATATGTAAACGAAGTTGAAGATACGATTTCTACACTTGTAGATCTCTTCTCTGATCAACGACGTGTTTTAAAGTGACTTTTTGTTACTTTCTGTACAAAGTGACCGACGGCGGGTCTGCCCGATTGAGGGTAGCAAAACGTTATGATAAAAGTCTTGAACAATTTCAGTTTCATTAGGTATAAAAACTATTTCTTTGGTATATAATTGACTGAATTGCATCTATCTACGTGCGATACGCAGTTTCATAGGCTTATTTGACATCGGCCAAATTCTCCTTTCTATCATAGGTATTGGTGTCTATGATCTGATTCTTAGGAACGTCTTTTGTCTTGGATTCAGTTCCCGCTTCCCTATCAACGTTGTTAATACGACCAGGACCAGCAAGCACACCAGGGTAGATTCCACCAGGGTAAAGTCCGCCAGCGTAACCAGTATTGTAGAAAGGTGCAGTGGGTTTAGAAGGTTGAACTGGACTAGATACTTTGGGAGAAGCTTTGGGGAGTCCGGAAACTTGTGAAGGACTGGGAATAACGGCAATGTTCGAATTTGGGCCTGACGATTTTACAGGACCAGGTGTTCTGGCGAGAGGGTTTTGAGTAGCAATAGGGATGCCGTTATTGGGGAATCCAGACGGGATAGGCATTTGACCATTGGGGTAATAAGGGAAATAGTAATAAGGATAGTACTGAGGATAAGATTGCGGGTAGTAAGAGGGATAGTTGTATCCGGCATTACAACTTGGATCTGCAGCAGTGCAGTTTTGACCAGATCCAATGACAATGATTTGAGGTTGTTCTTGTTGTTGTAGCCAGTCAAAGAATCTTTTTGTAATGACAGAGGCTCCAGTTTGCGACCTGGCATAATTAACAACTTGAGCGTCCGTGACAAGAACTGGTACAGCAGGACGAGCAGTCACAAGGAAAACAGAAGTTATAGCAGAAACAAATAAATAGCAATTGATCATATTTGATAGCTTGTAAAAAGTATTGAAGAAGTACTAAAACGACAGAGTAGACGACAGTGGATATATTGAGAATTGTGGCTCATTATATACTTGACATACTTGTTCTGAAACCACAGAGACTAAGATAGAAACCTTTGAATCACAATACCTCGCGCTCTCGTTCCTTGCGATTTATTTCAAGTAGTTGCATGATGTGTTTTTGATTATTGATTTATTATCGTATATCGATTTACCATGTCATTTCTCTATTTTGCAAAGAGTGACCTCTAATATTTTGCTGAAGAGCTACAAATTTAAACATTTGGTTTTTACTTCAAAAGCTTAGACCACAATATGTCTCGATTTTACAATATTATTTCATACTTGCCAGACGGAATACGAAAATGTTTTTAATAAGTTTCGAACAACATTATGCTGCAAGCATGTACTTAACCAGCACACCCAAAAATGTTTCAATTTACGCCAAACGTGAAAAATGTTTCGTTGCATAGACAGGAACTGTCACCAGATAATTTCAATATTAGTGATATAAGTTTAACACATGAAGAGACAATCTACTGTAAATCAGATTCATAGAGCTAAAACCATCCACCTCTAATCAATGAGCTGCAATTCTTTCATGTAAACAATAGAAATAATAGCCAAGATAAAAATATATTGAAAACGTATAATACTAATCCATCAAACAAAATCCTTTACAACTTAGGCTTAGAGCCTTGTTCGTAGACCACGAGGTTCTTGACGGTTCCAACGTTTTCCAAAGCGACAGTGACAACATCGCCATCCTTCAACCAAAGGTTAGGCTTGCGGCCAGATCCGACACCAGAAGGAGTACCGGTGAAAAGCAAATCACCCGGCTTCAAGGTTGAACCTTGAGACAAAAAGGAAATAGCCTTGGCAACAGAGAAAATCATATCAGCAGTGGTCTCCTTTTGAACAACCTTGCCATTAATGGTGGTGGAAATGATAAGGGCTTGAGGGTCCTTGATGATTTTGGAAGACACAATGGCTGGCCCGTAAGGAGCCCAACCGTCGTACATTTTACCAATACCCCACTGTCCACCAGACTTTTTGATTTGCCAGGCACGCTGAGACACATCATTACCGACAGCATATCCTAACACGTAATCCAAAGCGTCCTCAACTGAAACATCTCTTGCCTCTTTACCAATCACGGCGATCAATTCGCACTCGTAGTCTGTCTCATTGTCGATTTGCGCAATTCTGGGAACGACTAGGTCATCATTGGGCCCGCCCAATGAGGTGATAGGCTTGAAAAAAAGAACAGGGTATTTGGGAGCGGGGAGATTGAGCTCTTGGGCGTGCTTGCTGTAGTTGAGACCCAAAAATCGGGCCGTTCCAACAGCACTGGGGTCAAGAGGAGCGAGCAACTCAACAATGGGAAGTTTGACATCGGTGACAGTATGCTCGCTGGTGAGAGGATCTCCTTTAATCACATACGCTTCTGTAGCAAAACGGGCATCAGTGGTATCCTTGGGAAGAATAGCATCTCCGTAGTAGGTCTTTTTATCAGTACTGATAAAGCGAACAAGTCTCTATAAATACAATGTTTGAGTCAGCACTTTGCTCAACGTGTGATCGTAGTGTAATCAATATAAACATACCGAAAAGTGTCTATTGGCCATTGTATTATATTCTTTCGTTAGTTTATGCCGGAAAATCTATGGTTTGCAATGAAAAAAAATGAAGAGGAGTCGAAGTTTAAAATTTCAATGGTGTTTTTATCCAAAATGAGCAGTAATCTGCACTTGAAGACTTCTACCACTGCGGCTCGAATCTGAGCGCTATTCTTGCTCTCATTGTAACCAGATGCAACTATTCAATTGGCCACACATCAGTAAACAGCGACGGTTGTTGAGGACATTTCCTGGTCTAATGAAACAGGAGCATGGCTAGTGGTTTAAATACAGATAAATTGGTAGTGCCAGTATCTGCCAAAGCAGGAACCCCAGGTATGGAGTAAACGTAGGAAGAAGGGGCTAAAAGTCTCGAGTACGCAGTTTCTTCAAGATGACCCTGTTCTACATCTGAAAATCTACCTACCCATATTGGTGAACCACAGATAGCATTAAGACTTGAAGGATTTTCAACAGTTCTTGGCAATACGCCGTTATGCTGTATATACAGAACAAATTTTATTCTATCAGTGGACTACCCTATTGAATAATTTTAATAGAAGTTTGTGACTTCCAGCCCTACAGGTATTTTCTTTCTTGACTATTTACCAAGCGCCATCCAACT
Organism: Saccharomycotina sp. CBS 16003; assembly: GCA_022457085.1. NCBI lineage: Eukaryota > Fungi > Ascomycota > Saccharomycotina sp. CBS 16003. The sequence continues at coordinate 1,673,084 of JAJNCF010000036.1, read as the reverse complement.
GCCACTTCGCAACTATTCCACATATATCACACACCACGACTATACTCTGAGATAACTATGATTCAGCCCATCGAATCTGTCGCGCTAGGCTGGATGAGACTTGACTTTGTAGGTGTATAAGAATGCAATCAGTTCAATGTATTGCTGACATTTCTAGAACCCCGAAACTCGAGCGGAAATTCAAAACCTCATAGATGCTAAAGATTTTAAAGAATTAGAGATTAGACTCAGGAACCGTACGAATAGCTCAAATGTTTAAGTTTTCTAAACACAAGCTAACTTGTTTTTCTTTTAATAGCAATTGCGTTTGGAACTGCTGGCCTCCGGGCGAAAATGCAGGCTGGTTTCAGCTTCATGAACGATCTTACTGTTCTGCAAGCGTCTCAAGGTTTGGCTGTATATGTAGACAAAACTGTACCTGACGCCAAAGTCCGCGGAATCGTTGTTGGTCACGATCACCGCCACAATTCCAAACGATTTGCAGAGCTCACTGCACTGGCGTTTTCGCACGCAGGATACAAAGTCTATCTATACAGCCGATTGGTGCATACACCTATGGTCCCGTTTGGGGTAGACGAGCTGAACGCGGCTTGTGGTGTCATGATTACAGCAAGTCACAATCCTGCCCAGGACAACGGATATAAGGTCTATTGGGGTAACGGGTGCCAGATTATTCCTCCGCACGACTATGGCATTTCAAAGGAAATCGAGCAAAATTTGTTCCCCTGGACTACCGATATGTCGACACTCAAGATTGAAAAAGACTGTACCGATGAGTTGGAAAGGAAGTATTTTGCAAAGATTGCACAAGCAATTGGATCACAGATCCCCGATCACGAAAAGCAAGATATCAGGTTCGTGTATACTGCAATGCATGGCGTAGGCTTAGACCCATTTTTGAAGATAGTCAAGCTCTTGGGATTAGAGGACTCTATTGTTGTTGTCGAGGAGCAGGCACACCCCGACCCAGATTTCCCTACTGTATCGTTCCCCAATCCTGAAGAGAAAGGAGCACTGGATCTAGCTAAGAGTACTGCAGATAAACACGGTATTAGTGTTGTTCTTGCTAACGATCCCGATGCAGATCGATTCGCCATGGCAGTCAAAGATCAAAAGCGAAATCAATGGGTTCAAATCACTGGCAATCAACTTGGCGCTCTTTTTGCCGAAAATGCTGTTAATAGCTATGAGAAAACTGGAGGCGATTTCAGCAAATTAGCATTATTGAACTCAACTGTTTCCAGCCAATTGATTGCCAGCATGGCCACTATTCGTGGGTTTTATTATGAGGACACCTTAACGGGATTCAAATGGATTGGAAACCGCGCAATTGAACTGGAGGCTAAGGGATACAGTGTTCCATTTGCGTTTGAAGAAGCAATTGGATACATGTTCCCTGTCGTTCACGACAAGGATGGAATTAGCGCTGCCGCTGTGCTACTGCGTTGGGCTGCTACAACCCCAAATTTTGCCGCGCTAGAAGCTCTTAAAAAGATTTACAAAAAGTACGGATACTTTGTGGAGTGTAATGGATACTATATCTCTAAGGATTCGGCTGTGACGACCGAGGTTTTTGAGGCTATTCGCAAATACAATGGAGCAGTTGACTATCCTAAGACTGTTGGCAGGTTTAATGTGACGTATTGGCGTGACCTGACTGATGGGTACGACTCTTCTACAGTGGATCATGTTCCAACTTTGCCAGTCTCATATTCCTCACAAATGATTACGTTGAATCTTGAAGGAAACTCTGGCAGTGGCGAAGTGGTCAGGTTGACGGCGCGCGGAAGTGGAACAGAACCAAAACTGAAGGTTTATATTGAGGCACGGGGCAATTCCGAGGACAAAGCCTCAAGTCTTGCCAATGAAGTTTGGGACCTTCTTGCACAAGAATGGTTTTCTAGATTGGTTTGATGAAGAATGTACGACAAACTACAAATATGATTCAAAGTAAAATGTTTGCATTTGTGATAATTGTGGAATAATAAAGGCCTTTGAATTAATTTGTTCAGCTTTGTTCCTGTTTTATTTTGTTTTTGCTAGACAAAGGTGTACGTTCCTGTCCTAAGCTCAATTAAGCATTTAATAGCCTTGATTATGTAGTCGATTGTGAAAAATGAAAAATGACACAAGCCTTTTAATTCTTTCTCATTTGATTTTTTGCTTCAAAAACTGAAACAAGACATGAAAACAACCGGATTTAAGACACCTGTTTAAACAGTTCAATGCGTTTGATTCCGCATCTCCACAACATGTAATTGATGGAGTGATACGTGTAGCTGCAAACTTGAAATCATTGATTCAATAAACGTAAATAAAAATTCATTACTCCGGCTAGACACAAAAACTCATGCGCTATAAAGATCAAAAATAAATAAATAAAACCGTTACTTGAATTTGTGAATTGCGTTAACAGCAGAAAAATAACATATCACGACATTAAAAAACAAAAACATTAGGGAGAAACAAAAAGTGGGCTCAAAATGAGAAGTAGATCATCATGTTTCTCAGCATATGACACATTCCTTGGAGGAATTTCTTTTATGAGCTGGTTGCTGGGTTTGTTGTTGCTGTTGTTTCAGCGAGGAAAACGACTTGTAGCTCTTTGGCCTTCGAAAAGATTTTAGGTTACTGAAGGAAGCAGCGGACTTGAGTTGTGGAGATTGGGCTTGCTCATTTGGATCTTTAGTCAAAAATGAATAAGAGTTGTGCTCTACGGGGTGTGGAACTGACTGTAAGCCGGCTGGCGGAGGGAAAAAGTGAGGTGTATGTGAGTTAGCAAGAGTCGGAGAATGCTGGCTGTTGCTGTTACTCGAGGTGGAAGATGTGGATGGTTTGAAGCGATGATGGAACATGCTAGTTGACGATGTGTTCTTCTTGTGTTTGGAGCTCGGGGCCTTTGAGGTTGTGCTAGTGGGTGACGCAATCGCGGCTTGGAGCTCTCCATCCATAGAGCTGTTGACTGAATGGCCGTAGGCGGAGTCTCTACGCATCATTTGACGGACCAGGTCTTTAAACACTTCTTCAACATTAGAGCGGTATTTGGCGGATGCCTCGTAGAAAGGGGTTTTCCCCCAAGAGTTTGCAAGCTCGATAGCAAAGTCGGACGAGACCTGTTTGTCAGTTTGAAGATCTGCCTTGTTACCAACCAGAACCATAGGAACACTAGAGTTACATCCCTTGATTCGAAGAATTTGTTCTCGCAGATCTATGAGTTCTTTTATTGAGTTTTCCGAATCAATGGAGTAGACAAGCAAAAATCCTTGGCCGTTTTTGATGTATAGCTCACGCATGGCGGTAAATTGTTCGCTGCCAGCGGTGTCGAGAATTTCTAATAAGCAATGTCTGCCGTCAACGGTGATGTGCTTTTTGTATGAGTCTTCAATGGTTGGGTCGTAGCTTTCGATAAAAACATTGTCGACCAACTGTACGGTGAGGGCTGACTTTCCAGTGCTTCCAGCGCCTAGAACAACGATCTTGTAGTCTAAAAGTGGGGATAATTAGCTTTGGTTCCAAAAGGTGAAAAATATGAGATAGGGGAACGCGTACCTCTCATGATAGAATATGCTCAGTGAATGCTAAATGATGACGATAGTGACAATCGTAGTAATAAATAGAATAGCGAATGCTTGAAGTGTGATGAATAGACGTATGTCTGGCTTGGAAGTAGTGAAATCAGAGAAGGATCCAGTCGATCTGATGATTGTAGCCTAAATACGGTCGCGTGTAGGACAAAGTAGGCAATGATAGATGAAATAGTTTAGAAACGAAAACCTTGATGAAACAAGAATAGCGGAAAGCAGACGAAATAAGAGGAAAAGAAGAAGTAGAAGTAGGAATAGAAGATGTATAAAAATATAGACGTTTTTAAAAAAAGAAAACTCAAAAACAAAAGCCAAAAAATTCAAGCAAAAATAATAACGAGGTTGGGTGGAAATAAGCTTTATTTAATATACGGAGAGAAACGGCATGAGTGTAGATGGGAAAGAGTATCTCGATTCAGCATGAAATGTGTAGCACACAGGTCTCTAGGAATCTCAGGACTTAAAGAGCATCGGATTGTACAACTTGTGAGGAGGGGGATTGAATTCATGCGCGAGCTTGACCCGGTTTCAGAGAGTGCGCGAAAGAAAGCATTAAAAGCGCCTATAGAGGCTTTTTCGAACGAGATTTCCTAAATTGCATTTTCTCGCTGATGTTGTTCAATGCAGACTCTGAGATATTCAAAAACAGTTTTTATATCATGATATAAATTTTTTTTAATAGATTCCTGGCAGAACAGCCAAAAAAGAAAACTAAAAGCTGATCAACCCCCGTTCAGCGACCGAGTCGCGAATAAAGCGTCGAGAAAATGGGCTGTTGATGAAGTTGAGACTGGCAGATATTCAACGAGAGCGACCGAATTGATTAAATTGACTGAGCCGGTTGAATCGACTGCGCTATCGAGGAAACAAAAAAGTGTGTATTGCCAGCTGCGTGACGACACACGGATATGCCCAGTGCCATTCTGGTGCTTGTTTGTTTGTTGCCATTCCGTGACGAAACGTCCATTCCATTCTCAGTCCACACCACCAGTTTTCACCTCGAAACAATGCTGATGGCAGCGTTTACCCACAGTCACTGCCTCTGGGGCTGCCATTGCCGTATCGTGTTTGCACAAAACAGCTGCTTGAACAGTTGTCAACCAAGTCCAATTCAATTTATTAAAAACTTCTGACAACAACTGTAGCACCAAAAAGCCGCCGGGACTAGTGACTCCTTGATGTTTCATTGCCATTGCTTGAGCCCATCATAAACACGATTGTTTTTTCTTATCTCGTTTCCTACTATCCCGCGCGTAAATGTGTAGTTATTTCTCAACTTTCCAAATTTTGAGTTCCGGTTTTTGTTTTTATAAAAATACATTTGGCTTTTGAACTCCGGAACTCATTTGTCGCTAATCCACTTCGCTTCTGCAGCGAGCACGCAGTCCGCTTTGTTCAAAATAGCATTGTTTGGGTTGCCCGGCACGCGTCAAAGCACGCGCCAGAACGCGTTTAGCTCACACGTAAGCAGAAATGAATCCAATTACCGACACACACGCGCACGCGAACAAACACGTTAAAACACGCGTCAGCGTTTTCTTTTCTGCGCTTTTACTTACGCTTGCGTAACTGGTTTTTACATATCTGTTTTTTGTTTTCTTTCTGACGAATGGCCTTGTTAACTGTAGGAAAACGACAACAAACGAATTATAAAAACTTTCAACGTTGCGTACTTATCTGGTACGTTGTCCTTTATGTGTTGTTGATTATCCGAAAGTACTGTATCGATAAACCTATAATTCACAAATTGATTACTTTTTTAATATATTTTTTTCCATTTCAGATTCTTGAATTATTTTGTGGAAAAGGATTTTCAGTGCCCTTGCGTAGAGAATAATAAGGCCTTTATTTGTTTTGATCTTCAGGTCAAAGCTCAATCATCATCAATTCATACACAACTTCTCCAGCTTCTTTTTAAAACGCGAGTTTTGTGAAAAACCGCAATTACTGATTTACTACACTCATTCTAATCCAGCAGAACGTTATGTTGTTTAGGCAACGTTGAAAGTACCTGCAAGTGATTAAATGACCCCTTTCTTGTTTGCCTCCTTCAGCAGGCAAAACAAATTGTGAACAGAAAACAACTTGCCGTCGATCTTGAAGCACGAAACGGCGCGCATATATTCCAAAAAATTATTTGAAAATGACACACAAGAAGAAAGATGTGAAAATCTTACAAATAAGGGATAAGAAACAAAAAGCATTGTCAGGTCTCTCTTCAGCACCAAATACTACCATGTTCATACCCTTTTGTGAATGAGTTACCGTGAACGGTCCCAAACACTGCAAATACTTTTTTATGAGCCCACCTTATTTACTGTGAAACAGCTCAATTTGGTCAAACAGAAACAGCTTGATGTCAAGCATTGAAACGGCATTAAACTGGTGATGACTACATATAATGGCCAACACGCGGACGTCACAAAGCGCACTCAACGCGAAACTCAGTTCAATACAAACTTCTCCCCTTTCTCCCCCTCAAAACCGCATCAAGTCATCTATCACTCATGCCACATGTACCAAATCAAACTTTGCAGGTCTTTACTGTTTGTACGACAATCTTCGATGGTTTTTGGTACTGCGTCCTGCAGTCGACACCTTACCGTTTGATTCTAGACTCTACCCAAAATCTTTAACAATTCACCTCGAAACTATATTGTGACATAGCCTCTTGCTTTCTAGAGTCTTTGCGAGGATCTTGGAATTTGCTGGAAACAATTAGAATTGAGTTCCTTCGGCCCTAAGCTCAGTTAACCAGTCCCGAATCCGTGGCTGGCTATCCTAAATGCGGCTGAAATAAGCTTAATTTTCTATTGGCAATCACCGCCTTGCAAAATGTACTCACTTTCAATCCGGCTGTCGATTGATCGAATCCAGGCGCTGTAGAGCGTGTTGAGGCGGGAAGTTTAAAGCACTGAGGTCCACTTGTGTACCATGCTATATGAGTTTTGCATGGCTTTGAAAAATTAGGGCCGATTCATCACAATTGAGGTAGTGTATCGGGCGTTGATCAGGTCATGGTTTATGCCTTTTCCGAACCGGTTCTGAGTGTCTAATCAGAATCACCAGATTAGCACTAAGATGAAAAAAACCATTAGTTGCGATATGGCGACGGAGTCAACATGAATGCGATTCAAAATGATCTGTGTATAAATTGAAGATTCAACATCATACAAAACTCATCATGGCAGCCGCAATTAATACCATTTAAAGCCGTGCTTACACTCCGGCAATGTAACGTTTTGCTACCCACAAACGGACAGTCCCGCCGCCGGACAGTTTGGGTACTGTATGTTGTATGGCTCATTTTTTCGCTTTTTGAAATATATAAATAGAATTGGAGATACGAGTTCTACACTTGTGGATCTTTTCTTTAATTAATGATGTGTTTTAAAGTGGCTTTTTGTTACTTTCTGTACAAACTGTCCGACGGAGGGACTGTCCGTTTGTGGGTAGCAAAACGTTACACAAAAAGTTGCAGAAGCGCTGAAAAACGGTTTGAATTTGCAATTTTACCCTTTCCCTACTACACAAATTCAATCGCCAAAACCTCCCTCGTCTTTCCCTCGCCTCTACACTAGCTTTCTTCCTACAAATCGTCTGTTTGCTACACCCGTCTACTCACATTGGAGCATTGACTATGACATACCCTACCATACCATCATAGTTACGCCTTATTCACTGGCTGCTTAATTATCTTCTTGTTCGAGAGCCTCACGGTTTATTCTATACCCGCCGGACCACGGAATTCTTCCCGAAACGGAAACCTAGTTTGAGGGGCTGAGCCGCACCAGGAGCGGCCACGCGGGACAAAATACGTCTGCTTAAAAAGCCATTAAAAAACACCAGTTAAATCCGTGAAATTCACTATTCAACACTCTCGACAAACCACCTGAGAAACTGGTATACATTAGTATTTCAACTCTTCAAAAGAAAGCACATAGTTGTTGCTCATTGATTGTTTAGGTCAGTCTGCTTGCCCTTTTTGAAGTTCTTGTTGATGAGTATTGCCACTGAAAAAGCACTGCTTGCATCGCCGCATATTTATACACCACATCCCCACTGCCAACTAGTCATGCAAACGGCTACGAGAAAAGAAGAAGAAGAAGCCGCAGAGGCTGTTGTGGCCATGAACAATGGCCCAGGGCTGCTCAGCAATACAAATAGTCCTGCGGCTGATCTCTTCTCCGCCTTGAATGTTGATGTTCCAAAATCTACAATCACTCCGGGACCTTCTTCATCACTTGCTACTACCGCCTCCACTTTAGCCAATCCTAGTCGGATTATCGACCGGCAATCGTCTTCGATTGCAGATCTTCTACAAGCGAGTCGGGAACTCCACACGCAACAATTACAAACGTCCCAATCCAAAGACGCGCAGTTTAGCAATTTCTATATTGATCAAAAGCTGCAAAGCGTGACACCAACATTCAATAGCCAAACGATCGATGAAAAGACGAAAGACTCGAGCATGTTTTCTGGCAACACAGGACGACAAAGGCAATTCCAATATCATCCACTGTCGGCTCCAGCGCAAACGCCAAAGCAGCCGTTCGCCGGATACTTCAACGACCAAACGGAACCCGTTGCGTCCAAAGGTATTATTGACTTGATTTCTCCAGAAGACTCACAGCAGCAACTTCCACAAGCATCAGAGAAACAAGACCGAATCGACCAGAACCACGAAGAAGCTAAAAACGAAGGATCTTTCGTTCTCGCTGAAGCTTCCTCCGACGGTCCATCAAGCCTTCAAAAGCCTGATGCAAATATTTTAAGACCGTTCCCCTGTGTCTACAAAGGCTGTCCTTGGTCGTTTGCCAGACAATCTGATCAGCGTCGACACCTTCGGTCCCACGAAAAGCCCACGTATTTCTGTCCATACTTCAAGTCCGATCCGACTTGCCACCGCAACGGCGGCTCTTTCAACAGACAGGATGTGCTCAAACGACATTTGAAGCTGGTCCACTTTGTTCAGTTCAAGCAGTCCGAGTCCGGGTGGTGCAGAGCGTGCCAAAAAATGTTTCCAAATCCCAAAGTCTTTGTTGCGCATTGTGAAAAGTGTGCGCAAGAAGTGCGACCCGCTAAATGGCAAGCTGGCCCTGCTCCTGAGTCGATTGCGTTAGCAAAACATTCGATTGGCAACGATGAGAGTAACACTGCGTCTGATTCTACAAATCCTTCCGGAGCTATGATTGATCCTTCATTCTCAACTGTAAAACAGACTAAAAAACAAAAGCAGCAGCAATCATCTTCGGTCCATGAAGACAGCTCTTCGCGAACAAGTATTTTGAAATTCAAGCCTAGCGCTGATCCCAAAATTAGTCCGACAACGGGAATGACCGCGACATTAGACAAGCCAAAGGTAACACGGTCTCGTGTTAGAAAGAAGGACGCGTCTTTGGCTGCACGCGATGCGGAGGCTGCTGTCAGCGCAATTGTTTCGGCAGGGGTTAAGGGGTCGACCTCGACTCTAAGCGCAATGACAATGGAAGAAACTATGAAATCAGTTGCACTCAAGTCTTCTACAAACATGCTCATGTCTTCTTTAATTACTGGTGATAGTCTAGACGAGAGCGATACATCTGAGCCCCAGGCTACTCTGCTGGACACAGACCTCGGTACACCAAGTAGTACCGTTCTTGATACTGAGACTCTGAGACCAAAGCAAAATTTACTAGATGCAACCTCAGAACAGGATCTGCTGTTAGCGCACATGCGACAAGAGCAGGAAATGGACGATGTCAACGTTGTTACATCTACAACTGTAATGACACCAGGCCCTGATTCTTTGACACAACCAATCTACAAGTCTGCTGCGTCTGCTAAAATTCGCAAAGCCCGATTCCCAGGGATTGCCAAGAAGAATGACCGTAGAGGAACAGGTCGACAAACACTGAGTGGTTCGATCCAGGCCGGCCATCATTTGAGCAAGTAGATGAACACTACTTTTTTTCTATCTTTGTATTATATATTTTTTTGGACACACGATGATTGGTATTGTGATATGACAATCTATTTTATTACTATTTTGACGAGTACATGTAAAATTTTTGTAAAGCTTTTTAATAGGATGATTTCACTTATTTATTTTAAAGAGATCCGGGGAGAGATTGACGGTTAGACACGCAATTGGGATTGTATCTGGTCGGACGTTAATTTAAACTGGGCAAATCAGTCACATACATTAGAGTATAAATGCCGGTCTGACTAGTTCTATTCAAGGATACACTTTTTTAGCACGGTATGAAGCTCATTGCTGATAAGATCTTCAAAGCCCGAAAGGTATCCTGCAACTTTGATCAATTTTGTTTCCCTCTATATTATACATTGCTTCTATCAACAAGCTATACCTAGATGCGTACAAAACATACGGCCGGTCTGCAACTACTACATAATATTCTGGATTGAAATCTGGACCTTTTAAGGATTTACAAAGGCCTCAAAAGTGAACCAATATTAATATGGAAAGGTTGACTCTAAAGACATATTGTCGCAATATTTCACAATCTACAGTGTACACTGATAACAGCAGAGATGACGCTCTTCAACAGACTGCTATTGCAAAAGATCCTGCAGCCCGAAATATTGTTATGTACATCATTGTGTGTTCAGGCCTCAAGAGACCGGTAGACTTTCTATCACAATACTTGAAAGATTTCCTTTTACGGTTTCAGATTTTAGTACGGCAGCAATCCTAGACTTACCGAGCTCAAGAAAGTCCACAGTGGTTTCACTTATGACCAAGTTTTTTTTATTCAAATGAAAAACTGACTTTAATGTAGAGGGAATGAATTTGCAGGAAATTGATACAGATGTTTGTCAAATTTTGATGGCTCTAGCCAGGCCTGGGTATCAGCTTCCTCTGGTGTAAGTGTTTTTGAAATTCTGTTCAAACTTGGAGAGTTGGCAGAAGTGGTAAATAAACCATCACATCTAGGATATGTTAAGTAAGGGCTCTCTAATAATCCAATATTTCTTCATGGACGTGATGATCACACCATGATATTATGTTTGTTAATGAGTATTCATGTGAAACATGAATTTAATGGAAGTTTAATCAATAATTATACTCAATTGTTTCACCAATCAATCTTGAATAAAAACACAAACAGACAACAAGTTTCCAAAATTCCCCCACTTTTGAGCTATTCAAAATGCAATGACTTTCAACAATCTACTTGAATCAAATTTATAACTGAGCCTTTTGCATAAAGGATTCAAAAAAATCATTGCAAAAGCATTAAAGATGTGTCTTGCCTCACTTGGCGTAGAATAGAGCGGAAAGCATGTATGCTGGATGATATACATAAATTGACTTAGATTTTGGATATGTGTTAATTGTGATTCAGATATATAAAACAAAGCTAATACCATCAAGTCTCATAACAACTGAAATTATAGTCAATCATAGTTTTGAATACATTTTGGATTATTAAAGTCCTTTATATCAATTATCACTTTATTCTTCAACGTTTTTCAATCCTAGCTTTTAAACTTATATCTGCCATTGTAAATTCGGAATAGATCATGAAAGTCAAATGTGTGCTTCTAATCAGCTTGGCTACTGTCATTAACGCCGATGGCCCTAAGTATGTCAAAGCGGACATTTCAAAAGATACACTAAGTCTACCTCAGATGCTTCAACGAAGAGGCCCTAAAGGCGGGATAAATGTACCGCTTTTTAACGAGATCAGTTACTATAGACTTGATATGGCTGTAGGAACACCTCCGCAAAAAATATCTGCACTAGTCGACACAGGATCCAGCGATATGTGGGTGTTTGGAAGAGACTCGGGAATAAAAAACGTGCCATTGTTCGATCCGGCAAAATCACAAACCTACCACAACAACTATTCTTCGTTCAGGATTGAGTATGTGTCAGGTACAGCACAGGGAAACTGGGGTACCGATAGTGTTAAGATCGGAGATGCTGTAGTGAAGGGTCAAAGTCTCGCTGTTGTCAGTAGAGGCAGCGGAATCGACGGGCTACCCGGACTAGTTGGTTTGGGGGTTCCAGCCTTGGAAAGTACAAATCAGGGCTACTTCAATAGAAGAGAATACCAAAATCTTCCAGCAAGCTTGTATACACAAGGATTTATTGATACGCCAACGTTTTCACTTTATCTCAATAGCGCTAATTCTAAACAAGGGACAGTGCTTTTTGGTGCTGTGGACCACTCAAAATATCAAGGCCAATTGTATACAATTGCCCGAACCAGTGATTCACGTTACAATGTAGCCCTGGATACAGTCAAAATTGGTGGAGAGGGTCTTGGAGGAGCAGTTGTCAACCTTGATTCCGGAACAACATTAGGAAGTCTTCCTGACAAACTCGCCAATAGTCTAGCCGCCAAGTGCGGACTTACGTTCAATAATCAGATTGGAGCCTACAGCGTTCCAAACGGCAAATACAATCCAAACATTGAGATCACATTCGTATTTTCGGGTGCTTCGTTTCAGGTAAGACTTGAAGATCTCCTTTTACCTTCCGAGCAACTTGGACCTCCTATCCCGCCTGGGCTCAAAATTTTTGCATTCGGCCCCGCGTCAGCCACAGGAGACCAGGTAATCTTTGGTGATATATTTTTAAGGAACTTTTATGTGGTTTATGACCTTAAAAACAAGCAAATTGGAATAGCTTTGGCCAAGTTTAACGGTCCAGTTTCACAGATTGAAGCCATTACAACCGACAAACTTCCCGGATCGGTAACCATGATGTCACTAAAGAACTCGGAAGGCACTAATACGACAGATGACAATGGGTCAGGTATGACATTTGTTGACAAGCTCAAAGATTCGGTAAATCAATTGCTAAGCTCATCTGAGAATCAACAAAGTCAAGGATTTGCAAGGTTGCTAGAAAACAATATTTTAGCGCCCCATTAGTAGCATCACATTTCCTGATATCTGCATTTTACTGTAACTCGAAATTCGTCAAATTGAATTTCTACCTTATCGTTACAGACCATTCAACATCCTTTATTCATTTGACATAAAATAGAAATACAATCCTTATTAAATTTGAAACCAGATTCAACAGCAAAAAGTAATAGCTGGTCATCTCATTCTCAGCTCCATTGTTTTGTTGTGTGCGGATCCTTTTTTGATTTCAGAATCGATAGCATGGAGATATTCCAGAGGTCTTGATACCGTGAGACTACATACATCAGTCTGATAAATGCAATTCGAGCCTTGGTTTGGACTGAGCTGTCATAAACCTTAAGACATAAATTCTAAATCTATTGACTTAAATTTTTGTTTTTCTTTTTACTTCCCTTTTCTCGTAGACAACACAATAATTTTGACATTAAAGTTAGCTTGTTACGCCAGGTGAATTGTCACTTCTGAATTTGTTCTGCTTCTTCCTCTGCCGTGCAAAGGCCAAGTGACTATTGGATAATTGAATGTTTGATCTCTAATTTCACAATGTCAGAACTCGTTAAGCAACTCGATACATTAAATCTGAAGACCGAAGTAAAGGATACTGTAAGCTTGCAAATACTATCAGCTCTTGCCCTCAAAGTCAAACTTTTAGGCTGACTAGCTTTTTATAGACACCAAGCGCTTTGCTAGACATACTTGCGAACGCTCAACGAAGTGTAACATGCCCATTATGCCAGGAAGTCATGTTTGCCCCCTTTGTGACACAGTGTGGCCATACATTCTGCTATCACTGCCTGCTAGAGCACCTGAAACGTTCTCGCTCCTGCCCAAAATGCCTACGAAGACGTCTGGACCATACACCTCACTTGAGTTTTGCAGTAAGTACCGTTCTTCTCTCTGCAAAATGAGACGCTAGACGCTAACTATAGATGTAGGTTTTGTCAGTTACAAAAGCGCTTGTTGAATGTTCAAACAAGGACTATACTGAAATCGAAAAACTTGCCATGAAGCAGTACAATATAGATTCCGCGCCCGGGGGCGAATTATTCCCCTATTTATTTGACGATAAGCCAAAACTTAATCCGGTGACAAACAATTATACTGGTGTTCCAAGATGTCCTCGCTGCAACCATACTCTACAAGATGGACTTTGCGCTGGCTGTAATAGTTACGGAGACACCTATCTGGGAACGGATGGAGAAGAGCTAGACGATGAAGAAGAAGAAGAGATAGATGAAGAAGAGGAAGAAGAAGAAGAAGAAGATGATGACTATGAAGATGATTTAGACGAGCATGATTTGCCCGACGAACTTGATGATGATTTGTTAGACTCTTACGACGACGACGACGAGACAGACGATTCTATTCCCGAATATGATCCAGCGATGCCTAACAATATACCGGCCGACTGGCTACGATGGGCCGAAGAGTCAGATGAGTCCGATGGCAATTTGATTGCCTATGTACCTGTAATAGTAAATGGCAGAACAGAATTCCGTTTCCACCATGCTGTACCACCGTTACCAAATCCGGATAACTCTTCGGAGGTAGAGGATTACGATGCGTACCATGCAGGCATAGGAGACGATTACCCGCAAAACATGGTGTTGTTGAACGACAGGCAGCGCCGCGAGCTTGGACTTCTCCACAATAATCTAGGCATGTTGACATCGGCAGCGCGCCAAAACCATGAAGGAATTCGACAAGCCCAAGGACAGGCCGGAGATGGATCAAGTCAACAAGCAAACAACAACAACAACGCAAACAGACCTATCGCTAATATCAGACGACAGACAAGAAACGCTCAGCAACAGCCTGGCCCTAATCCGCCCTCAACCCGACCTACCGCCACCACAAACTCGCTGCCGTCCGGACTGACCTTTGTTAGTGAAGACGAGCCGTTCACAAGCGGAGATGTCCTTGACAGAATGCGATTCCAAAGACTCATGAGTTACGACGATACCAGCGGTGAGGAAGGCGGAACCTATTTGTATCCAGGTGACAACCCTAATCGTGGTATTTCGGCGCCCACGGCGCAAACCATTATGATGGATTACGGCGATTCGTCGTCTGAAGATGATGTGCCTGAACCTAGAAGGGACCAAGAAGAATCACAAAACCAAAGTGGGAGATTAAGGGCAATGCTCCGTCGCACTGTAAACAGATCGGACCCGTCAAGTTGATCTTTTTGGAAAATTGTGTGGCATTTTGTAACTATTAATTGGAAGGGTTTAAGTGATATCTGTGAGCGCTGCGATTCTTTTGTTTATTGTAAATAAATTTATAATAATATATTTTTCTGTTTCTCTAAATTTGTGTATTCAACGGTACGAAATATGCAAAGTGTTGCCATTGTATCTAAAGATGATAGTGAATGTCTGGATTGAGCTGCGTATTATGAGTTCTTCGGTTTTGAGCTTTGAACTGTGTTTGGGGTCAACAGATCTCAGCTTATTGTGCTGTCATGAAAGAAACGAGCTAGAGCTGTTTCCAGATCCGTGAAAAAAACTAGGCGTATGTCTAGGCATTTTATTTCGAGTATTATCAGGGCGGTTCCAGATTCTCAATTAAAATTGAACTTATCATCTCGCACACTATCTCTAAGTCACACTTAATCACTTCATGGTTCTAGTTCAACTATTTTTTGTGCTTCACAACATACTCAAACTTCTCTTCTTAACTCAAGTAACATTTCAGACGTATTTTCATATCATAGCGTACACAAGCTGTACACTCTCGCTTTGCATGTCGTGATATGTATGTCTATGACACAATAAGGTGACCTCTGCGATATTTCCCAAAAGGGTAATATCCCCGCTGTCCTTCTGAGGGCCAAGCACAGCTTAAAGCTCCAGGAATACACACACAAGCGGTAGGAGGCAAAACATGCAAAAAAAGGATATTGGCGAGCGCGCGGCGTGTACACTTTGAACTGTATTTGGCTTGGCCTAGGGGCTGGCGCCAATGACGCGAAGCCTGGGGATTTCAAAGTTATCAGTTTGATCTTTGATCAGATAACGTAATTTTATTGGGTACACAGTGTAAACTTGCGCAGAAGAAAAAAGTTTTTTGGATAATGATGGAGGGATGTCATTGGTTGAAGGGTAGAGGGAAGATGGGCATGGAATCGGATGTGGTTATAAGATTGATCTTGTCAGATTAATCTTTGAGTTCTTTCTCTTTCTTCCTTTTCTGATTCAACTTTTTTATTTATTTTTGTTCTGTCTTTCATATATTTATATGTTTGCGCTCAAACGTTGTTGGTTTGTTTTCTTGAATATTTTTAATTAGAAAACTGGACATTACTGCTATTTATTTTTGACTCTTGATTGTCAATAGTCTGGATTCAGTGCATACGAAACCGTCAATTAGAAAGGGTGTTTTGCTTGTCCAAATTCGTTACTAGAGATCCAACTTCTTATCTCTCTTTGGCGTAACCACACTATCGGACGCATCCCAGTCACGCTAATCTGCTTTCAAGTTAAGACCGTTTTCGCCTGACGATCGATTTCCTTTTCATTGCCCTCTAACCGCCGTCACTTCATTCACATCACCAAAATACCCATCTTTCATAAATCCCAACATACACATATTTATACGCAAACATGTCGGAGATAAGCACGTCGGAGACAAAGTTCAGCGACATTTTCTACAAGCACCGCAACCCGTTTGCCGACGAGAACCGGACCAAGATCATCCAGGAGATTCTGCATGGCCGCGTTGTGCTGCTCTACTACTACAGGATCCTGGCAGTGGCATTTGTGCTAGTGTGCTTGCACTACTGGGGCAGCAGGCTGGCGAGGTATTTGAAAACTAAACTAGAAGCGACTCGGGACAAAACAGTGATGAATCACGAACAGAGTCAAGCAGTAGATAATAAAGAAACCGCCCCGTTGCTGACGTCGAATCGTCAATCAATATGGACTCGAACTACGAAATACGTCAAAGGAGGACTGATGTACCAGCCCGACAACATCTATTTCGAAAACCACGGGACCATGATCGCGATCCTGGTCTACCATCTCGTCTCAATAGGCTACCTGTTCTGGAATGCCCCACAGTTTGCAATCACCTACGCCTTCCGCCTGGGCTCGCTGTGCGTCGCTAATGTCCCGCTCATGTACATTTTCGGCGCCAAACACTCGCCAGTCTCGTTTCTGACCGGCTGGTCCTACGAGCAGCTCAACGTCTTCCACAGACACGTCGGCCGGCTCTGCGTGCTCTCTTTCCTGCTCCACACCTTGATCTTCCTCACCTACTTCAAACTGTCTTATCTGTTTACGCATTTCTGGTCGCAAATGGGCCTGATTGCCGGGACCTGTTTTCTCGTGATTGGCGTGACGTCGCAGCGGTTCTTGAGAGGATTGAACATGCGCGATACAATGTACGAGCTGTTTTACGCGGTGCATGCGATAGGCATGGTTCTGGCGCTGCCTGCTATTTATTTCCACTATCCCACTGCACGGATCCCGGCACTCGTGGCTGCGTTGTCCGTAGTCTACGATCGCGTGTTCCGGTTACTGTTTGACTACCGCGCAGTGTACGCCAAAGTCGAGGTATACTCCGGCGATACCATAATTCTGCGTCTTCCTCGAACCAAATCCAACACTGCAAATCGCAAGAAAAGCATCTGGTCGTTGATGGAGCGCAAGTCTGTGCTGAACTGGTCCACGGGCCAGCACGTATTCATCAGCGTCCCCGGATGCCATTTGCTGCAATCGCATCCGTTCACCATTGCGTCCTCGCCAGAGTGGTCGCCGACAATGGACTTGGTGATCAGAGCAAAGTCAGGGTTCACAAGAGATTTGTACGAGCAGGAGGCGCGAGTAAAGCATGAGCTGGAAACCGGTGGTAACAGCGCCGACGAGAATTCAGGCGACCGGTACCGGTGGGTGGTGATCCACGGACCGTATGGCACGCACCCATTGACCATGCCCAAACACGAAATAGTCGAAGCTAGTACAAGCTCTCATCAAACCAGTGCCGTTGTTGGCGATGATGAACCGCAACCGGCCGTGCCAAAATGCCAGAAAATAGTGCTGGTATCCGGAGGCGCCGGAGTCGCGTTCACATGGCCATTATACCAGGACTATCTGTACACCAATATAGCAGACCATGTCAACGCCTCAGAAGCGACCAGTTTGTCTAGTAACAGCAGTAGCACCACTATCACGGCGAGATCGCCGCCGCTGGTGCCAACGAGATGGCCGCATCTGACACACCCGGATCAGATTGCGACAATTGACCATACCCACAAATCGTCAGTCCTCGAGCCCGACCATATAGTCGTGCGCAGTTTATCATCAGAATCGCTGCCGCCGCCACCGCCCTTCTACACCGCAGACTCGACTACTGCTAGTACTGGTGCTGGCGCTGGTATACGACAGCCATCACTGGAAATTCACTTTCTCTGGATCATTCCGTACCGCGAGTTCACGTACTGGATTCCGGGTCTCGAAGCCGGCCCCGACGAGCCCCTGGAGTGCTTAGAGACGTACAATAGTGGCCATGGCGAAGTCAAAGTGCACCGGCACATTTGGGCGACGCGGGAACAGGGCCGCCCAGACGTCGCTGCAATGGTACAGCACGCTGTGCGCGGTGGTGGCAGCGGCAACAGTGATACCACAACGGGTTCTGGATCCGGATCGTCGGCGGCGGCGTGGGTCGCGACGTGTGGCCCGGATTATATGGTCAGGACGGTGCGCAACGCGGTCGCGGAGCTGGTGCAGCAGGGCGAGTCCGTCGAGTACTATGCCGAGAAGTTTGGGTGGTGAGACGTAATGTGTGTGTATATACCTTGTGTAAACTGAGACAACGACAGATGCTTTTTTGTCGTTCAAAGTAAACAAATGAATACCGCTGTTTGTTTTTTTGGACGGTCTTGACGTAGCTGGGGAATGATCCGTGGTGTTTTGGAGGAGATAATGACATTCTGACAGAGCTGCAATACTAAACGTTTTTACAAATCACCTCTTCTTTACGTTAGCAGTACCCAGAGTCACGATGTGTCTCGACTTGGCCCTTGCTGATAACCGCTCCTCTTTCAAACAGCGTTTTCCTATTTAGGGATTTTCCATCTGCTCAAAAGACAGTTGCGTCAAGTTCAACATGGTCGTCAACTTATTGTGTACTAAGCTTTTGGTCTCGGACTACCATGGAAAAGATTAACGTCTGATTCTCAGTTACAATGATATATACACTTGAGAAGTGACTATAATGAAAGGTTTGTTCAGAGCCGGATTACTACAAACATGTTTATCAATAAAAAAGCACAGTAAATTGGGCACAATAAAACACTTTTTAATTCACCATGTCAAACAAATAAATTCGATATATAATTTCCTACCACTATGCTCATTGCAGAGCGTGTGCTATTTGATAAATAGTCTGGACACAAAAGTCCCACTTTGATCAGATTCCATCTCTAAGCTCAATAAAAGGTGTGATCGGAACTAGCCGAGTCCCAGCGGTGGATCTCATCTCCAGCCTTCTGCAGGCACAGATCCTCTAACCGCAACTTTCATTAAATGAAAAAACTCTGCGTATTTTTGCAATAAAAATCTCTGTAAACTCAATTCACTTGTGCATCTTCTTTTCGACTATCGATTTTTTCAATCCCCGTGCAAACCACTCTTCATAGTTGCTCAAACACAAATTGACGCCATGTAAAGACCCTTGTTTTTTGATTGCAATACCATTAGCCTCGCAAAACTGCCAAACGCTCACTGTCTCGCGGCACTCGGCCTCGCTCCACCACCGCTTCATGCCCTGGATTTGGTCCTTTACAAACTTCAAACATTCGCACTCCTCAACGTTGCTTTGCTGCAAAATCTTGTCCACAATTCTAACTCCATTGATTCCTATCTTGATGCTGCTGCTTGACAAGTCTCCAACCAGCTTTAGCACAACACACAAACCTTGGTCGCCAAACTCTCTGGCAGTCATTCCCAATGTTTCCAAAACACACTTTTCGAGAAACTTGTTGCCCTGCTGCGTGGGATACGCAAAGTTTGCCAAATCAAACGCCACCATCAAAGCACAAGACAAAATCTGTAGCTCGTACTCGCGCAACCTAATAAATACAGAATCTTCAATGCCTCTGTAGAGACTAGAACAAAGATAAAGGCTTCTGTAGAGCGACAAGACCAGCAGTGGCATGCAGTTATAAAGTTCTTCTTTTTGCGACATGATATTCAGGTTTGTAAACTCATCGTCTGAAATTTCGGAATCTCCAAATCTGCCTACGCTCATGGTAGGCAGCGAGCGCTCAAAGCACTCGGTAACAATAGAGATGTTGAACTCCTGACCCAATTCTTTGGTCAAGTAGCTTCCGAGCCGGAAGATCAAGTGACTCAAGACAGTTGTGAGAGTAATAGGGCAGTCCATCTCAGACAATGTCCAAATCAGCGCTTCAATGCCATCTTCACTTTGAGTTGATTTCTCCAACACTTTGACGCAGTGCGTAAACAGAGAAACAAACTCACAGTTCTCAAAAGCGCCATTGGCGCCGTCAACAACCTCAAAAAGCACCTCAAAGTGATCACGGCTAGCCTGTGTGTTGACTAAACTTTCGGGTATACCGGAGGCTTTTAAGATAGACTGACTAAAAGACTCGTTCAACTCAATGTCACAAAAATATTGACTCGTTTTTTTGATAACCAAATCGTAGAGTGCTCTGCAGTTAACAGCGACACTGGTACTGTAACAGTATGTGGCAGCCCGAGAAAGACCCTCCAAGATTTCAAACGAGCACAAATTAAAAGCAAACATATCTTGTTGCAGTTGGCTATCGCATGATCTCAAAATATCGTCCAGAATACGACGAAAAGAGACGTCTTTCGGATTCAACATGGAAATTTTCAAATTGTCAACTTTACTTTTGGACTTTGCAAAGACATCAATAATGATTGGAATATAGTCACAAATCACAATGTCGGAAAATATGGCTGCGTAATGCTCAGGAAGAGACCAGGTCATCGAATGAATCATTGGAATTAAGCGAATCCGACGAAACATGTCAAAAATAGTAGGTCCTTCTGGGGTGGCAGGAGAGTAATTTGGCGGGGAATTGGCTTTAAACACATTTGTCCAGTTATCATAAAAATGGCAGTCTATAGAAGGATTCAACAGACTAAGCATGTTGTCATGTAAAGTTGGTAGTGAAATGTGCGACAGAACAATAGCCGCAAGCATATTGATATACTCAGGGCCTTTCATTACGTTGGGGAACATGACACCGAGATCGACAATAGGTTTGATAATGTGCACATCAAGCAAGACTCCTTTACACAAGGGTACATTAGGCCGAAGCAAGGTAGCCAGCTGATAGCCAATGTTGATGATACAGTCAGCACTAGAATCCTGACCATTGGACTGTACAAGGCACTTGCAGAAATACTGCAAATTCACGTAAAGGTACCATACAGTCAAGGAGTTGAGTATTGACTCTGATTCAAAATCATAGTCGCCCTCGCTGAATTGCCAAATCGGGGTTAGACCAGGACAGCTGGTGAAAATGTGTCGAATATTTTGAACATTGATGGAAAGCGGAGGAATAGTCTGCAACTGATCCTTGTAAATTTCAAAGAGCTCTGCAACGCCGCCCGTGTGGTTGAGATTTTTCAAAAGATCTTGGAGAGCATGCGTGTCACCATGTAAATTGTGAGCATGTTTTGACAGCGAGAGCGTTTCAAGAGAATCAACAAGGGATTTTAGTTTAGAAGAGTCCTGCGAAGACAAAGAAGCAGAAGATGATCTGGAAAATGTCGAAAGCATGGAATTGTCAACTGGAGAAGTGGTCATTTTTAGTAATTGTTTTTTGTGTTGTTTGATATTTTCAGTTGTGGTATTTGAAAGCTTTTGCGCAAGACTAATGAGATTGTATGAATGTGAGTACTTTGAGAAATGAATTGACAATAAAAAAAAAGAATTGAAAATTCAAGAGGATTTCTGTTTGATTTTATAGCCTTTTGCTTCCGTGAGACTACATTTGCTTTTGAGTCTTGACATTGAAGAACCTGAGCACTGATGTGAGCTGTGGAGACATAAAATGCAGATACAAAAGACCGAAGACACACCAGTTTCTGAAACCACGACGACTGGGTTGTTGTAGCGAGATTTCGGGATAGACGAACTGTGCAATTTGCGAGCAATGCGTAACAGTGACCATTGCTGTGTGGCAATTACATACATCTGCAATAATATGTGGACAAGTCGCAAAAACAGGGGCTTCAAAGCCAGAATATCCGCAATTCTACTCCTTCTCCAAGCAAGCCTTTTTGGTGATAAGATGAAGAAGGTTGGGTGTATTTTGGGTGCGGCATGCTAAAGAAGATCCGCGCCTAAACACTTGCTTTAGAGGCATCGGGTGCAATGAGTAGAAGCAGCAGGGAAAACGCGGACTGCTTGTTTCTGTCGAGTGCAGTTTGGTCCTTTCTCAAAAGCTGATCTGTGAAACCTGGCGGGCGGAGGTTCCAAGGTCGATCACGGTTACAAAAGAGTCGTCGGCAGTTTCTTTTTTTAAGTAATTGCCTGGTTTTGATGAATCTCGGTTACGCTTGAAAATGAATCTGTTTGCTTTTCTAACAAAAGTCGCTCGATGAAAAGAAATGATGAAAATGGCATTTGTGCGCTCGGAGAAGAATCAAACACATTCCTCCATTCTCTATTCAAATCCAGTTTCTTTGACAGTATCATGAAAAAGGCTTGACTGAGACTAGAAGCAGACTTTAATTTACCTATACTTCTACTGAAATCATGAGTATGGCACGCTGGATATGGCTGATCCTCCCAACTTGCACATCGCCAACACCAAGCAAGTGGTGTAAATGAAATATTTCAGCCGGAAACAGAGCCATTTGAATACGGAAGAAACGCTCGTGCGGGTCGATCAAAATATAGAAGCACGCGCTTTTTGAAAAAGCAAAGTAATTGAGCATTGACGATTGAAATGTGAGGGTGTCATTGGTACGCGGATCTTGTGATTTTGAATACCGGTCTTGTCAACGTAGGATTGCCATTGTACAGAAGAAAAAACGTTCCTGAAAGTAAGGTCCCAACTGCCTGTTTGAGATGTTTGTGATACACGATGCAATTATCATTCAAGACTCAGAGTAGATGTGTAGTAGCATTGGATGGAAACATGGAAAGTCCAGAGAGCCCAGCGCATGTCTATAAAGAATGGACCATTCCTGATGGATTTCCTCTAACTGAAAAAACCTTCAAAGTGTTAGGATTGAATCAGCATACCAGCAACTCAATTAATTTATTGCTGAAAAATACATCAAAATTATTCATCTCGTGATGCACTCTGTCATTCAAGTGTATCATAACTCAACAGTCTCTGGAGAATCTCTTGCTAAACGGAAGTTTGGTGAATGTACCATTTCATTGGAATAAAAGTAAGTTTAGTCGAAACATTGCCATCACTTGATTCTTAGTATTGATCACACTCTATTTTCAAATGTAGCAACAATACACCTTTATCAAAGGTCCAACACTGTCCTAGTTCGTTTGATATTCACACAAGAAACCATTACCAATTCTAAAACAAAAATTTACAAAAGACTTGGCCAATTGAGTCTTGAAACGCTTCATCAAATGTCAATATTCTTTAAGCCAGGCATCTCAGTACAATCATTAACCATGTTGTTGCCACCACTAAAAGTATCTGACATACAGTTAGAACATGATACACTGGTATTATTGCTTAAATTTCAAGTCTCATATAACTTGACGATTGCTACATTGCAAAGCGCTGCTACTGAAATGCAAACACATCAGGTATCGACACTGTATTTACACAAAGCAACTGATCTCATTTACGCAATGACAAGTCATCTCTGACTGTCTTTACCGTGATTCATCTGTTAGGCCACTCCGTAAATATCCTGCAGTCTCTTTGCCATCGAGGCTTACCCCATCAATCACGTGAATATGATCTGTGTTGACTGGTAATTTCAAGCAACTCGAATGAACTGGATTGCCCTCGAAATTACGGTCTTCAGGGCCATCAAAATCCGCCACAGTTGCGCCATTAACTGCGCAGTGGACCTAACGTATTTCCGTTATTTGCCATCATAGTTGCTCTACTGCCCTTTGCTGACACTAAGTTGCCTCCGACGATGGCAATTGCTCTTATCTTTGTAGGTGACCCTGATTTGAAAGAAGATCGGTGCAAGGCTCACACAGCTTGCTTGCCATGACTAGCCATGACTAAGCGCTGTTTGTACGCTAAAAATTTTCAGATACCCTTGGGAGTTTTCTATGCGTAGGCAGGCTTTTTTTTTCTAAAGCTTTCTTTTGTGCGCCCAAAACTCCCAAAAATTTTTCTGCTTCTTGCCTCTTTCTTCTTCCTCTTCCATATCACGGCTTGTTTTCGAACTTGTATAAAAGGACATTTGAATCTCCATTGTATTTATTGTTTCGATCTTTAGAACCTTCCATTGGTCTTTGTTTCTATCATCACTCTCTTTTGCAACAACAACCAGTCTTATTTATTACATTGTCATCTTTACTACTATTCCTTGATATTATTACCGCCTAAATCATCATCATGTCTATCAGAACTCAATTTGAAAACTCCAACGAGGTTGGTGTCTTTTCCAAACTCACAAACTCATACTGCTTGGTCACAATTGGTGGATCCCAAAACTTCTACAGTGCCTTTGAAAGCCAGCTGCAAGATGTCATCCCCATGTGCCACACAACCATCGCCGGTACCCGTATCATTGGCCGCATGACCGCTGGTAACAGAAGAGGTCTATTAGTTCCTACTCAAACAACAGATCAAGAATTACAACATCTCAGAAACTCCCTGCCTGACTCCGTCAAGATCCAGCGTGTTGAGGAGCGTCTTTCTGCTCTCGGTAATGTCATCAGTTGTAACGACTACGTTGCTCTTGTCCACCCCGATATTGAGCGCGAAACTGAAGAGTTGATTGCGGATGTCCTGGGTGTCGAAGTGTTTAGACAAACCGTTGCTAGCAACGTTCTTGTTGGAAGTTACGCTACTATCACAAACCAAGGTGGTCTTGTCCACCCTCAAACCTCTATCCAAGATCAAGACGAACTTTCGTCCCTGTTACAAATCCCCATTGTGGCCGGTAGTGTCAACAGAGGTTCTCCTGTTATTGGATCTGGTCTTGTCGCTAACGACTGGCTTTCTGTTGTTGGTACTGACACAACTGCCCCAGAACTCAGTGTCATTGAGAGCATATTCGGCCTTACCACTGAGGCCCCCGAAAAGGACCTTTTGATCGAGCATTACTACTAATCCCCTTTCTTTACTTTCCCTCCCATCCATCTCCGTTTTATGATTTGTTTGTCGTTTTTTTTCTTTTTTTTTTTTTTGAAATGTATTTAATTCGCTGTTGTCGAAATCATAATAGTTTATAGACAAAAATATCATTTTTATTTTACATGCATTTTATAGACGATTTCTTGGTTTATTTTCAATTAGAAGTAGCTTTGGTTATGGTCTTTGCTTAAGCAAGTGCGGAAAGTGTGCATGTGGGGCCTAACATTATGTTTAGCGAGAAAAAAAAATAGAACATAATAGTACCGAAAAATAAAAATCAACCGCCGTTAAAATATCTGTACTCCTTTAAATGATCATTCCCCCTTTTTCTCCTTCTTTCTTGTGCATTCAAGCATACACATATTTAGATACATCTCAAGCTTGAGACTTTGCTCTGCTACAAATGGAAGATTTTGGGTAAGTTGGATGATGGTTATTCGGGAGTGTCTTTTTTGTCAGTCATGACAGCGCACGCACACTCTCGTTATATTTTCATGTCTTGCATGTGCTAATGTGTTCACTGGAAAACTAGAATTCCCAGGAAAGGGCGAGGGATCAGGGCCCTTGCTTTAGAACGACTTGTTCGGCTCAGCGCTTTGGACTCGAAACGGCCGGATAGCTTGGACAGGCTCACGAGCGTTGTGGCGTCTGTTGACGTGGTCCCTGCGAAATCGCAAAGCTCTATTGTATGTTAATTTTTTTGTTTGTTTGAATCCACGTGGCATACAGTGTACTTGCGCAGATTGATTAACTCGGTTTGTTTGTGTGTGTATATAATAGACTATAAAGGAACTGGAAGTTCTGCTTGCGTTGGCGCGTTCGGCAGCCAGCATTGAGAACCCGGATCAAGCGCTGAATCTGGTCAGACTGTTTGGACGATACCTGTGCGAAACGCCGTTCCAGCGATACACCAACTCGGCCAGCATTCGCGACATTACGCCGTCGCCCTGGCAAGTCTCGACCAAATGCCTCACGCGAGCCGTGATTGAGCTGCAGTCAAAATTCGAACTCAACAGCGCCATTACCGAAGAATCGCACGCAGTCCTGCATAGATACTTGGATATCGTGTTTTCGGCGTTCCAGAATCCAGCGAGCTTTGAAGACCCTGGCCAGTTTTTCCCGGTTTTGTTTTCGATTCAAGGGTTTCTTGAAGGTGTCTCGATGACGACTTTGCTGATTTCGTATTCGATTATCAATAGACTGTTGTCGAAAATCGGCGAGGTTTTTAATACGGAGTTTTTGCTTATTGTCGAAACAACAGTTGGCAAGTATAATGCCAAAATCATCAAAGAGGATTATACCACAGCTATGCGAAATCTCAATCTTTCGAGCTCGGACGCACAGGTTTGGGAGTACTATGTCGAGATCTACGCCAGACTCAATCTACAGCTAGGAGCCTTACAAATCAACTACCATGTGTGTCAGCTCGCCCACGCCGTCGCCGCAAAACTAATCAATCTGAAATCGCTATCCATTGATCTCTTTGATCTTCTCACTTTGAGTCCAACCGAGACCGAAATCAGTCAATACAACGACGAAACAGGGCAGTTAGTACTCAATATTGCGCTCTCTCAAATCATCAATTTGGATGAAGGCGCTGATTACATTGAGTTAGGGTCGCCGGAGAAAATCAGACTGGCTTATTCCATGAAGGCTTCGGCGTTACAGGTTGTAGGCGCGTTGGTGCATTTGAAAAAGTATTCCGCTGACGAGGCAATCAAACTCGTCATTACTTCTATCTCGCATGATTACGGCATGTCCAACTCTGTATTTGCCGTTTGTGTGTTCAAGCTTGCTTCTATTTTGACTTTGTACAATGATGAGATTGGTGGAATCATTATCAAATACCTTTCACACTTCATCACTATACCAACAGTCACAGCTGGACTGGTCAAGGAGTGCGCCGAGTCGTTGATCTTTGGTCTCAAAGCCATGTCGCAAGATGTAGTTGTCAGCACGATATATAGTCTGATCAATACGCTGGCTGTCGACCCTGAAAACGGATCTGCGGCAGTGGCCAATTCGAGAACCAGTTCCTTGATTGGCCCCGGCGTGACCATGAGTGAAGCTGCGCATGTGAATCTTTACCGCAATGCTATTGCCGCGGTTGTAGCCATTGCTTCGAAATACGGCGATGAGCAGGTTGCCGGGTTGGCTTGCACGGTCCTGAATCAAAAAGTGAATTCCTCGCTTGCGCTTGATCGCGAAGTATTTTTGGGAATGTGCGATATCTCCATGTATGTCAGCGAAAAAGAGTTTCGAACTGTTTGGCGGTCGTTTTCCGGGTTCATTTACAATTCGTTCAAACTGGATAACAGTGAACGACTAGCACTGATTTCTGAGGTCTTGAACAAACTATCGACCAACATCAAGTCGTCTCTTTACTTGAGAGATTCATATTTGGTCGAACTGCTTCAGGCTATTGTCAACAGAGGTGATGTTCATGAGCATCGTCCTCAGGTCGAACTCAACGCTACGACTAAGGAAATTGGAATTTTCTTGCCCCCATTAGCCCAGCTGTTACCGAAATTCAATGAACCTTGCTATGAAACTACTGACGACGAGATCAACAATTTGTTCCGCAACGCGTGGTTCAACATGGTTGTTCACGGATTCTCCAAGAACTCTGAGTGGACTATCAAGTATCAAAGGGAGCTTGAAATCATTGCTAGAAACACGCCTCCTCTTGTTTCTGAAGTTTCTACAAACAAGATTGAGTCTGAGTTAGAGCTTAATACTGTTTTGCAGCGTGGATCTTCGCACCATAATGTCAACAACCAGAAGGAAATCGTGGAGTCAATCACTCCATCTCACTTGTTTGACTTCAGAACTGTCCAGTATCCCAAGCTCATGTTTCTTTCTACTACGGTTCTCTTGGAGTCTCTAAGAGCAAATACCGGTAACTGTTCCAAGGTCTTGCTTTACTTTGGCGACCCTGGTATTCGCTCCGGCGAGACTCGCAAGTACATGGGATACATCACCATGGACGTCATCAAGGCCTATATAACCAACGTTATCAAGGGCGGACTTCCTCAGTTTACTATCTCCAATGTCGCAGCACAGCTCAAAGAAATGCTGATTCTGTGTTGTCACCGAGTCAAGTCTATTCAGGAAATGGCGTTCGAGTGCTGTAATGTGCTTGTTGCCTCTGTTCCTTCTTCGCTAGCACAGAAAACGAGTTTGTTTGCTTTGCTTGATTTGCTCACTTTGCTATGGAGATCTTGTTTGGACGCTGATACAGACGAGTATGAGCCCCGGTCTATTTTCTATGCTAACGGTAGCGATATCAGTCTTGAGCTTTCAGACTCATACGATCACCGACAAGACAGTCTTAACCGATTTTTGAAAAAGGCCAGAGAATGGACAAATTTGGCTCTTTCTTCGATGAACTTTGATGTCAAAAACATTCTTACTGCTTACCTGAACGAGATGAACTCCTCGCGTCCTTTGAATGATGTTTCTTTGGGATTCACTTTTGCTTTGGAAATGGGTGGTAGTGTGACTGGTAGCGACAGAGAACTGGCTGCTATTTCTCGAACAAACAACCTGTCAACAAATGTTTCATCCGGCTTTTTGTCTCAATTCTTGTGGAGTCGCGAAATCAAGACACCGTCGAATATGCCTCTCAATGCCGAGGCCATCAATTTGTACAATCTTGAAGCTGTTCAAATCAGAGAGCGTCTTACAGAAATTGACAGAACACCCAGGGGTGAGCAGCACAAAAGTTTTGATAGAGATTTGATTTCTAGAGCGTCTGGGTTCTTTAATCATCCAACTGAAGGACGTAATATTGCTAGGTTGTGTGTCAGAATTCCATTTAAAGCGTTTACTGAGTCTTCTATCCAATTCGGTATCAATTTATGGCTTTGGGCTATTAACGAAAACCCATCTCTTAAGCCACTTGTCTTATCGGAAGTCAGCCAGCTCTGGGAATGGAGTGTTGGTGAGCATCTTGGTATCTACACAAGACGTCATGATCTGGTGTCTGCGGCCAATGCCAAGATGGAATACTCACCTTCCAACAAGCTTGAGGTTAATCACAACGCTTTGATTGCATCTAAGGAATTCTCATGTCATCAGTATTTGATTAGATTTTTGTCTAGTGCTTTCAAAAGTTCAATCTACGGCAGCTCGCACTTTCTTCAATTGTTTACCAGATTACTAGTTGTAGCACTCAAGGGTCTCAACCACGCGAGTTTCCATCCCCTTTCTCGTACTGGTCGGTTTGAGTTGATTCAATTTGCCACAGACGTTTTGGAGGTTCATGTGCGCCTTTCGAGCTCCAATTTGATTCAGTCACTCAAGAATCTGATTGTGACTTCAGCGCTTACTTGGTTCGCTCAACCCGCTCAATGGCCCTTTGGTGGTAATAAACTCAAACTTTCAGCCGACATTGAGCTCATTTCTAAAATTGGCGAGACTATGAAGAGCATGGCTATCAAAAATACAATTGAGTATCCTGTTGTATCTGTGAAGAGAGATTTACTGCTATACTTCATTATGGACGAGTTGACGAAAATGACTACTTGGGCTGATCCTCTTCAAAACGGACCCAGTTTCAAGGATGGATTGGGAAAACGAATTGTTCCTTCAGCGCCGGTAAATTCGAGCTTTTTGGCTGCCATCTGGCAGTTTGATCCTACGCTTTCTGTGTACTTGGTTGAGAGATACAATTCTTTGGAGCTAGTGACTGCTTTGCAAAACCTTGTCTCGAATAACCCTGCCAAGGTGTTGCATGTTCCTGAAGCTCTTAATTACTTCTTAAACGCGCGTTCGTCGCACAAGATTGATCCTATCTTGGATCATCAGCTTCTTTATTGGACTCCTGTCTCGCCTATCGATTCTATTAATTTGTTCTTGCCTAACTACCACGCCGACAGTCTTTTGTTGCAGTATGCCATGCGGTCGTTAGAAAGTCACGATGTTAATATTACATTTTTCTATGTCCCGCAATTGGTCCAAACTCTTCGTTATGATGTTGGCGGTTTTGTTGAAAGATACATTCTGGAGACCGCTCAAATCAGTCAGCTTTTCGCGCACCAGATTATCTGGAACATTTTGGCAAATAAATTCGAAGAGGAAGACGTTCCCGAAGGAGGTGTTGTGGATCATGCTTTCAATCCTGTTTTGGAAAGAGTTATTAAGCAAATGACATCGCGGTTTTTGGAAGAAGACAAGAAGTTTTACAATAGAGAATTTAATTTCTTCAATACTGTTACTGGAATTTCGCAGACTCTCCGAGCCTTGCTTAAGAAATCAAAGGCCGAAAAGAAGGCCAAAATCGATGAAGAGATTGCAAAGATTGATGTTGACGTTGGTGTCTATTTGCCTAGTAATCCTGACGGTATTGTTGTTGACATTGATAGAAAGTCTGGTAGACCACTACAAAGTCACGCCAAAACACCGTTCATGGCTACATTCAAGATCCGAAAGGAGGTCAAAGACTACGATAATGATAACCCTGAGGCTGAAGAGAAAATCGTCACTATTGAAAAGTGGCAAGGAGCTATTTTCAAAGTTGGTGATGATTGTCGACAGGATGTGTTGGCTTTGCAAATCATTTCAGTGTTTAGAAGTATCTTCAACAACTACGGACTGGATTTGTACGTGTTCCCATACAGAGTCACAGCTACGGCACCTGGTTGTGGTGTTATTGATGTCTTGCCTAACTCGATTTCTCGTGATATGCTTGGTCGTGAGGCAGTCAACGGACTGTACGAGTACTTCACCAGTAAACACGGTGGCGAGGACTCTATTCAGTTCCAGCGTGCCCGAAACAACTTTGTCAAATCGCTTGCGGCCTACTCTGTCATTTCTTATCTGATTCAATTCAAGGATAGACACAATGGTAATCTCATGTACGATGATCAGGGACACTTGCTGCATATTGATTTCGGATTCTGCTTTGATATTGTGCCTGGTGGTGTCAAATTCGAAGCTGCGCCTTTCAAGCTTACCCACGAGATGGTGGCAGTCATGGGTGGCTCCGTTCACACCCAAGCCTACAGATGGTTTGAGGAGCTTTGTGTCAAAGCATTCCTTGCATGCAGACCTCATAGCGAGACCATCATCAAGGTTGTTTTGCCCATGCTTGACTCAGGACTTCCTTGTTTCAAGGGTGAAACCACTATTAAAAAGCTTAGAGCCAGATTCGCGCTGGAAAAAACTGAGAGGGAGGCTGCTCTTCATTTCAGGTACCTGATCAAGAAGTCATTTGAAAGTGTGTATACTAAGGGTTACGATGAATTCCAAAGAATCACAAACGGTATTCCTTATTAAACCAGATGAAGATGTGTGTGTTTGTGTGTATAGCTTTTACTTTTTTTCCCTTATGTATCATTGTATATTAGAAAATCGGAGTTTATTATTTGATAAATTGAATACACACACTTGTGGACCATGAGTGACATTGGAGAAAAATACACAGACAATTGATAATTGGTTTTATCCTGTGAAGCTTGATCAACAGTAATTAAAGGTTGTACGGTTATTGTTTGCCTTTTAAGCAAATAATGACTTGCACCAGTGTTGTCCTACATCTCTTTGATCCTCAAAAGTGAAAGCATCAGGCGCCAGGGCTTTGTATTTTCTTCTTCTATCTTGATGATTAGAATCCTTTGTATAGTGACAGACACCTCAAATATTCCTGCTGTATCATAATCATACCTAGGGGTCTGAAGGATCTCTGATACGGCTGGGTTATTTGATGTGTCTGGCACTGTGTATCTACATGTCTCAAGTTGTATCCCTGGAGCAGATGGGTTAGTGTGTGTACATTTTCGGAAATCATTTTGCTTGTGGTCACACATAATAATTGTTTAACTCGAGACAACATGGAATGAATATCTTCTAGAATGTATTTAAGAATGATCAATTAATTTTAAAATTATATTTTTCTTCCTATTTCCATTCCATCATGATTACTAAATATATTTCTATACAGTTCAAGTTTTTCATTCATAGCCCCAATTGTTCAGATACATTGACGTGTCTTCACCATGATTATTAGACTCGTACGAGGGATCACTCACATTGTGTTTCAGCGATGAGGACGAGCTCTTGTTATGGCTTGAGTGCAAATTAGACTCGGCTGAAGTATAAGGATTAAAGTTGTTTGGCTTGCCAAGTTTGGAAGAGCTAGCGCTCGACAATGAAGCAGAGTCCCCGGAATCAGAGCTCTTAGGCCTCGACTTTTCGGATGAGGCTGTAGGAATGCCCAGTTTGGCCAGCTCCGGATCGAAATTACTGTTCACAGGAGTGGATTTTCCCGAAGAACCATCTTCTGAGTCATCGGCAACATTGACTCTGGAATCTTCGACATCTTCATCTTCATCTTCCTCTTCATCTTCGTCATCTATTTCATCCGCAGCCCTCGACCCTCCAGCTGAGGATGAGGATCCCGCCGGCTGTTCGTCTTTCTTAGACGTAGCCTCAGGGTTCTTGCGTGGTCGACCTCGTTTTCCAGGTGGCTTTTTAGGCTTACCAGGAATCTCGATTCCACCTTCACAGATCATTCTGCTACGATGTCGTTGTAACGCATCATGACGCGTGAAAGTCTTTCCACATGGACACTTGTACGGCTTTTCCTCTTGATGACATTTTTCGTGTCTTCGCAAGTCATGAGGTCGCACAAATGTAGCCTGACACACTTCGCAAAGGTATGGGCGATCACACAAATGTGTTTGGATATGAGATCGAACATTGTATCTTCGCTTGAAGTATTTACCGCACTCGGGATAAAGGCATAGAAATAATCCGTCTTCGTTAGGACCCGATAGGAAAGAGTCAACTTTACCAGGCGGTAAGCAAGACCGACGATTGCCTGATCCAGCTGAAGCAGATTGCGGTTTCGCAACATGATTGCCAGGCATAGGGGCTCCCCATGGGAGAGGATCATTTGGTATAGCACTATTCATAGGATGGCCCATAGAATTTTGTCCATTTAACATTTGGAAGACTTGATTATGACCACCCATTGCAGCTGCTTGTTCCATGGCATAAATTTGCTGTAGCTGGTCAGGTGTCATTTGACGTTGCTGGTGATGTTGTTGCATAAGTAGTTGCTGCTGTGGAGAGATCAGCGTGACAGGTTGAGATGCGAGATGTCTAGGTGGTGGCATGTTTTCGTATATATGAGGCGACATTTGCAGTTGCATGTGAGGATTAGATGTCATGGAAGGAGAAGACTCGTTTCGTTTCAGTCTACTGGGACTTGGCGGATGCATCATCGGATGTGACAAGTCTGTGGCGTTAGCTGCAGAAGCGTTGAAAAATTCCATAGATCCAAGATTAGGAGTCACAGTATTGAAAAACTGGGGAACTGCGCCCAACTCAGGTGTATCAAAATGGTCTAACGAAGGTGAAAAGTTGGGATTCGGTGAAGGGTACATTTCGTTTTTGTGACGCTCAGCGTCCATACTATTAAGCGTAATTCTTTGGCGCAGTTGGTTAGACTCTGCATCGTCACCACTCTCCAGAGGCATGATCAACATGGACTGGAGCTGTCTGGGTGGCTCTCCAAACCGGCCCTGAGCTTGCTGGGGTGAATTGTTTAAAGAGGCTAGACCACTATGCCCACCATTTGGCATGTAGTAAGAAGAGTGCACAGGAGAAGTAGGGATTTGAGGAATACCCAATCCATATGTGGGAGATGCAGAAAGGCTGTTTCTGTTGATTGAGGGAGTCGATGGAGGTAAATAAATGTCGGTGTTGATGAGATTGGTTGGATCGGCGACGCTTCCTGTTACTCTGTGTCTTCTGCCAATCTTGACTGGACTTGCTTTTGTGACTTTTGATGGTGATTGCGGGACACGGATAGGACTGGTTGAGCGACGTGGGCTTGCTGGTGGCTGTCCAATTATTGGCTGAGGAGGAAGAGTTGGAGTCTTGATGCTTGATGAATTGTTCTTGCTATTATTACTGCTAGAGTTGTTATTTTGATTTTTGGCGTTGTTATTGCTATTTCCCTGTTTGTTGGCATGATTCGCCGAGCTGTTTTGACTGTGCGATTGGTGACTATTTTGAGAGTCAGTTTGCTGATTATCATTATTATAATTCATCATTTTTGAATACTTTGCTAAAGTGGCCGGAGTGATTGTCTGCGGAGGAAACTCATCATAAGATGATTGAGAAACCATTGAAAAGTGGTTCATGTCAATGATAGTATGATCAGCCATTGGGTAATCAGGGGAAATGTTACTATAATCTTTGATATGAGAAGGAAGTGGAGCGTGGAGACTGAGGCCTAATCCTCGATGCTGGGGTTCTTTGCGATCGTTGTCAAAAAGTGCCGAGTTGTTATTTGTTGACGCGTGTACTGGCTTAGGAGACATGAAGAATGCGCTTGCAGCGGCGTCAATGTCTTTTGAAGCATTTCTATAAGAATCGTTTCCCAAGCTGTTGCTGGAAGAGCTGGACACGTTGTGCATCATAGCGGTGTTTACGTCGTAGTCGTCATAGGCAGATAGATAGGAGTCAGTGAATTCGTTGCGTCCTGATCTAGATTGAAATTCCTGCTCAGATGCAATAAAATCGTCGACAGCCGAGTTGATATTCCAGCTGGACAGGTCCAAATCCGAGTGATTCATGATGTGTGTGAAATATGCTGATGCAGAGGTGACTGGAAAGAACCGTTGTAAACAAATGAACGTGGGTGTGGAGTAGAAAAATGAAATGAAGAAGAGGCAAGAAGACGAACGTCGGCCGTGATTAAGAAGGGAGGAAGAAAGAGAAGAAGAAGAGTGGAATGGAACGAGAAGAAAAACAACAGAATCTGGAAAGGAGCCAAAGTAGAAGAAAGAACGAAAGAAAGAAAGAAAGAAAAAAAAAAAAGAAATGGGTGAAAAATGGCGAATGTTTGTTTATTGTTGATAAGATCAATCACAACACCAACAACAGCAGTTGAAATATGCAAACTGTTTTTGTGAATCAACAAGTTGAGTTCAAACACCGGAGACACTGTGGAGTGTTTATTTTGAGCTCTGAAGCAGAGTTTCAAGCGAATGAAAACATGGAACTGAAGCTGGAGTTGTCAACGACAAGTCAAAATGTAAACAAGAATTTGAATATTTTAAATTGTGCATTGCCGTTTTGGAAAGCTTGTAAACAGATCGCATTTGTGGCGTCACAAAGACACAAAACTGTTTATAAAAAGCAGAGTTTTTTTTTTTGCAGAATCGACAAAGGCGCAAAAATACAAAAAAAGAAATTTAAGCGCAATACACTTTTACAGCGTCGCTTAGAAGATTTATTGCGGCACAAATAAAGCCTTGTATTATACTATGAGTATTTTTGCAAATTCTTTGCACGGTTCACGCCAGAAATGTTTAAATTAAACTGATCGTGATCATGAATTATAGTTAAAAGAGGTGCTTTTGTATCTCTTAAAATAAAATCAAATCTGAATCACTAAAGCATTCAATTCATTCAATTTATAGAGTTGGTTCAACAACAACCTTGAAAGCATGGTACAAACAAAACGGGCGTTAAACCCCTTAATATTTTTCGTCGATTCTCATGAAGTCGCGAAACTTGAATTGTCGCGTTGTGTGTTTATCGCAACACGCCCGCGCCCGTCGTCTGAGGCTGCTTGAAAATTGCAATGCAGCATTTGGAGAAATTACACAAGCCAAACGATGCCAGCATCACCGCGCTCTCTCGATCTGGATCTCGAGATGTATGATCGTACAAAAGGGATGCCCTGCTGTACATGTCCAAGTTGCGACCCACCTGAACATGGTAATGAGTCGCGGCTTGACAACTTTGGCAAGAATATGGAAAGAGCGCATATACATACACATGAGCAGTTGACAAAGAGATTGAACCACTACAAATGTGTGTACAACAACAAACGGACCCAGAATCAAGAATGACGATAACAACGGAGTATGCATACATTTCGGAAGAATTCAAATAACATTCTGTTGTAGTTAACCTTAACCAGTAGGTCCACCTGCCCAAAAAGTCCTAAGTAGAATGCTTAAGAATTGTGGAATTTCGGCCCATTTTCAACTTTACTGTGCCGTCTGTCACTTGAACAATATTATGATTTTGGTTTGAGCCAAGTTGAGAAATCACCAAAGATCTCGTTTCTATCGCTGATTTGCTCTTCTTTTGTGAATCTCCAATTGTCATGCTACCTATAGAAACATGAGGAACATGATCTCGTTTCAGTGTCGATTGTTTGTACTTTTGCGCGACGCGGTTAACCGCCTCTAACAGCTTTTGAACCTGTGGAATGATGTTAGTAGAAGCAACATAGGAATGACAAAATTAGGCTCTAGATCAGATACGCTTGTCAACATAAAAATAGTCACCCTTTGTATATCGCGTCGACAAGTAAATTTGATCTTGAAAACTACCAAAGAAAGAACAAGAATGTTATTAACGTACCGTATCGAGCCCATTTCCAGTGACCGCAAGACCTACAAACCCACGAGTTTTGTTGTCGTTTATAAACAAAGTGGCACGTTTCGAGTCCAACTGCAGCTTCAATAGCGGTGATTCCATTTCAACGGCGCATACTGCATTCTCCACGTCCTTGTGAAATGTAGCCTTTTGATCTGTAGGAATCATTAATGTATCGGATAGGCTAATGTGAAGCTGTTGCCTGACGCCAATTTCCGAGAAAACCAGTGAGGTAATATAGAGATCAGGGTGGCTCTTCTTAATATCTGTGAGTATGCGATCCAGCAGCTTTGCTTGAGTTGGATCAGGCAACCACTCAATACTGATATGTGTAGGCCAGCTTCCATCAATGTGTGCGACTGCTCTCGTTCGTCCCTCGTGCATCTCTTTGCTAAGCATTCTTGGCTTTTCAGTGTACATGTTCAAAAACTCATTTGGCAGCGGCGGCAGTTCTTTCTTGATCTTTTTCTTTGGAGGCTGGATTGGTTCGTCGCTCTCGGATCCACTGCTGTAATCTACTAAGCTCATTGCTGTATTTTTTTCTACTATCTATAAATATATGTGAAATACAGAAAAACGCAAGTGTAGATCTTGTCTTCTAATCGTAGAATGCAGAAGCCTTCAACTTGGTTTGCAAGAATTGATGTTGGGTCCAGAAATGCTACTATCACGTGATTTAGATCTCGCATGATGTTACCGAAATGTAGATAAACGATCGGATTAGAATCTGTAGAACGCCGGGCTTTATAAAATGCATTGTCGTTTCGTGGTCCATATGGGTTTCGAAACGGCACATTCAAGCTGTCGTTTGAACAATATCTTTTTGACTCACATATTTCTGAATTGACTTAGAACATGGTAATGCCAGAATCAAATAGCGTGTTTTATGTGGGCGTGTAATCAAAAGCGCAATTCAATTACATTGCCAAATCTCCGTTTATATTTTGCCGTTTTATGGGCACAATAAAGCAAATCATTTTATTTTCAGCAAAAATTACAAATTTCAAAATGCTCTATGCACGAGAATCCGACAGTTCGTCTGTCTAACGAATGGGCCGCATACGATCAAATGCTCAAAACGTATCTCTGTACCAAACGGAAACTATATTTTGTGTACTTGATCATGTTCTAGGAATCTTAAGCTAGGCCATCAACTGGGGCATCGTCCAACCACCTCAGTTATAGTTTGCCCTTGACTCGCGAGAGAAACAAGGTCAATTTGTTCCCAAAAGGTACTCAGGCAGATGGAAAGGCTGGTTCTGAGCCAAAGCTTAAATTTAATCTTTTGGGTACTACTCTTGGAGTGACGTTAACAATAAATTCCGAATAGAGAGAACATGGTTGAATGAATGAGTGCATTTAACGAGAGGAAATAGTTAGATTGCGGCGTCATGAGGACGAAAATGGGTGGATGATTGTGCGTGTATGATGGCGATTTGACTGAACCCTTTTTTTACAAAGACAAAATAAATATTATTCAATGTACGTTGAGTTTTTGGGGTTAAATTCATCTGAATTCGTGAAAAAATAGATCATAAGGCTTACAATCAATTTTGCTTATTGCTTTTCTCTCACAATTTTTCTACATGTCTGTTGACTAGAAGATTTCCAAAGATGATGGGTATGTCGTAAACCTTCAACCCAAATTTGAAAAAGAACTTTAAATCAGTTGTTTTCAAACTGCGGTATGTACAGACAACATGATTTAGTTCATGTCTAGACCAGCGCTAAACATTGTTTCCAACACACTCTGTTTACAGACCTTCTTTATCACGATCACATTCAAAACATAGAATAGCCACAATTACATATTATAATTTCGAGCTTTTTTGAGGAAACCAAAAATCAACTAACTAAAGAACCCATGAAAAAAGTTTGTAAAAAGAGTCAGTTGGGACGATGTATATGCGCTGGCCTAGACTGCAGTATAATAAGTTTGACAGTTTTGACTACTCACAATTCGAAACTATTGTCATCACTTCTTTCATACTTTCCTCTTCTTTGAGTTTGTAATTTTAAATTATTGTTTAAACATACGGCTTTGTGTTACTACGTAATAAATAGCGGTATGATGATTGATACACATTTCAATGAAATTTAATATTTGTTGTAGACTTCATCGAATATGTATATTGGTCATCTTTACTAAATGAATTTCTAACCCTCAAAACAATGTACTAAGTAATGGGTGAAATATCATATTTCGGTCACTCTATGATATCAAAAAAGTTGCAAAATTTGAAGTTGAAAAAACTGTTCTGCCAATCAGACTACTCCTTTAATCATCAACAAGAACCACAGTGCATCATTGTATCTTCTTATAGTTGCGATGCCCAGTCACAAAAGCAAATCATGTTTTCCAGCCTGATATTTTACTCTTAAAATTTATGCTGCATTTCATTGCTTCTAAACCTCATGAATACTCCACAAATATCAACAGCAGAATTTTTAATACTTTATTTGAAGATTTGTTGATCCATATCTTTACTAGATGTATCCATTTCATTAGCTGATTCATAAAACACCTGAAAATGCACATCTATTAAAATCTATTCACCGGTCTAACATTGTCACTGTGCATTACTGAAACTAAAATGCCTGTCAATCATTCTTATAGTTGTATATGCAATATAGATGAGAATCAGCGTACCTTGACCCAGAAATTGTGATACTTAACTGCGTAGCATTTTACAATTGGATGCTTTGATTAAAATATACAACACATTGTCACATTGTTTAGAATTGACTACCAAAGCACGCAGAATTCAATTTGCATTTACTCTTGAACTAATTTAGATTGGAAAATATTAGTGTCAATTTTTACTACAATTCATTGATACCCAAACTCTCTGAAACAATGTAATCGGCTATTTTAATAGCATCGTTTATACCATTAAATGCTTTATGATAGCCATTTTGACAAATTGCAATCTAATAATAATAAAAAGCATCTCCTAATTGAGTCAGATGCCTAAAAGTTGTACACAAAATTCGGTATCTAATTGAATAAATATTTCTATTTATACATTCAACTTTGTAATTATAATTAATTTTAGTATTTAAAACTGAAAAAATTAAAAATCAAGAAAAAAAAAGTTACATCTAATGTTAAATTCAGGCAGTGAGCTCAAACTCATCAGTCAAGTACTCGTTCCAATCACTGTGGACCTTAGAATGTCCAAACGGCTTCAATGTTCTTGCATAAAATTTGTATTTGCCGGGCGTAATACTAGATCCATTTACAAAGTGTCTGGGGTAGTAAAAGTATGGAGTGGGACGTGTGATATCCAAAAACCTAGAAGGGAAAGAATTGATCTTGGTCCCATCGGCACTTTGTTCAGGAACAGGGCCAATAATATGCGAGGTGTCATTAGCTGAAAGTTGGAATTCGGGAGTTGTTAGATAGACTTCGAGCTCTCTGATGCCGAAAAAAGGCTGCAAAAATAGACCAGTCGCGTCAGAGATTGAAGAAGTGCCAGATTCAATTGGTTGGTTAGCATTTCCAAATGCAGCGTATGCAATTTGTGTTACGTCTTTTTTGAGATCATATTGAACACCAGCGTAAGGTACTGAAATGACTTCATTGTTGCTACCATGAATTTCCACTTTACCCGACAAAATAACACCTCTGACATTTGGAAGAGAGAAATGGACATGAATAGTCACAGCTTGGCCGGGATCTATTCGGCCGCCAGGAGACGAGAAGCTAACAGTGGCCTCATCAGGAGTGATTGGAAGCGGTGAAAGATTAACCAATCCATCGGGATCAAAAGCCTGTACAGAGACCGTTGTGTTGTGTTGTAAGGTATAGTAGACTGTGGATCGGCCATCATTGACAAAAGTAATATCATGATCATTAACACGATTCGCGGTATCGTTCAAACTAATGTAAGGATCAGAAGTCACACGAAGTCCATAGTTTATCAGTTTGTAGGCATCAACCAATCCTGCTCCCTGCTTAATTGTCGAAGCGACTTTAGTTGGATCGGGTTGGAGTCCAGAATCAATGTATCCCAAAAAGTTACCTGTTGCAACTGTACGACGCACAAATTCAGAAACATGTTTTTTGTGTGCACCGCCTCTAGACCTTGAAACTCCAATGCTGCTAAGATAAAGAGCTGCCACACCTGACATGTAAGGAGCAGAGAAACTATTTCCAGAGACATACCCGTAGTTTTTGTTAAGGCCAGGGCAAAAAATGCTTCCACCAGGAGCAGTGATGGAAGGAGTAAAGTAGTTGTCGTAAGTGAGGCCATTGGAACTTTGGGGACTGGGGTAACCAGCACCAAAATACAAACTAGGAGAAAAGACTGGAGCAGCTGTAACGTGGAAATTGATGACAAATGAGCCGCTATGCTTTGATTGATCTTCAATCCATTGTTCATTTATTGAATCGAGGAAAGCACCCTTGAAATTGGGATAATGCAAGGCAACACTAGTAGGCATAAACTGGTCGTTGGGTCCATTGTAGATGAAGTAATTTTTGTATCCCAACGAGTTCAAGTTCTGAAATCGAGTGTCATGGTCACAATTACCGCGGGGAAGAATCAAGAAATCTGATTTACCAGGACGAGTTTTGATATCACAAGCGTTGGTGGACGAGTAGTCGGCAGTAACCGGGCCATTGTGATCAATGAAATATCCATGGAACGACAAGTAATTCATCTTTTTAGTCTGACCCGAGGGAGACTTCAAGCTGAATGGCCACATTGCAAGCGCAGGGCTTTCAAAGTTTGCGGTACACAAAGAATCCATGTTAGGTCCACCAACAGATGTAGGATCATAAGCGCCAGATTGAGACCCAGTGTTTCCGCTTGCACCAACAACTATAACACCATTATTGGCCAAACTTCGATACAATGCTTGCATTGGGCTGCCCAGGTATCCATCATTGCTTCCAAGTGAAATATTGATGATATCGGCACCGTCATGATATGCTTGATTCATAGCAGCTAAAAGCACTTCTATGTCAAAATGCCCTCCATCTGATAATTTATAGGCAAGAATTTTGGCGTGAGGAGCGACACCTATATACTTGGGGCAGTTACCCGCGGCAATAGCGGCAGAACTCGTTCCATGTCCAAAGATGTCCATAATATCAGATCCAAAATAGGATTTTCCGCCAATAACCTTTTTGCCAAACACGCCTCCTAGTGCAGGATGAGTGTAGTCGACACCAGAATCAATAATTGCAATAACAGCGCCATCGCCTAGAATTCCGGATTGGTGAACTTTGTCGACATTTGTATATTTGTGGATGTATCCCCATGGTTTGTTTTTGTCAGGATGAGGGCATGTGAGATCTTCTAATTCTTCAG
Organism: Saccharomycotina sp. CBS 16003; assembly: GCA_022457085.1. Taxonomy (NCBI): domain Eukaryota; kingdom Fungi; phylum Ascomycota; species Saccharomycotina sp. CBS 16003. Next base: position 1,631,595 of record JAJNCF010000036.1, on the reverse strand, counting down.
TAGAATTGTCGCGTTTGAAGTTGTCTGAACTCAATTGTTCGTCTGATTCATTGATTTGTGATGGGACAGGCATCTGGGTTTGTTCGGTAATAGTCATACTAGCGTCATCATGAAGCCATACAGACTCAACATTATCAAGAGTTTTTAAATACTTTAGTGGGTTTTCTAAGTCGCTAATAGAAAGAGAGGAAGCAAAAAAGCCGGGAACAGTATAGTTGAAGCGCGAAGAAAAGTTTGTACCATCGACCAGTAACTTGCTATAAAACTTGTCAAGCACAGAATCAGATAAATCAACTGACGCTGAAGAGTCGGAATTGAGCTGGACAATAAAGACAGAAGGCTCTGTGCTTGAGGACTGACCTGAAGCAGCAGCAAATGCAAGCGCCAGATACGATAGCAGCGAAGAATGAAATTTGATCATAGTCGTGGTAAAGAGTGACAGAGAAAAAAAATGCTATTATCAAGTCTGTATCATTTTTGGAGCTTTCAAGTATTATATATATATTCAACAAAAAAGAAATAAAGGAGACTTTATTCGAGAGCTACGATGGTGAGATTTGCGTAAAAAGTGTTCAGGAATGGATGTTTCGAATGAAATAGGATTGATATCTGAAACCAACTGATCTATCAGCTTTTAGCAGTTTTTTTGATGCAATTAGCTGTGTCAACATCAATGGTCTTTCAACAAAATAAAAAAATACAATCGGATAGCCTCCTATTGATTATTTAGAATGTAAGAGCTCATGTACAATGTAAAGCCCTGAGAATCACAAACCCAATTGTTATGGCCTAATCGGGACTAGTATAGGGCTTTGCCGTTCTGTATGATTCCGGAGTCTTTCTTTTTTTTTTTGTTTAGTGTTCACCAGACAAATCGATCATTATCCAATAGCAGCAAGAGTACAAACAGAGCTCAAACAAATTTGCAAATACAAGTCCGGTTTCAAATGCAGCCCGACAAGAAATGAAAAGTTATATGTAAATCAGATTGTTAAGGCTCAAACAGGTAAGGTTCGATTATGAGTTGTTCGCATCTTTGCGACAACAGCACAAACTCGTATTGATTAAAAGAATTTCATTCGTAGGGATTTGAGTATCGTAATCAGGTGAAATTAATATGGCATTACTATAGTTTTAGATTCATTGACGGTCAGGGCGTAATTTCATACAGATAACAATAGAGATCTTCATGTCAAGGATTGAAAATCTGGAATTATAACACGAGTTGAAGCATAATATGATTAAAATGCATCATCAAAGAATCAAAGTTTACTGTCAATGTTCATTGTATGTAAAGGAGGAAGGAATTGATTGCTTGAGATATGTGGAACGGTGAAAGTAGAGCGCAATTTTGCTAGCTATACTAATACAAAGAACTGAATGTAGCTTGACGAAACGTTTTATGAAAAAGATCTAAGACTAATTTGTACTTTATCTGTGAACAGTCTAAAACACTGACCAGTGAAATATTTTTAACGGTGTCGAGTTTCTATAAATATGAATAGAGTCACTATCTGTAACCCTAAAGTCATTTGTAAAGTTATCTTGAAAACATTTGGTCTTCCCACATGTGCGTTTTCAGAGCGTACAGTGATAAAGTCATCTGATGGCACAATTGCTTTGTATAGAATAGCGTTGTCCAACTTTACTCTGTTTGCTAAAATTGTTGTGAGATGGGTTTCAATTGAGACTGTAACTGAAAAAGCCCAACTATAGAGTATAATGTGATGATGATAATTGGATTAAATTCTAGATATATTGAAGTAACAAAAGAACAGACTATAGTAATACCAATTCATGAATGGAAATATTGAAACCAATCAGGAAGTTCCACAAAAGTTTTTCGAGAAGTTGTGTGTTCTAATAAATCATCGTACATTCATACACCCACATGCCACCAACTTGTTCTATCCAGCTTTTAATGTTGTACATCTAACTTTTCGTGTAATTCCAGAAAGTCTGGATCTCAAAAAAATCAATTTTTGTCATAGCACAAGAATTCTAGGGCTATGCTGAAAAGTAAGATTTGAAGGAATAAAAACTGGACATACCGGCGGAGTGATATGTGGGTGTAGCCTCATAAGGGATGGGAAAATTCACAACTATGAAAAGCATGATGTTTTTCGTCTGAGCTTTTGACTTAAACGACGTGGCAAGACAAGTCAGATCTTATGGCACTTTGATTACAATTAATTTGAAAAAGAATACGAATCATAATATAGATGAATAGTCGACAATTTTGATTGTGTAGAAACCTACATTATTTATCAAAATTTCACGATGCAATGGATTTTTATACACCACAAAACCTTAATTTAAGCTCAATATCTTGACAGTTGTAACTCAACTTTGTCACCTTTTAATTGTGCTCATGACAACCCCTTTACATCTTTAAATCTCAGGAGCTATAAAGCCGAGACAAATATGACAGATCCAAAATCTGCATAATCTATCATAGAGCGCCTTCAAATAGGGATTGGATACTGCAACAACTCTAAATAATTTCGTCCTACACATTCAGCGCCCCTTTTTAGGGGTGTATGACGTGTAAGTCATTTATTATTTACTACAAGAGAAAGTGCTTCATAAGAATATGAAATAGTGAAATAATAATTTTTTTTTCAATAAAACTTGTTGATAAAAAACGAATAGTCGCAATAAGTATGTAATCATGTTTTGAATCAATTACAAAATAACACAACAGGTTGGATTGGGCTGTTGTGTATTGATCAACAAACTGGCTCTTGTCGCAACCTCAAATATATCATCAACTCCTTCACCTGTCAAAGCCGAGCACTCCAGGTATCTTCTTGCACCAATTTCTTTGGATATTGATTCAGCTTCCTGTGGAGTGACAAACGGGACGCTTCGTTTCCGCATTTCTTCGATCGCCGCTGGATGTGAACGCAAATCCTTTTTCAGTCCAATCAGCAGGACTGGAACGTTAGGACACAGTTCGTTGACTTCTTCAATCCATTTTGTTTTGGCGTTTTCCAAACTATCAGGACTGTCGACTGCAAATCCTATTAGAATGACATGGGCTTTTGAGTACGACAATGGTCGAAGTCGCTGCAAATATAAGGTTAGAGTTGTTACATTAACAAATGTCACATTATCTCATTCTTAACATACCTCATATTCTTCTTGACCACTAGATTTTTGAAAAACGGAATTATCAGTTAGTTATGAGATCAAATCAAATCAAAAAATATACACAGGACTTACGCTGTATCCCACAGTGTCAATTGCACTGATTTGCCGTCAACACGACAGTCAGTTACGTAATTCTCAAATACTGTTGGATGCTGTAAAGTAAAGAGTCTGTTAGGAATGATCGTGATGTAGCGAGTTGAAGTAAACAACTGTATCAAAACGTACATATTCCTAGTTATAATGCTGTTAGTAAAAAAGGCTTCTAAATCGAATAGCAAACTCAAACCGACCTGCCAGAGTAAAAACAAAGGAGCAACATACTTTTGGAAATTCTCCTAACGTGAAAACGCATAACAATGATGTTTTTCCACATGCACCATCACCGACAATGACAATTTTTCTGTATTCGAAACACAACAAGAATAAGAACAATGGTATAAATGTTAGTAAACAGGAACTCAGACAAGAGAAAAAAAACAAACAAGAAAAAGTACCTTTTGATGACTTCACGAGACGATGCCATGATGAATGATGTTTAGTTGAATTGATAGATTCTTAATGTTGTTGCTTAAGAGTAGGGAGCTGCTGAGACGAAGTGAATAGTATCAGTGTTCAAGCACAGGCAAATCAGGCAAAAGTGATAATTAGGAAACGATAAGATGCAAAGTAAATATTAAGCGAAATAAAACAGGATGATGCGTATTAATGCAAAGAAGTAGGTATTGCGGGTATTATCAAGGTCTTGCAAACTCCTTCTACTGGATGAATGTTTTTGTTCGCAATTTAGGAATATGTGTGAAAATGATGATTGGAGAATATATTCTATCCAGGTTGTTGATCGATTGTTTATCAAGTTTGAAGATGAAAGCTGAGTGTTGATGATGGTATTTGGGTGGTAATGATATGCGATAACGCTGGCGATTCTGTCAAAAGTAAATCCAAAAAAACAAAAAGGGAAGCTGTTTATATTTGAATGATTAAACCAAGAAGATGAGGAGAATTTGTAGAAAAAGGAAGGCTGACCGATGTGGAAGGCGAAGTTGAGGAAAGAAACAGAAAAGTTTGGAGATGTGGTTTTTTCTCCGACATTTCACACAACAAAAATGTTTATCCCCTATTGTATTCATATGAGTGTTCTTTCGTCAGCCAGCGCCTATTTCTATTAATACTCATTTGTCAACCATTCATCAGTCACTTATCAGTAATTCATCAGTCATTTATCAATAATTCGAGCTCATCGTGTATTACCCGTCCGGATCTCTGTCCACGAGCATGATTGTTTACATGTTTGCCTGGGTGATGTTTGCACATGTATGCACGTCTATAAATATCGACTTGCAGGACTCAAGGGCTACTTCAAAAGTAAAACATGGCGATATGTCTATTTGAGTATGGCGGGAATATGGCGACGTATATGATATTATCTATTCCATCTACACTTACAAACCGAAAATAGGATGCCTGCATTTGTAGTTTCTCGGCAAGCAACCTCTTTACCTTCTTGACCAAGATCAGACGTAGTTGCTAGACTTAGCCCTACGCCACTATGTGGGCTCGTGTTTGCGCTTGGACACAAGACGTTTCAAAGACTTTGCTGGTGATTGTCATCATCACCGCAGTTGTAATAACACTGACATACGGGCGCACTACACAATAGTCCGGGCCGTTTAAGACGACTTGGAAAAAACCGAAATTTAAAGTGTTTCTGTTATAGGCAAACTCGATTGTGCATGATGACGATAACCATGAGATTGGGGTATGATTAGTAGTAAATGCTGACACTATGAAGCTGTCTGAATTAGCCAATGATGACATATAGTGACAGAGTAATGACTAATCATAATGTAATTTGCTGAATCATTTCTTATTCATTTTTCTATTTGAGCGGTCAATACCATTGCCTTAGCCATGAGAGTTGCCATCGCCTTTGCACGCACTAAACAAAATACACTTTTTAGAATAAGAAACTATCGAGCTCAACTCTTGTAATTTCCAGAGAGCGTTTTGTTTTTGATTCGCTGTTGGTGCTGCAATGCGTGGGCTTTCAATGAAATGCATCATGTACACACGACTCTGAGAACATCGGGATTTAAGACATATGCCACCAACCAAAACTCCGTTTTTTTGTCTCCGTCGTCGAATCTCTCATTCACTCGCTACCACTATTCACATCCACTCAACTCCCCACTTATTTCACAAGCCTAGTTAGCAAATCTCAACTACCTCCGCCATTTTTCATTTGGAACGAGCCGAAATATTGCACATATTGGAATCAAAGGCTCAAGATTGCAGTTTTCTTTCAATTAAATCTAGCTTCCACCACTTTTTGACTGATTGTGTATGTATGCGATCTGTACATTATAGACGCACGAATATGTGAATATGTATACGTATATCTATCTGTATTCGGGTGTTTGATCGTCTCTATCAAATATTTTTTTGGCCATTATATTTTGATTACATGCTAACCAATGATATTTATGTTCCAGAATTGCCTTGTAACTTTTAATGACCAGCACCTCTGTTTCAAAAAGCGAACAACATAATCTTTTTCATCACCATCATCATCATTATTCCTATTTATACAACCACAATTGAGTCTCAAATCAAACCAGCTTTCACATCTTGTTCCTAAGCGACGCTTTCAACACAACATTCTCGCTTATCCAGCAATAAATCAACAATACTGGTTGACCAAACACACAGATCACTCTTTTCGACAAACAATAACACCTTCATTAGCAGCAATAGCTTTGATTCCAACATGTACTCTGATCATGATGGGGAAATGTTCCAATTTGTAGCAGGCGACAATGTTGAGTTTGAGTACTCAGGTAGCATGCCGCTGCAACCAAATTCTTCATCAATGAGCAAAAATACACAGCCATCATCTTCAACGCCAAATGCCGCCAAAAAGAAGAAAAAGGGAAAGAAGAAACTCAAATCAAACACTGCTGCTGCTGACAGCTTGCAAGAACAAAACGTGTCTCAGGAAATTGAATCATTCACGACTTCTATTCCAGGCGCTGTTGAAGATCGCGACAATCAAGATGCCAACGAAAATGCCCAGCTAAACGTCGATGGCACCGAAAAACTACCAGAAGTGTATAACTCTATCGAGTTTCTGTACTCTGAAAAAGATAATTTAACGGCAGCCGAAAATGATGCTGTTACTTCTCAGGCTCTGAGTCAACTGGCCCTGGAGTCGGCAAAATTAATGGGCTACAACGTTAACGAGGTAACGCTAAATAAATCGGCAGAAGCAATAGCCAGACACGCAAGTTTGGCGTTTGAAAAGGCACATAGCAAAAGCAGTGGATCAGTTACAGCAACTACTGGTACCGGTGCTGGAGTATCTTCAGGAACAAAGCAGGGCTCCACCGTCTCTTTACGGGATATGGGTATTAGCAAAGAATATATTCAACAAAAAATATTAGAGCGAATTCGTCAACTGTACACTCCAGAACAACTCGAATCTCTTCATGCTGAATTAAAACGTCGCAATGAGCTCCCCAGTTCACAATCGGTAACACCAAAAAACGAAGAAGTACTATCGAGCTCAAATCCAAATTTACCAGCAATCGCGTCGAATCCACTGATGAAAATCCACATGGAGAATATCAATTCTCAATCAACGAGGGAAGGCCAAGAACCTGACCTAAACCAGGGATCGAGTATTTCAATAGAATTAACTGAGGAACACCAAATTCCATTAAATGCCACACAATCTCCCTCCTCTAGTCCACGTATACAAAATGATCCACAACTAATGCAGCAACAAAACCGTCACCAATACCAACATCTACATCAACAGCAGCACCAACACTCCCACCAACACTCCCACCAACACTCCCACCAACACTCGCATCAACACTCGCATCAACATCAACATCAGCATCAACACCAGCATCAACATCAATATCAAAATCAGGACAACTACGAAAAATCCAAAATTAATGATATGGATCAGCAGGCTGTTTTAGAATCTGACAATTTAAAAGTGTCTGAAGAACTAATGAAAAAGCCCGTCAGATGCACTCAGCATTCTTCATCGCATCCACAATCTGCCAGCTCCTCTTCGTCCCGTATGCCATCGTATCAGCATCAACACGAACAAACGCCACATGAACCAAAAGAACCCAGACAATCTAAATTCGGAGACGACAAAATCTGGAACACAAGCTCGACCGAAGAACGTCAAAGAATTCATCAGTTTTGGCTCAGTTTGAGTGATGAGGAGCGAAGAAATCTTGTCATGATCGACAAAGACACAGTAATGGAGAAAATGCGAGAGCAAAAGCGATCAAACTGTAACTGCAGTGTTTGTGGTCGTAAGCGTATGGCTATTGAAGAACTCGAATCTCTCTACGAAGCTTACAACGATACCAAGTCTTCTACCGATGATAACAACTCTTTGCAAACTAGACGTTCTGAACTGTTCAACTTTGGCAACACTTTGACTATCAAAGACGGAATTTTGACAGTGGCAGAGGACTTGCTGAAAAACGATGGCAAAAAATTCATTGACATGATGGAAAATCTTGCTGAAAAACGTATGCGACGAGAGGAAGAAATTGCTATGGCAGCCGATTATATTTGGGATGGCACTGAAGGCGAATACGATGAAGACAATCTTACATCAGACGAAGTCGAATACGACGATGAAGACGATGAAGATGATGAGGATGATTATGAGGAAACTGCGGGAACTGAAGAAGACCGGTGGGCCGAAAGTAAACGATTACTACAAATATTTGCTGCAAAGATGTTTGAGCAGCGAGTGATGGCTGCCTATCGTGAACAAGTTGCCAATGAAAGACAAAAGAAGTTTCTCGAAGAGCTAGAAGAAGAAGACCGGTTGAAGGAAGAACGTGAAGCCAAGAAACAGCGAGATCGTGAGAAGAAGCGAGACAAGAAACGGCAATTAAAGCTCGCTAAGGAAGAGGAGCGCGCACGTAAAGAAGCCGAGAAAGCTGAAGCCGAAGCGTTACGAAAAGCTCAACAAGCCGAAAAGCTGGAAGAGCAGCGTCGCAAAAAGTTGGAGTTGAAGCAAAAAAAGGAGACTGAAAAGAAGCATCAGGAAGAAGAAAGGCGGAAACAAGCTGAAGAGGAGAAGCAGCGTGATATTGAGAAGAAGCTGGAGAAAGAGCGTAAGCTGCAGCAAGATATGAAAGCAATTGAAAATGCTAAGCAACAGGCTGAAGATGCTGCTGGGCAAGAAAGTTTGAACAAGGAACAGCTTGAACAGAAGGAAACAGAACAAGCCAAGAAAGAAACAGAAGACGCGCGAAAGGATTTGTCAAAGCGGAAGCAAGAGCACCAGAAGCAGCTGTTGCAAAGGTTACAGCAACACTCTGATGACGCCGGTCCTAACGGTATCAAGAACTCAGAGACTTTGAGATCAACAACATTGCGTAGAGCAGATCCTGTTTTGCTTGCTTCTCTTCAGCAACCTCTACAACAACAGCAAAACTTTTCAATACAAGATCAGCTTTTCAATCCCCAAATCAATGGAAACAGCTCGTGGTCGGTTTCGCCTAACACCACGCCTGCAGCCATTGGTATGATTTCTGAGTTGCAAAACTCACGGGTCTCGGCGTCGCACCCTCCAGTTGAAACTTCTGCAGCAACAGCCTCGCGCGGAATCTCGCCGCTTTACCAGCCTGATATCGGCGGACTGATCCGGTCGCCTACAATGACAGAAGGGACCGCTGTGCAGTCACCACCTGGTCATAGGCGTTCTTCATTAGCTCCAATCCAGAGACCTGTTAGTGGTATTGAAGTTGATTCAAAGGTCTCAGGAACTGCAGCACCGACTCAGGACTCAACTGAGAAGCATTTAGGCTCGAAGGCATTATTAGCTGATGATGAAGATGACGAGCTGCTACCAGTCAATACATTGGCCAGTCCGAGATCGATTTCATTTTCTTCAGGTGCGGGGAAGACCCGAAATAACTCATTGTTTGGTAGCACAAGCATTGATCCGTTTGGAATTGGAAGTAGCGGTAGCACGAGTGGGTGGAATCCATTGCTGGGCTCGACTCGTCGAGGCAGTATGTGGTCTACAACTAGTGATGCCACTGTTCAATCATCGCTCGTAAATGATTCAGGTGCCAACTACGGAATCACTGTCGAAATGTTACAGCACGCAACCGTGCGCGCGTATCAACACCTAGCACTACGCTCGGCTGACGGGTATGTTCCAGCCCACGTCCTTTATAGAGCTACAATAAGTACGTTGCCAAATGGAGAGATGATGAATCTGCAGGAGTTTTATTCTCTTTTGACTCATTCACCGGTTGTTCATTCGCAGAGTACGGGTGCGCCAGTGGGAGTAATACAGTTGATTCGCGATGCATTTGGACTGGTGACTCAGGTCAAATACGTTGAGACACCTAAACCGCCACAAATTCCGTTGCCATTGACCCCAAATCTACGGCCTCGTTATGTTCAGCCGCAGCAACAGGTTCAATTTCAAAATCAACAGCCTGGTTGTATTCCATCACAGCCACCAATACCGGCACAGTTGATGCAGGCGCAATCCATGCCAACGCAACCACTACAGCAGCCACAACACCAACGGTTTATGTTTGCTCAACCATCGAATTTCCAAGCCCCAGACATGTCTGTTCCAATGAACGGTACGCATAACTTCTGAGTTATAATTAAGATGTCAAGTCTGCCGTTTTACGTTTGTTCGTGAATATCGAGATTCATATATTGCTTTCACAAAATTTCAGTTCATGAGTTTCCGTCTGATTATCGTGTTATTTGCTGTTTTTTTACATCATAACTACTGTTATAACTATTTTGAATATTATTAGGATTTCTTTATCTGATTTGGTAAAATACTTTTCATTAGAGAATTTGGTCAAGTTTTGTTTGTTTTTGTAATTTTTGTATTCAAAATGAAGTTATGGGTGGTTTTGAAAGACAAGTTATGGTTACATTTTCCAGATGAGTGTCTACAATAGTTTGATAACGTAAAAGGTTAAGTGGGTAGCTAAGCTCAACGATAAGTTTTGATGAAAATCACAGTGTACAGTATATTATAGAATGTCTTGTTCGTAATAGAGGTTGCCTCATGTATTACTTGATCGGCACTTTTCATTTCACTGTGTCTGTAGATCAGATGTTTATCACGAAAAATTCATTTCCCAAACTTTAGCAATGATCTTCAATCCCATAATCAAGCTTTTACTGGTGATACATATTATTGCATACGAGAGCGTGAGAACCTATCTTGAGAGAAATGTAGATCAGGCATTGATAATCATCCGAAAACAGATATCACTGTGTGTGCCAAGTTCTGACCATAGATCTGTGAATACACTTGTGCTTACCATGAATGTATTGCAAAGGATATTTTACTTTGAAATTGAAGCTTTTACTAATGACTTGGTATTTTGATATTTTTGAGAGCCGAAATTGCTAATTTTTCCGTGGCTGATGGAGCAAACTGCATCATCAGTGCTCACATAACATACTTAAGCGAGGATCTAGTACCAGTAGATTCACTCATTTTTTGTTTTGCCAAGTGGAGCCTTGAAAGCATCTGGGTGTGTAATTCAATTTACTAAAATGTACGTACTGGCAGTTCATACGAAATGTGGGTATTGGCGAATACACAACAAAGGTAGTTTTTGTGTGGTAGTGGGCGCGAAGTAGTTTTGAATGTAAACCAACGGGCTAGATGAGTTTGGTTGGCAATTACACATTGATCGAGAAGCATTAAATCAAATCGAACGACGTGTCACTCGTCATTGGTTGTCATTAAATTAATTTCGAATGCTTTATAGATGAAATCGTGATCATTTTCCGGTTCATCTGACAAACCCACAGTGTATAGCCATTCCAATAGGAGCTTGTCTATTGTTTTTCTCTATGAAGAAACCTCATCTACAATGCTGCTAGTTTACGATGATGATGTACCAAAAGATATCAGATGTCCGGAATCATAAGCTCATCATTGGCCCCACGTAACTTAAAGTGCCCCAATGGTGGCGACGATTGCATTTCGACAAGTTCAATGCATCAATCCATAAATTGGCGCTATTGGCCCGGCTGAACTTCTGTTATCGATAGCTACGTACACACCTTAGCCCGCCATTAACTAACAAGCCACCTCGAAATGTGTAGACGAATTAATGGATTCGTCAACGGGTCCGAAACTTGTTTTGGGCGCACGTCTGCACGGCTTGAACAATCAGACAAAACACTTGGTGCAGGTGTGTTTCGGACCACAGTCATCGCGCTGCTGATCCGTTGTCTGGTCGGACATCGCTAACCCACTGGCCTCTTTCTCCCAGTTCTTGGTGTTCTCGATGCTCGCCGGGGTTTCGGCGTCTCCAAGCTTGTGTACATACAATTGCACCCGAATAAACACAGACGGGTCCTCAAGACCAGGCGAACGCACTGAGGTTCCGATACATTTTTATTGGATACCGATTCAAAGTCCAATCTGCTATGCGCAAATCCACGTACATTTGCATGTACAAATAAACCCACAAAGACATATTAATCATCTCTGCCCCTTTGCAAAAGGCTGTTTAGCTTTCAACTTTTTTTTTCCTTTGATCATTTTATTTTTTCTTCTATTTTTTTTTCTACCTTCCCCTTATCCTTCTTCTCTTCCTGCTTCTTGTTCTCCCCTCTGATTTCTCACCATTCTTTCTACTATCTTGTGTCCTGCCATTTGGGGTTTGCATCCATTGCCGCTATTGTACTGAAATTACTTCCCCCATCGAACCGTTGGCCCGCACTGCTTTCACTACCACGCTTCGCGACAACTCTTCATTTCGACAATAGCTTTTACTTGTCGAGCTACCGCCACACAGGTCTTGGAAACGAGCTCTTGTAATCTTACTCCACTGGCATTATCACCACAATTATTGTTTTTGCGATTACACCATCTCTTTTCTTTTTTCAACGACCGCATCTAATCTAGCTCCGCTTAATTTTATATATTACCATTCGTATCGATATCTTTTCAAAAACCAACCGAGCTCGCATTTCTCTAATTTTTTCGTAATCCATCCTACTCTTTAATAGCATACTTCAGCAATGAGTGTAAGCGATGGTCCACCAGTTGCTGCGGCGTTTGCCTCCAACTCACAACCTAAGTTGTCTTCGTCGCTATTCCAGATCGCCGCCTCCATGAGAGATCGACTTGAAGATGTTCCGGGGATCCCGCCCTTTCTCGATATGTGCATTACTGGAAACATCTCTTACGACCTCTCATCGCCAAGCAATAGTGATGGCTCTGCATCTGCCACTAGTCCGACAGCATTAGTATCCAACAACTCTCAACTCTCCGATTCGTCAAACTTTCAAAACATACACTCGCAAAGCTCGCCGAATATCAGTGCCATAAACAGAAACTCGACTGGAAGCCAGGAGTCCGGCAGAGGCTTCCTTATAGAAAGATCAAGCTCCAGTTTAGCGCTTGCAAACTCGACAGTCACGCCGCTGGGCAGAAAAATCGATCCAGTTACTCATTTGTGGCAGTTTTTTAGACTTGGTTCGTCGTTATGTGCGTTGTTCAATGCTTTGCAACCCCAATCACCACTCAAAGTCAATGTCACGGCCGACGTGAAAACATGCAAACGAAGCGTGTATGATTTTGTACAAGGCTGTAAATCAGAATTAGGGTACTCTGACGACGAGCTGTTTACTATTTCAAATGTATACTCAGATAACACCACAGATTTATTAAAGGTCGTTAGAACGGTTATGCTGTTACTAGACACCCTGGAAGAAAGGAATTTGGTCACCCATACAAATAAGAAACCGCGTGAGCCCTTTGTGCCAAAAGACAAGCGTGACAAAGTGGTTGAAGAGATCCTACTTACTGAAAGAAAGTATGTGCATGATTTGGAAACGTTGTTGGGATTTCAATCTGAACTTCAGGCCTCGGGTGTGTTGAGTGCGGACACTTTGCATTTGCTATTCCCGACGCTTAATGTACTTATTGATTTTCAGCGGCGGTTCTTGATCGGCATTGAATATCACGCCCAGTTGCCGCCAACTGACCAGTTTATTGGGACGGTATTTCTGAATTTTGCTGAAGGTTTTGATGTCTACGAAGGGTTTGCACATTCGCAGAAAACAGCGGCAGATATTGCTATTGCAGAATCTGCAAAGCTGGCGCTCTTGTCTCATGTGGTAGATCCCACTTACGAACTCCATAGCTACCTAATTAAGCCGATTCAGCGAATCTGCAAATACCCGTTACTTCTACGCGAGCTCATCAAGTATACCCCCGAGACCTGGTCAAGTTACTCTGATTTGGTCGGCGCTTTAGAAGTGATGAAGCAGATTGCGCATAATGTGAATGAAACCCAGCGACGGGTCGACAACGACATGACGGTGCGAGAGCTGAATGAAAAACTGGTTGACTGGAAGGGCCACAATATTGAAGATTTTGGCCAGTTGATACATGATGGTCAGTTTCCGGTGGTAAAGCCCGGTAGTGAGCGACTTTATCATTTGTACCTGTTTGAAAATATCATTTTGTGTTGCAAGGAATATACTCCAGCTAAAAAGTCTATGGCGCTGACTACCAAAAGATCAAAAAATCAAAAGTCTGGGATGTTGGTTTTAAAAGGAAGGATCTACATGGCTTTTATCACACATGTTTCGACTACTGAAAAAAACGGGCATTTACTTCACATTGCATGGGGCAAGCATGCTAATGATTCCGGATTTTTTGACATCAAGTTTAGAAACGACGAGCTGTTGAAGCAGTGGGAAAGCACTATCAAACAGATGGCTGCTAGATATGATCTGACAAACAACGATCCAAACAATCCGAAAAATCCGAAGAATCCAAACACTGCCAACAATAACAGTGCGAGCAGCAGCAACAACGCTCTTTCAGCAACTCCGCTGGTCAACGGCACTTCCTATGAGGAAGGTTCAGATGATGAGACTTATGAAATGTCTGTGCAGCCTAGTCAAGATTCTTTCCAAGACGATGAACAAACTACGCATAACGTTAACCTGGCTACGAATCATTTATCTTACCCCGCCGACTCAGCTACAATGGATAAATATGGATTTGGGTACCAGCAGCAGATTTCATCGCTCACAGAGAACGTTGGTTCGGTTCGCCTTAGCAGTAATTCTATCCATTCTGATGGAGTCATACCTAATTCGCCGCTTTACAACACTCGGACTGCCGGTTCTCGTAAGCCTTCTCACATGTCTGATAGTCATGCGATGGTACCACCGAGTCCGCTCAGTAGTCGAGCACGGTCTGCTAGTGTGCCCACTGCGCAAACCTTTGTCAATAGTGCTACCAGTACCCCTCCGCCAGTTCCAGAAGTTCCGGAAGTCTCAGAGGTCTCAGAAGTCTCAGAAGTTCCAGAAGTCTCAGAAAGCCCCGAGGATCCAGAAGTCTCAGAAGCTTCAGAAGTCCCAGAAGTTCCGGAAGTATCAGACGCTCCAGAAGTTCCAGAAACACCAAACGCTCCAGAAGTTCCAGAAGTACCAGACACTTCAGAAATTCTAGAAGCTCCAGAAGCTCTAGAAGCTCCAGAATTTCCAGAATCTTCGGAATCTCCAGAAGTCTCGGAAGTCTCGGAAGTTCCAGAAGCCCCAGAAGCTCCAGAAGCTCCAGAAGCTCCAGAAGTTCCGCAAAATACTTCGTTTAGCGAAGTGAGCGAGGACGAAACATTAGTTCGTAACTCAGAACTTACCGAGATCGCTTCTCCAACATCAGAGCATTTTCCTAGCGAACAAGAAGACGGCTTTGGCACTATGCGATCGACGGCGTCGTCGTTTGCACCGTCGACCCCAACCACCACTGCGCCAGCATCAATCCCGACGGGACATGCCAGTCTTACAGCCAGTATCAACACTGCATCTACACTGGCTACCGCCAAGTCCAAACAGTTGAAGGTAAGACTAAACTTTTTGGAAGACACGTTTTTGCTGATTGTGCCGAACAACGTGAACTACCCGACGTTACTTGAGCGCGTCGAGCGCAAAATCCGGCTATGTGGTAAGCAGACGCCGTCGCCGCTACGGATCAAGTATAAAGACGAGGACGAGGACTTTGTGACCATGCATAGCGATGAAGACATTATTATGGCGTTGGAGTATGCGAATGGCGAGGCTGAATTTAAGAGCAAAGCGCTGCCGGATTTGACGATCTGGGCGGCATAGTTATGGACGATATATAAATTTTTTTTTGTTTGTTTCAAGTGCATTTTGGTTCCGAAATCTCATTACAATGATACAATATAGGGATTGAGGAAAAAGTTATATACAAAAGTATTAGCATTTTATTATTTTTTTTTGGTGAATTTCTTGATTCGAGATGTTGTGGCGGATTTTGTTTTGGCGTGGCGACGTTTGTGTGTAGGACTGAATCTGTAAAAGGACGGTAATGGCCTTACCCTTGAAATGTGTGGGGCCTTTAGGTGTTGAGCTTGGGTTCGATATAGTGTAGTTAAGCCTGTGATTGGCTTAATCGGAGTGAAAAATGAGTGTTTATACTGAAAACCAAAAGATGGGTGGGAAAATGAAAATTAGAGAGTTAATAGTCGATAGAAGGGAACAGGAATATCTAAAAAGTTTACAAAAGAGAAACAGGAAATGTATATAGTGGGTGTGTACAAGAAAAGTTTTGTGACAGGTCGATATGGAAATTAGTGTACTGAGCTTTTAGCAGGAGGGTTTTGGAAAGATGTAAAGATTTGAGCGTACATCGGGATGGTGGAATAACAGGCTGAGAAGGAGCGGGAAAAAAAAACAGTAGAGTGGAGTTTTTATTGTTTTTTTGTTTGTTGAATGTTTTGAATCAGTGGATTCTAGCGAAATCGCGGTGGGAAAAACAAGAGCAATTGTGAATGAAGATTGGCCAAAGAATGTTTGAATGATTGGTCTACTTGTACATTGAAAAAACAGCAGTTTTATGAATTAGTGTACACTTCAAAGTCACCGACGTTATAATTTTTTTGTGTCCCTCCGCTTAGATAGACCACTGATAAGAATGAGTACAGCGGTGGGTTGCTTCTGTACAGATCTAAAATATCACTCAGTACCCAGTGCAGTGTCCAGAACATCAACCGGTTTTGAAAAAATGTAGTGGAAACCGTCACAACGCAAGTCAATTGGGATAGATGGAGTCGTAGAGCCCGTAGGAAGCTAGAATGAAGTGGACAAAGTACGCTAATAGAGAACCTTATCTCGTAAACTTCCATCAAGATCTTTTTTATTAATCTTCAACCGATTAAAAGACAGGATCATTGGGCCATTGAAAATAATCAAACACTGATGAATTAAAAAATATTAGAAACTGGTATACATACAAATATACAAAAAAAGAAGAACAACAATCAAACAAACATAGAGATAAACTGTCCATCATGACACAAGAGCAGACCATCAACAAAGTAAAATAAAAAAATAAGGAATAGAGAGTGTAGGGAACTAAAATAAAAATAAGAATAAAAAGCTAGGTCTTGATATCAAAAAAAAAAAAAAACATTTCTGAGCTCGCAATAGAAGACGATCAGAGATATATGTATGATCTCGTCTGCCCACCCACATAAAAGCTCTTGATTGTACTCCAAACACAACAAGACCAAAAAGCTCAAATCACAAACCTAGCTACACGCCAGTCTGCACTTTGACCTCGACATCGCCCCGGCAATGCAAGCACTTGACCGCACCGCCGCGATCCAGAGCCTGCTTCTTCATCGCGAGCCACTCGCCCTTGGCAGGGATCCGGCCGCAGTCCGAATTCAAGCACCGCGCGCTTGTCTTTTTGTACCGCAGCCCGCACGAGTTGCACAGCTGCCCGGCGGAGGCTGACCAGCTGGGCCGCCAGCAAGGACTCTGCTCGGAGTTGCACGAGATGCATCTGCGACGAGTGCCAGTGGGCATGGATGGGTGGGTGTGGTTTTGCGAGCATACGAGCAGAGGGGTGGTCACGGAGGAGGAGGAGGGTGGAATGGGCGGGGCTGAGACGACAAAGGTCGGGATCGAGGTTGATGAATTGACTGTCCGAAGACTGGCGAGTTGCGCGGCAGCAGCAGAGGAAGACATCGCGACGGGCGACGTGGAGGACGGCGGCGAGCTTGGCGGAGAAGGAGGGTGCGCTGCTGCTCTGTTTGCACCTGGCCCCTTGACGACCGCCGGTGCAACATTGATTGAGGACGGCGACAGAGGAGGCGACTTTGTAGACCGTGGTGGAGACGGGAGGCCTGCTTTGATATTTGTATCATGGCCCGATCCAGTTGTTGTATCTGCGTGGATTGTTGATGCCCGAGGTGGCTTGGAGTGTGCGTACGGGTGAGCCGTGGAGCTCGATGTGCTGGGCTGTGTATGAGAAGGAAACAAAGAAGAGAAGGAATTGTAGATGCTGTTGGCGAGACTGGAAGTAGGCAGAGACTGAAACGTGCTTGCAGCCGTGAACGAGGACGACGACGACGGCGATGCAAGATCGGATTGGAGCAGCAACTCTAATTCTTTAGGATGGTGTTTTTTCAGCCAATGCTCGACCTGGGGCCGCCAACACGCTCGATTGGGCGCGGTATCCGAGAACAGCACGGAGTATTTGGGCATTGCTTTGTTTTTCTGGGATACGAGTGTGTGAAACCGTAGGGAAAACAAGAGAACAACAGGAAATAAAAATAAAAAAGAGGGAAAATGGGTGGTACGAAATAGAGGAGAATAGAGTATCAAACGAAGGAAAAAATTGGGAAACAAGGAAAAACTGAAAAAAAAAAAACAAAAAAAAAACAATGAAATATCAAAATTCAAATGGCGATTGAATTGGGGAAGGAAAAGTCGCGGCAGGTCAAGAACAGGTAAACCCCGAGATCTGTTAAAAATGGCGAGTTTGTGATGTGTAGAACAGAAGGGTTCTTTTGGAAGATTGCGTTTATATCTGGTGAGCGACCTGATCAATGTGTATAATATTATAAAGACGTTTGTGATCCAGTCAGATATATAATAGCGGACAAGTCAATTCGAGCAATACACTCTGTGTGAATTAAACAGTATCGAAGTCAAAAGTGTTCTCAAAGGAGAAGTAGAAGCTAATTGATTAGAAGAAAAAGAGGATTTTTCAAGTGTACAGAAAAGTGGTGATCAGAAAAAGACAAGAAAACAGACAATCAAAACAGAGTATTTTGAACTAAAATCAAATGCGTAATAACCACCAGACAAGACCTAAATCTTGGACTTTTTCTCAACCGCTTTGTTCATATATTTTATACAAGCAGCAACGCTTGCAACTATCATGAACGGTACCCGGATCTGAACAAGTGCACTCGGCACTGCTCATCGGTCTCAGCACCGGACCCTTCTTTGTCCTTTTCTGTATCGTTCATGACCCTCCAGAACCCGCGCATGTGGTCCTGATAAGGTGATTCCGGGTGATTGGTGACCACTCGCTGAGGTCCCGCCCTCTCTTTCTTCTCTCTCCCTCGGACCCTGTCTGCCACTCGGTGCTTCTCGGGTCTCTTGATCCTTCACCCGCTTGTCTTTAATCGATACCCGTGTTCCAAAGAATCATTTCGTAGGTTTTCCTTTTTGTCCCTTCTTCTCTGAGGCATTCTCAAACCCTGCGCTCCAAAGACCCGTCATCTCCCTTTCCCATCTGTCTCTCTTTGCCTTCTTCTTTGGATGATTGAGTCCGCACCATCTGATAATCATCTTCACCGTTTCACGATTGAAGGATCTTTTTCAGGGTTTCAAGTTTTTCTCAAATCAAACAAACCCTTTCTGGATTATCTATTTTTTCACGTTTTCTAATCAGTTCCAAAGACTCTGGCTACACTTTCACAAATCCACCCTTCTTCGTAGTCTTCTCCTTAAAATGTAACCTCTATACCACTCTCATAACTGCTTTAAGCCTTAATCACCATTCAACCTTTCCTGTTCATGTATCCCACTTCTTCCTGGAATCACGTACATCCACTTTACCATAATATCTGCCTCTGCTTATTCACTTCTTCTCTGCCAGAATCTCTCCAATGTTATCACTCGCCTTGACATTCACACATACCCGCCGCAACCATACATTCACCACGTTTCCACACTTATGCCTTTAAATCGCTGATTTTCTTGGAACCTCTGCCCTTTGCTCAAACGTGGGGCCCTTGATTGCGTCACAACCGCTGTACATTCTTTAAACTCACACACACAATTGTACATCAAGAAAAGGTTGTGTATTCCTATTTGGGGTTATTTCCTTGTTTGGATTAAAAGCACCCATTTCGGGTAACCTCGTGAGTGATAAGAACAAAACCTTATTTGGGTAATACTACAAGAGAGAAATGAGTTATTACTTGTTACTTATCATATATAATTCCCAGATCGGGGTCTGGATCGTTAAAGATCTTCAAAACATGAATCCAAAGTCATCAGGGTTCAAATCACCATTACCTGTGATTCCACCGTCATTTGTATCAGCACCGGTACTATCACCACCATTTCCAAGACCATCATCAAACGATGTAGTCCCATTAGAACCAGCATTGTTGTTACCAGTCGCGGACGGCGGCGCTCCGTTATCCTCCGGGATATACTTCCGCAAATCATCCTGGACTCTTTGAATGCTATCGCCTTGGAAATTAATACTCCGGATCAAATCGTCTATATCCGATTGCTGCTGCTCGGCGCTAGGGGCGTCCCAATCAAACGTAGTGCCTAACTCGTCGTCGGGCGCAGACATACTAGGCATCGCCAGGCTAGTGTCAGAGGGCACGGCAGCAGCAGTTGAGGTCGGCGTTGACAGGTCTAGATCGCCAGCCGTGTGAGGATGGAGTAGCAGATCTGTAGTGCCGGGCATGCTTGCAGATGGTGTCTCGGGGAGCAAAAAGTCGTTGCTATTGTTGTTGTTGGTAGTGGTAGAAGCTGTTGACGCTGGTCCCGGGTTAGATAAAATATCAGATGTCCCCATTTGCAGTCCTGTGTCCGGATGCTGTGACAGGATCAGGTCCTGGTTAGCAGGAGAGTCCTGTGTCAGGTACTCTGGTTGGAACTGCACTCTGCCATTGCCAATGTTTGCATCTGAAGTGATATCAGGCGTGGGAACTTCACCAACTGGAGTCTCAATATCACTGATATGTGAATTGTTCTGAGGAGTCATTGATGTAAACACCGGCGCAATACGGTCATCGTTGGACGTGGGAATCGTCGAGATCCGACTGCTTTGGCCATACCCAGTATCCGCATCTTTGGGAAGCAACAGCCGTTGATTATTGATATTCACCATACTTCCAGGACCCGGCCCCGGCATCGTGCTAGAACCGCCCGGCCCTTTATTTGCAATATTCATGATATGATCAGTAACATACTTGCCCTGTCCATTCCCAATAAACGTAGCAAGCAGTCTCAAAATCTTTTCAAACGTTTCCGAATGCGCTTTGTGACGCTCTCTTGACTCGTAACATTCTCGCCACAGCTGCTCATTGTCTTTCTTGATCCTATCCAGCTCTTTGGCAATTCCCATTTGGTTCGCCTTGATCTTGTCAAGCTCGTCCATGATCTTGCCGATCTCGCCAGACCCGCTGCCTGCGTTGCTACCCAGCTTGACCATTGACGAAACGTTATGCGAGTTTTCCCCTGAATCCGTGTTGCGGTGCCGGATAATCTTGTCTAGTAGCTCTTCATGCCCGCGCACGAAATACGGCGATTTGAATTCATGCACCTCCTCGCCCTCTAAGCACCCCTGCGTCACGTCCTGCACTTTGTGCCAGCCATAAAGATTCAGCTGTCGCACAAACGAAGAATAGTTGTTGTGCTTGAAGTATTTGGGCAGCACAACGTTTTCAAACTGTTTCTTGTCAATCACCTTCACAGAATCGCCTTCGTCTGACCAGCGGATATAGTCCCAATTGGCCTTGTCATTGACCATGGCCCACAGCTTCAGAATGAAGGCTGGCCGTTTCGTGGGCCCGGCTGGCTTTTGTTTTTTTGTGCTGGGCTCTGAGTCGGTAGCCGGCTTGTCGCGAGGTTCTTCGCCAGCCGTGATTCGTTTCAGCGGGCGCATTGGAAGCTGCATAGGCGCGGTTGCTGTAGCTGTTGACGAGTTCGAGCTGAGGTTCGGGAACACGTCCGGGCCCCATGCGTATTCCTGAGCTAGATCTTCTAGTCTTCTTTTTAAATGGTGATTCGAAGTCGAGTCTTTATCACTAGACCCAATTTGAAAATCATTGTTTCCGTCGGATGGGTTCCACATTATGTCGTTGTTTGAGAAGATACCAAGCAGCGAATTGCCAATGTCAATGTAATGGTGGTCCAAAAAAGAAAAAGAGAAAAGCAATTGAGCAGTTGTAATTGAATTAAAAAAAGAATCAAAGCAAATGCGTTGATACAGTAGTGAATAGAATAAGGAAAAGGTGTAAACAGCTAGAGGGAGAGGTGGGAATCGAAAAGAGAGAAAAATACAGAATGTGCCGCAATGTTGTTCAGACCTTATGTATGTGCACTTACATTGCCTTGTCAAGTGTGTACACAAATACAAACTTGGCAAGGAGAATTCTAATACAAATGGCCGGGTAACGTTCAATTTGAGCTGGATCAGATCCATGTGCAACTTCCAAAATCCCTGTCTCAGCGCGTCAATTGGTCCTTTGGAGCATTCAAAGTAGTCCGCGACTCTGAAGAAGCAATGCCTTAATATTGCCGTGAAAATTGAATCATGTTCGTGCCATCGGTGCTTATAACTGGAAACGGGTCTTTAATCGACAGCCCAGCGCTAAAGGCTGATCATCATTCAATAGAACTTAGCATTTAGGATTTAACAGTTAACTGTATCACAGTTTAAATTTAGAAACTTTCATAATTCAAACATCAATCATAATAATAGTATGAGATCTTCACATAGGAACTGATGAAAAATCCAAATTCTTTGTGAACTTGTATACAAATTTTTTCAGAACGGCAATGGCTAGTTAATTGGGCATTACCAGTTTTGATTGTAATATTCGAGGTTTACGTTCCAAAATATAATGCACACCTCAGCTAGAGACATGAAAATGTAGGAATGAGGAGGAAGAATGAAGGAACAGAGATAAGATGGAAAAACGAAAATGTAAAATGACAATGATTAGAGAGCAGTTGATACTTGAAGAAGCGGTGATAATAGCTAAACGGTGACAGAGCCGCGACCAAGAAAGATTCGGAGAATACGAGTGTATACAGATGTTCACATACAAAAGTTGTTGATCAGTCAACTACACCAAATGAAGAATCCAGTCTAAACGTATTATTACAGAAATTGGTGATGAAAGGTAAGCCATTTAGAAATAGGAAAATTAACCAAATTTCATTACTTTTCAGATTTGAAAACTAGATGAAAAAATATCTTGAAAGCAAAATATATCATTCTGTAAGAATTTTAATCAACGCTAACAATAGTTTCACGTAGAAATTAACAGATATTTTCTCATCTCAAAGCAGACTTTATTCACGTCTCCGATCTAGGTGCTTATGCCTAAAATTATCGCGTTTCATTTCAGAGTTTACTTTATTTACCAAATGTCACAATCGCCATTGCATTAGAAACACTATAATCGCATAGCAAAAACATTTTTCACTGTCAAAGTCAAAAATTCGACAATATGATTGGGAAGAGTCAACGATGATGGGAGATGGGACGTTGTAAAGGCCCAATTAATCTTAATCAAGGCTATAATCTGTAATAGATCGAGTAGTAATAGATGTTCATATTTTACGTGAATAAGACAAAACTATTTCTAAAAACGTAGATTTCTACAGATCTTTATAATACTATAGAAATGGATTTCCAGGTTTCAAGTAAAGCACACACAAATAGTTGGTACAAACCTTGCTCACTAGCCTTATAGCTAAAAAGAAGTAGTAAAGTCTAAGGCTTAAGTACGACCTAATTTCTCAAATGTAACTTATGGACCGCTAGTATGGATTCATCACCTTACGAACAAGGGATATGAGCTGGAATCTCCGATTTATCAAATGTAGATGCGGTGTAGGGAGCGGGGATAATGTGTTTAAACCCTATCTATATCCGTCAACAAAAAGGCAGATTTTTGGCTTTATGCGCTGTATAAAGCTTTGTTGTAGATTCCAAACAAGACAATTGCCCATCACCTTTCCTTTAAGACTTACAATCTTTTCGATAAACCTGTTTGTTGGATCTGGTTATGCATTCAATAGGGACTCTCCTGATTCTATTGGTTCATTTGATTTCTCTTGTGACAAAATTGAACGTTTTGTTATGTCCAGTTTTGCTGATTTATCGACATAAACCATGTTTAAATCTCTTTTTGTTGTCCCACTTTGAGAAAAAGCCAGATGGTATCATTTCGATAATCCAACAGGTGAATCTAAATCCCACGCTTATTGTTTACTATTTTTTTTTTCATATCCACTATCATTGATTCCGTATCAACATGAGACTCAGTTTACCACCAGTCACACGAGCGCTTGTTGCTGCGCTGCTGGTATTGTCCGGTATCAATCTCATCCTTCGACTCAATCTTTATCGAACGCTCGTAGCGCACTACGCCGAATCAAACGCCAGCGCGACACAAGACTCCGGACCAGATTCAAAGAACTCGACGCCGCTGCAACCCGCATTTGGCGATTTGGCCATTCCATACTTGACCTGGATCGTGCCTGCGCTGTCGGTAACGTATCCGTGGACCCTGATAACAACTTCGTTTGTGGAGAACAATGTTGTCGGGCTGCTGATCACGGGCGCTACATTCCTGTTTGGCGGGAAGTACTGCGAGAGAGTTTGGAGCTCGAAGGAATTGGCGTGGTTCGTGATGATTGTGGGCTTGGTGCCTGTTATCTTTACAGCATTAATACTCACCGCCAAGTTCGCGGCGGGTTCGCAGCAGGCAAACGGATTCAATGTGCTGGTCGTCAATGGTGGAATCGCATTTCAATTGGGATTTTTGGTCGCACTGAAACAGCTGGTGCCCGAACACAGTCTTGTTTTGTTTCGCGGCCTGTTCACGATCAAAGTCAAGCATTTGGTGATGCCGGCGTTGCTGGTGTACACCGTAGTAGGCGCACTTTTCGGAATGCAGTATGCGCTGCTTGCCTGGTCCGGATTCTTCACGGCTTGGGTGTATCTTAGATTTCTAAGGGTTTCTTACGTCGATCCCATTCTTCCCGTGTCGACCGGCACTACTACTACCGAGGAATCTACTCAAAAGACAAAGATCAAGGGCGACGCTTCGGAGGTTTTCGCATTAAACACATTTTTCTACCCAGAACCCCTTAGAGAATCCGTGCATGCATTCTCTAGATACTCTTTCAAGGTACTGATAGCGCTCCGCGTCTGTACGCCGTTCGACAGTGAGGATATCGAGCAGAGTAACATGAGAGCGATCATGAGGGCTAGTGGAGACAACTTGGCGACTAAAAGCGCACAGACTACAAAGCTTTCGGACGCTGATGCCGAGCGCAGAAAGGCTATTGCTCTGAAGGTTTTGGAAGAACGGCTTCAAAGTATCAAATCTGACCCATAAACATTTCATACCATTTTAAATGTTTCCTTTTGAAAATATGAGACGTTGTGAAATGTTGTAAGCTGTTGATTATTTTTCGTATTTTATAATTTGCTATGAATTTTTGTCTACATAGTTGCTTTTATTAATGAATTCCATAATATTACCCAAAAAATGACGATTTTTGTTGATAGTGCAGTTCTTTGCTCGAGTTTTATAAACCTCAAACGTGTTGATTATCCATTCGTGGCTTTACCGAGCTGTTCAGTACACTCTGAAGACGATGAAACATCACATTGTTTCAAAGTCAAGACGAATCCCGCTGGTTTGTATGAAAGTCTGTTAAACTCTTTAACGTCCCAATCGGACATATATTTCAGCATGGATCCACTGCTGTAAGCCGCCAGCTCATGAGGTTCGACCAAAGCGATTTTCGACAAAAATACAGGATGCCATGTCAAAATGTGATTCAGCGCCGCGTTTTCCTTGGTCTTGAAGTTCATGTAGCTCTTTGTAATGGGATCGTTCCAGAAATCCAGCAGGGAATCAGCGAATTGATGCGAGTCTTTGTCAACGTTGGTCAAGATAAAAGAGGAACTGGCGACTCCTTCCCAATCCTGCGTGACAATCAGTTTCACTTCAGATGCGTCGTTGTGAAGGTATGTTTCCACTGGCTGAGTGGTGACTGATTTTTGTGCATTGAAGACGATTTCTCGTCCGCGCAACATTTTCTCGGACAGAACTGCGGGATCGATCAGGTTGCTGACAACGTCGTCTTCTAGTCTCATGATGAAGGAATCGGGGTGAAGGTACCAGAAGTGCTTGGCCTTGGGAAAAGCGCGAAGTGCGGCTTTCATGATGGCTAGCTTGCTCCATGTCCAAGTAGACTTTTTGAACTCCTCTCCAGATGGATCATATGCTTGATTGTAGTCTCCGCGGAAATCTACAGAGTACCGGACGTATAACCCGTACCCGTGAGTCTCGGCATATGCCTTTCTATTCTCATAAATGGTTTGCATGTATGAAGAGCTGTAAGTTTCTGGATTCATAGCCAAGACTAAAATCACTTCAGGTCCATCCGAGTTTTTGGTTGGAGAGTAATAAACAATAGAGTTCAGGTCTACATGTTCTTTCTTTTCGACTTTAGACCACAGATCAGCCAGGTCAGGTGCGATTATAGGATCGTTCGTGTATGTTATGGGTGGTAAAGATTGTGAATGATGCTTAGTAGAGGTGGTCGGGCCAAAGACCCAAGGCACGATGGTGTTGGCTGTAAATTTTGTCGCCAAATAACAAGTGTTGAGGAAAATCCAGATGCTCACGATGCCTAATAGGACTGTGGGTTTGGATATGCGTAGAAGGAAGCTGTTGAATGCGCTGTGTCTGGAAGCTGGATACTCGTGTACAGTTTTTTCGCGAGGATAGTATGGATGAGGCTCATGTCGAGTGTTTTCTGAATGAAACGACCGTGACTCGCTATCGGCTCTGTGTCTCATCATTGCGATGTATTGACAATGCTAGCGCAGTGTTACGTGCAAGCGAGCGAGTGAATAGTTAGATTATGTGAAGTAGAGAAGAAAGAGAAGAAGAAAGAGAAAGAAGAAGCAGACGATTAAATTTTCCTATAAATAATTGAGATTTAATAATAATAATATGTATGATCTGTGGAATCCAACACAAAAGTATGCTTTTATTGAAAGGAGATGATATCCACAAGATGTATCTACATGCCTGTTAGATCTAGCAAATATGCATACGCTCATGCCCGTGCCTTTGGCATCGACACGAACACGATGCCAAAACTGCATTTCGCGTATCACTGGCGGCCAATGTACAGCTCCAGTAGCATCGTGATCTCGGAGCGTGCCAGCCGAGCAGGCGTTTTTTACTCTTGACAAAAAATACTAATCAGTCGAATGTGTAAATGCAAGAAGAAAAATAAAAGTTACCATCCAGAAAAAAAAAAAAAAAAAAAAAAAAGCACAAACGAAAAACAAAACAAAAGAAAAACAATGATAAAATCAACCCCGAAAATACAAAAAAAGCGTTGAAATCTCTGTGAAATTCTAATAATCGTCTGTAGGAAAACATTTGAAGATGAATACATAATGCGGTCGCGTTGGATCCAGATGAATTCATGCAAAATGGCTGCTGATTATCAGAGATGCGTAGATTTTGAGCGAAAAATGGCTGCTGTTTCTCTTGTTTTGATGCCAACGCGCGTATACACAAACAGCGTATGTTTGTTTGGAAGCAGCAGCAGCAGCAGCAGCAGCAGCAGCATCAGTAATACAAAAGACTGCAAAAAGGCAGCTGACGCTGAGTCTAGACAAACAAAACGTTCATGGTGAGCCATTGAATCTCCGATGAGCGCTTTGTTGGTAGCATTTTCGCACCAAAAGTCAAAGATGGCGCGCGCTAACAAAACTCTGATTCCAAGCCAAGATGCAGCGGTTTGCGTTCGAGCCAACAACTCAAACAGACTTACGGGCTGTAGCTTATTAGCATCTGAAGGTATCAAATGAGTCCCTGCTTCACGCCGTTAACAAAAATATTATTGATTATTTTTTCGCGCGAGTCGTTTCGGTCCAAAATCACAACTCATTCTTTTTGATTTATCAACTCATAGGCTATGGCTCGCTTCCTGCCCTGTTTCCCTACCGCACGAGAGAGAAGGGCCAGAGGCATGCTTGCTGGCAGCCCTTTGCGTCTTAGATTGCTTAATCAAGGCAACTGAATCGGGGTGCACAAACCAATAAAAGCGCAGGGATTGGGGCTTTCCAGACCACCAAATCTAGTGCAGACCATTGCAGTCACCATGCTTTACACTTTCATGATTGAATCACTCTTCTCGATATTTGGCCGTTGAAACAGAAAAGAGTACATTTTGCACGCAGAGTGCCAGCCCAGATCAAAACTGTTTGTGCTCAAAGCTTGTTTGAATGATGTCACTGTGCCCAACTCTCGAAACAAGGCCAGATCTCCACTGCATGTGTCCAAAGTCTCTAGTTTTTGGCGTGCAACAAGAATTCGGGCAAGCAATGCACACCAAGCTCGTGTACCTGATAAGGCCGCACATCGAGTGATCAAGACAAATATTTTACCTGTTGAGATTCTAAGCACTTGGATCAGATACTCATGTTTCTATAACAGCCCATAAATATGTCCTCAACATGGTGCTTGTAGGCAAAAATATTTTGAGTTTGGACTCTCAACCACGCGTATCCATTTCGCGGCCAGATATTACATACACTGTTATGTGATGTGCCATGTAGTTCACTTGTAGCATTTTAGGCTCCTACAGAAATGGGCAAACCGTCAAATCTCCAAGTAAGCTTTATGTGAAATTCGCACATTTTTGTGTATGAACAAATGGACTTGATTCAAGTCTGAATAACGCAAACGAGAGCACAATTGTCACAAAAGTGTCTCTGCTCATTCCTATTTACAGTGGACAGCAGCCAGCCTCGTGCTCTTATCCATAAAGAGACAGATCATGTATGGTTTTGGCCGATACACAAGCGCACGGCTGAACTTGGCATTGCTGAATGTGTACACATTGAAATTTGGTGATTGGGGAACCAAACATGGCCAGGTAAGGAGCCGGAATGATTTTGGAATAAGGAGTTTTGAAGATTCGAAAACGTACTGTCGAAATTATACATCTCATGTTGTACATACTTTGTTCCGTATCAAAAATGTCATCAGTTGTCAGTTATCGTTCTTGAGGGTTCTACACAGCGGCTAGGGATCTCGTACTGCGATTATTGTAAGGGGTATAATCAAACACAATTTATTACTGAATCCATTTGTCAAATACAGAAGCCAAATTCGACATCAAAGACAAATAAAGCATTTATCGCTGTTTTCTAGAATGTAGACAAGAGTTTCAATTGCAGTTTCACTTCGTAAAACAAAAGCATCATAATGAACAACAAATTCAATTTGAATGCCGTGAAATCTACAAGTCATTTACACGCATTCGGATTTTGCACAGGTACGCCATATACACGCTCGCCACAAAAGACAATACAAAACAGACTACTCTGTGTATACACCCCAATAAGAAATCGATCAATTCGAATTCGCAATAAATATCACATGAGGATCAAACCAATTCTAAAATATCTATCAAATAAATCAAACCCCTTTTTTACATCCCAAAAACCGAAATTGAGATTACTCATAAACGTTAATTCAGGATCATGACACTAAATCACTTGGGCAGAATCATAGTCTTGTGCTTGTTTTTGTCATACAAGTAAAGCCCGTAGAACGTCAACAAGATACCAAAAAACTGAAGACCACTGATGTTTTGGCGAAAGTACAAAATGGAAAATAGAATGACAAACACTCGCTTGATCAACGACGCAATAGAGTACGAGATCGGGTTGATCAAACCAAGAATCTGAAATGCAATAAGATTTTGTGAGAAATGAGAGAATCCATTGAACAAAATATAAATGCACAACTTCAACGACAATTGAGAAATAGCCGATTTGTCCTCATGTAATAACCAAATAGGAAATGTGAAAATAAATGCCAGTGAACTACAATACACCAAGATGTTGAGCTTATCGTAGTTTGGAGCTGTTTTGTCTTCTTCCTCGGGGTTATTGTAAGTCAGGATCTTTTTGGAGTAAATGTTTTGCAGCACAAAAATAAGACACGACAGAAATGCAAAAAGAATTCCGCTAAGATTGGATTCAATTTCTCTGATGCATGTCAAGATTACTCCCGACACTAGAGGGATCAATGCAATGTAGGTTTCCCGGCTGTACTGCTTCTTGAAAACGTTTCTGTAGATCAAGATAGTCAAAAGTGGGCTCAGCGCTTTGATTGTGTGCACAAAGCTGACGGGAATCAGCGATGTGGCCTTGTGAGAGAAGATGTGTCCAAAAAGCTGGAAGAACCCCATTGGCAATGTTGTATAGAGAATGTCTTTGCTGATGATGAGTCCATCTTTACTGACCAGCCCAGGCGAATCGACAATGTTGTGGCCGACCATCATGAACGTCACCCCGAAAATGCCTGTTAATAAGAATTGGTTTAAACTCAGAAACACCGGCACTGCCATTTCGTTCAGAATCTTCTTGTTTAGAGTATTTGAGACAATACTTGATGTGTACCATGCCAGGCACAGCAACAAGATTTTGACGTCGACTGGGGCATTGAAGACCACTAACCTTTGGCGTCGAAATAGCATGACTCTATCTTTGGGTCCGTCGTTTGTGACTGAATGAAGGTTTTCACCAAAGTATTGCAACTACCTTTTCTAAGATCAACAAAGTACCGCCCAAGAGAAGGAGGAAAGAAAAAAAAGATGAAGAGAAAAGCCAAGCAAAAACGTGGTTATCAAAAAGCGACGTGTACGAAAAAAGAGCCGACTGGAAATTGCTTGAACTAAAAACATACAAAAAGACAGGTTCTTGCCAAATTTCCCGACAGCGTTGTTTGAATAATACATGTATCAGTGATGCACACACGCGTCTTTAGGCTAGCGAAAGAGTAGTGCAGAAAAACGCGCACTTTAAATTGCATTCTAAAATATCGGTTGCCGGTTCAACGACCCAACAGACTATCATAAGTGTACATTCGGGTTACAGTCGGTTTATCACTCAGTTGCGTTTTGTATAATATCCTTTTCGGTGGGGTTAGGTCTTGAAACGAAGGAGAATGACAGGTTTTGAAGTGAGTAGGGGGTTAAGGAGTACAATGGTGATGGAAAGATTGGCAGGCGTATGCCCGTTCATGAGATCGAAACAGGAGAACTAGACTGAAGTTCTGGTGGATTGAAAACTGCCAAGTTTGGATTCGGAGTGGTGTGGTTCGGCGCCTTGAAAAAGTAGACGATGGGCCTGAGAGTATAACATTGTCAACATTATTTAATATTTCGATCTGGTTTGTACAAGTTCCTTTTGCTAATCGGAACTCTTGAACGACCAACAAGAGTAATAGCTTATGTAGCTGCAAAATTGCAAGTTTGGTTATTATCAAATTTCAATAAGATTGAGCGGAACCTAGCGGGCTTCAAACTGCTTCACAAGCAGAAAGAATTCAATGTATTGTATTTCAGAAACCTACAATTGTACCTAGTACTTTGAGCATTGTCCGGCCTTAGAAATCTTGGTATTATGTGATGACGATGTACAATGTATCTGTTACTATTCCAACATCTCCTCAACACAATTCATGGTAGTCAAGCCAACGCTACATAGATTTACGACAATTGTGACAGATTGATCCAGATCACAGAGCTTACAATTCTTGAACGAAACCAGTCTAATAAATCATCTCGAGTACCCGATGTGTCTGTTTCTCGTAGTGTCAGTACTCCTCCGGTGGTTGAACTCATTCACGATTCATCGTCACCGGTATCTTACCTACTCTAAACCGAAATCAGATCAAGTGCATCGTAAAATAAGACTTGATACTTGAACATATCTGTCTTTATCAGGTCCAGGTTGTATCACTTCTGTGCAACCACCATTCATTACGATCCCATGCACAATTAAACTAGTTTCAAAATGATTGAAGTTACAGTGAACGATAGGTTTGTATTTCCCATTCTTTCCATTTGTTTGATTGCATGTCAGCAACTCTTCTAACTTCTCATTATGAAGAGTTGGAAAAAAGGTCAGAGTCAAGGTAAGTGCGAATGGCAAGTAACAACTTGTGCAACAGCTAACAAACAGAACAGTGTCTTCCCGATGATACTATTGGCGATTTTAAAAAGATTCTAGCTGCTCAGATTGGTACTCCTGCTGAAAAGATTGGTACGTATACACTTCTTCAGATTATCTGCACTTTAACTCTAACATCTTCTTTTCTGTAGTATTGAAGAAAGGATACACAACATTCAAGGACCACATTACTTTGGACGATTATGAGATTCACAATGGCATGAACTTGGAGCTCTACTACTCATAATTTCAATTGGACGTTCTTTCTCCCATCATAGCTATAGTCAAGTGCTTGTATTTATTATTTACACGGTCAATCAAATCAAGTTATGTACATTGTTTTTTTTTACATTCGTCTGTAAAGTAGTGATGTCTGATTGTCCTTAGATCTTTCATTTCTTCATGCAACCAGCTCTTCTAGCATTTTGTTTCAGCAATAAAAAGATCTTGAGAGCTTTAACCTCTCTCGGTGCTGTTTTCAACATCCCTGGCAGCCGCTGGGCTCTCCTCGTTGCCGTATTCAATGAACTCCTTGATCTTTTGAATGTAGAGATTACCGTCGACAGCAGCGCGCTTGTATCCGGTGAATGTGTGTTTCAGTAAAGGAGCAGTTTGACATGCGTAGGGCTTGAACTGTGTATAGAGTGTTAATATTATTTTTCATCACTGTGATCTAACAGTCATTTTTTGTTCCGAATGTACTTACGTCAGTGTTGGCCAAGTCGGCAGGCGCAACATAGGTTCTAACCTTCGACCAGTTGACAATGTATGTAGCGTAAGGAGTATGGTAACCGACACCCGAAGATCTGGTACCCTTGTAAAAGTTCTTGTTACCTTGCTTGGTTGTAAGAGCATGACGCTTGGAACCAGTCTTGGTTTGACCGTAGAACAAAGTACCGTCCTTGTAAGTCTTCCAAGGACGAAGCAGAAGATTGGTTCTGGTAGGTTTCATTTTGCGTGTGTTTCCAAATGAGTCGCTTTGAAGATGCTGATGCTGGTGATGTGAATCAATTTCTTGAAGTGGTTGGAGAAGTAGGCGAATGAAAAATTTTAGTGGTTCAGATTAGGTCATGTGATCAGAACAAATGAGTTTCTGATACTCCAAACATTTTTGATAGAGCATGTGTTATTTGATCCTCAACGCTTTTGCAGGCATTAGAGAGTTTCAACTAAAATAGTGTTGAAAAATATTTTCATTGCATTTTCTAATGAAGATTGATGTACATACTGATCAACGTTGGAATTAATTGTATTGACTAATAGATGTTTAATTTGGCAATTACTTGATTAATAATTCATCTGGCTATCTTTATTGCACTATTTCAATCGTTGATTCTGATCTGAAAATCTTTCATGTAATTCATTTATAATAAAGCCTTTTTTGTTGGAATTCCATATACTCATACCCAAATAAAAACAACTGCTTAGGTGTTGGTCCAATTTGCTACATTAATAAAGAGCTCGTAAAAATATTTAATTTTGGTGGTTGTTTGGGCTTTCAATGTTTCGTTTTATCTTTTAAGAATTCGATTCGTAGAGTTTCAAACTCAGTTTTTCAAGTCGATAAGCAATGCTTGCTGCTTCATTAGGGTGTTCAGTGCTATTCAATAACAATATTATGTATTTGTTCTATTCATGGAAATTCAGTAGTAGCCAAGTTTTGGCGATAAGTGTTACTGGGAAGCAATACAGAAAAACTCGGTTTGACATAAATATTTATGATAATATCGTTACACATTGTAACATAAAGACAAAGCCATCTCCTAGTGCAGCTTTAGTTTTAGCGGCTCTCAAAATCTATGAAAAACAAGTGTAAAGAAAGTAAAAAGTAATCACTGATGCTCTTATATCTGTCATGATCTGTGATAAATTAGAAAAAAGGAGATAACATATTTCACAATACTAAACTCGGCAGCCCATCCTGGTTGTTACTCTGTTGTTACTCTGTTGTTACTCTGTTGTTACTCTGTTGTTACTCTGTTGTTACTCTGTTGTCACTCTGTTGTTGGACTCCTGTTCACAGGCGTCACAAACTGCATCATCTACACTATACCACAGCTATAATTCCGATCAAAAGCTTACAGTATACACAAGCTTTCGTGTGGATCCCAAGCAAGTTGTATCCACCAAGCAGGATAAATCTGGTATCTGTCACAGTACATGTCACCTAAAATTGTTGTATTCAAATCAGTAGATGTAATACCATTGGTTCAAGTTTTTTCAGTGGCCTTGTCGGTTAAACCATCTACGAAACTTTACAAATAAAGGATCCATCTGTCGAAGTGATGCAAATCAACGGTTCAGGAAATAATCCATAGTAGTATGATGAGATCCTTGCCGTATTTGAGCAAAACGCTTCATAAGCTTCATACTGGTCAGGAAACGCATTCCTCATGGAACAGAATTTACTCGGTTACACCCGCCGACCATTTTTTTTACAGAATGAACTAGTTTTTTATCTACACCTTGTCTGTTTGTTTAAATTCAAAATCTAGATGAAAAACTAGATCATTTTGTAAAAAAAATACAAGGGGATTGGAGGGTGTAACCGAGTGAATTCTGTTCCACGAGGGATGCGTTCCTGGACCGGTATCAAGCCTATATTTGAACTTCATGATAACAAAGTACATTGTCTAGCAGAAAACGTTTGGCGGATTGGTGCCGAAGGAGCGATCACTATTTCGAGTGATTCCAAAGACAAATGGGAGGAAATATGAATTGAGCTGTCAAATGCTCTGCAAGAGTTTATTTAGACTAGTCATCTGAGACGACTAGCTGGTTATTCAGATTGTGTGAATACATATGAAATCATGGAAGAATAAATTACTCTGGAAACTGAAGAATATCGCGAGCCAAAAGCCGAAATTGTAATTTTCCTAGGTGTTTTACAGTGCCATAAAATAATAGTTAGTGCGCTTTTAAGCACAAAACAAAAAGCGGTACCTGGGCTGTACAGAAACAATAAGGGCGCCCTGCATACGGGCACGCGGGTTAGCTGGTGTACACTACTCGGGTCTTTGAATCGCACAGCGGCCCGCCGGACCCGCCATAGTCTGCCTTCAGATCCAGCTGAATCTTACTGTCTATTGATCGATGGAGTTCCGCAGTGTTAAAACACAAACAAAGACATACATCGGCTTTGAAAACAAAAGCTGATTGAATTCTGAGCCTGAAGCCGTTACCTGCGCCTTAATCATCTAGCCACGGCCCCAGAACTTTGTTCCGAGTCTTGAGTCGGAGCCTGTCGTCAGAATTGACTACGCTTCAGCACAGTATCATGAGTATCGTGTACCTCTGGGCAATAAAGCGCTGATTCAGGAATTGTCAACTGTAGATTTAATGAGCTTTTTGTTTTCTAATTTTAAGCTATGCATCCTTATTTTAGCATTTTATTTTTTTTTCTTGCTTTTTTCTGCTTCTCCATTCTCAGACATTTGATCCGTCTTTGATTCCTCCTTCTCAACTTTGCCTTTTTTGACTCGTCGTTCCTTCAGTTCGCCTTGTTTCGTTCCTTTAATATTTTAAAGCATCAAATTTTGTTTCAACATTGCTGCTGCTGCTACAACACTATCGATTGCTATTTTTTTTAAAACATAATCACCCCGTCTTAATCTCGCAAATTCATCTGCAATTGTCTCAAGACTTTTACTTCTTGTTTTGCTCTTCTTCCAAATCCACTTTATCAACATCTCGAATACTCTATTTTTAGATGAGCAACGGGGATATCAATCACGAAAACCTTCCTGAGGAGTACTTTGACTCTTCAGCAGCGTTTTTGACATCTAAAGACTCGTACGAAATCAATCCTCCAGAATTTCTTTCAGTTCACCAACAATCAACACCCTTCGATTCACAGTCTCAACTACTGTCTCATTCAACACCCGGTTCTAACGACATCTTCAGCTATGCAGAAGCCTCCCGTGCTCAAACACGCACGCCTACAATGACAACCCCCAGCATTGCTATTACCACTTCTCCTGGCATGCTGGATCCATCATCACCTGCCAGCTTAGATAGGCCGCCCCTTGTTCATACTTACAGTTATGACAATACAGGAATCGACATGCGTCAACAACTGGGAGTCAAGGTCAAATCCTCCCCAAGAGTGCCCTATGCAAAGCACGACGTGTCCGCCGAAGCTGAAATGGGTACATCGTCGCCAAAACGTCCCAACTCGCCTGCTCGGTCTGTCTCTTCGACATCCACTTTTTCAGCCAGACAGTTTGCCAATCGCAGCAAATCGACTCTCAACCTTCTTGATCTCAGATCTAATGGTGCTTTAAAACGTCGAGAAACTGTTAGTAACCACAACTATACAGCCCGCAACTTTTCACAGCTGGTAGGTGCTACTTCTCCAAACGCCAGCCTGGGTCCAGGCTCGTCCGTTTCTGGAAATGTTTCTTCTTCAAATACCCCAACACCAGTCAGTCATACCGGATCCTCAAGCGGAAAATCATCAAAGTTTCATGCACAAGAAAAGGCTTATTTACGGAAGATCACGAGCGACACCACAGAAATGCCAATAAGATCTCTTGGCTCCGGCATTCTCTTATCTGATGTCGACTCGGATTCCGATGATGACTACGACCTTTTACCTAGAGAGGCGATGGGGCTTGGCGGCGTCGGCACCAGTTTTGACGACGAGTACACAGATAACGTCACCTCATATCCATTTTTGGAAGCTTCTTACAATCATGAAGAAATGGAAAATGACGAAAATTTACCCGAAAGGCTAGAATGGCAAGCTATGTTGGCTTCGGTTCTGACTGGTGAAGTGGTCAGGTCGGAAAAACGACGACTGAAAACTACTACGGATGTGGCGTTGAAAGAAGACGATTTATGGCTCGAAATTCGCGCCAGAATGTGTGGCAGGACTCTTGAAGCACAAAAACGCAAGATTGAAGATTTTAGGGTTGGCGTAGAAGCAAGTCTACAAGAAATCATGGACTTTAAAGTTTCTAACCCATCTGATCTTAAAAAGACTTTAGAGGAAGTCAACAAGATTCTAGTAAAACTTGAATACTGTGAGCAGCTCTGGCAGTCTACCCAAATCATGAAGTCTCATAGCACTCTGTACAGGGATCCGCTTTTCCAACGGCACGTGGAGGCATTGACAACTTGGAGCACCATCACAGAGTGGATTATGAGAGAAATTTACTTGCTTCAACTTTGGACCGGCAATGAAGCAGCAGATCCCACGCGACCTCCTGATAACGTTGGGCTGAATGCAACGCCCGTTACTAAACCAACATCTTTGGTAGATAGAGTGCTAAAACAAGAGGATCTCATGAAGGTCTTTGACATTAAAATTAAGAGAAACATTGGTCCTGTGATTGAATGTGCAAGAGAAGGTCTTACGAATTTTCAAGAAGAAATGGCAAAAATCGGTCTTCCTGTATACGTTGAAGGTTTAGAGAAACTTATCGAATTCCCCATTACTTTGATCCAAGAAATCGTGGGTCTGAGATTGGTATATGCCAAAAAGATGACCAACCCAACCATGATGTTGGTTGACCAAACTTTAGAAGATCTTTCACTATATCTTCAAATTTCGGTGTTTGTAAAAGAACGTCGTATTGCATACACTACCCCTATTCCCGGATTGGGCTGGGTGTCGTACAAACCAGATCCAAGGTTTGATAAAACAATTCTTGACTGTGTGGTATTCTTTTTTGAGCTATCTTCAAGTAAATTTGCCAACATGTCTTTTTCCCAGGTACACAGAATTTTCAGAGAAATTGACAATTTTGAATCTCAGTATTACTTCTTAAGCCACGTTGGTCAGTTTGTCGAGGGTGGTGAAATTATTGTGGCGTGTCAATCATGGTAAGTCATAATCGCAATTGAATGTTTTGATTCCAATACTAACTTTTACAGCTCTCTGGTGATGAGGATGAACGCTAGATTACTTTCGTACTGGGAACATCAAATCAAGGCACCTGCTGTTTTGAACAAAGTCGAAGTAGAGCGTTGGTACACACATACGACTGAGCGGATCCGCAAAGCACAACGGAAACTTCTACGATTTTACAAAGTGCTTGCTCTTAACTACGAGAACGCAATTGAATTTTCCATTCAAAGTGTTCGTTTGAAGAACTTTATGAATTTGCTCAAAACTTCTGGTCACTTTTTGGTGTACACTAGTGTACTGGAAAAAGACGGCATTTACGTCATCGCGCATCCACTTTTACGAGATCAGCCTAGCAAAATTAAAGCTCTTCTTAAGGGTTATTCCAGTAGAACGTATCCCGAGCAGCAAGTGAGATACATCATGATTTTCTGTATTCAAGAGCCATTGGTTTGGGAGGGGCAAATCGTCAATCTTGATGTCCGGCAAAACAATAGCATGGACCTTAAACCTGGTAGAATGAGACTGTTGAGTGAAGGTGGGCGTGAAGACCTCAAGCAAGCCATCACAGCATTTTCTGGCTACAACAATGCTATGGACGCTTTTGAAGTAGCAGTAGAATCTGTCTCTCAGTTGTCCAAAGTCAATCATGAGCTGGCAAGAATTCGCAAGCAACTTTACAAAATTTCCATGTCCGTTATCTCCGATACCTGTAAATTCAGGAAAATTTTTAAGGGATATCAAGAAACAGTGCATAACTTTTTCACCTTTGCAAGAGAATTTGGTCAAAGGGGTATCAATGTGATGGACGAATCAAGACGTGGACATCTTGCCATTAATCTGATCAATCTTTGTATAGAATGGCTAAGTTTCATTTGTGATGACTGCGTCCCAACTGATATCAAAACATTTCGATGGACCGTCACTGCTATTGAGTTTACTATGATCATGACTAGAGGCGTCAACATTGTTGCGCTTTCTGATGAACAGTTTACAAAGCTCAGACTCAAAGTTGCAGGCTGCATGTCACTACTGATCTCCCATTTCGACATCATGGGTGCCAGATCCACTGCCGAGCGAAGACTCAGAATGACCCGAGATTTAGAACTAAATAAGAAGAGCACTGTCATAGATGATGTGGAGCTTATTAAGGAGTTTCAACTACAAATCGCCAAAAAGATGGAAGACTTGGAAAAGAAGCTACAATCTGATCGCAACATGGGTAAAGTCTTGGATGAGAGCGATGCCAATTCCGAGCTTTTGACTTATCTCGCATCAAACTTTTCAAAAGCTTCAATTCGTTGGCAACAAGGTAGGTTCATTGGTAGTGGCTCGTTTGGAACGGTCTATGCAGCTGTCAACATGGATACCGGAATGGTCATGGCAGTCAAGGAGATTCGAATGCAAGATCCTCAAAGCATGAAACAAGTTTTGAAGGCTATCAAAGATGAAATGACAGTTCTTGAAATGCTGAAGCATCCAAATATTGTGTTATACTATGGTGTTGAAGTTCATCGGGATAGAGTGTTTATATTTATGGAATACTGTCAAGGAGGGTCTTTGGCTCAGCTTCTCGAATATGGTCGAATCGAGGACGAAAAAGTTATTCAAGTTTATACCATGCAAATGTTGGAGGGACTGGCTTATTTACACAACAAGGGTGTGGTTCATCGAGATGTGAAACCGGAAAATATCTTGCTTGATCATCTTGGTGTCATTAAGTTCGTGGATTTTGGTGCTGCAAAGGTTATTGCAAAGAGCGGACGAACACGACAGGTCCGGGCGTTTTCAGTTGCAGCTAGCACGGGAAAGTTGAACTCAATGATTGGTACACCAATGTACATGTCGCCTGAAGTTATTACCGGTACTAATCAAGGATGCGAAAGCTCAATTGATATTTGGTCTATGGGATGCTGTGTTTTGGAAATGGCAACAGGACGAAGACCATGGTCTAATTTGGATAACGAGTGGGCTATCATGTACCATATTGCTGCAGGCCATATGCCACAATTACCATCGCCAGACCAAATGTCGGAAGCTGGAATAGCATTTTTGATGCGTGCTTTGCAAAGGGATCCAAAGGAAAGGCCGTCTGCTATTGATCTCTTGGAAGATCCATGGATTGTGAGCATCAGGCTTTCTACTCTAGGACCCATCGATGGAACTCAAATGTCATCGCCGTGCGTGGAAGCGCCTGAAATTAAGTTGAACTAATGCCTTGCACGTTTATTTGCCATTTCTTTTTTGTTTGAACCTAGAGAAACTTGACCTAACCAGCCTGTACTTGTTACTTTTGTTTCATTTTCATCATGATCTCACTTTTATTTTTCTTATTTAAAATGGGGCTCTTTCTGTTTTTGTTTTTTTTATTTATTGTTCCTGAAAATCCAATCATAGATCTACACTGGTTCCTGCGTGAATTGTGTCATCATCATTGAATACTCATGATATTTAGTGCTTTATTTATTTTAGTGTTGCTGTTTTTTGATCAGCAACAGTGTATAATTGCATCGAATCTATTTATTATAATGACTTTACAACAATGGTAATATTATTATGTTTCTACTTTTTTGTGAAGTTTCCTGGCAGTTGGTAAATTTTAAGCAAAAGCATTGTTAATTTGGAGAATATTGTAAATCTCGTTGCTCCTCTAGATATTTAGAAAGGTGGACTTAATTGAGTTTAAAATTATTCGTAGTACAACAAAACGCATTATAAATGAAAAAAATATTAAATGTGATAAAAGAAATAAAAAACAAAAAGGAACATATACGCAGAATGGATCATGGCAGATTGATAAGAGCAATAACTGAAAAAAATACTATGAATTTCTCCGTTAACGTGTCACATGGCATTATTTGCTCGCTAGCAAGTAAGGATAACTCTTGACAGATACCGATGTGTGAAAAAGAGAAAAGCGTAGATGAGTTAAATTGATTCAGTGTCTGCAAAAGAAGTAAAGAAAAAAAGAAAAAGAAAACAACAATCAATGGTTCACCGTAAAAACAAATAACAATAAAATCGAAAAATAAAACCAGGAACAGTGTAGTCAGTTAGCTCATAGTCTGCATTACAGCTCCAAAGTCAGGGGCTTCAGGTGAAACCGAGCCGTGCTCATAGATCAATAACTGAAAGTTCCAAAGTCCAGACACTTCTCATGTGTACCTTTACTGAGCCCTCTATGTCTAGAATGTTATCAAGATAAACAATGTCCCACCAGCACTTGCGGGCTGGTTTGCGCCAGAACAAAAGAAGTTTGTGAGTCCTTGCAACTTCAACCTCAGGCGATGCGCCTTCTTGTTGACCAGGAACTTGGTAATCGGCTTGTAGTCGCGGATCTTCGTAATTTCTTGATGACGCCTGTTGCCCCTGAGTTGTGTGTGGTACTTCTTGCTGCTCTTCACTTTGGTGAGATGCTTGCTGCTCAGTGTCACTAGAATCTTGGGGAGGAATTGGCAGTTCCTTTTCGTGTCCGTGTGGAGACACTGCAGAACTTTGTTTCTGAGTATGAAACACTTCTTGTGCTGGCTGCATTGGGACTGCATGAGGTCCAGATGGAGCTACTTCTGTCGGTCCCGCTTGTACCTTATCACCCATTTTTAGGGCTTGTACATTTTCTGTAGGCTCTGTTGTTGCATCAAGTTCTGGGATAACTTGGTTATCATCTACCTTGATGGGGATGACATTGGCGGAAGCCTTGCTTTCAACGAGATTTGATTCTACTGTTACTTGCCCAACAACTTGTGAGTTATCAGGTTCCGTAGTTGATTCGTTTGAACTTTCATGGAAGCCACTCACTGGATCAGTGTCTGATTGGGGAGTATCCTTTAGTCTTACCAGCGATAAACTGCTGATGACAGTCTTATTCGGCTCCATTGCCCTGAATCCCCATTTTTCATCGAGATGAAAACCACTGGAGCAGAGCATATCAATAAGATGTTGTTCCGCAGCCCCTGATCTGCTTCCGTTACGAAGACCGCTAAATATCTCGTTTCGTTGGACTAATCGCTCTCCGCATGCTCTTTTAACAGCGTTGAGCTCCTGAGCATTCATGCCTTTTCGAGGGGGGATACAATAGTAATCCAGATCTTCTCTCAGAACAATAATTGCTGGCTTTGTGTCAAGCAATTCGGCAATATTGGTAGGTTCTTCTGTTGCTGAAATTTCCTGTTGATCTTGTGTTTGGTCTTCACCTTGATCATCTTGAAGAGATGTATGTCTTGTCTGGTTCATGTTCTGGAGTTCAAGAGACGCGTCGCGAAAAACATCGAGAGTATACTGCAAGCATTCAGGTGAGAAATTGACCGTCGCGACCTCTCCATCTTCATTGGAAAACATGATATTTCCCATATAGTCTGTACATAGACCATTAGAAATACCCAGCAAAATGCTTTCAGGTAGTTGTGAAAGTTCGTTTCGGGAAAGTTCAATTACTGTTCCTCGTAAATCTAACTTTATAATATTACCAAAATGGAGACCGCGAGACAATCCCGGATCTAGAAACCCAGCATTATTTTGGTCATTCGAAGCTTGAGTAATAATGGGCGTGCCACCGGGCTGTTGCATAGACATACTGTATACACTTACTACTGGAGGAGAATATGGCGGCGGAGGCGAGGATGAAGGAGCTGAATATAGAGAAGATTTCTGAACTTTGTTATCTTCTAAGTTTTCTGGCGATAAATGATGGTCTGGAGACAATCTGTTTTCTAACTGTAGATCACCTGTGCTAGAAGCGTGTACAGCGTTTTCAATTTTGTGAATGTGGTAGTTGTTGAGATTCACAGCTAATTCATTTATCGGGGGTACTTCCGATAAACTATTATATAGAGGGTGTTTATGACTAGATCGATTGTTTGCAGTATTGTCGTTACAAAATTCGTTGCTAGCAGCAGATAGATTAGAAGTATTCAAGTCGAGTAAAGAATAATTCGGAGCGTTGTGAGAATCGTTGTTGGAAAGAGAGGTGTTTATTAAGGAGTTATTCGACAATGAAGAGGTTGTAGAATTGTTGGATGTAAGTGCAGCGTCAGAATTTAAAAGAGTGTTAGTAGTTGGATTCTGAGCTCTGGACTGGTTCGTGTTTTGCCCGGTCGAAATTGTTACTAGATTGTTGGCTTAGATTAACGAGAGACTAAGAGAGAGGTGAAACGAGTGTAAATATTTGTAGAGCCTGTCCCGTTTTAGGGAGATTTAATAATAATACCAAGCGTTGCTAGAACTTTATGAGGAAGTAGTACGTGGATAACGGATATTCGGAATAATCTGATAAACTCAGAGGCCTAGCTGTGGATGATTGCTGATTGTGTGGCCTCACGAGAATTTGAGGGCGAAGATCTGGATAGTTGTGCAAGCGCAAAGGTGATTTAGGAAGAAGAAAACTGTAACAATAAAAACAAGAATGAAAACTGGGAAAACCGAAAATTAAACACAAAAAGAGCCCACAGCGCGAGCAAATGTAGCCTAAAACAGAGTTTAGCAGCCTCACCAAATATTTTGACAAGTAACATCCGTTAACCTGTTTCCAAAAGAAGCCAATTCTGTGCTCAATTGGAACATGGCGATCCGTACCGGCATACATCAACGATGCTCTAGCCCCCGTCCAACTCGAAGAGCAATGAGGTCGGGAACTCGTTAAAGAGTTTCATAGATTTGGAAATTACATTTGTATTAGGATTGCAATCATTGAGATGCAACAATGAGAGCCCTTATCCGAAAGAGATTGGTCGGGCTGGTCAGAGCAGCGGAATGGTGTGGTATCCGTCGCGTTTGACGTAAACCCAAACAGTTTTGCTTTAAAACCTACCGTCCCTAATCTGAATCAACAACTGCAACAATTAAAGAAAAAAAAAAGTTTATGCTGTACATAAAATGTACAGTCACTGAACATCTGCCCGATTCTTAATAGGCGACAGATACATTAGAAGTAGGAGTCAATTGAAGCATGAATGTGGGCCATCATCAGTTCCCATAGCTCGCATGGCTGCGGTGAAATGTAATCAACACACAATATAAATTATTATGCTTCTACACATCCATTCTACATGTATAGATTGCCAATGTATTATCTTAATTATATCTCAGACATAAAAACTACTCGGTGGTTGTATTGAGATTTGTTTATTTGTTTAAACTGTGATCGTCCAGTTCATTGTTAGGCTTTGTATGTGTTAGCGGAAACGTGTAATAAACAACTCATTCGTGCTTGCAGTTGACGCAGTCGGCACCACAAGGGCAAAGCGAACAATGTACTCACATCCTTTAAGGCCTTGCTAATATATTTAGTATGGGAACCTCTTGCAAACATTTGTTTATTCTTAGCATCGTAAAACTCGATAGTCGTAAATGCTAATGTTCTACCAAGTCTATCACACTTGCAGGTCTATAACATTGGATGTTAGAATGCATTCACTTAACCTTCTCATCATTTACTACGCACAATCTCAATCTCATTTCCTGGAAAAAACTTGGTTACTAAAAGCTTTCAA
The DNA here is from genome assembly GCA_022457085.1 of Saccharomycotina sp. CBS 16003. Classification (NCBI taxonomy): domain Eukaryota; kingdom Fungi; phylum Ascomycota; species Saccharomycotina sp. CBS 16003. The sequence continues at coordinate 1,587,962 of JAJNCF010000036.1, read as the reverse complement.
AGTATTTTTTTCGAAAAGTTGGAGTTCACTTACCAACTTTGCCTCCAGAGCTCAGGTAAGTCACATTTAAATCAGTTGAAACACCGGTACTGAACAGTCCACGGGACGCCACGGCTAGAGATCCTCCTAGATCAACTGGTTTTAATTTCCGGTAAGTTGCTGTCCTCAGAATACGCAAACCAAAGTTGGATTCATACCAATTGAAGCAACAGTGCCTCCGTGCAAGATTTGAAGACGGTTCTTGTACCCCATGTTAGTAACCATTGTTTTTCCAAGTGTGGAAGCACTTGACATACCGTATGTTTTTGTTCGATGGGAAGCTTCAAATGAACTGTTCCCGGTGAAGCTCTAACTATATCAAGCTATTTCGCATTAATTCCAGTTATCAATCTTGTAATTTCTAGACTTATTATGATGTGTACATACTCTGTTGAGAAGGGTCGGTTCAAGTCCACTGGTTTTCAAAAAGTTGGCCCAGACCTTGCAGCAAACGCTATTGGTTAGCACAAATATTATTGCAGACGCAGCAAAATCATACATTTCTAACAAAAGCTGTAGTTGGCATAACGGACGAGTAATTTGATATTGGAATACAGCTGGGCAAAAGAGTTTTGGAGGTGGTAATGAGTAGTTGGTAGAATGACGAGGTAATGGGCGAAGACCTAAAACATGACCGGATTTTGGCGTACGGCTGAGTGAATCCTGAGGAACTTGTGTATGTTCAAGTTAATCGCTTCTTGTATGGCTTTAAATTTACAACACCATTCAATTTCGAAAAACATGTACCTCTGAGGCTAAGAGCTGCATAGTCATGAAGATTGATGAACGATATTGGGAAATACTCTTGAGATCCTATACATATTACTCTACATTGTTTCTGTGTTTTGATTAATTTTTTGCCTTTATTTTTATAATAGATAAACAAAAGTATAAAACTTTTGTTAAAATTCAGCGTTGAGCATCCTTCAATTTGATTGCTTATCAGCGTGTTGCTGTTTACTGAGTCTATGTTCTTTCCAACTGAAACAACGAAAAATATATTGAAAGATCCAAAAAAAGTCTAGTACTGCTTTCACCTTGATATGTCAAAGAGTGAAATAAGAATCGAAATTTCTGTTCAGCTTTGCGAAATTAATACTATTATTGATAGGAAGGTCTATCTATAACTCTGTCCGTCTTAAAGACAATGCTGTGTCCGCAAAAGTTTTACCCATGACTGAATTTTCAATTACTCGTAAAAATTCAAAGAGCTGGCATAATCTAGCAATTCCAACATGAGAGCGCGCTCTGTGCAACTAAATAATGTGTGTTGGGCATTTCGGTTCACCAGTTCAACCTGATTAATACAATTTGATTCGTCTCAAGGACCTTAAGTATTACGAACATTAAAAAGGTTTTAATTGTTTCATTATCGCTAAAAAGTAACGCAATTACGACAGACCAAATTACAGGTCAAACTAGTAAACGCAAGTCCTTCAGCCCTCAGTCTCTGGTCTTCACCTATAGTGAAAGAGTCTTGTATGTATCACCAACTTGGGAACTGGAGCTGCCAGGAGTATCAAATAAGAATGAATACCCTTACCCTGTAATACAGACTATCTCCATTGTACCGTTTTTCCACTTTCCAATCTCCTAGAATCTCGACATAACCAATTGCCATCATTAGCGATACTTTGTCAGTTTCAATATTCGAAACATAATTACCACAATCCAATAGTTTCAGTTAGTAGGGAAATATTGCGAACTCAAACGATTTTGCGCGAGAGCTGGGGGTTGAGTTTGTTGTAGGGCACCCCATTGATACAAAACAACTACATTTTGAAATTTACTTCTTGGATCAAATACTATCGTTACGTTAAAAACAAGCCGATTCACCACCACCACGTACACTGGCTAAATTCCATCTAAACTTACTATCCCGTTCATTCATTTTCATCATTAAAAATATCATCAAATGTCGGGTTCGCTTCAGCCAGAAAGTGTGGTTCTCACATCTATTTTTACTGGTCTTCGCTCAAAGTAATTATCAACCCTTCCTGTGTATTTGAGATAGCCACTGACCATAAAATTTAGATCGAAAGATGAACGCGAAAAATACGGAAAAGAGCTCCAAAGCTATTTCATGTCATTGGGGACAGAAGACAGAGATGAAAGCACTTCTCGTCCGAATAGCGACATCAATAACAATATATTTGCTCTTATGCGATCCCCGGATGTATATTCTCAGCTTGGTGGCATAATGGCGATTGACAAATTATTAGACGTTTATCAGCTTGATAACATGTCAGTTCGTGTCACAAGATTTTCCAATTATTTACAGCCTGTGATTTTGACAGGGGACTTGGAAGTTGTCCGTGCTGCTGTCAAAGTTATGGGTAAACTAACCACTTATGAAGGACTTGCGTCGGAGATTGTTGAATATGAAGTTACAAGAACCCTTGAATGGCTCCAATCTGATAGGCAGGAGTCCCGGCGGCATGCGGCAATTCTTATGATCACAGCATTAGCAACCAGTAGTCCCACACTGCTCTATTCTTACATTAATCAGATTATGGGTGTAATTTGGGTGGCTCTGAGAGATCCAAAAGTGACTATCCGGGTAGATACCGCAGAGGCACTTGGCGCCTGTTTGGAGCTCATGCATGATAGAGATAATGAAGCCCGTAATAAATGTTGCGAAAAAATATACTCCGAGGCCCAGGCAGGGTTCAGAATCGGCACAACAGACGCGGTTCATGGAAGTCTTTTAGCACTACGCGAGCTTTTGAAAAACGGAGATATGTTTATGCAAGACAAGTATCGCACAACTTGTGAGCTTGTTTTGAGATACAAGGATTCAAAGGAAGTTTTAGTCAGAAGAACTGTTCTCACAATTTTACCGGATCTTGCTAAATACAATAGAATCGAATTCACCAAGAAATATCTTTCGGACAGTATGACACATTTAATTTCACAATTCAAGAAAGAGCGCGAAAGAGCGTTGGTTTTTCTATCGATTGGTAAAATTGGTTTTGAAGTCAAAAGCAACATTGCTTACTACCTGGATCCAATCTTAAATAATGTCAAAGAAAGTCTCACTTCAAGAGGGTAAGCTTATGATTGGTTTCATTTGATGAATTATTACTAACCTCGATTATTAGCCGATACCGCAAAGAGCAAGAGTCGGCTATTTTCAAATGTATCATTTTACTTGCTGAAGCTGTAGGCCAGGTCTTATCTAAACATATAACGAGCGAAGTCTTGGATCTGATTTTTGCTTGTGGGCTTAGCGAAGAGCTGAACAACTGCTTGGTCAATTTAGTCCGCCTCATTCCACCATTTCAAACTCCAATCGAAGAGCGGCTTTTAGACGTTATTAGTTTAACTATTAGTGGTCAGAAATTCCAAGCCCCAGGTTCTCCCAACGCCACACATCAAATTAACACTGCATTTGCTAAGGAGTACAGAGAGTCCATGCTTACCCGAGATGGTCTTTCTTCCGATAAATCTGAAGATGACTTGATTGTACTGGCACTTCAAATTCTTGAGACATTCCATTTCAAAGGAGTTTCGCTAAGTGAGTTTGTCAAAGATTGTGTCCTTCAATACATTGATCATTCAAATCCCAAAGTTAGAAAACACTCCGCACTTACGTCTAGTTTGGTTTATAGCAAAGACCCGATATGCCATCAAATTAGTGCCAATGCATTGAAGTCAACATCTTACGTTATCGAAAAACTTCTCACAGTTGCTGTCAGTGATCCAGTATCGACCATTCGCCTGGATGTCTTAAAATCCCTGGACAAGAGCTTAGACAAACACCTTTCACAATCTGAAAATGTCAGAATGCTTTTCATGACTCTAAACGACGAATACTACCCTGTTAGACAAGCCGCCATCACTGTCATCGGAAGACTTACAAAAATTAATCCTGCATATGTTGTTCCATCATTAAGAAAAACACTGATCCAGCTATTGTCTGAATTAGAATTTGCATCCAGTCCCCGTAACAAGGAAGAGAGTTCTAAGCTGCTAGGATTACTTATTAGCTCAACATATTCATTAGTGAAGCCATACTTAAGACCCATACTTGATATTCTAGTTCCTCGCGCTAGAGACTCAAACCCTGCAGTTGCTTCGAGTATAATTGCTGCTATTGGTGAGTTGTCTAAAGTAGGAGGCGAAGAGATGGCACAGTTTTTCCCTGAGCTAATGAGCTTGATCCTTGATACTCTTCAAGACCAAAGCTCTTCTGTCAAAAGGGATGCGGCTTTAAAAACTCTTGGACAGCTGTCAAGTAGTTCAGGTTATGTTATTGATCCTCTGTTAGACTATCCTCAGCTCATGAACAATCTTATCAGTATTTTAAAGTCTTCTGACCAAAATCAGAATCTAAAACGGGAAACCGTGAGAGTAATGGGCATTCTTGGCGCTTTGGATCCGTTCAAATATCGCGAAGTGGAAAGAAAAACTGTTGTTGAGTCCACAGAGCTCGATTCAGCGCCAATTGATGTCCTTCTTCTTATGCAAGGTATGAGCCCTTCTTCAGACGAGTACTATCCTACTGTTGTGATTACTACACTTATGGGACTTTTGAAAGATCCTTCTTTAGTAACTCATCACAATGCTATTGCACAGGCCGTTCTTCATATTTTTAAATCCCTGGGTCTAAAATGTGTTCCATTTTTGAATCAAATTATACCCGGTTTGCTCGGCGTTATCCGAAGTAGTAGTCATGTCATGGCTGAGTTCATTTTTCGACAACTTTCGAACCTAGTCACTGTGGTGAAGCAACATACTAGAAACTATCTTGATAGTATTTTTGAAGTTATCCAGGAATTCTTTTCTGTTTCTTCATTACAGCCTGTTATCATTTCTTTGATTGATGCGATTGCACAAGCGCTTGATGGTGAGTTTAAGACCAATATTCCTCGGTTGCTTCCTCTTTTCATTAATGTGATTCAAACCGACAAATCCTACGGAAGAGAACCCTCTTTGAAAATCCTAAATTCATTTGTTATCTTTGGATCAAACATTGAAGAATATGTTCATCTCGTTATTCCAAGCATTGTTAATTTATTTGAGTACACCCCACAGAAATTGAGGGTTGCCGCTATTGTTACTGTTGGCGAATTATGCCGAACAATCAATTTGAATGATATGGCATCTCGTATCATTCATCCTTTGATAAGAATTTTAAATTCAAATTCAGAGGATTTGAGAAAACCCACAATGGATACTTTGAGTGCGCTTTGTTTCTCAATGGGAACTGAATTTACTACTTTTATTCCGGTAATTAACAACGTTTTGGTGAAAAACAAAATTCATGCCACCAATTACGAACAATTAATTACCAAACTTCTAAACAATGAGCCCTTGCCTCAAAACTTGAATCCCTACAGAAAAAGAATAAAAATTGGTGAAGAAACATCTCCTGCTGACGTTACAGCAAAAAAGCTCAAAGTCAACCAGCATCAGCTTAAGTTGGCTTGGGACACCTCACAACGTTCTACGCGTGATGACTGGCTTGAATGGATGAGAAAGTTAAGTTTGGAGCTTTTGAAAGAATCGCCTTCTCACGCTCTAAGAGCAAGTGCTAGTATTGCAGGTGTATATGCTCCTTTAGCCAAAGAACTTTTCAATCCAAGTTTCTATAGTTGTTGGGGAGCATTGCAGGACCAGTATCAAGAGGACCTAGTGAAATCTTTAGAAACTGCTCTCACATCACCTAACATTCCTCCGGAAACACTTCAAACATTGCTCAATTTAGCGGAGTATATGGAGCATGATGAGAAACCATTACCTATTGATATCAGAACTTTAGCTCAGTATGCTAGAAAATGTCACGCCTTCGCTAAAGCCTTGCATTACAAAGAATTGGAGTTTTTACAAGAGCCCAAAACTGCTACAATTGAGGACCTGATTGGTATAAACAATCACTTGCAACAGTCAGATTCTGCAATTGGTATTTTAACACAAGCGCAGCAACACCATGATCTTCAGCTAAAAGAAACATGGTATGAAAAGCTACAACGGTGGGATGACGCTCTTGAAGCTTACAATAGACGAGAAAAAGAAGAGCCAGCCTCGATGGAGGTCACAATGGGTAAGATGAGATGTCTTCACGCCTTGGGTGAATGGGAACAACTCTCAAAACTTGCACAAGAACGATGGATAAATGCATCCCAAGATATTAGAAGAACAGTTGCGCCATTGGCTGCTGCTGCTGCATGGGGTCTCAATCAGTGGGAGCGTATGGATACGTATATTGGCGTTATGAAACAAGAATCTCCTGATAGATCATTTTTCCAAGCTATTCTTAATATTCATAGAGGAAGAATTGAAAAAGCTTCCGAAGAGATTGTTCATGCCAGAGATTTGCTTGCTACTGAGCTTACTGCATTGGTTAGTGAAAGCTATGCAAGAGCTTATGGTGTCGTGGTTCGTGTTCAAATGTTATCCGAGCTGGAAGAGATCATTGCATATAAAGATCAAGAAAACCCTCTGACTCCCGAAGCACATATGACAATGCGTAAGACGTGGATGAGACGTTTGAAGGGTTGTCAGCGAAACGTTGATATTTGGCAGCGTATGCTTAAAGTCAGAGCTTTAGTCATTAGGCCCAAGGAAGACATCGATATGTGGATTAAATTTGCAAATCTATGCAGAAAATCTGGAAGACTGGGACTTGCTGAAAAGTCTCTTAACCGATTACTTGAACCAGATGAGTTTGAGTCACAAAGCGGGCAAGTCGAATTTCACCCGAAAGTACACTATGCTCAACTTAAGTACATGTGGGCTGCTGGTAGCCAGGAGGATGCATATCGACTTTTGGTTGAGTTCACTAATAAGATGCTTCACGAACTTAATTTAAATTCCGAGAATATCATTGATCAACCTCTTCCCACAGATCGACCTGATGTGACAGAAACTGTTCGCGAAAACACAAAAATTTTGGCTAGATGTTTCTTGAAACAAGGTGAATGGGCTGTGTCGCTGAGAGATACTTGGAAACCTGAAGACCCCGATGCCATATTGGGATCGTACTTGTTTGCAACTCATTTTGATAAAACTTGGTACAAAGCTTGGCATAATTGGGCACTTGCTAATTTCGAATTCATTACTTTGAATGAAAGTAAAAAGCAAACTCCGGAAGAAATAGAAGCCTCACGACTTGTGCCCCATCACGTCGTTACTGCAATTCAAGGTTTCTTCCGTTCCATAGCATTATCCGAACAGAAATCGCTTCAAGATACACTTCGTTTGCTTACACTTTGGTTCAAGTATGGTGGTTTGCCTGAACCCGCCAAGGCACTCAACGAAGGTTTCCAAATTATCAGCATGGAAGTTTGGCTTGACGTTATTCCGCAGCTTATTTCTCGTATTCACCAGCCTGATCCTACAGTCAGTAAAACTTTGCATGGTCTTCTTGCAGACTTGGGTCGCCAACATCCTCAAGCTCTTATCTATCCTCTTACTGTTGCCATCAAGTCTGATAGTGTCTCCAGACAAAAGGCTGCTTCAAATATCATTGACAAGATGAGAACACATAGCGCTGTTATGGTCGAACAAGCAGAACTAGTTAGTTTCGAACTCATCAGAATGTCTGTGTTGTGGAACGAACAATGGCATGAGGGTCTCGAAGACGCATCTAGATACTACTTTGGTGAGCACAATATTGAAAAAATGTTTGCGACATTGGAGCCTCTTCACGCTATGCTCGAAAAGGGACCTTCTACATTACGTGAAACTGCATTCATCACAGCGTTTGGAAGGGATCTTGCGGAAGCTTATGGATGGATTCAGAATTACAGAAAGACAAACGACATTGCGCATCTTAACCAAGCATGGGATATCTATTACAACGTGTTCAGGCGTATCAGTAGACAGCTGCCACAACCCCAGCCTATGGAACTGCAAAATGTTTCGCCTAAACTTCTCAATGTCAAGGACTTGCAGTTGGCGGTTCCAGGTACATATGTTCCAGGCAAGCCTGTTATCAGTATAGCTTCATTCGACCCTACATTCACCATTATTTCATCTAAACAACGTCCTAGAAAGGTTTGCATGAAAGGAAACGATGGTAAAAATTATCAATTTGTTCTCAAGGGACATGAAGATATTCGACAAGATAATCTGGTTATGCAACTGTTTGGACTAGTCAATACTTTGCTGGCTGATGATCCTGAGTGCTTCAAGCGACATCTTAATATTCAGCAATATTCTGCCACACCCTTATCTCCCAAATCTGGATTGCTTGGATGGGTTCCTCATTCTGACACTTTCCATATTCTTATTAGAGAATACAGAGAGGGTAAAATTCTATTGAACATTGAGTATAGAGTGATGTTGCAAATGGCACCAGACTACGATAGTTTGACACACCTGCAAAAGATTGAGGTATTTAAATACGCTCTTGACAACACTACCGGTCAAGATCTTTACCGGGTGTTGTGGCTGAAGAGTAGAACCTCAGAGGCCTGGATGGACCGCCGCACGCAGTACACTCGATCGTTGGCTGTCATGTCTATGGTCGGTTACATTTTGGGTCTTGGTGATCGTCATCCATCTAATCTCATGCTTGACAGATACACCGGTAAGGTGATTCATATTGATTTTGGAGACTGTTTTGAAGCTGCCATTTTACGTGAGAAATTTCCTGAAAAGGTACCATTCCGTCTTACAAGGATGCTGACATTTGCTATGGAAGTTTCTGGTATCGAAGGCAGTTTCAGAATTACATGCGAACATGTCATGTCTTTGTTACGCGACAACAAGGAATCTCTGATGGCTATTTTGGAAGCTTTTGCATATGATCCTTTGATCAACTGGGGATTCGAAATTCCTACAAAGGGCGACAACACCCTCACCGCTAGTAGCAATGCTGGCCCAGGTGGTGGTAGCGCTTTCTTTGAACAGGATAAGATGGCTAACGGTGATAATTTCTTGAGAAGACCTAGTGCTGTTAATTTCAGTGGAAATCCCGAAGGCTTTAAAAGTAATAACAACTCGCAAACCCAAAGATCGAGTGCTTCGCGTGATGTTCGTGCTGCTGTTGTCTTAAAGCGGATCACAGACAAACTTACAGGAAACGATTTCAAAAGACAAAAAGATTTGGATGTTCCAACCCAAGTGGACAAGCTCATCATTGAAGCTACAGACGTAGAGAACTTATGTCTTCACTACATTGGGTGGTGCTCATTCTGGTAGAAACTAGGTATTTTTTTTATATCATCATTTTGTCTCAACGTGTATTTTTGCCTTTTATTATGCTGCATTTCTTTTTCCTATTTTCTCGTAATTATATTATTATTTGTTCCTGTTTTTCTGATAAATTATAATTGTGCTGTGTATTTGCAAGATCTGAACTGTTCTGAAGCATGTAATGCAGTAACAATAATGTATATGAAGTAATAACTTATACACAATATGGGTTAAAATTAGATACTGATACATGATGGATGAATAATGTTAGAATTCTTGTCTACTTGATCTACGCTCCCAGGTTAGCCTTTGCGAAAAACTCATTTTCTCGGGTTCTAATGTGTTGATGTTCATCAATTGAGCAGTAGAACCGGGGAAGCCATAAGAATATCTTCATCAGACATGTGATTGTCAAATGCATTAGATGAATTCTTCATCAAAGAGCCACTCATGATTTGGTCTTGATTTGTTCTTGGGAGCATCTTACTAGATGAGTTTTGATTTTGCCGAATTGAACCTATCGGATGCTCTTCTTCGTCTTCCTCAAGTATGGTGGAGGTATTTCGAGCCAGGTGGCCCCAGCCCGAACTTGTATTATGAGAAATTTGGATAGGAAGGCTGTTTGCGAAAGCTGATGTTTGGCTTCGTTCACTTGTAGAATCCCTGGACCCAATGTTTATTCCTTTGCTATTGCCGATGTCACGTTTGGAAAACTTGTTATTATCTCTGGAAAAGCTGTCGTTGAACGTGATTGTGCGGGCACTAGATGCAGTTGAAGAAGAGGGACTTAGATCGTCGATGCTATCAAGTTTGGTCGAAGTGTTTGGTTTACGGGATCCGTAAGGTTTGTACTTGGCTGTAGTCCTAGGTTTCAGACTTCCCACAACAGTTGGAATTTGGTCCATTCCAGTACGTGATTTGTTCGACGGTAGGGAAGCCGCCATTAGAGAATAGTCAAAGTTTGTCGGTAAAGAATTCAAGTAAGGTATAGAATTTCTTGACGAAGACATAAAGGCATATGGGTCGGCATCCGCCTCGGCTCTAGGCTCGGGTTCAACACCCAGAGCTTCATCAAATTGAAAAACTTCTTCAACCTCGTCTTCTTCGTCAAAGGCAGATTCGTCAAGTGGTAAATCGTTATCATCATCCGAGGAGTCGCTTTCGCGGTTGATAGGCTGAACTGTGAATCCCGCTGGTAAACTAGCAAGAGGTAAAGAGTGATCTTCTTCATTCAAGTCAGTTGGGGTAGCAGTATTATTTTGCTCAGGTTCATTTAATTGTTCAGTTTGCCTCATTTCATCATCTAAGGGTTTTTCCGACGATACAGTGTCTTGCAGTTCAGTGACTTCAACTTCATCTTTTGATGGAGACGGCGACAACGAAGAAGATTTAGAAGTTTCCCATTTGCTGATTTCTGAATCCATCTCAACCGGGGACGCCTCCATCGATCCAAAACCCGAAGAGTAGGAAGAATCAGAATAAAGCGGAGAGCTGAATTGCTGTGGGCCTGGCCCGGCATTATATATTTCTTCCCCTAGCTCGTCATCATCTTCATCCTCACCACCCTCGTAATAGGCATCATCGGGTTGGGGCTCAGAGTCCTCCTCTGAAATGGGTTCAGCTGTATCTTCGGCATCGTCACTTGCATCTGATTCGTACTGCTCACGTAAATCTTGGAGGTTGGGCACAATAGTGATTTCGTCTTTTCCAGAAAACACAACCTTCTTTTTCTTACGATTCTCGTCAGGGTTGGAGGAATTGACTTGTTTTCTAGAAACGCCTGTCCTGGTTTTTACTAAACTAGATTTCAAGGGTGTAGGCGAAGGCTCTCGGCTGGCTTTTTCGGATTGTTTCTCTAATGCCAATTCTTGCTCTTTTTTCTGAGCATTTTGCTTTTCTGCATTGACCATTATCTGCGTGTAATTGGATAGCTTGATGATTTCCGAGTTGACAAACATAGCAATACGATCAAGCGCCTCGCTCTGTTTGGCAACTATATCGTTGGTTAAATCATTGTTCAGATACTTTGTAAAGTCTTTCTGTAGATCCACGCTGAAATGAGAAAGAATAAGATTGTTTGTTGGTGTAAAGGGTACTGGCTGAGGAAACAAATCTGGGGACATGATAGTGCATATCCAATCGGAAACTGAGAACTAAAGTAAAATATGAGAGAAAAATGGTATGGAGGGGTTAAATAGCAATTGGATCAAAATAGCAGTCGAAAATAGCCAACGGGGAGAATATAGAAACTTGGAATGGTTTGGAGTAAGCAGAATGATTAGAAAGAAGGAAAAACTAATTGTTACAGCAAATAAAAGTCAAATGTACTTCATAAGTGCTTTTTAAACTTTGGTTTTGGGTTTGCGGGTCGTAGACAATTCCTTCAAGCTTGCAAAGCAACACCACTGATTTGCTACACGCCGTTTTTCGTTTGGGCACATATCATTGCTGATGATCTCCAGATCCGACAGCGCCCCGCGGGTCTGCTCCGGCAGAAATTGCGTGCGAAGCTGGATTTGATGCGTCTGGTTCAGAGCATTGAATTTCTCAGCGAACCTCGCGCAAAGGTGGTCCTCGCTCTAAATCAAATTGGTATAAACAGCTTAGCGCGAACCCGCGCACCGAACGCCTCGACCGACAACTGTCTTTGAAACGCCAAAACCGCCGGTGCCGCAAGTTCCAAACACCGGCAAAGTCTCGAACTCAAATTCTGCTGATTGATTCGATATAGATTTGTTGAGACTCAATGGCGATTATCATCAAAGACAGTGCTCGAGCTGTGGTCCGTTCTTGGTTATGCCCCAGTACAAACAGATTTCTATTTTCTTGAATTAATTTACTTTTGCTTTTCTCTGCTACTTTTACTTGTCGCTACTTCACATTCCCGCATTACTGCGTAAACTGTCCATTGAGTACAGAAAAGAGTGTGTGATTGTACTACACAGTTTACTCTCTCGTCGCTTAACTCTTCTGATTTGCAATATCATCGCTGGACTCTTTCACTGCCGCAATGCTTCCATTTCCTGCATCGACACCGAGGCGCGATGTCACTTTCAGCCTCATTGTCAGAAAACTGAAAGCCAATCGACAAATAATCGTTCTCATTACATTAGTTCTTTTTGTCGTCTTTGTTTTTGTGAAACCATTCAGCTCGATCAATCCAGATAACGTTGAGTCTGCAAATGTTGACGGAACATTACAAAAGATGCCAAAGCTGAAAACATCATCTAATCCTCATCTCAATGACGAAGAGAGTGCAGCTAAGAAGTTTGATGGAGAGGCAGATACACCATCTCTTCCTCTGAGAGCTGCCCGAATGCCCGGATTGCCACGACTCCCATCTGCAGGTCAAAAACCAATGATGGACGAGCGAGGATGCCCCGAATATGCATCATACGCATCCAAAGTGCACCCGCCTTTAAGTGAAGGTCCTCTGGGACTTCCTTATCAAAGACCTGAATCTTCATGTCGTACATTCCACTCCGACTTGGTCGAAAAAGTCATCAACGATATGAATGAGCGTATAGTAGACAAGGATTTAGCGCGACTGTTTGAAAACTGCTTCCCCAACACTCTCGACACGACTATTAGATGGCACGAAGCAGGAGACAATCCTCAAACCTTCATTGTCACCGGTGATATCAATGCCGAATGGCTGAGAGATTCGCAAAAGCAGATATCGCCCTATATTCCTTTAACTCGTGAAGATCCGGCACTCAAGAAACTGTTTCTCGGCGCTATCAACCTGCAATCCGAATATGTTGTAGGACATCCCTACTGCAACGCATTTCACCCTCCTGCTAGAAGCGGGGTTAAGTTCGGCCTAAATAACCAGCAAGATCAGGTATATCCAATAGTCAACTTGCGAACAGTATTCGAATGCAAATACGAAATTGACAGTTTAGCATCGTTTTTGGCGCTTTCTAATGATTACTTCGAAACTACGGGAGATCTTAGCTTTGTCACCTCAGACTGGCTCAACGCTCTGTCTAGGGTAATGAAGACAATCTTTCAGCAAATGATACCGACTTTTGATTCCCAAGGTCATTTGGAATTTAGTTATTATACTTTCCGACGCACAACAAACATTGGTTCTGAGACTTTGAACCTCGGAGGAAGTGGTAACCCAGTGAATGGAAATACTTCATTGATTCGTTCGGCTTTCCGTCCTTCTGACGATGCCACAATTTATCAATACTTCATCCCGGGAAATGCATTCATGAGTGTAGAATTACGAAGAACGGCTAAAATACTGGCTAAACTCGATAATGCATATTTCGATCCGACGAGGTTCGAAGAATTAGCAGACAATATCAAAAATGGTATTTATGAGCACGGGGTGTATAACCATCCAGTTTTTGGAAAAGTGTTTGCATACGAGGTAGATGGATTCGGAAGTGTTTCAATTATGGATGATGCAAACACACCGTCGCTTTTATCTCTTCCTGATATGGGGTTTGTAGCCAAAGATGATCCAGTGTATTTGAACACACGCCGGATGATTTTATCAAAGAAGGGAAATCCATACTATCTCAAAGGTTCGCTGTTTGAAGGAATTGGTGGACCCCATATTGGCACTAGGTCAGCATGGCCCATGAGCCACATTCTAGCTATTCGAACAAGCACTGACGATGAAGAAATTAAAAAGTCACTTGAACTTTTAAAGGCTTCCACAGACGGGTTAGGATTGATGCACGAAACCGTTAACGTTGATATCCCTCATTCATTCACCAGAGAGTGGTTTGCTTGGTGCAACTCAGAGTTTGCAAAGACTATGTTGTATCTTGCTGAGAAAAAACCACATTTGATTTTTGGAGACGAGGGCAAATCTTACGTTCCGATACCCGGATACTCTTACGATGGTAAAAAAGTAGAGACAGAAGAAATAGACGTGAACGTTTAGATTATGTGAATCAGCCGTGTACGGTGGGCTTCTCTTGATTGTTTGGTGTAAGCGTATATTACTAATGTAAAGAGATTTGCTGGTAGTGGCACTATGAAAATTAATGATTTGTTTTGTCCATTGAGAATCAAATTGATATTTCCAAGTCAAAAGCATTCGTTTTGATTGATGATTAGATAGTAAAGCGTACGTTAAGCAAAGACGAGAGTTGCAAGAAATGAAACATCAACACTAGATTTACACGTTATAACTCAAAAATGTTATTTGTAATTTAATTTTCTTTTGAGCAGTACAGAGAATAAGTGTGCAATGCACGTTCATAAAATACTGATATTATTTCCTAGATAACTGTTACAATTATTTATCAGATTCATCTCTATTGTAAGATAGACAACAAATGGCAAAATTTCTCGCATTACATTGTCGACTCCGCCATTTTTGGTTTTTTTGGACTACCAGGTTCGTCGTCATTAATTTTTCTCTTTTTCTCTAGCTCTTTGCCCTCTTCACCCTTTACAAAATCATCTTGGAAATCTTCCAAATTGAGTGCTTCTGGAGACACGTCCAACATGAAGCTTTTGCAACGCTTTCTGCTTGCAAAATCATCTTTCATGGGCGAAGTCAGGTCAAGGGATTCAGAGAGATTGAGAAGCTTGTCGATATGCTGAGCAGAGCGAGATATGGGCTTTGCTTCTTTGCCGGCTTTGCTAGGAACAAATTCGCGGATTCGCGGCTCGGATTGGTTGTAAACAGTCTTGAGAAAGGATCTAGTACGCCAGGAAATGTGAAGCAGAAGCGCGCATCGACCAAGTCGAGCCCAAGACTCAGTGGAGGTTTGGGGAGCTGTGTCTGGGTCTTGATCAAGCTTTTCTTCAATCATGCTGTGAATAGTGGCTCCTATTCCAGATACCATTTTGTCAAGTACATGAATAGCGGTAAGTACTTCTTCTTGAGTCGTGAACGGCATTGTAGACAAAGAGTTGGCCAAAAACACCATCAACTGCGTTTGATCTGTTAAAGACTGTAAGGAATCGGTCAATTTGAAATCCATCACTTTACCCAGACCCAGTAAAAACTTGCGCTTGCTCTGCCGGCTTTCCTTCAAAAATCCATAAAAATTTGTCAGTCCATCATACTCTTCTACCAAGTTCTTGCTCATTTTGATTCTATACGCCGCCGCTGTCTTCACACCATCAACATAACTTCCTTCAATAAGACTTTCGTATTTATCATGTAGCTTTGCGTGGATGTTTTTGGCTACCAGAGCGATTTCTTTATTTTTCGAAGCTTCTAACGCAAATATATGCTTAGCTGCCAATCTTGGATTAGCCAGTCCTTGTCTCATGATTCTGTCCAAAAGCCAAGTAGCCGTTAATGCAAAATCTGTTTCGCTTGATGTTGCAAATGATATAATCTTCATCAAGTACCGTTGAGTAAGTGAAGTTGACGCGCCTTCGTTTTCGTTATTTTTGATTCCGTGAAATACAGAAAGATCAATTTCTTCATTCTTTTTCGCTAATTTCTGAAGTGCTAGGAAATTGGCCCTGCTTTCCTCATAACATAAAAACTCAATCATGGACTTCATTGTGGTATCTGTCAGATCTTCGTTTTCATCGTTCTCCATGATTTCATCCAAGACTTTTAAAACAGGTTTAGCGAGAAACCATTTTCGATGCGTAATACAAACGTTGCAAATCGTTTTTACTGCCACTTTTCTGATTCGTGGATCAAGTGAGTTGTCGCAGAAAACCAAGTGTTTACGAATAATGAGTTCATCCAGTGTAGTAGATGGTTTGTTTGTTTGAACCGAAGCAAACACTTTCATTGAATCACTTTCAACATCACAATGCCGACCAATATTGCCTAAAAGACTGGATAGCTTGACAAACTTGGGGTCAGCTTCTGTTATGGTTTTGGCAATTGCTGCTTTCACATAGGTCTCGATCACTTTCAAGCAAGACAAAGCAACATTTGCAATCTTTTTTGTATCTTTGCGCAAAACCATGGCTTTCCAAAGACACGGAATTGCCTCAGATTGCTCTCTAATACTGAATTTACTCAGCCGTTTCAGTAGTGACGTTTGAAGCTCTGCAAGGAACTGTGGTCTAAGTGGTCCTACATGCTCTAAAGACTTGTTGAAGATAGAAAGAACATAGAAGCAGGCCAGTGGCGTTATGGAACTTGCACTTTCGTCAACAATATATCCCAGTAACAGACCCAGCTGACTTTGTGTCACAAATGATCCGTTTGCATTGACCAGTTCTGACAACAGGCCTAACAATTTATCTAAATTCTCGCCGTCTTGCTCTGATGACACCTGCTCTGTTAACTCTTCCACTAGCATTTTTGCGGTTACTCTTGATGCCTGTGCCGCTTTCCCCTTGAGAGGATGGAACAAAATATCAAAGAATTCTTTCAACAGTCTACCGACTTTCTCGCCTCGTTTCCATACTGCCTCCAGTACACGTGTGACGTTATCAGTAAACCTTTTCTTCTCATATTGGTACTGGACATCTCCTGGAGCGATTTTAGACAGATCAATAGGCGGGAAGAAAAAGTCAGTTAAAATTGAAACGGCCATGGTACTGACACTCGACTCTTCATCTTCAACACGTCTAACAAGTCTTTCAGCTATTTCCACTTTAATTTCGAAATCGTTGGTGGCAATGTAAATATCTTTCAACAATTTCACCACCCTCTTTCTAACAATCAGGCCAGTATCACCAGAACGCTCGCACAAAACCATGTAAAAGTCTTTTGCAAACTCTGGTTTTAAAATAATGTATTTACCCACGATATCCACTGCCGCATCTCTGACTTGAGACGAGCTATCAAGCAGCCGCTCCGACAATGATTTTTGTACTTGAGGCAACGAAAATATATCTGGACTCTGCGCGAGAAGCTGAGAGATGACTCTTAACGATTTCGTCCTCATATTTGTTTTGGAGTGGTTAAGCGATCTCAATACCGACGCCAAAATGATATCGTAGTATCGACTTAGACTTCTTGAATACATGAAATTGTCATAAGCCTCGTATGCTATTGCTTTGGGATCGTTGTCTATCCGCTTCGACTCATCTTTGCCATAATCCAGCCATGATCCTTCTTTGCCATTAACCGCAATCTCATTCAATTTTGTGTTCAGTGCGCTTCTCAAAGGCCCATCCTCGGTAATTGACTCTAACAGTGAAGATAGAATTGACGCGTATAGAGTAAGAAAATATTTGTAAGAGCTCAACACATTTGGATCTTTTGCCGTTATATTTTGCAAATATAATAAAACAGTACTCACATAGTCTGAGAACTGATTTAGCGTAGTGACTGACATTTTTTCTGATAGGTCAATAATTTTGTTTTCGTTTTGTTTGAATGACCATAGCTTTGAAGCGATAGTTCCCAAAAACTCCAACGCCATTGTCGTGGCAAGAACTCCGTCTTTATCTGTTTCCAGCATGTTGGTCATAGATGCCGCTAACGTATAGAGCAATAGCTCAGCAGCTGGCCACTCTGGATGTGGCAAGACATTCAGGAAATCAGAAAGGAACATGTCAATTAAGACTCTGAACGGAGAATCATCAGATTTTGTTGTTTTCATTGCTCTGTTTAGCAGGTACTGTACAATTTCATTTGCACTTTTTGAAGAGTCGCTAATGGCTTTTGATGACGTCTTTACCAACTCGTCTCTACTCGATTTATACTTTGCAGCAGCTTCTGTCTCATCGAGTCTGGTATCTAAGTATTCGAATTCCATTGATCCACATGTCTGCACCAATTTCATTACTAGTGCACTAACCAGCTGTATAGTCACTCCATTGGCTAGTCTGAACTGACGCGCCGTCTTGCTCACAGGCAAGTTGGTAAAACTACTCAAAATTTCATCCAAAATGAACGCCCTTTGCTCCGAGTACCTTCCGTATAGAATCGACACCAATCGCATACTTGCCACTCGAAGCGACTCTATATTAGTTGATCCAAATAACGAATCTTTGGGTTTTGACACTGAATCGTAAAAAACCACCTTAATTGAAAGGAACTCCAGTTTAGTTATCGATGGACCAGGTATATTCACCATTGAAGACGAAATAAATGCGCTTAAAATTTCAAAAATTTGTACGGTTTCTTGACACAGCGCGCCAAATATATTTCTGATTGTCATTATCTGGTCTTCACCCAGATTCGTATTTGACAATGGCAAAATATAATTCTCCATAACCTTTGACTGCAGATTGACAATCTTGTTGAACAACTCTTCTGGTATCAGATTTGCCTCTGATCGCTCGCAGGTGAATAGTCGAAACACAACTTTGATCGCTTTCCAAGCATTGTCACAGACCAACACAATATTTTCCTTTTTCTCAGCCTCACTCTGTAATAGCTCTGATGTTGATCCAACACAATTATCGGCATTATCGATAGATCTTTCAAGTAATTGATAAAGATTCTGGATATACTCAAACGGCATAGTTTTTTTGAGATAAACCGAGGACTTTAGCTTCCGTAGTGAATCTTCTAGCGTGATCAAAATAGAGTTGGATAGGCACAGTTCGTTTGTTTTTGAACTTAGCGCAAACCAAAACTTTGAATGGTTTGGATTGCTCGATCTGTTGTTTGATGTATCAGCAATTAACGCATCATCTGCTTCGAATATTTCGCTCAGTAAATCTTCAAACTGTCGTTCTGCGCGTTCTCTTTTTGTTTGAGTATCATTTACATTTGCTGTAGTTTTCGACAATTTCGGAGTTGGCGTTAGGGACGTGATTGGGTCATCTTGTTTGATTGAATAAGGTGGTAACTGACTAGGATCAACCGGTGGTAACGGAATCTCTATTATGGGCTGTGGCTGGTCTATTTTTTGAGCAACTGAAGAGTGTTAGTAGTCTATACTTTTAGCTCAAATTGTTACCAAAGAATTCACTCGGATTGTACGTACCTTCATAGTATATGTTGGTTTTGTTGAATAATGTGGCGGCCAAAGGCGACAACATGACCGGCGGAATTTGAAGATCAGGTGGTGGCAGCGGAACATCGTGGTTTTTCAAGACCCTTGAATTAATCAGATTAGCAATCCGGAATCAATTAATTCCTTCAATAACAACGTAGCCAAGTTTCACGACCGTCATTTTATTTAAAAATAAAACACTTACAATCTCACTGACTGCGATCCACAGATTCGTTCTGCCAGGCCTGTCGTAAACGCCTCAAATCCTTGTCCCTGTTCAACAGATGCGATCGGTGCATTCAAAGATCCCATTAATCGCACCGACTCCATAGACTCCTGGTAATTCAAAAACTCGAGCCCGTTGGGCTGCTCCCGCATATCAGGAAATCTAATCGCATTGGCGGCTGGACCAAAACAAACAATGACAACGACGACAACAAAAAGTTGTCAACGATATAGAATAAAATGGTTAGTACTTCAGCTAAAGGATATTTTCCGCTCCTGTAAAACATTATGAAGCAAAGGTTTTCATACCTGATTGAATTGGTGTAAGAGACACCAACGGGGTGTATTGTAACGCCTCTTTGAGCCCCGACGGCACCTGCTTCACTCCTGGCTGTGACATTTGCAATAACTGTGTATCGTCAGTATCTTCGGTCAATGAATTTGGCTTTTTCGATGTTTGCTAAATTTTTCTTTAGATTTTTGGTAAACGAATGGCATGCGCAATAGTAGCAGATCCTGGATATGTATACACCAACTCTCTGCTGTTTCAATTCTTGTTTCCCGTGCGTATCTAGACCAATCCTTTGTTGTTAGTATTTCAGTCTATCCAGACCTGGTATGAATATTCGTACAGTAAATTATTTACTGTGAACTTTTCTTTGAGTACAAAAGGTTTGGATCTCGATGTCTGGCTCCAGATACAAGTGTATGAAATACTTCAGTCTGTATCGAACAAGGTGAAAGATCCCAATTCCCAAACAATTGAAATATTAAACAAGTTCATAACATTTACGACATGAACTTTATGACTTCCTATGCAGTGCACCAGAATCTGTTTTATATTGCCCAAACACTCCACTTCAGCACTGATTCAATAACACCATGTATCAGCTAATCTGCGACAAAAACAATTCTGATAGTTTTTATTCAAATCTGTATACTATGCGAGTACTCAGATATTGATTACAGAATATTGTATTTACTCAATTGCTGAAAAGAGACGGTACACATCTGAGGACACAAACTGAAAGCTATTTGGTTGGGCCATCTTCAGAGTTTAGTCAGTTGCCGGGTATTGACCAGCTAAGTTTCCACCTGAAATACAATGAGGTTCCTGCTGTCAGTCACTGAATTGAAATAGAATCAAGAGCAACCCCTTCAAATCCTTTCCGTAGCCTGTACAGTATTCAGACTTTAATTCCAGTGCAGTCCAAACAAATTGGATTTTTGTTGTCGATATCAATGAGCTAGCGATTGTACAAAAGTAAACTATAATGCTTACCAGTGGAACATGTTCTTTGACATTTGCTTTTCAAATAACTGACTATTGAACTTAAGCAATACAAATTGGCAGGTCAATGTTCAGTCCTCGCTCTCATCAACAGGATGCTTATCTTCCCATTTTTTCAAATCATTCTCATCTGTCTGAAATGCTTGAAATGATCACAATTATCTACATTTTGATCTCGTAATAAACACATGGCTATTTCACACCATGCAAACCATTCCTGTTTTAAAATTCATGAAGCATACAATTTCCCCATCATTTTTCCAAAAAGAATAGAATTAAAAAAAAGGTACAAACAATGATAAAATTATGATAATAAAATAATAATAATAATGATTGAATAATAGTGGTAAAAGAATAAAATAATAGATGTATTCACGTTCAGGCACAAGTTGTCATCAACACAACAACAGGGGAATTTTGTATTCTTATATTCCATTTGATTCATTCCCGCTTGTTTTTTAATCTTTCCTGCACAGTTCCACAATTGAATAACACTTTGAAACTCACTTGACACACTCACATTAATTTATATTTGAATTCTTTGTTCCTCTTCTCTTTTCTTGGTGCAAAATAATGAACAATGATCAGCGCTCTAGTAGAATCTTTGCCAGTCAGTGGGCTTTTCCACAGCAGGTTCCAGACCTTCGGAATTGACAATGCGCGTTGATCGAGAGTTCACGAATCCTGGAGATGCATTGCTGGGCGGTGCTCTATCATCTGTGAAATGCTGTAGTTGGTGTTGGACATGGCTGTTCATGTTGTTGTTCATAGGTGCTTGTAACTCATCCCCATCCAAAGGTTCCAACTCAGGTATCTTTTGAGGTTTTTCTCCTGGGTTTCCACCATCTCTTTCTTTAAGCTCATCAATGGGCAGATCCAGTGGTCGAGACTTGTCTTCGTATTGCTTGGGATCAAATTCAAGTTTCTTTGTGTCTTGTGCGTTGTTGTCGTTGTCTTTTTCAGAGCGGTACTTGACAAGTGTCCAATCGAAAAGGTAATCGTAGCGATAACCAGATCTCAAAAACAAGTCTCTTAGCACCTTGCGCAGGTAAATGTAGTCAGGTTTGCCTTCGAATCGAAGTGACCGGACATAGAATAGGAATAAGTGAAATTCGTAGGGCAGTCCTTTTGTGAGAGTGTCAAGAGAAATGCCTACTTTCTTTTCCATAATACGGTCATACTTTTGTCTTTTGGTTACGGCCTTAAGTCCTTGCCACGGAAGAGAACCGCGACAGAAATAAATTAACATGTATGCAAGGGACTCCAAATCATCTCTTCTGGATTGCTCAATACCCAAGTGGGTGTTGACACTGGCGTAACGCGCGGTACCCGTGAGATTTTTGTGTTCGCGGTATGGGATGTGGAAAAAAGTGACAGGGTGTCTGTATTTTTTGGCAAGGCCAAAGTCAATGACATTGACTTGGTTTCCTCTCCTGCCCAGGCCCATCAAAAAGTTATCGGGCTTGACATCACGATGAATGAATGATTTGGCGTGGATGAATTCCAGACGACACAGCAATTGGTCTGCAAGGAGTAAAACCGTTTTGTACGAGAACTTTCTGTTGCAGAAGTTGAAAAGGTCTTCTAACGATGGGCCAAGAAGATCAATGACAAGAGCATTATAGTCAGACTCAGACCCATACCAGCGGACAAAGGGAATACCGATGCCACCAACGAGGGCTCTATATACTCTAGACTCAAACTCCAGCTGTGGGTGTCTTGCTCTACGGCTTTCAAGCTTGATAGCAACCTCTTCACCAGAAATTAGGTTGGTTCCTAGGTAAATATCTCCAAAGGAACCAGAGCCAATTTTTCTGCCAATGCCGTATTTTCTGCCAACTCGGAATTCAGTAGAGCCGGTTTCACCAGTTTTTGCGAGCTTTTCCATGATGAAGTAAGTGGTTTGCAAGCGTGGTGTTATCTAAGAGTAATGAGAGGGTAGCAATGAATGGTGCTAGTTGTGTGTGTTGGTATGTATAAATGCAAGCGCGTGGTGGTTGTTGCGGTGTTTACACTTTTTAGGTGGCTTTTTTTTTTATTTTTTTTTTATTTTGTGCTTTCTGTGTGAAGAAAAGGGGCGTAAAGCTAAAAGTGGTGGTAATGAAGGTGGTAATGATTTAAAAATTTGTAGGGGAAGAAATTGGGATGTTGGCCTTTCTGGTTTTTGTTATTTTATTTTTCTGTGTGGCCCTTATTGCTGCTGTTTCTGTGGTGATGATCCAAGGTGTTTAGCCGAAAGAAAGTCTTTGCGCCTTGGTGATTGTGCTGGAGAAGATAGCTTTGGCGATGGCGATTGATGGTGATGCTGAGATGTACTCGTTTGAAACCCGAAATGTAAATAAGAGTAACTGGGAGTCAATAATCAGGGCACAAGCTCAAGTATTTATAGTAGTGCTATCAGGCGTATGCTAGGGTGTAGATGGCTGTGATGGTGGTAAATGAGATGGACACGATGCAATGCAGTTCTGTAGACAGTGGAGCCAGACGAAATAAACAAGATTGTTTATGCTTCTCAAAATTGAAAAAAAGAGATCAAGAAGAAGGGCAGAAAGAAAAGGAGTTTAGTCAGTAAAATCGGGGCAAAGGGGTACCAGATCTGTATGAGATGGCAGTTCAGGTTTCAAACGGGCCAACTAAGGCAATAAGACGTAGAAACGAACAAGATTATCCAGTAACTAGGCGTAGTAATTAGATATGATCCCGGTGGTGATGATGAAGTCCAGACAGAGTTGAAAAGAACAATACTAATTAAACGTTTGATGGCAGTAACAGCAGCGGTTGATGATTGTATTAATACCAGCGAGAGTTACTTAATGGTTGGCTAGACAATATGTGAGTGCTCAAAGCTTGGTTGGATATGTTGAAAATGCTGTTTATTGGCAGTTGCAATCGATAATTAGAAACCTTGCTCTCGGTCGGTCTTATTACAGGTTTATGAGGATTTATTTCTTTAAAACCAGCAGTATTTGCGATCCTCGATACAAAAGATGTCCAATGAAGAATTCCAAAATTGCAATCGTCAATCGAAAATATGAAAGGTGTTTGGAGGAGAAGCAGAGAAACCAAGTAATGCCAATCAACGGTGGATATTAAAGATGTGTATCTATACACAAACACAAAGAAGCAGTGTCGAAAGTGTATGTATTTGCGAGGCCAAAAAAACCAGCTGAAAGTGCAAAAAAAGACAATACAAAGAAGGTGAGAGAGATAAAAGAGATGGATGTTGAAGATGGGGAAATTAAAGTTGAAAAAGATAAGAAAAGTAAGAGCCAAGTTGAAAAAAGAAATTATAGATTTGGATGTACACAGAATAGAATAAGCATGGATAAAGTGTGAACTATTTGTGCCTCGAAACAAATAAGGCAGAATGAATCTAACAAAATGAATAGTCGGGTTCATTCTCAGTGTTTCAAACATGGTAGGACATTTACTATCAATTATTTAGTGAAAATTTTCGCAAACAAACCACGAGCAGCTTGATAGCCTGTAAGCTAGTTGAGCTCAAGGTTTGTATCGACAGCTCTAACTTGATCCATCATCACCACGATATTCATTGGTGAGACATTAACTATCAGTTCATTGATCAGTAATACTGAGGAACTTTCTCGTTTAATCCTCTAGGTTACCTGCTGCTTTCTCATTTTGATAAATACTTTTGTATTAGTACTCCTTTCATCATTCTTGCAAAGTCCATATCACCAAATCCAATACACTCATAAACATCATGTACTAGACTCTCGTAAGCCTCAAATAAACCTGCTTTCGGGTCCGAAACGTGAACGTTAAAAAAGGCTTTAGACTTTTGACGTGCTTGCGAGATTGGCAGAGTTAAATAGACTTGAATCAATCTCTCGAGGGCCTTGATGTCGCTATCTTGAGTATTTCTTAGTCTACACGAACATTGGTATGCTGTATCTAAAGAGTACTTGACTTAACTATTGGATACTAACATTTGCCACTAGCGCATCGCAATTTCATTTACATGCGCAACTAACACTCGCATCTCAAAACTTTTATACTGCACTTTTTCGTGGTTGGCTCGTTGAAAAAAAATTCTAACTTGAATACACACTGAATATATTCAACAATATTATGTACATATCTTAATAGTGCTCACCGTTGCCTAAGGCTTCATGCCCTTTCTAATACTTTGGTAAGATGGTAAATTACCAATAGATCCCAGCGCTGCAACCGCAATATCTTTATCGAGTAAGTGCTTTGTGGCCCAGTTCATCACATCAGTCTTCGTGATTCTGTTCACACTCTCCTCGACTTCTTCTGGACTTTGACGACGTCCAGTCGATACTAGTTGCCGGCCAATATCTTCGGCAATAGGAGTAGTGCCGTCCAAAGACATCAGAAGCGACGCCTTTAGTCTGGCCTTGGTGCGCTCAACTTCGGCATCTGAAACTGAATGTGTCAATCTGTTCCATTCCTTCAGTGTACACTGAACCAGCGTTCCCACGTCTTGGTTACCATCGGCAACCATGTAAATACCCCAGAGACCAGTGTCACAATACGAGGTCGAAAATGACAAAAACGAGTTGGCCAGGTTGTTCTGTGACGCAATGCTGGAGAGTTTAGACTCCTGATTCATGCCACTTCCATAGGAACGATCCCAGTTGCCAATAATGGCCTGCGCCACCAACGCAGTGTAAAAGTCTGGAGAGTTCCAAGATACACCTTCAACAGCAATAGCAAAATGAGCAGACGGAATGGACTCGTCCAACAGTCTCACTTCATCGCCGAAAAATTGTGGGACATCATTGGGGTTACGAGAACCAGTGCCGGGAGCAACAGGAACGTCTGATTTGATGATTTTGGCAAAGTTTTTCTTGGCCAGTTGTACAAGCTCTTCATGCTCGACAGCACCAGCGCCCACAAGAACCATACGATCACCCTTGTAGTTTTTCTTAATATAGCTTGTGAGGTCCTTTTTGTTGATTGAAAGAATGTTGTTTTTAGGGCCCAGAATAGTGCGACCAAGAGGTTGTCCGGGGAAAGCTACGGCGTGTAGATGATCAAACACAACTTCATCGTGCATCTTGTCAACCTCCTCGGACTCTCTAATGATGACAGCTCTTTCGCGCTCGATAGCACCTTCAGCCAGTTTAGAGTTTTGCAGAATATCTGAAATAATTTCTACTGCTTTGGGTACGTCGTCCTTGAACGACTTTGCGTAGTACACGGTGTTTTCACGCGAAGTGTAAGCGTTTAAATGACCACCCATGTTTTCAATTTCCAACTCAATCTGCTGCTGCGATCTGGTCGCAGTACCCTTAAACGCCAAATGCTCCAAAAAGTGCGCAGTTCCATTGTTCTTTTCGTTTTCCGCTCTGGATCCGGCATCAATCCAGATACCAACAGTGGCGGTTTGTGCGTTGGGATTGGTTTCAGTTGCAACTGTGAGACCGTTTGGCAGGATCGAGGTCTTGCAGAATGGAGTGGCAATAGACTCGGTAGCAATCCGACGCTTGGCAAACGACAAAACTGGTCGTGCCGGCAGACGTAGGCGTAGTAAAGCAGACATGTTGATGTGTGCGATTAGTTCTCGAGGATGGGGAACTAAAATGATGAACAGTGAAACGGAGGTGGTTGATTTAAGTATGCAAAAATCTGCGAGTTCGGGAACGGTCTAGACCATTTGTTTGTGAGAGGATACATGTCACCAGGATATGTCATGATATTATACCATAAGCCTTAAGCTTTTAGTCTTAGAGTAAGTTTTAAATCACATGAAGAAATCTATTAAGAGCTTTATGTAATCTGACTGCTAATGTAGAACTGGTCTAAGCCAGCCAATCAGCGATACGATAAATCTATTTTTCACCTGACCAGTACACCACAAGCCCCTACCCTGTATGCGTGATATTCGTGTAGCAGACAATTTCCCGGAACCTGCGGTTACCCCATCGTCGCGGCTGGCATACAGCTAAAAGGGTTCGCATACAGTTCAAACCCGGCAGAAGCGACATATTTTTTGCTCACTATTGAACCATTTTTTTTTTTTTGATTTATTTTCCTTTTGTACTTTTTTCCTTTTTCTGACTGCCCAGAAATAAAGCGATTCTCTGCCATCACACAAAGCATCAACACCAGCATCGGCTCACTTTAATCTTCCACCTTTACAATCACAACGATGTTCAGATCTGCTCTTTTTAAGGCTCAATCTCCTTTGCTTGCCGGCGCATTCCGCCCTAGCGCTTTCAGAACCGCTGCTTCTCTCGGCGTCAGATCCTACATCCCCCAACCCCCCGGTGAGATTGTCGGAACCGTCAACGATGCCGTTACTTATCCTCCTCCTAACAAAGCCACTGGATCTAGACATTGGACCGCTGAGCGTCTGCTCGTTATTGGATTCGTTCCTCTCATTCTCTCCCCCATGGCCGGTGTCTCCTTGACTCCTCTTATGGACGGTGCCCTGAGTTGCATGCTTCTGTTGCACGCCCAACTCGGTTTCGAGTCCTGTATCGTTGACTATATTCCCAAGCGTGTCTACGGTCCTTTCCACAACTTGGCTCTTTACGCTCTTTACGCCGGCACTGTCACTGCTCTCTACGGTATCTACCAGTACGAAACCAAGGATGTCGGTCTTGTTTCTGCTGTTGGCAAGATCTGGAACGCTTAAGTCTTGACTTGATCAGCGTACAAGAGGAAGAAAGAAAGAATTTGTTTATGATGTCGATTATTTAACAAATAAAATTATTTGCATTTTGTTTAACGTTGAATCGGGGTTTTTGGTGGTCTCCTTGCACAAATGCGTAGCTTAGTTCGCCAGATTGTAAAACTATGTGTAATACACAATTGAATCAATATCACTGGTGGTTGTGAGATCTTGTTCCGCGTTCTCAACTTTTCGCTATAACTCAAAATGTAGTTGTTTCATTCACTTCATCGATCCTTAAGATAGAAAATGAGCAATGACAACTTAAGTGCTAGTTTCCTAAACAATCAAAGCTCTCCACAAAATTCGACTAGTTGTCATCATTGACCGTTTTTTTAGTTGTTACTTGTAGTCTTCTCGAGAGTTGACAGTGTCATGTATTACTGAGCACCGCTCATCCGCGACTTTTCACGTGCCGGGAGCCAGTTTGATCTGTCGTTTTGCAAAAGTTTTCAAGTTTGATCCAGAGGACTCGGCTCCGGTGGTTTTACGGGCGCTGTGTTTCTGATCAAAAACTAGTCTTTTGTACTCTTGTTCAATCGTAATTTCAAGCTCATATGTATCTATGGAAGTTCAATCCAGAAACGGTGTGCCGCATCGACCTAAATGAAACAGGGCTCGATGTATTGGAATAACGTGAACAAGCGCTAGAAGTTAGTACTGAAAGTCTAAGTTGTACTGGGTAGAATTGAGATTTTTGTACAAGATAAAGAGTCTTTTGGACTTTGCATTATACTGCACGCGAGACAAGTATTAGGCTGTGGTAGTCACTGAAATTTTCACAGGACGTAAATATCAGTTAAGGTCACATACGCTGTATGTACTATGTGTATTTATACTTGGCAATACTAAGGATTGTGATACTGTATTCTCATAGATGAGAACTGATATAGCTCTGCGACCAGTTCAGTTAAAAGATATTTTTGGTCACACAAAATTTGACGCCGGGATGCTTTTTAACTATAACAAATTGAAGTTGAGGCGGACTGAGAACAAATATTTGGTCCCGAAATGCCTTTCACGCGGAATAATGGTACAGCAAATGCTGGCAATTTATTAAACAAAAGGCACCGTTAGGCTTCGAACAAACTTGTACGTAATTCAATAATGAACAAGATTCTAACTCATCAAATTGTTATTTTAGCGTTTTGTGAACCTTGGTAATCTAATGTAAGACTTAGTGTGCTTGACTTCTGAATATATTCAATAACTTTGATACGCGTGCTTTTTACTTTCTAGTTTACTCTTCG
Organism: Saccharomycotina sp. CBS 16003; assembly: GCA_022457085.1. NCBI lineage: Eukaryota > Fungi > Ascomycota > Saccharomycotina sp. CBS 16003. The sequence goes on along the minus strand of JAJNCF010000036.1, from coordinate 1,559,507 downwards.
CTTATTTTTTTTTGAACAGGCATTACCAGGTTTGATCTTTATCAAATCAATACACTATACAAAAGACAAAACTGATCAGCTGCGTGCGTATCCATAAAAAGCCACAGAGAGTCGAATATACACAGCCCATGATTTCCCCTTAAACAAATGCTCAGAGATTAATTCAAGTAATTGTATTAACAAAAAAAACCTATTTATTAATTACAACGCGCCAATCAGTAATTACATTCATGTAGCATAGAATTTGTATCTTTATACACAAGCTTTTAAGTTAATCATCGATTAGAAAAAAATTCCTTAATTCATATCCCAGACTTATACCTAAATTGGACTCACGTTCAACAAAAAATAACAAAAAAAACATGAATCTAAAAATACTCAGATGAATCAGTTCAGTTAGTAAATTGTATCTTGTTTTTATGAAAACTAGGACACTGCGTTTATTTGTCTTAAATTTCCGCTTTTTGCAACTTTAAAATAGATTTTTAATTGGATTCAGCACCCTTCTTACAAGCACAAAATCAATGCAATTACTACTACAGACAAAGTCATTTAGATATTTTAAAACTGAACTAGTCATGAATCTATTTTAGATGCTAGGAAAGCAGTTAGATAAAAAAAAAAAAATAAATAAAAAATAAAAAAAAGTAGAATTTTGTTAACCATTTGTCTTAATTTTGGAATGTGGTAATTGAACTGTTCTTTGTATTGACTAGTGATATTGATCTAATGTATATAGATTGGTATTATGTTGTTTTTGGTTTCGAGAAAGAACCTCCTTCTGGATAGCCATATTATTATCTTATGGGCGTCTGTTATCCCTGGAGTATCCCCAACCTCACACAGTTATCGGTATGGCGTCTAACAATCCTGCTTGTAAAGATCCACCAACTGTTTCAATATCTCAAGGAATTGGCAGTCATGAAATTTCTTAAACAAGCATTGTAGTTTGGGATTTCACCATCTTGAAACTACATCAAATCGAAGCAAAATACATGCATTTTTCTGATCTATAAACTGTACCTGCATCATCAGCGTTGTGTTTCTGAGCATCTTATAGTTTCAATTAGTTTTCAAAACTGTACACACCTTTATTTTGTCTTTCTTCAGCGATTCGAAATGCACCTATCTCTCAAGTTTTCAAGCCAAATATCCATTAAACGTTGTCTGTATTTAAGATACAATCCCAGGCTTTCTCTTCGTGACTTGTTTCCTACCCAACTTTAATCCCAAAACTCAAAACCTTGTAAACCCACATTTCAACGGTTATTATTTCCTTTCTTCACTGTACACACCCTAATATTTCTTTTCACTAACTTACAAACATTACACTTTCCACGTTACAAAACCTGCCCACTAAATACTTTGCCTTTTTCTATTCTTTGCAGACTATGCGAGACTAAAAAATCTGATAACCGTTTTATAGATTCATTCATTTTTGGTGCTCCATTCCCTTCTGTTTCAGACATGAGCTTTAAACGCAATTTATAATTGCTTGAAATTTTGGAATCATTTTCGGATTCCTAGGACAACGGCGTAGACAGTGTTGTAATCATGTCAACTTTATGAAGCATCCCTTCGAAAAAGTTTTCTATGTCAGCGTCCGTATGATCGCCTTGCCTTGATTTCCTCCTGTGCCAGGCATTGATAACAAAGATTTGCTGCGTGAAACGTGTCCTGTGTAGATGTACGCGTGTACTCACTGAGCATGTCCAGCTCGGTACTCGAGCTATTACTAGATAATTTGGTAGATCCGCTGTGACTAGACTTAGCGGATTCAGGCATCATGATTGCGGTTTTTTGCACCAGATCTGTGACAACCACGGGGCAAGTGCACGCATCGAGAACTTATCACCAGAAAATTCCATTTTGTCCATACATCTGTGTCGATACTGGTCGTAACTTGACTTGGTAAATCCTCAAAAGCCTAATAGAGATAGGCTTACTGACAGATCTTGATAGTTGCATTGCATTTTTCTGGGCATTGCGCTGGATTGAAACGAAGAAAGTGACAGTACTTGGGCTATACTCTCGGGTGGTCCAGCTGCCGAATGGAACAGATTCTATCAAGATATATACTTTGAAGTCACCGTCAGCTCCTCATCATTTGCGCAATCTTCAAACATACAATACTTGGGAAAAGTACTGAGAGGCAGTTTGAAAGTATCGTCGTGACGATTGTTCGTACTTGGTTGAAATTTAGCTAATTGTTGGTACTTCTCTATATAATGCGCTAGCACAGTCATAGAAAATCGGCACTTTTAATACAGTCACGTAGGTACGACAAATACGTTATTGTCGTTGATTGCGGAAGGTGAAGTATACAGATGTGTAAACAATAGTTTTTTTGATGTAAACAACAATGAAGATAATGCCATACCAAGTATCATTTCGCATAGTTTTGAAGGATGTCACAGCCAGTATGTTTTCTCTTGTTGCGGGCAAAATGGGGACCGACATGAAGATACTTGATAAAACGAGCTTTGGATTGTGAAAAATTGTGGAGACGGAATAACCATAAAGGCTTTTGAGTGGGGGTTAAGGTAACGAGGAATCATGTTAGAACGTAGAAAACTAATGTAACGGGAGGATCGATGAACTGGGTACGTTCAATTCTGGTATCAATAAAAAGGTATTGGGATGTACTGGTAAACTTCATTTGAAGATTCAAAGTAGTGTGTGGTTCAGCTGGTCAGATCTACAGTTTACTATATGGCTCAAGGTATTTGTATTGGAGAGTGATACAAGTATGACTAGGGTTCTTGTTATATAATACAAACCACTGATTATCGGATTTGCGTTTAATGCATTTCCTTAATAGCATCTGTACCTGAGTATGGTACCATCGCGGTGTAGTTCGGGTCGGTTCAACGTCAGGCAGATCCGGTTTTCGTTTGCATTGAGGTGGGTGATTCAAATCTATCATGTTTCTAAAGCACAATGCATCTATTTCAGAATACGCTCGCAAACTTCACCGAACATCCATAAAATAGAAGCAGAGCATGTTTAAAGATTTGGATCGATAAATCTGATATGTCCATCGCCAACTGCGCGCTCTTGTAATTTTTTTTTGGTCTCTTTGTTTGTCAAATTCCCGTTTATTTTTTAGTGTACTTCAAGTGCCCCATATTTTTTTTTTTTGACATGTTTAATGATGCATCTGCTATGTCGATGGGTTTTGAATGGTAGCAACACATGTAGCAAAGCTTTTTAATTGTCTGCATCGTGTCTACGCGATCCAATCAGATCATTTATTGCGTCGGTCTTTGCGTATGCCTATTTATGTGTACATGTATGTTTATCAGTAAATGGCTCCTTTCTGATTGATCCTGTCTCAGGCTGTGCCCTTTCTAGTAAGCTCTGTTTTTTTTTCAAGCACTCCTGTTCAACTTCTTCCCAAAATAGTTTCAGGTACTCTTTCAAAGTACTTTAACCTCCTTTTTCCATTACTCGCCGCCTTCAACCCATTGAATCGTCGACACCTCAACTTTGACCATGAACTAGAGCACACATCGCAGCAATACAGTTTTAACCAGACTCGCGTTTGCTGTCTACAATGGGGTCATCATTCCAAAATGCTACAGTTCCCTGAATCTTTGTCAAAACAAACTTGCAAATCAGTGGAACACCAAATTAAATTTTTCTTTAAGCGCTAAACTTTAAGAGTTTTTCTCTTTTATATTTCTTTCCTTCTTCCTCCTTTTGTTTTTCTCTCGTCCTTCTTCCTCACCGCTTCAAGGTTCCTGATCTATTCACCTTTTTCCGCCGATCTACATCGCAACGTGCTCTTAAGGCCCTGTCACTCCGCTGGACATAGTGATAGCTGTAGCACTTTTGTTTTCAACCCTTTGGTCTCTCTCAATTTCGTCATCCACTTAACTAACGTATATCTCCCTACTTTCCACGTCTCAGTTCTCTTTCTTCGTCTGCCGTCTCTGCAAGCACCAAGTATCGCTCCCATCTGTTAAATATCATCAATCGCTACCATCTCTACTACTATTTACTACCTCTTGATTCTCTGGCCAACTAAATTACCGCTCTAATTCACTCCTGCATAATTCGCCTTTTCATACCAGCCACCGCTCAGCTTACATACATAACAACTTCCGCGCCAGCGCCCATATCTTCTTCACTACTCAGTACCACACTTCATAATTGTCGACAATTGTTTGGTGTAGCTTAAGAGTATTTGCATTGCATCTCTCTCCTTTTTTTTTTTTTGCCTCTCTATTTTCACTCTCTCTATATTTCATCATTGTTTTCACTTTTTACATTTTTGTTTCTTCTCATTTCAACATCTTGGGTTTAACGAAACTTAATTCTTTTCGCAAATTTCACACTTCTTGTTTCGCTTGATGTCGTCTATTGATCAAAACTCCCTGGGTTACTACAAACCCAGTACTAATAGTCATCGCGCTCCTGGTACCCGTGTTTCTAGCTACGGAAGCAATTCCAGCACAGGCAGCAGTATTTCCTATTCTGGGTACGATCAGATGCTCCCGCCTCCTCCCAATGTTTTCTACAATGGCACTAGTCGTCCTCCTTCACGAGGAAATGGAAGCACACTGCTCTCGTCTCCGACCAGAGGAAGAAACTCTGCTGTTACCTCCAGGCTTAGCGATGGCAGAAACTCGTCTTCTGGATCGCCAAATCCTAATTCTAGAGCTGCCCTAGTCGCAGGTCTTCGATCGGCAACTGACAGAAGACAGCAACAACGCGAACTCCAGCAGCGCGAACTGTACCTACAGCAGCAGCAGCAACAGCAGCAACAAATGATGCAGCAGCAAATGAGATTTCAAAGTATGAACATCCATGACAACAATAACTCCAGTGTCAACAACAACATGAGCTCCGGCGGATATCCTTCTCTAAGATCATCTACTAGCTCCGGATTCAACATGTCGCCACCTACCTCTCCTCTTCCCTTTGATTTCACTTCCGACTCTTCATCAGCTACTTCTCCCATGACCGCCATCTCTAGTGAACGACCCGACTCTAGGTTGTTGGCTTTGCATCAAAAGCATCAAGAGCTATTAGCTACTAGTGCATACATTGCTCAGCAGCAACAAAATCTCCAAAATGCTATGAACCAGGCTGCTCTGGGTATGGGTGGATATTATCCTGCCGAGGAAGGTTATGACTACAATGGGTTGTCATCTTCTCCCGGAACCGGCAAACTCCCTCTTCTCACTCCGCAACCTCGCGCTTTACAGGCCAGGTCTCGTCACTCGGTCTACTTGCCAAACGACCTGCCCGCTCCGCCTGGATATGGGTATGCCCGGCCTTCAAGTCCTTCTTTCTTTGCTAGACCCTCTTCTTCCGCATCCAATCGGTCGGAGTTTAGTCCTGAACCTCCTAAGCAAAGCTACAACAATCCTGGCTACAAACGATCGCATCGTAAGGCTGCTAGCTTGTCAGGACCTGGCAAGCTATTCAACAATACGAATGCCAATAGCGCGAACAAAAATAGTACCTACGGCTCCGGTAGCTTTGGTCCTATAATGAGTTCTGCAGGTGTTAGTCAGTTGAGAAACAATAACAGGCTCTCAGGAGCTAACTTTGTGGCCACTGGCACTAAGGGTCGAAGCGATGATTACGAACTCCCCTCGCGTCAGCCTACTGGTCCTCCTCCAATTGACGAATTAAAAGGTGCAAAAAACATGTACAATTTTGCTTCTTCAATTGCCTGAAAAAACATTCATTATTGTCATTGCCTCTCTTGATAGTAGTGCTTAATTGATGAAAACAAAAAAAATACTAGGTCTTATATCTATATTGACCCTGTCTGTTGATATTCTTTTTTTGTGAATGCTTGTATAATACGAAATTTACATCTACTTAATCTTATTCATAGTATGTGGACTGCTAGTCGGTCCAATCTATGTTACCTATCTAGAGCGCTGAAGCGCCGAACTTATAAATTTGAATGCATGATTTTTACCATGACTTTGTAAGCGCAGTTGAGCTTTAAGGCCTTTAGGGCTTGCCCCGGTTGTGTGGAGCGTTGTTTATATTGTAGTGGAAAGAATGAAATCAAACTTGCATCTTTAGTTTAATATTTGCAGACATTGTTTGAGTATTTGGAAGTCCCTAGTAGAAATAGTGTTTGATACAATGGTAAGCGGCTATTTTCCATTTTGAACTTTACTTTTAGGAGAGACAAGGTGGGCATAGTTGGAATCCTTTTGGGATACATTTTAGCAAACGTAAAATATATTTGGTTAATCAATAATTTGTATTCTGTCTTGGGCCTGGGTTTACGCTCTATTTAAGATGAAGAATAAAATGAACCATTACATTAAAAGAATAAGTTTGAATTGATCAACAAGTGCAATGACATTTGTATATGAAACTAGCCAGATCAAATACCCCTCACACTTAGTGAATCAGTTGTTTGTCTGGGGTGGTCGATTTGCATGGATGTGTAAAAGTTTGGAATGGTGTTGATGTTTAAACGTCATAATTCAATTACACCTGAGCTCGTTAATCTATAGTTTCGGACAGCTCTTGTACGGGAAGGGTTTTAATAAGTTTTAGAATTAGTTTACAATCAGCAATTAAGTGTGTACAAATTGTCGTGTAATTGCGCACACATATACAAGATTAGAAACACGAACACATTGACGTCCATGTCTTTAGAAATTAAGCATTTTAGATATTGAATCCAGAAAATTCATGCAAAACCAAACTTCCGCAATACTATTCAGAACGAGGGAATGCTTTATGAGTGTATGATGTCAACTGCAATTCTATATTAAATGTGTGTGATAAATCAATAAATGCCACTCCGCAATACTCATGTGTATATAAACAATTTGTATTCATTACATTTACTCCAGAATTTATGATCTTTTACTTTTACTGTATTTAAACAATCGTTACTGGATTTTGTTAATACTCATAAACAATATCTACTGTTTATTAGTCTTCATCCAAACTTTATTGACAACTCACATACCTTCAGTCTAAACAATTATTAATTATGACCAATGAAAATTCCAGCAATGACCCAAAAGACAACGAATCCCAACTTCGGCGCTTGCGGGACTCTGAGCTCGCAAATTCAGTAATTGAATCTGTAGAAGAGAAAGATGAATTTGTTGACATACCAGATTCACATCAAGACACCGGTGCGATGCGTCTCAATACAGAAGCTACAATACCTATAGACGCAAATAGATACTCAAACAGTCCAACAACAAACGCAAATGAAAGCAAGCAAAAAGTGTCTAGACTTCACATGCTACGCCAAAGCTCGGATAGCTATATTCAACCGCCAGTGCCTTATAGAAAAGGACACCGAAAAAGCTTAAGTGCATTTGCTCCTACAGACTCCAGGAAAAACTCAATTCTAGATATGAGCTTGATGAATAGTTGTGGACTGGCACCCGGGTCTGGGGGTGGCGAGCGAGGTACCAGACTGGAACAAATTCCAAACAGTGATGGGGACTTGGAAAAAGGCCCGCTTGAATCTTCCGACAGCGCAAGCAAGTTCAGCGACATCTCAACTATCAACATGCAAGAGCGATTCGGAAATATTCTAAACAAGAAACGAGACTCAGTACAAGACAATGCTTTTGAAGCTTCCGAGTTGGCAAAAAATTTGATTCAAGTCCACAAGGGTGGGCGACGATCAAAGCGAGTCTCCAGTATCATTCCTTCCAGTGCATTTTTTGATAACGAATTAATTGGGCTTGAAAGAAGCAAGTCAAACCGGGAAAGCAAACTGTTTCCTTCTAATTCAAAGAGAATGTCGGCTATGATATCTGATCTGCTTGCGGGTAACAATAATGCCAGCAACAATGGGGCCGCAGCTGGAGCTGGAAGTAGTAGTGCTAACGGTATTAGTGGGTCTCCTACAACGGCCCAAGATGTACTTGAAAAAGCTGAGGAACAAGACCCTGATAGTCCTGCTGCCGTTGAAGGTAGCGATTATGTGCCACCCCCACTGATGGTGCGCCAGGGTGTGCTTGGTAGCTTACTACAACTTTACAACAAGAACCACGCCCGCGATGATAGCGGCTCCACAATTGCCAATGGAGATCCAAACTCAATTCAAGAAGCGCTTAGTAGCTCGTCAGAAGACGAAAAAGAAGTTGCAGAACCCACGCGTGTGACCACTTTCAAGCTTCCTGAAGGCATCAAGCATAGTTCCAAATCTAAACAGAAATCAAAAAGCCTCAATATGCTACGCAGCAAAAGCGCCAACAACTCTATGGTTTCATTTGACGATTTGTTTCTTCGGTCTCAAACCCACATTCCATCACCTATCTCATCCACTTTTCAGCGTTCCAAAAACCATTTGAAAAAGCTCTCAGTTTACGAAACTCTTAAAAAATCGGCCACTCGGAAAAAGAAGGCTGATCAGGAAAGAGAAATTACAATCTATATTGCCGACGTGTTACAACGTCAAAGGTTTATTCTCAGATTGTGTCGTGCCTTGATGCTGTACGGGGCGCCCACCCATCGGTTAGAAGAGTATATGCAGATGACTTCGCGTGCTTTGGGTATTGACGGGCAGTTTTTGTACATCCCCGGATGTATGATTATTTCATTTGGTGATAGTTCTACGCATACATCTGAAATGCAGCTAGTTCGATGCGTCCAGGGAGTTAATTTGAACAAATTGCATCAAACTCACATGATTTACAAAGAAGTTATTCATCGGAATCAACGAGTTGAAGAAGCCTCGCTTCGTTTAGAAGCAGTATTTTCAAGCAAGAATCTGTACCCGCCTTGGCTCTGTATTATATTTTTCGGCTTCGCCTCGGCGGCTGTTGGACCCTTTGCCTTCAAAGCTAGGTGGATAGATATGCCAATTTCCTTTTTAGTAGGCTCCATGGTTGGCATTCTCCAAATCGTTGTTGCACCACGGTCTACACTATACAACAATGTATTTGAAATTTCTGCTTCAATTATTGTTAGTTTTATCGCAAGAGCCTTTGGGTCTATCAACAACCAATCTTTCTTTTGCTATTCTGCAATCGCGCAGAGCTCGCTTGCGCTGATTCTGCCTGGATACATTATTCTATGTGGATCTTTAGAGCTGCAATCCAGAAACCTAGTCGCTGGCTCTGTTCGCATGTTTTACGCCATTATCTATTCAATGTTTTTAGGATTCGGCATCACGCTTGGAGCCGCTATATATGGTTGGATTGATAGCAACGCAACTTCTGAAACCACCTGTCCAAATCCACTTGAAGATAGATGGAAAATTCTTTTTGTTCCCATGTTCACAGTAGGTCTTGCGCTAGTCAACCAGTCACACTGGCGTCAAATCCCCGTGATGGTGTCTATTTCGGGTGTAGGTTATATTGCCACTTTCTTTGCTGGTCGAAGATTAGTTAACGCTTCAGAGTTGACTTCTGCCATTGGTGCATTTGTTATTGGGGTTCTTGGCAACATGTATTCTCGTCTCGGTCATGGGTTGGCGTTCGCTGCCATGTTGCCTGCTATCTTTGTACAAGTTCCCTCAGGCGTAGCAGCGCAGGGAAGTTTGATTGAAGGTCTACGTAATGCCAACAACATAGTCTCTAACACAGCAGCGTCTCGAAGCTCTTATGGCAACGTAGCAGCACTGGGAATTACAATGGTTCAAGTCAGCATAGGAATCACTGTGGGATTATTCGTGGCTACTCTAGCAATCTATCCCTTTGGCAAGAAACGAGCAAACTTTTTCACCTTTTGAACATGATTTTCAATATATCTATTTCTACTTTTGTACAGTACATATTCTATGGATAATAATATTATTATTGATTCAACTAAAGAACTTTTTGTGTTGTTTTCAACAGTAGATTTTCTCGTGTGATTCCGCGACTCAAGCCTTTAGGCCGTCTGCTGAGGCTACTAGAACATTATTGATAAGCACGCTAAGTTCCATTACTATAAACACTGGTTTGGATCACGAATGTCTTTTAAAGAGGTTTACGAGTGCACAGTACTCTAGACGGATAAGTTAAAAGCTCAAAGGGAGCTGTGCAGGCTTTGTTGGTGATATAAACTTTAAAAAACATAATTGCGAACAGTGCGGGTATGGTACACGGCTATACAGGCTCAGGCTTTTCAGTACAATGAGAATTGCCGTTAAACCTAAGAAACAAGAAGCACAATAGATGTATTCTCAGGAACAATGGCTCATACACATACCTTTTAAAAGTGACAAGATGATGATGTTAAAAAAGTGGAGGATCAACACCATGTGTCTCTCATGTTTAAACTTCAACATGAGGCTTACAACCACACTTTCGGAACACACAAACACAAGGTTTGCGATAAGAAAGAGGATGATTGTACACATGTCTTTTGGCGCATTCTGGTGAGTTTTATTTATTCCTTGCTTTGCAGGTAACGACTCAGCTGCTGTTCAGCACAGCTTAGCGACGGCGTATAATGTGATTCGTACAAGCAACCAATACACGCCCTTTAATAGGAAGTTTGGGACTGTAGCTCGTGAATAACAATCATCGTACAGGAGCTAATCCCTTATGAAGATGCCTACATGTTTAAACACAAGAACAGGGTTGGGACGGAACAAAAGGTTAATGTTGTGGTCGGTTGAAACTTAAACTATTTACAGTAGTCAAAACTCGCTATTTCCCAATAAAATTGTCGACAGTTTCGATATTAATTCATGAATGATAACGCAAGAGCAAGAAAAAACGAAACGTTGTCTTTGAATTCATTGATGTTGCACAACCTCGTAAATCTTACAATGTGTTTCGTAGCTTTACATTTATTTTCCAAGCAATTTTGTTTTGAGGTTTTTGGGGATGTACATGTCTTCAAGTCTAATTCTTTAGCTTGATGATATCCATATGAACGAACACCTCCTTTCCACTGTCGAATCTACAAAAGCGCCAATGATGATCAATTAGGATATTGAAAGCGATGGGCAGGCTGATGAAGCAGTGTACGCATATTAACTTTGGTTGTTGGTGAATTCGATGGAGTTACAATACAAGAAGCAGGTTTTCTTTGCGGATGACTAGTGCGACTCACATAGACTAGCTTGAAAGAATAGACGCCAACATCTTGTTGTCGGAGAGTTCAGGGACTATTGCAATTTGATCTCGATTGAGCGACATAATTCAAAAGTTTATTCTTCCCTGATTGTACACATATTTTTTTGACCAATGTTGATCAATTCATAGGGATTCATTGTTTATAAACGCATGTGTGGGAACTAAAATACTCGTTCTGTGATAGCCGCGTAAACTCAAATTTGCCCAAAATGTTTCTACTGTTAAACCGGTCAAGGTACACATCTTGTACCGCGCACAAGCTGTGCTTATTTCGGTGCCAGTGGTATGTATACAAAATTAAAGTACTTTATTCAGCACTCAAAATCAAAACTACATTACAAGAAACGCGATTGTAATTTATAAAGATAATGTGCTGCCAACTAGCCCATCAATTGCTTGAATGAACTAGAAGATATTGGTATTTTAAAAAGCATATGCTTCTCAAGTAATCGATCTTTTCGCTTTGTTTTTGTCTGTTCATATTTCTTTTCGTTTCTTGATGTGCAGGATTGGATGTCATTCAAACCATAAAATGAAGTGGAGAAATTTCTTTTGCACGCGCCGATTGGTGTAAAACGGTACTTGAAATGTTACATCCAAGTTTTTTTTTTTGGCTGGCGGGAAGTATAAACAAAGTGAAAAGGCTGTCGTCGACTTGGCTGGTTCATTTAATGTGACTCGCAATGTTGGTGAATTTTTTCAAGGACACTAGGCCGAATCACGAAAAGAAACAATCATGAGGGCACTTCCGGGGTCGTATTTTAAGGGGCCATGGATTGTTTTAGGAACTAATTTGCGAAGACAACACGATTTAGTAGAACATAGCCGCGAGCCGTCAATAGTAGTCGAGTTTCAATTGGTTCCATAATTATTTCATTGTTTTGGCAATGAGCAACCGCAGGTGCAGCTTCATTTCGTAAATGCACATGCAAAAGCTAGATGCTTTCCCTCTGCCTTTCATTCCACCCCGAGGCTTTTCTCAATCACGGAATTGTACAATATATTGCTGATCATATAATATATCTTGTTTATACCATAGATGGTGATCATCTACAGCGTAGCAAGTACATGGTAATGTCAAAAGTGTGATTTTGGAATTCAATTGCAGAGTTGAAAGGTCTCTCTTCAGTCAGCTGGAGGAAAGAAAGTATGTGTCAACACAAATGTCATAATTTAATAATACTTCAGCTAATACACACTATCTGGTCCCTAAATTGTCAGCTTTAAACGATTTTGGAATCAATAAGATTTTGAGACGTGTTTTCGCTGAAGTGAATCATGTTTGAATTGACTTTTAGTAGATTATTGAATCCCAATGAAGATGTAGAACCAAAAAAATTAGTGTATCCAATATCCAAAGTCATGGTATTAGCAAATTTTCGCATCGCCAAATAGTCTACATACTGCATGCCAGATCACAAGAGTGATAAATAAAATGGAGATAGCCACTGGGATTGTGAGAATAGGCTGGGACTAGTGATGCAATAAGCGGCGTGGACCTGAAAGTTTAAAAAAAAAAAAAAAAAAAAAAAAAAAAAAAAAAAAGGTCACACCAGTCAGCATGATCACCACGTTTTATAAGACGACACATGAAGCACAAACAAAACAGACGTCAGGATAAGCAACGAATAGCAGTGTACACTGTGATGTCAAGTGTTATGAGCGTAGTAACCGTTTGTCCACCGTGATGATCCCAAAGTTATCGACGGACTCGCGCTGAACAACATTGCATACATGATACACAATAATTCGTCTACAGATAATGAACTTTTTGGAAATCGGTTCACTCTATTTCTGTTCTGGGCATTTTACGCTATAGCTTAATTTCAGATGCCTCCAAATCTGTGATTCTCGGTGGATCTCTCTGCCAAATGCTTTTTCAGTCATGAAATTCACACAAACCGGTCTGCTTTCTCTACCATCCAACACAAAACATGGCTGTCTTGAAGAGTGTCCTGATTTTCCAATGCGTAGCGGTGGGGTGGGCGATTATGAATACTGAAAGAAAAATATGTTTGTGTACTTGGAACTGTATCAAATTAGTGATAGCTTTACAGTATTTAACGAATCGATATGACAAAGGACTTTTTTTTTTTTTCTCTTTCCCAACTTTGCATACACATAATTCGTATTTATTATTTTGTGAGTATTTTCACTTGTTTTCAGTAACCAGAACAGGCTAAAAAAGTTACCCCTTTTTTTGCTAATTCGACTCTGTATGCTGTCAAATGTGTAGTGTACACGAGTATCTATGAGTGACAGCAGCATGTGTACATTTGAATTAAACAAACAAAAAAAACAACACACTTTTGACCTAATATAAAGGTGTACACAATGGAAAAGCAACAGAGACAATTGACTTTTCTGCGGTGGCTGCAATGGCCATGACTGCCACTGCAATGACTGTATTTAATGTGTCAATTGGAAACAGTTGAAATATCAAGGCACAACGATCTGGGCTGCAAAAACTGCTTATTGTAATATCGGCTCTTGACATATTCTGCCATTTGGCTGTATCTTCATCTTCTAGTCAACTTAAGAAACACACACATGTACTAATAAAATCAGACGGTTTTGCGACTTTTGCAACAAAGAAACAAGTAAAAAATGCTGAAATGATTTTATTTTTTTTCAACTTGAAAGATTGACATCTGTACACACAACAATCAGATTCGGATCGAGTGAGGAAGGGGAACGAAGAGGGAAAAAAGAAAATTATTAGACAGTGTACAACCAGACACAGCCCGAAAGTAGAATGCAATTAATTATCATGGCGACGATCGCCAGTTTTCCTGATTAATCTGCGTAGATACGCGCAATCGCACACAAATCCATATATATAGCCGGTTTTTTGCCTCGTCTTTTTCAAAAACAACCAAAAAACTGTTTTTTTCTCTCTTTCAGCATTAGCAATTGGGTCATAAGAATTCGGACTAACATTTGCCCAAAAAGAATCATTCAACAAGACTCGAATTACAAAAGGCAGGCCTTTATTTGAAGAAAATATTATCAGTACCAATTAAAAAAAAACCCCCCCCAATTGAAAATCGTATATCTGCAATATTTCATACACTACATGCTCTGAATATAAGTCAGGCTACTCGTTCACATTTTCTTGTTTGCATTCTCTACGTCTTTCTCTCCAACAGCAGCCTTGTGCAAACATAATTGTTATCTTCTACTCAACTCAATCACAAAGTCAATCGTATCATCTTTTGGCCAAAATACGCATTCAGTCGTTTACATTGTTATCCGCATTTCCATTGCCGCGTCGCTTCCAGCCTTATACTTTTCTGTGCCGAAACCTAACAAAGCAGACTTTGTTTGTATCAATCCTCCGAAATCAAATCTGTTCCCAACCTTTCCCAAAATACCGGAAACTTTCAGGAAAATACAAAAAAAAAAAACCCCCATTTCAACGGCTTCGGAGTAGCCTCGAATCTGTATACATTTATTTATTATTTTTCCTCTTCTTCTCTAGTCGATTCATCATTTCTGGAAAACGACAGACAAGAGAATCCAATAAAAACCCGGTCGATTTCCTTTCAATTGATTTATCAATCTTTTTTTTTGCTCACACTTTATTTTGCGCCCGTTCCAAATCAAGTAATCATTCGCAATGTCGGTTTCCCCTTCCAACACATCGAGCTTATCGTCGCCATGCAGGACGACCGCATCTACACAGCATCAGCCCCCAACCGCATCTCCAAGCAATTCTGCGCAGAAAATCGCAATCAGCTATGTCAGTTTCTCCATTACAGACAATGGCCGTGCCATAGTCTGCGCTTCTTCCTCAGTAGCGTCGCCACCACCTGCAGCAGCCATGGACGAAAAAGACGACGAACCAGATCCGGTACCTTGTCCAGCAGACAACGCCATAACTGCACTTCAACAGATCATTGCCAGCAAAACAACCCAGCTACAGACCAGCGGCAGCAGCGGCAACAGCAGCAGCAGCAGCAGCAGCAGCGGTAAACCCAAGCAACGATCCGCTTCACAACCCACCATCTCAACCTCGACGACGCGAATCCGCAAAGTTTCATCCCGCAAAAACCTGAAAAAACTAGATACTTCCAAATCAGCGATATCCAAACCACCACCCCCTATCCCTCAATTTGTAACACCCCACGTTTCCACCACCTCGACAATTCGCGCCACCCCGTTCCCCAGCACAGCACATGAAAGCCATTTCGAGTTTTCGTCGCCAATGTACGTGGAATCCGGGCCAACGACACCGTGCTCGGCCGTCTCCTCGCAGCATCAGCAGCAGCAGCAGCAGGCCTTTTCGTTCATGATGGATAAACCAGCAACAGCACTGATTAGCGTACCCGCGTTGCCCGGTTTGGACTATGTCCCCCTGGACGGTCACAATCCGTTTATCGATATACAGCCGAGTACGTTAATACCTATGCCTATAGAACAAAGCGATTATTACCTTCAACAGAGTCTCAACGACCAATACGTGCCCTATCCACCACCATCCGACTTTCTGATGCATCCGCAGCAGCAGCAGCAGCAGCAATCGTATGTTCAAGCACCACCGGTGCAGGCACCTCCCTCGCCGCCACTCCACCCCCAGCTTCACCCGTCAGAGCTAGCATACTACAACGTTCCTTATATTTCTGCCAACCAAATGTATTCTGCCACTCCTTTAGCATATTATCCCAACGAACCTGCGCATCAGCATCGTCATTCTCATCCATTTTATCAATCAACTTATCCATTCCAAGCATTCAATTATCTGTAAAAGAAAAAACAATGAATTATGAATACTTTTGTAACTGTAAAAAAAAATAAAACCAAGTGATAAATATCGATCTGTAAGTGATTCAATTCAGTACATTATTTTCGACTCACTTTGTTCAAATTCTATACACAGTCCAGGTCGGTCGGAATTTAGGAGCAATTCATGGATATCTTTCTACTTTGGCGCGTAGCAATGATCATGTACATGAACAAGTATCTGGCCATTTGCACGTATGAGTAAAAGGCCTTGTTGTCACACGTGAGTGTATCAAGTTGGTATTGGAAAGTACAAGTGTACCAGAGTACATAAAATCAAGAAAAGATAAGGGGAGCCATCTGTAAATCAAAGTGTAAACAATTGGTTTCGAGCTCTTGAGTATCGTTCTTAATTAGACTGAATGCACGTGTCTGGGGGTGAATTGAGCCGAATACAAGAGCCCACCATCCGGAAAAGGTCTGTATCTGGATCCCAGTAGACCGATTTCTGCATCAACTGCTACACAACAACAACTTTTCAAGCGTGGAAAAAATGTCATAAAGTATACGAGCGTACTGTCGTAACAACAGAGACGTGTATTAGTGGACTTTGAATTCAATGTGTATTTTTTTTTTCAAACATTTCAAACATTTCAAACAGGAATTTTTTTCAAACGGGTGAGTTCTTCTCATGGCAAGATTAAGAATGTACGAATCTTATGTGTACTACATTTCATCAAGCAACGACTGAATCTTTCGTTTTGTTTTGTTCACTGACTGTATCCTGACTTTTTCACTCTACACAGCTTTTTTTGCGAATTCCTAGCCATGGGTCGGACCGATACACCCTAAATCAAAAGCTCATTTGTGTACACACTAGTAAAGAAACAAGGAAAAAATACTGACTATTTTCGGCAATTTCTTCTTGTAGGCTCATAGAGAATAAAACATAGCACTTGAGTCTGTTAGTAATTAAGAAATGTGGTTTATGCTACAGCCCCCTACCAGATGTATCCAATAAAGCTGAGTGCATTTACACTGAGAATATATTAGATAGTTTTGATTGAGGATTCTAGGAGAGCACGGAAAACGACCACCCGTTAGTCATGGGAGAAAAGATTGAAATGTTCGATCTAGGGTATACACAGATATAAACACTAAACTACCAGGGAAAAAAGAAGGAGAAAAGTTGAAAATCACATGTCTTTTCTATAATAATATGTACACACACTCGGCTCACCGTAATACACGTACAGGAAGACTTTATGGAAACGGCAATTTACTCAATCCAGTGTCCAGCATCCCTTTCAAGAGAAAAGAAAAAAATTCGGTTGGCATCAAGCCAAGAAAGGGAAATCCCAAAAAAAGTGTTGCGTTCACTGCGAGCGCTCCGAATCGTCAAGAAAGGCATCAAAACATGTAATATTCTCATCAACTGCCTACAGAGATGAAAGTGTGTATGCTGGGTTTTTAGTCTTTATGCGGTTTGGGCCTGCAGACAAAAGTATTGCAATGTTTTTGTAAATAAACAAGAGCAGTTCGGTGGTTTTGTGAATACCAGCGTCAACAGATTCCCATGCTTTGCGATGGGAGCTACACATGCAAATGTGTTTCGTCATGACGTTGTACATTGTGTGCCAATGCCCACGGAGAAAATAAATACATGGACAACCCCAAATCGGTAATAATGACAGTTGAGGGCGAGCATAGTGTAGAGCTCAGCTACAAACATCCAACTTCCACAAAAGCAGCACAGCCATGTTTCGCCGTGCCAAAGAGACGCGGCGCCGCTGACTTCATAGGACAGCCAGAGTCTTTGTGTTCACACAGATCTTTATACGGCAAGAAGAAAGTCATAGAAGAGAAGTATCGGATGCTCGATTTCTCAAGGCAAACAGGTTTTGGATGTAGATCTGAGATGTACAGTTCACTGCGTAGCTGCTGGGAATCGTTGATCTTTGAAGGATGGCATTGCATTTTACCAAACATAAATCCTGAAAAAAAATGTATATCATGTAATCTGTAAGATTCTAAAGTTGTATTTTGATTCACGCTGAACTCGAAGAAACTTAGGATCAGGCAATGTACACACAAGGCCCCAGAAAAGACAGTTAGCGTGTGCACTATAAAGTGTGTAGTTTAAGAATAGCCAGGGCTTGCCCCTTTTGTTCTTGTCCAGATTCCAAAACATTACAAACAAACAAACAAACAAACAAATGCACTCGTTGATGTGGACACTCCAATCGTCAAGTGAGCACCGAGTATGTGTATCAGACAAGCACTGAGAATGTGTAGTACACCGGACAAGCACAGAGAACAACTGGTGTACATGCGAGCCAAGGTCGGCAATGCCGCTGCAGTCCAGCATGAAAATGCTCTGCACTTACCGGTTCCTCCACTTTTCATCATTACAAATCTGGGTGTATGTATCTGTGTGTATTCCAGAACTTTTTCCTGTGTAGCGATGATGGGTTTTTAACTGGAAAAGTTGCCTTGTTTAGTCGCTGAACAAAAAAACAGCTTTGTCATGAGTCTTTTGTGTCTTCTCTTTTCTTCATGCCCACCCATCCCAAAGAAACCCGCACTATGTGAGTATGTCCTTAGTCATTCGAGAGGCCCCCTGTATCACTTGCCTGTCCTAAATCACGTAGTCTATTTTTAAGACCCTGATCCCCTAAAAACCCTCCTTTCAAGCCCACCATGCTCACGCTTCCGTAACCACGAAATCTCGTTTTCCCAAGCAGTTGGTGCCGCCTCAACTTTCTGTCTTTGTCCTTTTGTCAGTGTGTATACTTGAAACATCTCACTGAGACGCTATCGATATCCTGATCCGCGAGATCTGCCAGTTGTTCTTTTGAAAATGCACTTCACACAGTCGTGACAGTCTGCAATACGTGGGATATTGTAACCCCAAAAAAAAAAAAAACTCACACCATTTCCAAGGTCTCCCTCAAGTGAGGGGTTCACGCCTTGACTTAGGATATCATGTCTCAACATTTCGACTACGTTACTTTCAGTAAAGAAAACAAATGTGTGAGGCATCTGTACACGCTTCATGTCCATACAAGTGTGTTCAAAAGATCTGTGTTTCCCTTTTTTTTTTTAATGTGTTTTGTTTTGTCGGGAGTTTTGTTTTCACCTTTCGGAGTTAAACACAGTTTGTCCCGATCCCAAGCCATCTGCAATGACGTAGCGAGGCTGCAGCCTTTTTGTTTATTCCCCATTGGAATATGCCGGAACAATAATATACATGAAAAGTTCCAAGAAAAAATTAAGGGTCTGCTGACCATAATCAACAATGTACATTTTACAACAAGTCATCGTGTTTTAAAGTTGGCTTGGCTTAAAACACTTCCATCTCACAGAATGGGCGACGTTAGGGAGAGAGATGTAGTCTCCACCCAGAGCGTTGTGTGTATTCCAATGGATCCTGGAATGGGCAAACACCGGGTTACACTTTGGGCTGATTTAGAGCTGAAATTAAAATATATACAGAAAATGAGTGTACAATAACACTGATCTTGAGGGGTAAATACAACAAACAATGGTGGAGTGCACAACAAGGATATCAACACATGCAACACACGTTGTTTAGATCGTGCGTCAACGCCGTTTTGTCACTCTCAAAGATATACATAACAAAATGCAACAGAATTTTAACCCGTTTGCCATATCAGACAAATTGTTTACATTTTGTATTGGGTACTCTCGTGGTTATGACTCAGATCTACTTCTTCATGAACCAGTGCACCCGAGGTGTTGAACCTGAACCAAGTACGAACCACGATCGCTCAGTCAGTGTAGCAGAATGTAGGCATGTCTGATACCCGCGATACACCTTGGCGGGAGTCGCAGAAACCATACCAAGAACCCTTTTCATGTAATCACCGCGATTAAAAAAAAAAAAAAATGGTTCGATGGTGTTTCGAAACCAAGCATTCTGCGTTTTCTCGGCACCTCCCTTTCAAAGATGGTGACTACGTACGAAAAAAAAACCCTTAAACTGTGGTGCTGAACCCCATGAATCCCGTATTCCTTCCAAAAGCTAAGACCTCATTCATATGCAAATATAATCTCTTGGTGTGTAATGAACGTATTCATACACACATTCGGTATGCGCACCAAGCACTCAAAACATGAGCAGATCACCTATGTAAACACAAAAAGGATTTAAAGTCCCGGGTCAAATGCTATCTTTGCCCTATTCAGCGACGTGCGCGTGGAATTATTTCCATAAAAACTCATTTCGGCATTTACATTTACAGAGTAGTAAATGTATAGCGGATTGTACAGGCGGTTGAAAAATCTACACACATAGGCATGTGAAATACAGTGTGTGTAAATGTCCCAAAAAGTGGGCTTAAACAATGTTCCAGGGCATAGAGCCCCTACACTTTTGTTTTTCCACACGAACGAAAAGGGTGAATGTTTACGGAATAAGCAGGTTGATACGTAAACGGTCAAGTAGGGTGGAATCCCGGCTTACCGAACAAGTGTAGGTGTTTGTGAAGCTGGCTTGGATGAACGAGAGTCAAGAGTTTTGGATCTTAATATAAATATAAACCAATGTCTTGTAGATGTTTTTTTAACTCTATCATCATCATTAATTAACTATCAACTATTTATCATCAACCATCACTCATCATCAATCAGCACTTATCATCAGTCAGGCAACATGAACAACATGAACAATTACAACTTGAACACCCAACCACTTGGCCACATACCCAAACACACACGAGGCCGTCCCCGGCTCCAAAAGTCGAACCAGTCTCGCACCGAGCGCCGCCGCGCCCAGGTCCGTGAGGCCCAGCGCGTGTACCGCCAGAAAAAAGAGTCAGCGTCCAAACAGCTCCAGCTGCGCGTATGCGTTTTGAAAAACGCGCTGGACAAGGTGCTGGAAATGGCCAAGGTGCTCGAGGAGCAAGTCAAAATGGTTCAGGAGAGCGGCAGCGGGCAGGTGGAGAGTGTGGCAGCGGCAGTGGTGCAGAGTGTCGAGGATATGGAAGGGGTCGTGGAGAATGCGAAAATGAGAATGGAGTTTGAAGAGGACGAAATGAGTCAAGCCAGAGACTCGCCCAGCCCCAGCCAAAGCTCGCCCATTATCCCCGACTACTACTCTCCCATTATCTCCGACACCCAATCTACCAATCCCACACTTGCCTCCACTTACGCATCCAACTACAACACATCCTCCATCTCGCCCACCATTCCCTTCTCCTCCTCGCCCACCTTCCTCGACACACCCGGCAGCAGCAGCAGCAGCCTAAACCACTACGTTGCCACACCGCAGCACCTCGATTTCCCGCCACAGTACCCCAACGAGATGCTCATGGACCCGGCAGCAGCTGCCATGCTGGGCTTGGTGCCAGCCCCGGCGTACGGGTACATGGTAGACCCTAAAATGGAAGCGGTCGCTGCAGCGCAGCCGTTTATTATTGACAACGGTGTGGACTTGCCGGCTCAATTGAAAATGTTTGAATATGGAACGTTTTAAGAATGAAAATTCGTTTTTTATTTTTTTTTTTCTCTCTCTCTCAAGCATTTACGGAATTATACAGTCTGTATTTTTTTCTCCCTATATTGTTATTATTAGCATTTGCATTTTGAAGCGGTCAGACGTTTTGGACCAAAGGTGGTTTTTCGTTTTATAGAAGCACGTTGTTGTCATATTTTTTTTTATTTTAGATATTTGGTATCATTTTTTGTATATACAATTTAAATTTACTGTTCATCATAATCCAAAAGGTCATTTTATTAGCTTAACCGAAAAAGGTGCAAGTTTTTCCAATCAAAAGTTGTCTTCGAGTATACAACAAAAAACTAGGGCAATTATAAACGATTCTACACAAGACTGACACTCTAAATGTACTCACTTGGGTTTTATGTATTTTCTTCCGCCACAATGCCACGGTGATACTAGAAATGTTTTTTCTATTCAGGGGAACTACAGGAAAGAATCTTTTGCACTGTAAACACTGTATCATCTCAACGCTGCATTGATGTTTTGACTACAAGTATTCTGGCCGCCATGCATTGTCGCAAGGCCGATAGGTGTCTACACATTATTTTGTCTCGTACAATTAGAAGAGCCAAGAATTTCGAAAGTTCCTTGTCCGTTTCAATACCATACAATACATATCTGCTTTGTACATTCGTTTAATAATCAATGGCTTTTGTACATCCCCAGTTCTATTGATAGAGTCTGTGGCTAAAAATCTAATCAAAAGCTTTGTGTGCAATTTTGAGATCATTCTCCCGAAAATCTATTTATTGTCTTTTCTGACTCAGAATCATTGATTTTTTTTATTTTTTTATTTTGGAAAAAATCATCAACCGATATCGACGATTCAACGGTGTTGATGGTGTTACTTGACTATAGTTCCTGATCTGTAACTGACTTTGCGAATGGCAATGCCAAAACGCATTCCCGATTCCGGCAAAAAGCGATCCAAATACACTTCTCGGTACAATTTGAAAGTGTGCTCTCGGAACGGGGATACTTTATTTTCCACGTGTATTACGTGAAACCTTTTCAAATGGTTATCATCTATGTTACCATCTCGTTTACATGTTTTCTGTACTTGAAGCTCTACCCCTTGACCCCATGTTTGTTTTTCCCAGACCCGTGAAAAGGGATGATTAGGCCTGGCAGGCTGATTGATCTCTTTCTTGGTAGGATCTGTTTGGTGCCGGTATTATGAGCTTTCATGATCTCAGGATTGTGGACCAGACTTGAACTAATTGTTTGTTCGATGATGATGATGATGATAATCTGTTTATTGTCCCTATGTCTCGGGATTATACACAATATTTCTTTAAATAAAATAACTATATATAAAACAGACATAACAGAATACATTTAATTCATTTGCTTATCTCATAGAAGATTGACAAAGTAACATCCCGGAGGAAGCGTTTTAGGTTTTCAGTGTTCGATGGCGCAAAATTCTTTATAGTCGTAACTATGTGCAAAGGGAAATCTGGGAGTCAGAAGGCTGATGATCAGAACCAACCTTTGATGCACAGCAAAACCTTTGCAGGCTGCTAATAGTTAGCGAACCATCGCACGATCACTTAGCAACCGGCTCATAGGGCTATCGGGAAGGCTCCGTAGTGTGAGAGAGCCAATTGGAGAGCAAGTTGAATTACTTGGTCTATTTTGCGAAAGTTTCGATAACCGGTTTCGATGGACTGTTCATTATGGAAATTAGTACTGTTTTTTTTTTTTTTCCTGTCTTGTATGATTGGTAATTAATCAGCTTGAATCAGTAAGTTCTGAGAGCCTGTGATGATTTTCGATAATTTACCGTTTGGGTCAGATTAAATTTCAATCTATAAGCAAAAATCACAAGTCATATACCACGTGATAATCGACTATGATAGAATTTGAACAATATCTGATCATCTTGTTCATGGAGCAGAATAGCGCTTAAAAGTTAGTGTAATTTTGATGTGTAAAATAAAAAATAATCAATGTATTCCATAGTGCGTTGGACATTGTATAGAGTAGCAAACTTGACGAAATGTTTGATTTGCAATCAAGTTCATTGACATGATCATGTTCTCCTCAAGCTGTCGTCAGAAAAACCCCCAGCAGATGCCTAAAAATGCCTAAAATTTCCAAAACCCCAAGTGATGTGTGTACAGTCATCAGCCTTATAATCTCATTTATTCGTAGTGTTTTCGTTTATAGGGCTAGAGCGACGGAGCTTTAAAAAAAAAAAAATCCAACACAATTAAGCACTCTTGTCTCTGGATGCACCCGGAAGACCAGACGTAAATTTCGCTGCTTTCCCGAGCCTGCCGTGGTGTCAGCCCTACACATGCAGGCTTTGCTAAGGAGATCGGAGACGTTGAACAGCAATATTTTATTCATGTCCCGAATAATGGATATAAATCCTTTTCAGTGATTGCTGCGAAAGTGTGTGTAAATGACGTTGGATTTGTACTGAAAATGTTTGACTCATGATTGTATTTGTTGGTGATCTTGATCTTGATGTTGATAATAGCTGGAAAGTCGCAATTGAAAAACAGACAAATTTCTTTTTCTTACTCTTATTTGTAGTTATGTCATTACATAATCCCTTATCTCATCATTGGAAAGCCCATGCGCTCACCGCCGCAGTCGTTGCAAAATTGTCCCTGACGTTGATTTTAACAGGCTCCATTGTCGAGTCGGCTATCAAAAGCATCTTATCAGCTCTCAGAAACGTTACCAGTTCAGTTCGAAATCAAATCGCCATCACCGTAGATTCAGGCAGAGACCCAATTGAGTCTACGCTGAAGACTCTGATGCTCCGTTTACCCCTATTTGCTCTTGCTGAAAAAGGGGCGTAGAGATTCCCACGAAATGCATATTTTTCGTCACAAAAAAGCCCATTTCCAAAGAGAAACCATCAAAAAAAAAAAAAAAATTAAAAAAAAAAAAATTCTGTTCCGTTTGTCTTGTCTATGCGGGTCCAGGTTCGTCCCATCTTCGGAACATTTTCAGTTTTTTTGGGTGTGATTCCACAGATTTAGTAAGGAAATCTTAACTCATATTTTAAACTTTCATTAATCATCATCCATTCTCCATCCCATCGAGCGCTACCGTTCCCATCATCATCGGAATCAAACTATTTATATATATATATATAACCGTTGATCCATTCCCTTGAATATTTTTTTCCCTTCCCTTCTTCTGCATCTCCAACTTCCGCTTCTTCCTTCCTATCCACATCTGTGTGTTCTTTGATTCAACCTTCCTCTTTGAATCTACATAGATACACACACTCTATCAAAAATGGGACCAAACACAAACCAGCGTGTGGATCCCCTTCCCAATAATACACCTGTAATGTACAACAGCAGCGGTGGTGGTGCCGACAATTACAACAGCGAAAAGGCATCTCCCTCTTCAAGTGAAACAGACTACAAAACCAACTTGCATAATCCTAATGAAGCTTCTCCTGAACCCTTTGACGCCGACCCGGAGTTCGGCAACGACAGTAACGAGCTCTCTAGCCACTTGTCGCGAGCCATGTCGCGGCCAGACAACCTTCAACGTCTAGAATCGCTCACCCGTGTTTTGTCTTCGCGCAGACTCTCGCTCGCTAGCACTGGCGGCAACATTGAAATCAACCCAGATGACTTTGATCTCGGTATCCTGCTCAAGACCCTGCGCAAGCGTTTCGACGATCAAGGCATGTCTGCCAAATACTCCGGTGTTGCGTTCTCCAAACTCACTGTTGAAGGTGTCGACAGCTCCACATCCTACGGACCCTCTGTCTCTGACATCTGGCACAATCTGATCAACCTCCCAGGCTTTATCAAGTCCGTCTCCAGTCCTCCCACACGCGCAATTGTTCGCAATCTCGATGGTATTGTGCGAAACGGCGAAATGCTTCTTGTGCTTGGTCGCCCTGGATCTGGTTGCTCTACTCTTTTAAAGACCATTGCCGGTGAGATCACCCAGTTCACCAAAGTCTCCGGCAACATTTCGTTCGACGGTGCTACCCTCGAAGATATGCTTAAATACTTCAAGAGTGAAGTTATTTACAACCCAGAACGTGAGTAGTAGTCCCAATTACGGACATATTTTTCCAAACATTCCGAAACCTTGCATAATGCTAACTTTAACTCTTTTTTCATAGTCGACACCCATTTCCCACATCTTACGGTAGAACAAACTCTCAAGTTTGCTATTGCTTGCCGGACGCCAGAGCTCAGACTCAACGATGTCACCAGAAAACAGTTTGAAGAGTATCTTCTTGAGCTTTTGACAACCGTGTTTGGTCTCCGTCACACTGTTAAAACCAAGGTGGGTAACGATTACGTCCGTGGTGTTTCCGGTGGTGAACGCAAGCGTGTCTCCATTTCAGAAGCCCTAGCTTCCAGATCGTCCATTTACTGCTGGGATAATGCCACCCGTGGTCTCGATGCGTCTACAGCCCTTGAGTACTCGCACGCTATCCGTGCCTCCACTAACTTCTTGGGCAATGTCGGCATTGTCGCCATTTACCAAGCCGGTGAAAACATCTACGAGGTCTTTGACAAAGTCACTGTTTTGTACTCGGGCCGCCAAGTGTTTTTCGGCCCTACTGAGCGCGCAAAGGCGTACTTTGAGGAAATGGGTTACTACTGCCCGCCGCGTCAAAGTACCCCTGAGTTCCTGACAGCCGTCACCGATCCCAACGGTCGCGTTGTCAACAAGGATTTCGAGGGCAAACGCATTCCTCACACTGCCGACGAGTTCGAGGAATACTGGCACAACTCCCCAGACTACGCCAGTCTCAGCCGTGGTATCGAGCAGTACAATGCGGATAACAGCAGAGATGCTACCCTTGACCGATTCCATGCTGCTGCCAAGAACGAGAAAATGAAGCGTCAACGTCCTAATTCCCGATACATGCTGACATACCTGGCTCAGCTGCGTCTCGTTACCATTCGTGGTTGGAACCGTGTTATGGGAGATTTGGCATACACTATCATTCATACTGTTGGTACTATGATCCAAGCTCTTATTATTGGTTCGCTTTTCTACAACATCAACAACTCGACCTCCGGTGCGTTCTCGCGTGGTGGTGTCATTTTCTTCTCTATTCTGTATAATGCTCTTACGTCTCTTGCCGAAATCAACAATGCCTTCTCGCAGCGTCCTATTCTGATGAAGCAAAAGAGTTATTCGTTCTACCATTTGTCGACTGAATCGCTCCAACGCCATATCTCTGATCTCCCTATCCGCTTGCTCTCCTACACCGTTTTTGGTCTTATCGTGTATTTCTTGTCCAACTTGAACAGAACCGCTGGTCAATTCTTCTTTTACCTTTTGATGATGGCATTTACGAGTTTTGCTATTGGAAGTTTTTTCAACATGATTGGTTCTCTTTCCAAGGCTGCCTCAGGTGCCAATGCACTTGCCGGTATCGGTATGCTGATGCTTTCCATTTACACTGGTTATATGATTCCTTTGCCTGTTATGCACAAATGGTTTTGGTGGATCAACTTTTTGAATCCGTTGAGATGGGGTTTCGAAGCTATGATGGCTAACGAGTTCCACGGAAGAGAAATGCCTTGTGACATTCTGGTTCCCAGTGGTCCTGGCTATGAAGGCGCGTCGTTGCAAAATCAGGTCTGTGCTTTTGCTGGTAGTGTTCCTGGTATGGCTACTGTTTCTGGTGACAGATATATTGACACATCGTTTACTTACAGATGGAGTCATGCCTGGCGTAACTTTGGTATTGTGATTGCGTTCTGGATTGGATTTGCTGCTCTTGATGCTTTGGCCTGTGAGTACTTGAGTCCTGTTTCTGGCGGTGGTGATATTCTGTTGTTCAAGCGCGGACACATTCCTGACAGCGTCGACGCTGCTGATGTCAAGGTCGCTGATAGCGGCGAAATGGAGGACCAACTGAGCGATTTGAACGAAGGCGAGCCCGACTTTTTCACTTGGCAACACGTCAACTACACTGTTCCTGTCAAGGGCGGTACTCGTAAACTTTTGGATAACGTTCAAGGTTACGTCAAGCCTGGTACTATGACTGCGCTTATGGGTGAATCTGGTGCTGGTAAGACTACTCTTTTGAACGTTTTGTCGCAAAGAATTACTGTTGGTGTCATTACTGGTGATATGCTTGTCAATGGCCGTCCCTTGAACGATTCTTTTAAACGATCTACTGGTTATGTTCAGCAACAAGATTTGCATCTGCACACTTCGACTGTTCGTGAATCTTTGCAGTTTGCTGCTCGTCTTCGTCAACCGGCCCATACTCCCGATGCTGAAAAGATGGAGTACGTTGAGAAGGTTATTGAGCTTTTGGGAATGTCTCCTTATGCTGAAGCGTATGTTGGTATCCCCGGTCGTGGTTTGAACGTTGAGCAACGTAAGAAATTGTCTATTGGTGTTGAGCTTGTTGCTAAGCCCTCTCTCTTGCTGTTTTTGGATGAGCCTACTTCTGGTCTTGACTCGCAATCCGCCTGGGCCATTGCTACTTTCATGAGATCTTTGGCCAAAGCCGGTCAATCGATTCTGTGTACTATCCATCAGCCCTCTGCCACTTTGTTTGAAACGTTTGACCGTTTGTTGTTGCTTAAGAAAGGTGGTAGAACTGTGTACTTTGGTGATATTGGCGAGAACTCGCAGACTCTTATTTCGTACTTTGAGAGAAACGGCAGTAGAAAGTGTGATCGCTCAGAGAACCCTGCGGAGTACATTTTGGAGGCCATTGGAGCCGGTGCCACTGCGTCTGTCAAGGCTGATTGGGGTGATATCTGGGAGAACTCTAAGGAATACGCTGATACTACTGCCGAGATCAACAAACTGCATGAAGAGCTGCGTAGACGTCCTGCTAAGGAGGTCACCAAGGCTATGACTGCTCGTTACGCTGTTCCTTACTTTACTCAGCTGAGCCTGGTCCTGCGCAGAACTTACATGCAATATTGGCGTTCTCCCGACTACATCATGGCCAAGTTCTTTTTGTGTACTATTGGTGGTCTGTTTATTGGATTCACATTCTGGGACACCAAGTCTACAATTGCCGGTTTGCA
This sequence comes from Saccharomycotina sp. CBS 16003, assembly GCA_022457085.1. Taxonomy (NCBI): domain Eukaryota; kingdom Fungi; phylum Ascomycota; species Saccharomycotina sp. CBS 16003. Next base: position 1,531,233 of record JAJNCF010000036.1, on the reverse strand, counting down.
AAACGCCATGTTTGGTGTTTTCTTGTCCATCATTATGTCTTCTCCGTTGTCGAATCAAATCGAGGCGTTTGCCGAGGCTTCGCGTGATCTGTATGAAGTGAGAGAAGCCGCGTCCAACACTTTCCACTGGTCTTGTCTGATTATCAGTCAGTTCCTTGCCGAAATGCCCTACCACTTTGTCTTTTCCACCATTTACTTTATTGCTTTTTACTTCCCGATCCAGTACTCCACAGAGGCCCATGTTGCCGGTTACTTTTACCTAATCTACTGTGTCATGTTCCAGATGTTTTACGTTTCGTTTTCGCTGGCCATCATGTACTTCTCGCCCGACTCTGCGTCGGCCGCCATTATCACTGCGATGCTTTTCACGTTTATGATTTCGTTCTGTGGTGTGATGCAGCCCGTGACTCAAATGCCGAGTTTCTGGACGTTCATGTACAAGGTTTCTCCACATACTTATATTGTTCAGTCGTTGCTGGGTGTTGTTATGCATGACCGTGCTATCAGATGTGCACCTAATGAGTACAACATGTTGCAACCGCCTCAAGGCCAGACCTGTGGCCAGTGGGTCGGTCCTTTTATTAAGAAGGTTGGTGGATACGTTGAAAACCCTAACGCCATTGCCGACTGTCTTTACTGCCGTTACTCTACTGGTGATGAGTACTTGGCCACGATCAACATCAAGTACTCCTACCGCTGGCGTAATCTCGGGTTCTTGTTTGCCTACTGTCTGTTCAACATTTGCGCCATGGTGTTCCTTTACTGGCTGTTCCGTGCGCGCAAGCAGTCTGGTGCCCCCGGTATTATTGAGTCGATCAAGAACATGTTTTCCAAGAAGAACAGCAAGGAGCAGCAAGAGGAGCAAAGAGAGCAGGATGAATCGCATCGCGATATTTACGAGCAACAGCCTGAAGATGAGTACATTGCTCATGAGGTCGATGAGAGAATCAGAAAGGCAAGGGAACACGCCGTGGTTGATCCTAATCAGGCCCCGTTGGTGATTGATAAGCGACAGTAGGTGTTGCATGTATTTGTGTTTATTAATTTCATTTATCTATAATAATATACTAGTCTTAATTTAAAAAAATCATGATTTACTTTATTAAATTTTTTTTGTTGGCTTTCAAGTTTGGTTAGGGATATCGGAATTGCGAGTATGTATCATGAGAATTGTTTTTTGTGTACGAAAATCAGACAAATGATTTGAGTTTTTACTGGTTTATCTATTTGATCGGATCAAAATAGCCAGAATGGGATAATCTATTTGATCAATTTGACAACTCCAAAGTAAGCATTGCAGAACACACAGTCGAGTCTCACGTTTAGACTTTGCGCGTATAATTACTATGGGCCATTGTGGATGTAACACTCCAAATTTTACATTTATTATATTTCAAGAGTCAGTTCACGGTATAATTAGTTTTTGTAATTTTTTTTTCAATTGTACACTTTGCAGGAGCTCGTTAATTGAGAATTGGCGGAGAATTGTAGCCATACGTTTGTTCTTGTGCAATCAAATCTGGTTCTCTAATTTTCTAATTTGTTCATCTACTAAAATTGGAGTATTATTTGTGTACTACAAAATGTCAATATTGTAACTGACGTGTATCTCTCACGCGCTTGTCTTTTTGATGATCTGTAACTGAACAATTCACACTTTGGTCTGCTGCTAAATGTCATATTTTACCTACAAGTTACGATGCTTAATCACAAAACCTCAGTCACATTTGGAGACTTGCTCCTTTTTACAGACATATGGTCATTTTAATTTGAGATTTGGACAAAGAAAGTGGTATTAATTAAGAGGAAAACACGTTTATACATGGAGCGGGTTTTGAAATAGAACGAAATACAATCTGGTGTTAAAGAACTGGTGGCCGTTTATTTTTTCTTCTAATTTGTACGTTTGTTTTTTCCAGTGGGTTATAATACGTAGTAGTTTACTGAGCATACCGCCCTCGCCAGTACACTCATTGATTGGAGTTTCATCTGATGTGAATCTGTTTGGGAGGTTTGGGGAAGGAACGCGGGATAGCCATGTTAGACAATTGTCATAAAGGCCTGCAAACGGTTTTTATAGAAACAGAAATTATGTGTTTGTATGAGTATCTGAATGTTGTGACTCATTAGATAGAGAAGAAGGAGCAAGAGTGCTGTATGATATTACTGCTTTTTATGGACGATGAGTGCATGAAGAGTGGATAAAAGGGGAAATGAATACTGCGATCCGGAGGTTAAAATTGACGGACAATCGATCCGAAATTTTGTAATTTTTGAACCTTTTTGCTGTACGCCTTTGATACAATAGCAGTGGTATGTAGCGGTGCCTAGAATGCTGACCATCGAGGTCATTCACAGGCTATCATTTACGTATCGCTTGGCTAACACGTAAGTTTTTAAACAAATCGACCGGCCTATTAGATAGAGCTACTCTGCCGCCCTGCATTGATACAGATCATGGAGCAATTCCATGTGTTGTTCATTTGATTTGAGTATTTGGTATTGGATCTGGTTTGAAACACACAACACTCATTCGTCAATTCAATCTCTAAAGGCAATCATTGAATTGAGAACGACTTTGGTAGAAACTCTAGCCCCAAAACCTTCTGTTATTTGCTTTTGTAACTTGCTCATCACGAGCCCATACAGTAGCGCCCTCCTGCTGAGACACAAACTATCCACTGATGAGGTCAAGTCATCTTCTCCATTTGAAAACCCCAAAAGTTAATGTTTCAGCCTCGCGCCAATTCCGGAAAGCAACCCAATTCGTCCATTGTATTCTCTGCTCTGTCCGGCAGAACTGTTTTTGCGAAGCCAAGCACTCATCATGCAAAAAGACATGCGTCTTAGCCCTAAACAGGCGGGAAACCACACAAATACTGTACGGGAAACCTCCCCCCTGATCTGAGTTGGACACTCAAAACACAAACATTAAAACACAAAAAAATGGGGGATCAACGCCAAAATGCATCCAGTAAAGTGCATCTCTAATGTATCGCCTGTTTTGCAGCAATGCCTGGGGCTTTTTTTATTTAAATGGATTCAGTTCCTTTACAAAAATAAAAAGACATTATTTAGTATTTATTAGACATCCACACTTTTACTTAAGTGACAAGCTATTCCTTTGGCCTTTTCCTTACATTTCTGTCGTCTGTCTGCCTTGACTCACTATCACGCTGCTAAAGCATGACAGATAAACCTTCCGACTTTCACACGGCTGCTGCTACTACCATCACGTCTGGTAGTAGCCATACGGCTGATCTCGAGGAACAAGATGCGGTCTCATACATCGACAACCATCTTTCCAAAGCTGTGTCGAATGTCTCGCAGGCCTCGCTCGAACAAGCCGTCAAACACTTGTCAGTGTCCCGAGCCCAACTTCCCAACTCTCTCGCCGCTTTGAAATACGACCCCGACGCACTTGATTTGCAAGTGTTACTAACAACGATCCAGAACCAGCTCTCCGAAAACAACCTGGGCAACGCCGTCACCGGCCTCACATTCAAAGAACTCACATCCATTGGCGACGATACTTCTGCTTCCTATGGCCCATCGTTATCCGAGATCGGACACGGAATCGCTGGGATCCCCAAAGCCATTGCACGAGGCGTGACTGGCAAGAAAACCCAAGTTCAAAATAAACGAATCATTCGCGATGTCTCCGGAATCGTGAAGAGCGGTGAAATGCTGCTGGTCCTGGGCCGTCCGGGCGCTGGCTGCTCGACACTGCTGAAAACAATCGCCGGCGAGATCTCAGAACTCGTAGGATACACTGGTGAAGTTCGGTTCGACGGTGTTCCACTCGACGATATGCTCAAAAACTTCAAAAGCGATGTCATCTACAACCCAGAATGTATGTGTTTTTCTTTTACTCATTTTGTGTTCTGAAACTAACTGTATTCTTTCTAGTGGACAACCATTTCCCGCATCTCACAGTCAAACAGACTCTGGATTTCGCTATTGAATCAAGAACCCCGCGGATGAGACTCCACAATGTCACGCGCGCACAATACATTGACTACGTTCGAGAGCTACTGCTTATTATTTTCGGTCTCAAACATACTTCCGGAACTAAAGTCGGCGATGACTACGTGCGGGGCGTGTCTGGTGGTGAACGGAAACGTGTATCTATCACCGAAGCTCTTGCTGCTCAAGCCAGTGTCTACTGCTGGGACAATGCTACAAGAGGTCTCGACGCATCCACGGCTTTGGAATACACACAGGCCATCCGGGCGTCGACAAACGTATTAGGATCAGTGGCTTTGATTTCTATTTATCAAGCAGGCGAGCATATTTACAATCTGTTTGACAAGGTCTGTGTGCTATACGCCGGCCGACAGGTCTATTTTGGCCCAACGGCTACTGCCAAAGCTTACTTTGAGAACATGGGATGGGAATGCCCGTCTCGTCAATCCACAGCAGAGTTCCTCACAGCCGTCACAGATCGTGCTGGTAGAACATCAAGGCCCGGCGTGGACCGGTCAAAAATCCCTGATACTGCTGATCAATTCGAGGCTTACTGGTTGCAATCGCCCGAGCACGCTCAAGTCCTTGCCGAGATCAACGAGTACAATGCGAGTTGCACTGCTGAAGCCACTGTCAAATCGTTTCAAGCAGCAGCAGAACACAAAAAAATGGCCCATCAACGGGTCAAATCGCGTTACTTGCTGTCGTACCCTGCACAGCTACGCCTAGCAATTCGAAGAGGTTACCAGCGTCTTATTGGAGATATAACCTTCACTGTAATCACCATCGTCGCCGGTATCATCCAAGCCTTGATCCAAGGTTCATTATTTTTCCAACTGAAGAAAAACACATCCGCTGCGTTCTCTCGAGGTGGTATTTTATTCTTCAGTCTATTGTACAACGCTCTCTCCTCTATGGCAGAAATCCCCAACTCTTTTCAATCGCGGCCGATCTTGATCAAGCAGCGCGGCTACTCCTTCTACCATCCTTCCGTCGAGCCCATCCAGAAAATTGTGTCTAGTTTGCCCTTCCATTTGTTTCAGTACATTGCGTTTGGCGCTATTATTTACTTTTTGTCCGGAATGAACAAAACGGCCGGACAATTCTTTTTCTTCATGCTGATCATGACGGTTACTTCGTATGCGGTTTCGGCTTATTTCCAGATGGTTGCTGCACTCAACAAACAGGCCGTTGCTGCCCAGGCGATGGGTGGATTCTCCGTTCTCTGTTTCGTCATTTACACTGGTGTAAGTCTATTTCTTTTATCTGTGTTTTGATTTTTCGATACTAACTAATTAATAGTACATGATTCCTTATCCGTCAATGAAAAAATGGTTCTTTTGGATTTCGTACCTTAACCCGATGCGTTATGGTTTCGAAGCCATCATGGCCAACGAGTTTCACGGTCAAGAAATGGCTTGTAATCTGTTTGTCCCCTCTGGTCCCTCCTACGCTAACGTTTCTAACGAGTACAAGATCTGTGCGTTCCCCGGTGCTGTTGCCGGATCGCCAAGTGTACTGGGCGACGACTATTTGCGCGTGCAACTCGAGTTTAAGTGGGCGCATGCGTGGCGCAATTTCGGTATTCTTATCGCATTCTGGATTGGATATTCAATTATCAACGCAGTGGCTACGGAGTATTTCAAGTCGGTTTCGGGCGGCGGCGATATTTTATATTTCAAACGTGGACTACTATTGAGAGGAGCATCCAGCACATGGAGATACTGATCACGCAGATGATGCTTTGGCTGCAGCGCTTGAGGACTCTGACATTTTCTCGTGGCAGAATGTGGACTACACTGTGCCTGTAGGTAAGGGCGACATGCTTTTGAATGTGTTGTCGCAACGTGTGAGAATGGGTGTCATCACTGGTGACATGCTTGTGAACGGCCGTCCTCTTGACGCTTCATTCCAGAGACGTACTGGTTATGTTCAGCAGCAGGATTTGCATCTTGCCGAGTCTACAGTGCGTGAGGCCTTGCAATTCGCTGCTCGGTTAAGACAGCCTGCTAATGTTCCTGATGCTGAGAAACTGGAGTATGTCGAAAAGATTATTGGATTACTGGGTATGGACAACTACGCCGAGGCGTATATTGGCCAAAAACTGGCCGTGGTCTCAATGTAGAGCAGCGCAAAAATTATTCTATTGAGCTTGTTTCCAAACCGTTTGCCAACTGTTTTTGGGTGAGCCGACATCCGGTCTGGACTCGCGCGTGGCTATTGTGACGTTCCATGAAAACTTTGGCGCAAGCCGGACAATCAATTTTGTGTACCATTCATCAGCCCTCTGCTACCTTGTTTGAGCAGTTTGATCGTCTACTCCTGTTGAAGAAGGGCGGCCAAACTGTATACTTTGGCGATATTGGCGCCAACTCTCAGACTCTAGTCAGTTACTTTGAGCGTCAAGGCGCGCGTACCTGTAGTTCGAGCGAAAACCCTGCTGAGTATATTTTGGAGTGTATTGGAGCCGGTGCTACTGCTTCTGTCAAAGAGGATTGGGGCCAGATTTGGGAAAATTCACAAGAGTACCGAGATACTACACTGGAGATTAATTGTCTACAGGAAAGGTTGAGACAGCGTCCTGTTTCAGATGCGTCGTTAGATCAACATTTGAGTGCCCGGTTCGCTGCTTCTACATGGGTTCAGTTCAAAAATGTGTATATCCGCACCGCCAAACAGTTTTGGCGCTCGCCTAGTTACATCATGTCCAAAGGTATGCTGATGATCAACGGTGGCCTGTTTATTGGCTTTTCCTTCTACAATGTGGGCACGAGTTTGAACGGTTTGCAAAACGCAATGTTTGGTATTTTCCTGATCATGGTTATTTCCGCGCCGCTGATGAACCAGATTCAGATTTTTGCTGAGCAGTCGCGGAATTTGTACGAGGTCAGAGAGTCGGCGTCCAATACTTTCCACTGGCCTATCCTGTTGATTTCGCAGTACCTTAGTGAGCTGCCATACAACATATTTTTCAGCTCCATTCTGTATTGCGCGCTTTACTTTGCGATTCGATACAGCACAGCTCCTCCCGTCGCTGGACTGTTTTACCTTGTGTACTGTGTGCTTTTCCAGCTTTACTACACAAGTTTTGGGCTCACGCTTTTGTACGTTGCCAAAGACGCAAAATCGGCTTCAATGCTCACAGCTCTGTTTTTCTCGTTCATGATTGCGTTCTGTGGTATTCTGCAGCCGCTTAGTCAAATGGTCAAGTTCTGGACGTTTATGTATCACACCTCGCCATTGACTTATGTCGCTGGTGCGTTGATGGGGTCCACGCTGCACGGGCGCGAAGTCATTTGCAGACCACACGAGTTCCAAGTATTGCAACCACCGCCAGGATCCACCTGCTCGTCCTACCTCGCGGACTTCTTGTCCCATGTCTCTGGCTACGTCAACAATCCCAACGCTACATCTGACTGTCAATACTGCCGTTACTCAACTGGTGATGACTACCTCGAGACTATCAACGTGTTTCACCATCAAAGATGGCGCAACGTCGGGTTGTTGTGTGTCTACATTGTGTTCAACCTTGTAGCCATGCTTTCGCTTTACTACCTGTTCCGCGTCCGCAACTGGAAGTCTTCTAAACCCAAGGTCTCGCAAAAGAACAAGAACACTATCACTGAAAAAGCCAGTGCTAGCATTAGTTCTGAGGAAAAGAGATGAGCAATTGTGCTTGAATCATGTAAATTTCCAAATTGGGATTTGTATTGTAAATAATTCTTAATGCTAATAATGTTTTTAACTTGAATGTGTATACACTTGATCCGAGCCAAGATAAATTTCATCGCGGTGGCAATAAGCGTAACACTCATAATAATAATATCTATTCTTTCAAATCCGCTATTTACACACACTGAGATTTTTATTTTTTGCTTTATATACACATATTTCCATGGCTACATTACCAAAATATGACAACTATCCAGTCATCATATCTCACGCAGCTGCGGTTTTCTCAGCACCTGCTGCACCACCAGCATTGCCGCCCATACTAGTTGGCTTCCCCTGCCTCTCAAGCTCCGTTTTGAGTCTCTCCATAGCCCTGAACACCTTACTCTGCAAGTAAAAACTTCCGTTTTTCTCTTTCGAATTCACCTCAAACAAGTGATTGTACTTGGGCTCGAGCTTGCTGATATCCAGCTCGCTGGTCTCAACGTTGAGAATCTTAGCAGCCTCGTCAAGCGACAAACCACTCTTGTCGCGAGTGGCCCGCGAGGCGCCGGCGCGCACTCCAGCAGTGGAGGCTTGACGGTAAGCCTCAGCAAAGGCTTTGCCAAACACTTGGGTGCCTGTGATGATAACTTGAACGAGTAAACGGTGGGCCTGAATGATAAAAAAACGCAAGAAGTTATGTTAGTCTTTCTTCTTTCATATAAAGCTTCTGCTTGATCGCAAAAGAGATTGTAAATCAAAGGTATTGAAGAACAAAAGACATACCATTTTTGTAGATGTGCTGTGATCTGAGGTTTAAAGATATTACGTGAGTGGTCTCCAGTACGATCGTGTGTCGGTGCGCAGATATGTATATGCTTGACTAAATCAGCGGCGGATTTGTTTTGATTGAAAAGTTGGTGATTTTGGGTAACAGCGGGAGAGGTCTTGGATATTTTTTTTTCTATACGCCGATTGGCAAAAAAAATATACACAAAATCAATCTCACATAAGCGCTTAATACTGATGAGGAAAAGCGAGTGCTAGTGCTCCATTACGCTGCGCCACTTGTGCAGGGTTAGGGCAAACACTAGGCATATATTAAAAATTTCGTGGATGAGCTTGGTTTGCTTGAGAGAATCAGAGATGGATGCACAGAGCATTGCGAGGGCGGAAAACAGAGAGAAGAAGAGGATACATATCTACGGAGGCCGCACGCATATCTGTATATATCGGTGATCGATACCAGCGGAATATGACAGAGCAGTAGTGGAAAAACAATACGGCAAACAAGGATTACGATGTAGAGTATGATTGTAGGAGACAAAGTCACACGGTATGGTTTGGTTTACGAGCACCAGGACACCGGTCAACAGAGAGAATTCAAGAAGCTCCAGGGTACTAAGGGAGTCGAATTGGTGAGGGCAGCCCTGGAACTTGCGAAAAGACACAAGACATAGAGAAGTTATGGAATTTTTTAGATATGGCAGACTGGTTAGGGAGAACAGACATGGCTGCTCGATCAAAGTAAACAAGTGTTTCTGCTGTTCAAAATCAATACCTTTTTGTAATGATTTGCGCGTGGCTTCTTCGAATCATCTCAAACTGTTTGTCTACAGACTCTAGCGGGTTCGCAAATGGATAGTAAAATGTAAAGGATACAGTGTAAAAACTAAATGAAAACCAACAACAATGAGAAGAAAAAAAACTCTCATTTACTTTAACTTTTGTTTCCCTTTCCAAAACTTTTCCTTCTCTTTCTTCATAATACATTTTCAATTCTTTTCGTTTGTTCACCACCACCTTGGGTTGCGCGCCAGTAGTCATACACATTCACACCGCGTTTATACAGCTCTCGTCGTACTCTACAGTAGTGTCTTCACCCTTTCAAACGTTTTTGTTGTCTACAAATTTCACAACTAGCCCTTCTTTGCGATCGTGTTTGATTTCTTGGGCCCTGTATATCGACTTCATTTTCAGACTTTTGTACTTGTTGCCTACGGTCCTTTGACTTCGTTTCGGAAGTATTTGTCTGTCACAGTTGAATTTAAGCGAGCATTCAATTATAAAGTCCTCACCATCGTTTATCAACTCTAATAGCTCTCTTTTGTCCCATATTTGCTCCTCCTTCGCCCTACATTCTATCCAAATCTTTTTTTCGTCAGTAAGAGCTCTTCGCCCCTAAAATCTCGACTTGCGATTAATCTATCGTCTTTTCACGGACCGCCAACTTGTTAAAACATGTCATTGGGGTGTATCCGGTTAATACATTCATGTCAGAGATAGATCAGAAATCGTTAGACGCCGCGTTGGCTGTCACCGCTGTCACCTCTCTCTCCGGCCCAAATTCTTCTGCAAAACCTCCTTCCGCTTCTTCGAAAAAAGCGTCTGATGCGAGCGAACCGAAAAATCCGTCTAAAACAATCATACAAAACCATCATCATAATCAATCTAATGTAAACAGCTCTGTCAACAATGCAAACAGTACCACAACATCAGAAAAGTCACCTCCAGTATCATTCCCACACTCAAAATCCTCCGTACACACAACAAACGAAACAACGCCAAACGGTGGCCCTTTAAACAAAATTCCAGATCCACAAGCCGCACAAACCAAAGCGTCTTCTAACGAGGCCACGCCCTCTAACGCGTCCCTTACAGTCTCGCCTTGCTCTTCCGACTCAAAGCTCAAACTGCATTTGCGGAAAAAACTCACGCGAAAGGTTGTAACGTTTGAAAAAGACGATGATAACGACGAGTCTGAGACAGAAATATACTCTATCGACGCCGGAGTAATCCGCTGCATTTGCGGGTTCTCAGAAGACGATGGGTTCACGATTCAATGCGAGAAATGCAACGCGTGGCAACATGCTGTATGTGTCAACATAGTCAACGACCAAGTTCCAGAAGTCTATTTTTGCGACAAGTGCGGAAATCTTAGTTACGACGTCGAAGCTGCGAAACGGTATCAATCGCGTCGCCTTCGAGCACTAGGCACACAGTCGGATTTGAAGAACTCAATAGAATTGGACTCTTCACGAAACAAGAAGCGCGTTTTAACCGAGTATAATGAAGAGTCCTCTGAACAGGAAGAAGACGTGCAACCAGGGAAGAGACGGCGCAGCAATGAGGAAAAGGAAAGCAGCAGTAGTCGGCGAGGCTCCGATCGTATCCCAAGTGCAGCCGTGAGCCCCAAAGCGACTACAGTTTCATCGAAAACAAATCCGTCAACCACTGTTTTAGTCCCTAGTGCTGTTGACATTGGCCATACTTCTACAAACACGCGAAAGGGGAGAACTAAACGTATGACAGTACCAACAGTTTTGGCTCCCAAAGAAGAAGAAAACGATAATGAACCAGAAAAACGGTTTACTTTGGCTCAAATGTATAGTTCCTACTTTGTTCCAATCAAAGAAAACAGATACGCAACACCCCAAATTAGACAATATGTTTGCAAAATCAATACAAATCCAGATATTGATCAAGCCTTTATCCGCTACTACTCAAACAAACAATTTTCAGCGCTAGATCGACCTGAACTAACAATTAAGCTAACCTCAGATCATCCAAAACAAAAGTTTAGCGGTTTTTCGAGATTTGGTTTGTTTACAGAATCTCCAATCTCAAAAGGCGGATTTGTGACAGACTACATTGGGCAGGTTATGTCGCTGGAACAGTACAAATCGAATCCAGTAAATCAATATCGACAATTTGGATGTCCGAAACCCGGTGTTTTGTTTCATCCTCATATTCCTTTGTGTATCGATGGGCGACTTGTAGGATCCAAATCACGGTTTCTCCGACAAAGCTGTAAGCCCAACTGTGAAGTTCGAACTGTTGTGATCAATAACTCAAGAATACAGTTTGCTGCATTTGCATTAGAATCACTCAAATCGGGATCAGAACTTACGTTAGCTTGGGGATGGGATGCTAGGCATCCAGTATGGAAACTGATCAATGGGATGTCTGGAGATGATTTGTCCAAACCGGAAAAACTGTTTCTTGAGCATGTAGCTTATATGGCTAACCAACGAGGAGCAGAATGCGCATGCAACCTTCCGTCTGGAGACTGTATTCTAAACAAAATGAAACGCTTAAGTGGAGCAGTTCCTCGCAACACTAGAACTGGTAAAGCTCGACGGGGTGCCGACAATGGTGGATTGGAGCCTTTAGAAAGCGACAGCACTGGAGTTTACGGTACTGAGGTCAGCGATTCAGGGTCGTTCTATTCTAAGCGCGAAGCTAGAAAGCTCCAGTCGGCGATGGATCTGATTGAACGCGTTAGCAAAAGTGAAAACAAAAAGCAAAAGACCAAGCCTAGTACGAAACAAGAGATTCCCGATACAAAAGAAGAGTTGCCTGAGCCGGTGGTTGAAAAGCCAAAGAAACCGCAGATCCAACTGGCAGAAAAAGCTACACAGACAGCTGAGTATGTCACTCCTCTGAGATGGTATAGTACAGCCAAAACAAAATCTACGGTCAACGGCAGTTCTAATGGGGTTCGCAAATACTCGCGACTGCATTTCCACAAGCGCATTTTGTACCAATACATCAAAGGCAAGAAACTGTATCTCCAACGGCCAAAACCTGAGCCCCTTAACTCTGTATACATGTCTTTGCAAATGAAGAACAGTGTATCTAGTAATCCTTCGCTCAAATCCACAATTGTGGTGTCACGATCGGTATCAGGAAGCAAACCTGCTTTGGGTGGTGGCGTGGGTGTATCCGGGGCACAAGCAAATGGTAGTGCTTCAGTGACTCCTAACGTATCTCGACCCGTCTCGCCCAGGCTTGTTCATGGAGAATCTGTACCTTTGTCAAACAAATCATCATCCAAACAGTCTAGCCCAGGTGTTTCCGAGGCCTCTCAGAAATCGGCGCCTTCATCTGTACCCGAGTCTTCTCAAGCAAGCAACGGACAGCACCCACCTAGCAAACTGAAAAGCACCGGTTCTAGCTCTAACCTTAGCGAATCGAAGATGGCAGTACCCACAAAACTCATAGGCCCTTCTGTCACTACAGCTTCTGCACCAACAGCCACAACTGGCAAAACCGTCAAGAAATTGAGTTTTGCTGATTATAAAAAGAAGAAAACCAACTCGGTGCAACCGCCTAAGCCATAGCTAATAATGAACCATATGGAACGTAATGATAGTATATATCCATATGTACACATGTATACATGTTTAATTTTTTTTTAATATTTCGATGGATCGATTCTTTTTGCGAATAGAAAGAATGATATTTTTAAGTGTCGAACATGAACGATAAATTAAGAAAAAGGTCAATTTTGAAAACTCCCAACGGGACTTTGACGGAGAAAAATAAATGTAGTTTTTGAAAAATTCCTGGACTTGTACATTTTTTTTCATCATTCCACGAATAATGGCTGGGAAAGAAACGAAAGGAACTAACGCAGGCTGGAAAGACAAGTCTGCCAAAAAAGGAGGCAATTTGTACGATGAGGCCGCAGCAGTGATGACCGAGGTGGGCAGAAAAGGCGCGACTGGCGGGTTACGAAGTATCATTTACAACAACAGTCGATGGCAGAGCGACCCGCGTCAGCTTTATGCTTTGGTCTCGTCGACACTGAAATTCCGCGATGTGCTGACTTCGGTTGTCAAAGCCGCTGGAATTTTGAAGACTGAGCGCCGATTTTTTGCGGGCAATCCTAATCTGGCACTGGTGATGGCGCATGATTTGGTGTTGAGTAAGTCTGGCCGGTTGACGGCTAAGAAGTCCCTGGCCAAGGATGCGATTTTAAAACACAAGACGCGGTTGAAGGCGGAGTTGGTCAAGTATAAAGTTAAGCATAAGGTGCATGACTTGTCGACATTGGTCACTGAAAAGGATGAGACGCCGGTGCGGTGGGTGCGAATCAATGAGATCATGGCGGATTGGGAGGAGGTTGAAAAGTGGTTGTTTGAGACTTACAAACAGGTTGAGCGATGGGACCAGGTGGAGGCCGGCTGTGTCTACAAAGACATTAATGTCAAGTTTCTCTATGGAATTCATCCTTCGGTGCAGGTGTCGCAGCTCAAGTATTACAAAACAGGACACTTGATTATTCAGGACCGGGCATCGTGTTTCCCCGCGACCATATTGAGTTCTATTATGGGCGAATTCCAATCGCCTCCAGTTAGATCTGATACTGTCAACGGCCAACCCATTGATCTGATCGACGCATGTTCTGCGCCCGGTAACAAAACAACGCACTTGGCGGCGTTGAGCGGGGCCAAGAACCAGGCATCTGGTCAAGCTGCTCCTTACAAGATCCATGCCTTTGAGCGTGACCCAAGAAGAGCCGGAATCTTGTCGAAGATGGTCAAAACAGCTGGCGCCGATGTCGCCGTTGAAGTGTGCCAGGGTGATTTCACACAGTCTGATCCGTTATCCTATCCCAATGTAGTTGGTTTGGTAGTCGATCCTTCTTGTTCCGGGTCAGGCATTTTTGGACGTGGATTTTTCGAGAATGACAATGAAGATGACGATGATGATGAAGAGACAGAGGAGAATGGTGGTGACAAACGGGCCAAGAATTTGAAAGAGCGATTAGAGCGGTTAGCCGGGTTCCAGTTCATTATTGTGAAGCATGCTATGCGGTTCCCAAGTGCGCGCGCTCTTGTTTATTCTACATGCTCAATTCACGGTGCCGAGAACGAGCAGGTTGTTGAGCGTCTAATGCTCGACCCTGAGGTACGCAAACAAGGCTGGCGTGTCGCCCCTCACGCTCTTGTTGTTCCCAACTGGACTCGTCGTGGCATTGTTTCCGAGTTCCACGAGAAGTGGAGTGACGAAGAGGTTCAGCACATGGCGGCCGGATGCGTAAGGGCCGAGCCTAAGGTTGATGGTGGAATTGGGTTTTTTGCGGTTTGCTTTGTGAGGGATGAGGAGAGTATTGAGAAATACCAGAGCGGAAAGGATTCTAGACAGGTGGAAGCAAAGGATGAAGAAGAAGTAGCTGAAGATGCTGATGAATGGGGAGGATTTGACGATTGAGGTGTCAATTTTGATATAGCATAAATCAAAAAGTCTGTGTAGTATGTAAATTTCAAATTAATTTTTGACTCTAGACTTTAACAGTTCTTTGTAAACAGACGAAGAAATCAGTTTGCACTTTCTTTTGACTTGTACGATCCCATTGAAAATATAAATATCATGTGTTATCACAAAATCCATTGAATCGCAACTGTTTTCCATTAATTCGTAAATCATCCATTGTACAGGATTTCCTTGACTTGATAGTATGAGAAAATACATTTCTGTTTGAATTTCTCGTTTCTCTTATTGCACATCGCATTTCGTCAATAATAACTGGCCCTACGTTTTGAAAATCGTATCTGCAATGCCTTCTCCGCATTTAAAAAAATCCATTTAATTTTTGACAATTATAATAATATTATATTTTTTCCAATGATTTAAGGCTTTAAAAAGCTTTTTTTTTACTTAAACAA
This sequence comes from Saccharomycotina sp. CBS 16003, assembly GCA_022457085.1. Classification (NCBI taxonomy): domain Eukaryota; kingdom Fungi; phylum Ascomycota; species Saccharomycotina sp. CBS 16003. Next base: position 1,516,159 of record JAJNCF010000036.1, on the reverse strand, counting down.
TAAATTGCCAAAGTTTTCTGACTTTTCTGCTAATTAGTGTTCCAATGCAATATTCATTTTGTCTTCATCAAACACCAAAGCCAATTTTCTATCAGGGATACTACTGCTCAGACTTTGCAAAAAACATAATTGGTGAATCTGTTAAAAACTTGGTTATGAACTAGGAGTTCTAATCTCAACAGATCATGGAAATTACGAATATGTCGCTAACAAAATAGATACTTCAAAGATATCAAACATGTGAAATCTATTTATATTTGGGCATGTCTACAAACAATTATTTCAAAAGAGCATACAGAAATATAAACACATGTCTTATAGGCTATCATACTACTGAATAAATAGATCATCTTAGAAATTTAAAAAAAAAAATTACTGGTCACAATTGATCACTCTGTGTGGTTAATTCGTCTAGCTCATTTGTTTATTGATTCTACACAATTCACCATGCCGCTTGAACAAGGCACGGCTGTGCGTGCCCACATTTCTCATGCTGTCATTCTCAACCTCATTTGTAGACAGCAATGTCTGTACATCTTCACAGCCTGTTGCATCCAAGCCCATCAACAGCATTATAGCGTCCAACATGGGATTGAGTCTTAGTTCCGAGATACAATGTTTGAGCCATGGGTATACATGTGTTGATGTAACAGAGACCATTCACACAGCGTCGTGAAGTTGAGGGAACTGCTGAAAGTGGAAACATTAAAATCTGGGGTATAACAGGGCTTCGATGGGAGTTGCGGAACAATGACGTTGTCAAAAGTTTTGTTCTGTATCATCAATTGAGCTTAAGACAGCCTATACATATCCGCCTCTATGCCAAATGCCCATGATTTTATCAGTTTCATGGTGTAACATGTACGCAAATAGGTATAGCTGTATCACAGAGAAATCTCCTGACTGATGGCGTAGAATAATACGATTCAAGGATTGGTGACGAACGACCACCTTATTTGTGCGTTTCCAAATCGTGTTCAGGGTCACAACGTAGTACCGGAAGATCAACATGTGTGGGGAGATAGTAAACACAACGAAGAAAAACACACGTTATAAGAAGGTATCTGATCCAAGGTACCAGCTGGTTTTGGACTTGGGGAAGTAAATCAACTTTTGTAAAGTAGACTGCTTGATTATGATGTCGATGAATGACGGCGCACTGCACACGGCTAGCCCATGTTAGGAAACGTGGAAGAGAAAGAGATGGTGTTGGACAATGGCAATGATGATCATGAAGCATGGGCTGTGATTCAACCAGCCGCGCGAGTTGGACTTGCAAGTTTCTTTCAGGCCAATGAAATGTCGTCGTCTTGAACCTGAAGCAGACAGTCAGAGCAGCAACAGTTGCTGTTGATGGATGACGTTGGAAGGAGGTCTGTCTGCTAGTCTAGACGCCTCGTCTAGCTACAGCCATCCATAGGGCGTTTAGACACAAAGCATCGTGAAGACTTCAGCCGGGTACTAAATCGTATTTTTTGGCTTTTGTGTCTCGAAAACACCGTCGATGCCTTCGTTTGTCGGCTTGATATCAGGTCTATACGCGAAAGGCAAACCAGTATCATAGTGTACAGTACCGTATACATACAAAGAATCAGAAGCTGTACAGTTGAAGGGCACGGCGGCTCCGGTCCGGAACTCGGAGAGAATGTTTGGCCACTGCCCAGCATGAGCCTCAAGCACCTTTCCCTTTCCGCATGTACACACACTCCCATACATAAAAACATGACCCCTATGGTGTACAGTCCTCAACCTCAAGGCATTACGTGAATGTGAATCACAAGACTCACGATCTCAGTTGCAATCAAAAAATAAAAATAATTAGGTCTGATGACCAAGGGGTCCTTTTTAGATCTTGAAAAAAAAAAAAAAAAAAAAAAAAAAAAAAAAAAAAAAAAAAAAAAAAAACGCACAAATCACATTTCTCTTTGCGCTTTGACAACAACCTCAAATAACCGAAAGCCCTCACTCTTGGGTTTTGCTCCTGTACTTCCCTATTGTACAGCGCGTGCGGCTGTGCACCGGTCCTAATTATGGCTTTTTTTTGTTTCTTTCCATATCCAAGAAAACTACAACAAAAGAACTCGGATCAGCAACTCCCATCACGGACTCTAGCATCTGTGGCATTGCGGCATGAGCCATTTTTTGTTGTTGTTGTTGAGCAAATGAATGTACTCGCGATTGACGAAAAAAGATTAGTCTAGTTCTTCTTCGGCAGTTGATTTTTTGCTAGTAACTGAAGTTTTTTTTCTTCAATTGTGTACATCTGCTTGTACCTAGAGTGTTTAATGAACTTGTCGGGTCCGTGATACGGGCATCTGATTGGTTTGATCAAGTAGAAAACTCTCCGGGTCACTTTGTCTGAAGCCGGTTGTTTGAGAAATAGAGAAAGAAAAGTATACCATTTTATGGACAATAGTTTTTGTTCTTTGATCTGAAGGATTATAGACGGCGCTACGATGTGTAGATTGTTTTTCCAATGCACCTCCTGCCTTGTTGATTTGTTTTTGTAAAGCCAATAAAGAATAATTAGATATTTAAAACGTACAATAGATGGTTTATGAAAATTAGTGTTACAAAGCAGCTTTGTAAATAAATATGTACACAAGACATATGCAAATACTCGGTCAAAGAGTAGAAATGTGATTTTAGAGTCTGTATCAACTCGAATGCAAATAAAAGAAGAAATAAATAGTTGGAGATGTAGATCCGTAACCCTGAATGCCAATGCTGAAAACAATCGTAAGTTTGTGATTTTAGAGCAGACCAGGTCATTACCAATTCGATTAGAATGGCAGTACGGACTCCAAGTCTTGAAATTCCTTTGATAGCCTTGATCTGAGACGCGACTTGGGCGCGGTCACTTCGAATCCCAAGAGGTAGTTTTGCGGGTCATGGAAACTGAGCACTCGTTGTGATTTTTTGGAATCTTTGTTATTACTGGTTGCTTGTTGTTGCTCTTCCTCGTCTTCGGAAGCAAGCTGTTGCTTATGGCTGTGATGATGGTGGTAATGGAAAGATGAGGATGATAGAGGTGCGAACGAGGTCGATGTTGGGGAGGATGGTGAGCTAGGAGCTGCACAAGAAGCTGATACGCCGGTCAATACTGGATGGGACATTATGTGACGATGAAGTTGAAAGTATGTTTGTTGATCGATATTAAACGAGTAGTAATAGTGGTTGATGATATTCTTAATGATGATGATGAAAAAATTAATTTATCGATGATTTGCAAGAGGTTTTATATTTTTTTATTTGATCTGAATTGATTTCCAATGTTTTGAGTACGAAACGGCTTTCGGGTATAAGACAGTCGACCCAAAGAAGAAGAAAATGAAAATGAAAACCCACGCGAGCTTAGAAACCACAAAACAGAAAATTCATGGACTTCAGAGAGCAAAACAAAACAAAAAAGCAAATTAATAATGTCCATGCTTATTATAAATCGGCTTGAAGTGTACAGTTGTAGTCCATCAATGGCAAGACGACGATAGTAGTGATGATTGCGTGCTGTGAATGAACGGTGTTTGCTATTGTTTGACTTGCAAAATCCGTCAATTCGAGACTGGAAATAGGTTCTTTGATAGTGAGAGCTGATGAAAGCATTCACTGAGAGCGGGAAATGGTGATCTTTGGCGTGGGGTTTGTTGTGTCTTGGTTCAAATGGGCACAGTGCAACAGCGGATTGATATCTCTTGGTTTACTAAGTGAACCGCCGTTCAGAAGACTAGCTGCTGATATCGTAACCACGCCGGGACTCTTCATGACTCACGGTGTCTGATATTAGTATTCTTTGATCTCCAAAACCCGTCATCCAACAGATCACTGCTTGTCATTCCGAGTCCAGCAACATTCTCGCCAAATTCGTTTTCCACTAAGCATCTCCAGCAAGATGCTCCCCTTTGATCATCGCAAACTGTCACTCATGATTTCAAATACTCTTCACGGGCCCAACTCTGTTGTCAACACGTCGCTTCCGAAACAGCATTGTTCTGACTCATGATGATCCTACCGTCATTTTTTTCTCTCTCCCATAAAATTGTTACAAATCCAAACTCAACTCTCACGGCTTGCCCTTTTTTTTTTTTTTTTTTGTATTTTTTTTTGTATTTTTTTCTTCTTCTGTTGATTAGATTTCGCTCCGAGAAAGCGTCAATGCTTAATATTTCTCTTGACAATTCCGCTGGACGGACTTAGCTCAGATTTGCGCTGTCTCTGTTGCGCTTCAATTCCTCTTTCCCTAACGGATTTGGGACGGCTGAGTGGTCATGGAAAATAGAGAGAACTGAGAAAATGAAGGGTCTCGGTTTTTTTTTTTGAAAAGATTTGATCTGTTTCCCGAGACACCTTCGTCAGTCCTTTACATGGGCTAATGTGAGCTTAGATCTGTCTACAACAGGTCATTACTATATATTATCTTAACTTGCACTCACCATCTCCATCATTTACAAAGCCCTGCAATCTCAGTAATTTCTTCTCCTTCGGAGCAACCATTGTTGCTACTGCTTCTACTGCCGTAGCAGCACTAGTAAACTGCAATAGCGGTTGTTCGGAACCCAAATTGCCCTATTTTTTGTTTCTCTTCCGAGCCGGGCACCGGACCGATTGTTTTCCCTTTGTTTTTTTTGGTCCTTCCCTGCCTCACAAAATCAAAGTCAGCTTCTTGCGTAAATATTACCTCGTGCTAGTCATGCTTTTGTAATTCGACAATTGTGTGTACACTACACAGCAGGCTTGCGCTGAAAAAGGTGATGGTGGTCCGCCCACTGCTCTGTTCATAGTATTGATTGTATATTCCACAGGAATCTCCTAGAGGAGTTTTCGTATTGTGTTAACTGTTTGCATTCCGGCATTAGTATGAATCGTTGTGATTCGTCAGCTGTTATTCACCAAGCCACTGCTGCGTCTATTCAACCCGAAACTCCAAACTTCTATATATATTTTTATACCTTTCTCAAGTTGAATGGAGAAGTCATACTTTTTCTTCATACCCGTTTTTCAAGCTCAGCATTCTAAGAAGCAGTTATATTTAGATCACGGTTTATGAAACATGCCGGATTTCCATTTGTAGCATTGCGTATATATCCATATCTACTGGTTTTACAAGATTAACTTGTCTTGAAAAGCTTGCGTGACATCAAGTACATTGCGTTGATTCAGGGAATCAATAAATGGTTGGGTAATTGCCTAAACGGCTTGGATAATGACTACATTATCAACGGTTATCCAGGGGTATGAATGGAGGCTGGAACTACAATTAAAAATTCAGTGATTGGTTTGTTAGCTGGATCTCATTCCTCGACGTTTTTGATATTTCACCTTCTGCCGTAATTACCTAGCTGGCATGTTATAGCATACTGTTTTCTTCACGGTTTTGACACAAAAAATATGAATCAACATCTTTGATTTGAAAATGTGTTGTATCTATCAACATTATTGTCTCCCAAATAGAGCTATACATTCGTATTTGCCATTCTCACCTCTCCCTAATTGTAATAACTTGTTCTTTGATCCTTGCTGTTGTTTTCCGTAGTTTCTACTTTAAAATTCAAGAGTCCTCTCGGTCTATCAAAAACAGTCATCATGTCATAATACAACAATAATGCTTGATGCTTAGCACCGATTTTTCATACTTTGTGTTTTTATAAGACTCAATCAAAAAGTGGCCCTGAAAGTACAGACTAGTTCTGGATAAAGGTGAATGTTGAATGAGGTCAGTTCATAGAAACGTGACAAGTTCACAATTCTTTTATCGTAGTGCGTGAGAAATGCGTGCAACAAGATTAGAACGAGTCAAGTTAGAATCATTCAAACAAATATCATGATGGCACGAGTCCACCTTAACTTACACTGTAAAGCTAAAAACCATTTACCATTAGTATAGCTAGGCTAAAACCGCCGTAAATTTGTCCTAGAGCTTAAATTTGTGAGTTCCTTGAAGTTTGCTTCTACAGAGACTGCTGAAAACCTCCATCGATGCCGATTTTTGAACTCATGCTACGTTTGAAATAAATTTGCAAAAGTCACGACAATCAAAAACGGGGTAAAACGAAATGTACTCAACGAAGTTATCAAAAACAATCTTGGTTTCCAAAAAACAATTTTATACTCATTTGTCAATTGATATTTGCACTACATATTATTATTTAAAGACTAATGGCCATGATTACCGCTCAAAAGAGTCAAAAATAGTAGGGTTAACGTAGTTTCACTGTATATTTGACACAGAGAAGCACTTCAGAAAAGAAATATCAACAGAATTGCATCCTTTAATGCATTTAATTTGCAAGACGTTAAAACAAGTACATAATGGCTACAACTGCATAGACCATCCGCATCAAAAAATATGTTACGGACTTAATCAAGATTCAAGAGAATTTCATCAAGAAAATATTTAAATTACAAGTTGTCCTTTCATAAAGCATTTTAGGAACTGACAGTTTTCCTTTTTTTGTTGCTACATGAATCGGTTGTCATTGAGTCTTTTTCACTTGAGCAAAATGTTTGCAATGATGTCAAGGTTTTTGGAGATATATGCTCAAGCGCATCATCATCGAACTTACTCTGCACAGATCAAAACTCCAATTGGTATCCCTTTTAGCAGTAAGTACAGCAGCACATTTAAAATATTCAAACTTTTACATCGTCAAAAGGAATAAAAGCCTGTATATATTGCATGTTGGTTATACAGGCCATAAGGCTCATTTTACTTTTGTCACACAGCCCTCAAGAAATTGAATATTTCTCTCGATCGTAAAACCAATACGATGCGCCAGCATGTTGTAGATCTTTCTAATTGTCATAGACGTTATTTCCCATTTATAAAAATAGATCATTAGAGCTGCTAGAGGAATTCAGAATGGCTAACAATTTTGGCAGAGCCGTTTGGCGTCTGATTTTCAAAGATTTATAAGAAACACAACAGCTTGAAGAAGAACAGAAAAATCTATAAGACGAATCACAAAAGGATGAAGAAAATGAGTAGGCACAACTATTGAATCTGCCCAAAAAAATACGATGTACGTAAAAAGCATTATCAACGACAACTCAAACCAATCAGAAAAAGATGCAAGCAAGAGCTGTGTGAGACGCAAAAGTTTTGTCAAAAAAAAAAAAAAAAAAAAAAAAAAAAAAAAAAAAAAAAAAAAAAAAAAAAAAAAAAAAAAAAAAACTAACGCCAAATCTAGCAGTTTATCACGAGTGTCCATTTTCATATCAATTTAAATTAGATGAGACATGAGGAACTTCAGAAATGTTTTCGCGTTTGTATTTTAGTTCAAAACAGCTCAGCGAAAAAGACTGATCATCATCTGCGTACGTCGATATTCATAACACATCTACATGTCAGCAGCATACATTTAAAGGTTCATCCCAAGGCACACTCAAAGTTGATTATATTACACAAGACTTTGCGTCGGTTTTCGGATTTCATTTAGAAAATATCTTTTCATTGCTCAAGACAGAACACACTGTCCAGCGGGACAGGATTTCTATGCATATGCTTACAAGGTTGACACGATTGTCGCATTTTGGAATTTATTTTGACACCGCTGGCTCAATTGGCAGTTACAAAATCATGAATGTACTTGCTGATCTATCGGAAGCAGTCCTCAAAAATCCACAGCTTGACCTCTACGCCGAACAGCAAAAGTTATGAAGAGGTCATGCTCAGTCTCCCCACAAACCAGTGACACAAAGCAAGCAAAGCCAACTAACTTGTCATGTCCGGATCAAGAACAAATTCAAAAGTTTGCCCATGCTCTATGATGCCTGGAAATCCCAATCCAAACTTGAACTGGTATTTTATGATTGATCACAATACCTTTGTGCTAGCTGATACTCTCGGAAAATTACTAGCAACACTAGACCGTAACAAACTGTACTACTTGGGATCCGTTGCCGCTGGTCTTCAGCATGTTTTTGCTCATGGCAGTAGTGGTATTGCACATTGCAAAGGTGTCATGAAAAAAGATTTCAATCATCCCAAGTTTGAAGACTGGCTTGACGAGTACGCCTATCGTACGCTTCAAGAATTTTGCGGCGACTTTGTTCTTGCAGTTTCCTTCAAAGAGAAATTCGGCATTGATCTCAATTTTTTCGCATCTGACCGCAAATTCCAAGGCTAGCTTATTTCCAAAATAGCTTGTCATTGCACAAACTGATGCCTGGAAATCCTCACCTTTCAGCATTCCTCGGCAAGGGATTTGAAGCTTTTACGAAAATATGAACGCGTGTGCTGGCACTACGTATTTTCACCCAATAGTCAACTATTTTTTCTTGAAGTTACAACAATTACTTACGGCGACATTAACACCGACTTAATCAAGCCTTATCTCAATCCCATGCAAAGTAACTGGGACAACAACGCTCGCAAGCTCCAGTATTTACGGCTCACGGAGATGCGCTCATAAAAGGCCACTATCAAAAACCATCTTCGTAACGACTGTAACTCGGATATACATCATATACCGGTGCTGATCAATGATTCCATGTCTGTCTGCGCAACCAGGACTGCCTCGTTTTCCGCTACGACTCTTTTCAAACATATGTCGACTACTCCACATCCATAACTCTCGGTCACGCCATCCCCGTGTTGTCTGCAGCTACCCACGGCGACGCCGACGTCCTCAAAATCCCGACGTCGAAGCTCTGCGCATCCAGAGCCAGTGTGTGTATAGTGAGCGGCAATTCGATCGTATCCAAGCCATGCTTGAAAAACTTGCCTGTGACCCCGAACCAATACAAGAAACCCCGGACATTGACGATAGGAAGAAAGGTTGATTCTGGCATGGCCGCAAGCGCAAAAATAACTGATCATTCTCTATTTATACTACAATATATATCATTCCGCATTTCATTCTTGTTTATACCTTGTATAATCTATTCTTGTACACATTACTCTGTCCTTCACATCCAAATGTGGAAACTATTTGAACCAATCACAAAGTACTGAAAAATTAATCAACTGCCAAATATCGCTTGGTATTAGTAGTAGTATTATTAGAAAGTATACATATTCATCGCATTTTTATATCTTCACACAAATGAGTTTATTTCACATTAAAATTCAACGCCAACATCGTCTTCATAAGTGGAGTCAGCAGCAACCTCTTCGTAATCCTTCTCCAAAGAGGCAAGATCTTCACGGGCCTCGGAGAATTCACCTTCCTCCATACCCTCACCGACGTACCAGTGGACGAAAGCACGCTTGGAGTACATGAGATCGAACTTGTGGTCAAGACGAGACCAGGCCTCGGCAATGGCAGTGTTGTTGGAAAGCATACAAACAGCACGGTCAACCTTGGCAAGATCGCCACCGGGGACGTATTGAGGAGGTTGGTAGCAGATACCAATCTTGAATGCAGTTGGGCACCAGTCGACGATTTGAATGGACTTCTTAGCTCTGATGGCGGCAACAGATTGTTGGACATCCTTGTTGACAACGTCACCACGGTAGAGCAAACAAGTGGCCATGTACTTACCGTTTCTCAAGTCACACTTAACCATTTGGTGAGAGGGCTCGAAACAAGCATTGGTGATCTCTTGAACAGAGTTGGCCTCGTGGTTAGCCTTGTTGGCAGAGAGAACAGGAGCGTAAGTGACGAGAGGGAAATGGATACGGGGGTAAGGAACCAAGTTGGTTTGGAACTCGTTAAGATCAACGTTAAGAGAACCCTTGAATCTCAAAGAAGCGGTGACGGAAGAAACAACTTGAGCAATGAGTCTGTTCAGGTTTTCGAAAGAGGGACGAGCAATGTCAAGAGATCTACGGCACATGTCGTAGATGGCCTCGTTGTCGACCATGAAGGTACAGTCAGAGTGTTCCAAAGTGGTGTGTGTGGTGAGAACAGAGTTGTAGGGCTCAACAACGGAGGTAGAATTTTGAGGAGCAGGGTAGACTGCAAACTCGAGCTTTGACTTCTTACCGTAGTCGGCAGAAAGACGCTCGAGCAGGAGAGCACCGAAACCCGAACCGGTACCACCACCAAAGGAGTGTGTGAAAAGGAAACCTTGGAGACCAGAACAGTTGTCGGCAACGCGTCTGACCTTGTCCATGACCTGGTCAATGAGCTCCTTACCAACGGTGTAGTGACCACGGGCGTAGTTATTGGATGCATCTTCTTGACCGGTAATGAGTTGCTCGGGATGGAACAAGTCTCTGTACTTGCCAGTTCTGACTTCGTCAACCACATTGGGCTCAAGATCGACATAGATGGTTCTGGGAACGAATTTGCCGCTGCCTAAACAAAAGGGGTGACTGTTAGAGTTTTGATTGTGAAATTTCAAGTGTGCAAAGGAGATGAGTCAAAACAACATACCAGTTTCAGAGAAGAAAGTGGAAAAGCCGTCATCACTGGGGCCAGCAGCCTTTTTTTCTTCGGACAAGTAACCATCGGGCTATTAAGTAGCAGAGTGTTAGTGGGAATTGAACGGACCAATTGGGTATGGGGTATCAAGAGGAACAGAGTAGACGTACTTGAATGCCGTGCTCGAGGCAGTAGAGCTATGGAAAGATATTGGTTAGTAACTGTTTTAGATGTAGGAATCATTCATGCACAAATTCCAAGATAGAAGATGCAATTGTTGAACGTTGAGCTAGTGGTAGTGTTGATGTACTTACTTCCCAACAGGAGTTACCAATTTGACAACCGGCTGATGGCAACTGTTAGTGAAATGAACAAGATGAATTGAACCAAATCAAAATTGATCATAGTGGCGGTGATGGGGATAATTACCTTGACCGACTATTTGTACAAGAAGAATGGATGGTTAGTAAACAAATTTCAACAATGGCATGAAAAACACGAGACTACGAGGAGTCGCAGGAGAAAAGAAAAGCATTAAAGCGCGGACATACCGTTGATACTGATGACTTCTCTCATTATTGAAATAACTTGTTAGAAGGCGATGGCGATGGTGATGGCGGAGACGACGACAAGAACGACGTTGAAAAAAAAATGACAGAGAAGAGTGTGGTGATATGGAAAGAGGAGGGAGAGGAAAGGAGTGTGGTAAAAAGGCAGAGAAAAAAAAAATAGGGAGTCTATAGTATGGAAAATGCACCATAGCGCACATGAGTGTTAAAAAAAGTGACATACAAAATGTTGCATGCATTTCCCAGCACAGCACAACAAGCTGAATGTTGTGGTGGTGGTGGGAGCGACAACCACAACAAAAGTGAGGTTGTGTGGTTTGTTTTGTTTACATTTTAGTCCATCCGAAAAGAGAAATGGGTGTCGTCGTGACAACAGATAGATCTGTCTTAAGACATGGATTTGCACTTGAATGCACAAGTGCTCCAACGTTTAGCAATTGACTTTAAGGCTAAATACATGGAGCTTAGGCTTTAGTATCTAAGTGTAACTTATCTGCTCTTGATAGTATTACGTCATCACACAGCAGCGTGAAATTAGAGTTTTCTGACGCCGCTGTCTTCGCCCGATTTGAGAAACAAATCAAAAAGACATCAGTGTGTGTATTAGCGAGCCATTAGTCAATGAGAAGTTGTAATCAACTAAGCTTAAAAATGAAAGAAGCTATAAGCAAATGAACAGATCGATTGAGCATCAGTCATTGTGGTGTATTAGAATTCCTATATGGTATTGTCAATATACACCTCTATCACCAGTCAGCAAAAATCCTTTGTAGACACTTCGCGTGCTTCTGGTTGAACCCCAATTTGAATCCAAGGTGATTCATGGCCCGTTTGTGTATCTATACCGTATCCCACCCGGGCTCTGGAAACATGAGCATAGTAGGCTTGTTAAGTATGATAGATTGGCTGATATGTACACACAGTTGCATTGAGTACTGAAAAGTACTCGAAATTCACGCTTTGAAATAAATCAGACGACGGTGACGATGTCTCTGATGACAATCGTCATTACTAAATAGTGACGATTTCATGTGGATTTAAATGCGATAACAGTTTTGGCTTTTTTCTGCTTGTCTATAGCGGCTAATCAAAGTGTTGTGCTATTTTTCAGATTGATTTTTACCAAACTTCAACACTGCCTACAATAGCACCAGCTTAGTGTGTACCTCCAATAGCTCCAATAGAACCAAGCAGCAGCTTTAAACTTTGATTCTCCTCATTTTCTGATTGCCAGCAAAACCATAAAATAAAATACATCCACATCATTCAACAGAATCAGCAAGAGAAAAAAAAAAATATGTTTCTAATGGGATCTTCAAAGGGTTTTCAATGATTTTCCGACGATTTTCCGATTACATCTGGAAAAATAAAAAAAAACAAAAAGTGAACGCGATGGGGGGACCTGTCAAACACCACACACGACACCAAAAAAAAAATGGTTCCCACATATTCAATCAGGAAAACAGCGCTGATTCAACTCATCAGCTCAGTTTGGTTCAGTTTGGAACCTGGATAATTGAACCACAAAACACTGCTTTGATTGGACAAATCCACCAGACTCAAACCCATTTTTTCATTAAACTTCATCGCCAGTCGGCCTGCGCCATCAACATCGCCGTCTACTTCATTGGCATTATCTACTCTATTCTTTTTGTCATTCCCTGCGCCAAAAACCATCGCCAACTGCTAATTTGTTGGTTGGGTACCAGCAAAAAGTTTGTATGGGAATTATGGTGGGGTTTAGAGCATTACGTTTGGCTGCCAACGATCATGATGAATGAACTAATAAAATTTGGGATACGTGGGGTACAACTAATAGTTTCACCAGAAAAAAAAAAGTTTATAAAGACCAACTTTTTACCTTCTTTTGTCATATTTTTCCTTCATCTTTATTTCTTTCTTTTCTTTACAATCATATACATTCTTCAAAGGAGTGTGAACCCGCATCAACCCTCATTTCTCATTTATTTACATACAATTCAACAGTTATGACCGCATCAATCATTGACAAGGCCAATGAGATTGCCAAAGAATTCGAGCTACCCGAAGGATTCATCAAAAAGGCCGTTCAGGTCTTTATCGAACAAGCCGATGAAAACTTATGCACACAAACTGTCAGAGGTATTCCTATGATTCCTTCTTACGTCTCAGGTATCCCCACTGGTACTGAAAAAGGTGACTATCTTGCTCTCGACTTGGGCGGAACCAATCTCAGAGTCTGCTCCGTTACCTTAAATGGTGACTCTACTTTTGACATTATCCAGTCTAAAGAGGCCATTCCTGACAAACTCATGAAATCGACCGGCGCAGAGTTCATTTCCCACTTGGGTCAAAGAATTGAAGAATTCATCAGCACCCACCAATGTGCCCAAATGGTCCACGAAGGAACCTCAGACGTCCTCAAGATGGGCTTCACATTTTCTTTCCCTGTCAACCAAACCTCTATCAATAGAGGTACCTTGATTAGATGGACAAAGGGCTACGACATCAAAGACATGGTCGGCAAAGACGTGGTCGAGCTTCTTCAAGCAGAGCTCGACAAGAGAAAGGTCCCTGTCCACATTGCCGTTTTGCTCAATGATACAGTTGGAACCCTGATGTCGCGTGCCTACACTAAGCCAGAGTCATCTGGCAACCAAACCCTCATTGGTGCCATTTTCGGTACTGGTACCAACGGTGCCTACAGTGAAAAAGTCAGAAAAATCAAAAAGTTCACTGGCGAGACCACTGAAAAGATTATGGTTATCAACACTGAATGGGGTAGTTTCGACAACGACCTGACCATCCTGCCCAACACCAAGTACGACCAACAAGTCAACAAGAACTCACCCAACCCCGACTTCCATCTCTTTGAGAAGCGTGTCAGTGGTATGTACCTTGGCGAGCTGTTGAGACTGTGCATGGTCGACCTGGGTTTCAAATCCAAGCAAATCAGCGAGCCTTGGAGCTTTGACACCATGGTTCCTTCTGTCATTGACGGCGACGCTGATCCCGAGCTGAACGAAAGCAACGAGATTTTGAAAGACTTTGTGGGATTGAGTAACACCACATTGGAAGAGCGTCAAGCCGTCCGTATTCTCAGTAAAGCCATTGGCAAGCGATCGGCACACTTGAGTGCTATTCCTTGTGCTGGTTTGATCTTACACACCAAGGCCTTGGAGAAGTTCCCTACTATTGATATCGGTGGAGACGGTAGTGTCATTGAACTATACCCCAACTTCCAAGAGATGATGCATGAGGCTCTGGCCGAGGCATTGGGCAAAGAGGCTGATAGTAAAATTTCCATTGGTATTGCCAAAGATGGTAGTGGTGTAGGCTCAGCTCTTTGTGCTTACTTTGCATAGTTACATATTATATATTTTGTTGTACGAGATGATGAAAAAATAAATAAAAATAATCCATGATCAATTGCTGAAGCCTGTGTGTATGTATATAGAGAGGAATATAAAATGCATGAGTTGATGATTTAAAGATAACATTATGAATCATAATAATAAATAAAAATGTGTGACTTCCTCAATAAGATTCTTACTACCAAAATGTACTTGGATAAAACTCAGCATGATTCTACTGTGAGGGGGTCTCGCGGCACTGGACGGCGGTGCTCTGAACGCCAACCCTGCCTTTTGTTTTGGAACCAAATCTGCACTGTTCTCGGGGTCATTCCCAGTTCCTGGGCCAGATTCAGGCGCTGGTCTGAAGTTGGGAAGAAGGTTTGGTTAAAGACCTCGTTTAGTCTGTTGATTTGGTCGACAGTGGCCCGTTTGCGTTTGGGCTTGACAAGACGGTGTCCGGCCGCTGCGTGGGATGCATGGTAGTAAGAGTAGCTTGAGGGATGAGGATGGTGGTTTGGGGCAGGAGGAGGAGGAGGTGGTGGTGGAGAGATGGAGTGAGAAGGGTAGGGCGTGGTGGTATAGGGGTGATAGGCTGGGAGATGGTGGGCAGGCAGGGCATGAGGGTGGGCGAGGGTGTAGTGGGGGGACACTAGATTAGGGAACGAGGGATGCAGAGTGCGTGGAACCAACTCATAGTGCTGAGGGTTAGGAATGGAGGAGGAGGAGGCTGTGGTAGTGTAAGAAGAAGAAGGAGGGTAGGAAGGAGCGGAGGTAGTGTAAGAAGGGGAAGGAAGAGTGAGATGGGCAGGCGCAGGTTGAGGAGGCGAATGGGTCAGAGGGATTGACGACTGTGCGGGGGTTGAGAGAAGCGAGTTGATGGAGGGCAGCTGGATGCTCGACATGGGTGGGAGTGGATAAGCGAAAAAATGTTAAGCGAGTGGATAAGCGAGCGAGTAGATAACCAAATAGACCGGGTTAAATCGATTTCATAAAGATTTTCAGAATGGGCACGACTGTACTAAAAAGAATGAATAAAAGTTGGTGGTTTGCGTCAATCAGGGCCTCAATAACCCGAGTATCCTTGTATTTTGTAAATGTTTATGCGTTGATTTCTATGTGACGAGGAAAGCAAAATGAAATGAATCTGAAGAATAGGAAATATATTTATACACTACTGAGGATCAAAGTCAAATGAAGTTGAAACCCGTCAAAAGCAAAAGCAACAAGACATTAGTTTAATGTGGTCAATCAGGTACTGAAAATGAGAAATGGTGAAAGATCTTAGCAGTAGTAGTGGATCAGACAGACTATTGTATTAAACCCATAGTTTAATTTCCATTTTAATTCAAATATGAACGGTTTCTGTATTTTGTTTTGTTTAGATACCAGACCAAGTATACACTGTTTTTATTTCCTAGTACAACGGATTAATTTTGTTTTCACACAGTGTGATGGCACACGGAAATTGAATTCATTGCATTTTCAATGCCCTATGTGAACACTGGGCATAAGAGATGATATTATTATTGTTTACATAAAAAACGGAGCATGTATTCATCACCAATGTGCATCTATATTGAAACAACGGATATACTCTCAATTGCTTTGTATATACACACTGTTCATGCTAAGAGAAAAAATTGTTTCTTAAACCGTTCGGTTTGCCTTAAAACTGTTGGTGTCTCTTATTGATATGAAATTCATACACTGTTTGGCTTGGAAAGGGCATAGTAGGCATTAAATAATAAGGCAGAACAGTGAACGGAAGGGAAAAAAAAAACGAATGATGATAACGCGGAGGTAAACACATAGGAATAAAGGATATAGAGAATGTTTGAGGTTACTATTAAATCCGGACACGACATAAGTAGTGGTGGAAATAAACGGTAATCAGACATTTTGTAGGAGTAGAAGTTAATAAATGGACATAACAGAGTGAAATTTTTCATTTAAAAAGTCATGAGATTTGCAAAGTATCGAATACAATTGGCCAATAGTCTAAAAGTATTTGGTATGTAAAAACCCACAAAAACAATAGAATTAAACTTATACAATTGAATACTCATGGATTTAAGCAGTTGAAACATTCTTTTCGACATGAGTACACAGGTAAATCGGTTACACCTAGATCTTTGGATGGTTTTGCCAACCATCGGCAATTGCATTGAGAGTTTTATTGAATTCTCAAGCTATAGATGGCATTAAACAAGTGTACGCTTCAAGTAGATTATACAGAGAAAGTGAAATGGCAAACACACAAGTTAGGTGTATTGTAATTATTTAGGGAAAAGTATGGTGTAGATTTGATATTGAAAGATGAAAGTGAGCTATTCCGAATTGTATGAATTTTTACAATTTCGAATTTCGAAATTCCATTATAATTGATTTTCAATATTTGTTTTCTGTACAGAAACGTGCCAGAGCACATCAATGAGCAACTGGTTTAGACCACTAGAAGGAAAATGCTGATCCTGAAAATGCTGTAAGCAGCTATCTCAATTCTGAGATATAGCTTGTTCAAAATATCTAGATAGAAGCACTGATCTAAAATCGCTATTCATTTTCAAATTTTTGATTAAAACATTCATGAAATACTTCTGAACATCATCATAAAAGGTCAAGTACTGGATTTAGGGTGTCCAAGAAATTCAATACTAATCTAGAAACATTGACCTACATTGTACGGCAAAAGACTTTTCATTTTGTGAATGAGTTTAGTTATAGGTCTTCGGCTATAAAATAGTTGGAATCGTGATTTATTGTGCTTTCTATAGGTTGAAAGTTTTCATGAAATTTCTCAAGTGAGGCTTACCAATGAATTACGAGAAGAATACATGACAATTGCTGAATTTTTATTGAAAGAAGATGTAGTTCAAATATAGCCCTGTTGGTAAGGTACAATTTTAAAAGTCAAAATATTCACGCTACACACTCAAACAACTTAATTCATTATTTAAGAAAAGAATAAAATTTCAGCATTTCTTTCATCCAGACTCATTACAATTTTTTGAATGAACTGATACCAAGACATTTCCAATTTACAGAGAAACCAAAATGTCTAATATTCTATATTTTGGCAAAATATATCAGCTCATTTGATCAAAAATCACAGTAAGATAGTTGTGTTTCAATTGTTTATAACACTAACGGGTCAGTTAAATTGCTTCAATATAGCCAATCTTATTGATTCAAAGAAATAATCGATTGAGAGTAAGTAATAAAACATGGTTCAGATTAATATTATACACTCTGCATTCGAATCTGAAGATTATAAATATTCCGTACTGACTTTTTCGGTATCCGAGGATTGAATATTATTGACTTGGGTCTTCTGATATGGAAATGTTGCCTATGTTTTTAAAAAGTGAAACATTCTAGGCAATATTGAACAATCATAAAAATTAAGCAGCTTTTAAAAATAACCAACTGAAGATTGAGAATATCATGTGAAAGGGCGAGTAACCGGTATCGAAATGTTGGAAATTGAGTTGCAAAAAATAAATGGCAAACCAATTCCTGGAACAAACATGACTGATTGAGTATTGCAACAGGCATCAAAAGAAATTGAAATTTTTCATAAGCTGCACCTACGTTCTGTAAAATATTCAAGCAATAATCACGAAATGAATTCCGAGAGATTTTCAGAGTTATGTTGTTAGAAAGAACATTGAATTGCTGAGTGTTGATTTAACTCAGGAGAGGTAATTTTATCTAAAATTTTGGCAAAATCATCATCACAGACCAAATTGTATTTGAATAAACATGAAAATAGTCAATTATATCATCATAAGCTATTAGCCATTCCAATCTACAATCGGGTGTCAGAAAAATTAGGGAAAAAAAAAACCTTAAATATTTAGCTGTGTACACTACCACCGCTCACTATAATTCTTCAAGATACTATCATGACAAGTTCTGAAACAAACGCTTTAACTGCCAATAGATCCAAAGGAGAACATCTCACAGCTGATATGCGATGTGCTGTTTATCATTATTGTACTGGAGGCAAGTCTCAGAAGGATACACCAAGTATCAATCTACACATATTCTTTCCTACGTAAAGTTGTAAAAACACTCCCTCTACGTGAACACTCAGATTGGCTAATAGAAGGATGTGCCGCTGTATCCTTCTGAGACTTGCCTCCAGTACAGTAATGATAAACAGCACATTTCATTTCAGCTGTGAGATGTTCTCCTTTGGATCTATTAGCAGTTAAAGCGTTTGTTTCAGAACTTGTCATGATAGTATCTTGAAGAATTATAGTGAGCGGTGGTAGTGTACACAGCTAAATATTTAAGGTTTTTTTTTTTCCCTAATTTTTCTGACACCCGATTGTATTTAGTGTTGGTGTGAAATCATCATCAATACTCATAAATGTTAGCCTTTTCTTCGCACTACATGACTGCTTAAGACCTGCAATAGTAGCAATAAGATGTATGTACATCATACGCTATAGAGCATCGTGGGTGTATCATGATTCTGTCTAGAGCGCAACTGACGGTGAAAATCTCATAATATTATGTTTCAACGACCTGCCGTCTAATATGTTTCCACAGTCCTACCTCAACCATCATTCCATACCATTCCGATTTGTATCAAAAGCACCTACATCTCTCTTGATTTTTTCCATTTTTTTCTCGAACATTTTTAAACTTTGTTTTGCTATCCTGCCATTTTTGTGTTATGCGTGCATTGTACTATTCATTCATTACACCCCCACTTGCATACATTGTTGAGTTGAATAAGGTTCTATGCCATTATTTGATAGTAATAATATTATTGTTATTGGAAGACGGAATTAAGTGGACTATCACGAGACCAATTGTTGCAATAGTTGAGATTCTAAATGAAAAATGACAACGGAACGACATTGTATTTAGAATGAGAGACTTGCGATTGAGTAGAGCCTGAGCTCATTATGTGATATGGAGCTTTAATCAACAATAACGTTGTAATATTGTGCGTTTTGAACTATGATTTAATAACATACACACATAAGTCTGCAGTTCAAGTGAATTCTTTGATGTATTCATTATTATATTTCATACATGAGTCAGAAATCCATTGTTCAGTTTACACCATCTGAAACAAACCGCTATTGTTCCAAACACATCTGTCTTCTTTTAGTATCAAAACTCTGACATTATTCAGTCCAAAAATATTACATTCACACCAAGTACATTGTGTCTGAACATTTAACGGATTTCATTTGATGGTACCGAGAAGAACCCAATCACTTTAAACCTTTTTTTATTTTTGGTTTTTTGTGCAAGCACAGGTTTTGAAAGCGTTCTCTGCGTTCCAGCACCAAACTCTTTGCTTCCAAGAATCCATCCATTCACTGGCATGAACATAACACAGCCGATGCTTGATTGCCCTAGATGGGCTCATTGTGAGGTACACATTCAAACACAAATGCCTGCGATGCAGACCCAACCGCCTTCCCCAGCCGTGTGCACACATTATAATATTGTACATAACAAGTGTCTGTGTGTATAATAAGCACAACGATGTTATTATTATCTCCTGTGCATTTGTTCCAGCGCATTCAGGGTTGTCAAGAGAGTGTGTACACACATCCTCAAGGGCGGAATCCGCAGATCAGAGCGGGTTTGCTGTGGATTCTGAATGTGTGTACACACCTCCTTTGCTGACAAAGTGGCCTATTTGGGAATTACCTTATTTAGAATCACAGATCGCGGTGTTGTGAACGGTTGCAACTCAATTTGCAAATATTCCACTGTGGCCGCCGTCGACATTGTTCAGCTTCTTGATCTCTGAACCTCGTAGAGATGTATGTATGTATGAGCTATACAATTGACCAACCGTGATCAATCAAGTGCACACGCATAGTTCTTGCTTGAATAATGGAATAGCAAATTTGTGACAGTCGACATGAAATATGAAAGAGTGACATTATTTGTATTTGTGCTGTACATTATGCATGAATCCACAACCATTTTTGCGCTTGTATTTTTTTATATGACTGTAAATACAATTTTGAAATCACTGCCAAAGCCACCAGCTCAAATCATCATCATCGATGCCCGTCGCAACAAATCTACCCATCCATTGCATCTTGTATACACTCCTATATCTATGTGTATACACATATCCGTATTCATGCCAATTCAAGAGAAGCAAATATGGATGTTAGTGCGAGTGAGCTCATGGGCCACCATGTGAACAGCGACAGTAAACCTCCTTTGTTTGACAATGAAAAATAAAAATAAAAATAATTTCCAGCATTTTTTTTTCTTCTTCTTTTTCCCTGCTTGATGTCTAGCAGCGGTTTCTACACACCAAGGCCATTGGCATGTAAATACACAACAGGTCGCATGTATCTCAAATGGAATGTTGTGCATTCACCATCACATTGCTATTGTCACATATTCAATGAATCAACCATCACATCCGTCCTGTTGTTTACTTTTCGCTTTTGTAATCACAAATGGTTTGTAATATAATATTTCTGGCTGCCTTTTTTATACGTACTTTTTTCCCGTTGTGTCCTCTCCATAGTAATAATAATATAAATACACACACACACACACGCATGTGTATGGTCTATTTTTAGATCAGACAGCCGCGTATCCCAAAGCAGTCAGCCTGTATTTATGTGTGTAATTTGTGTCGATGCAGAAAATCCATAATTTCTGCCAATTGGATACAATGAAATGCGCATTAGAATGTAAAGAGTAGCGATGGTGATGATTGAATACACAGAAGTCAGCAAAGTGAAATGGGAAACTCAAAGCAATTACAAGCACTTATGCGTAGCCAAGCGAAAGTTTCGGGACGGGAATGAAATTGAAAAAAAAAAAAAAAAAGTGTTTCAAGTTTGTTTGCAAATTCCAGTCTTTTGCGTCACGTGCCATAGTTCTTGCTGGCTGGTGATTTCTTTGATGATTGAATCAAACAGAAACCTGCGATCGAAAACAATACCAGAGGGTGTTCAAAACTCGGCTGCGGTCAATATGTGGTGAGCCAATTTGACTGCTGGCCGATTGGGCTATGGCGTTGATCTAACGTGGTTATTCACTCAGATTGCAACTAAAACAAGAAATCGCCGTCACGATACGCACGCCAACGAGGAGAGTTTCGTTTGTCTTGTTCAATTGAGCTTCCCCATAAAATTTCTACTGGATCAGCCATCAACACATTCCTTGTAGAATCCTCAACTTGCCTGTTTAGACAGTCTTGTCTTTAGTCCTATTTTTGCTATGCAAATCCAATCCAAAAAGCGTGACTTCTTTTGCCTCCTTTCTTTTATGTCTTGCCACAAAAATGTCGGTGACATAAATTACGTATTATGAATTTGTGCAATCTCTGCTGGCTGGATTCCTGCTGCTGCTGCTGCTGTTCATTACACCATTCGCTTCCGGTTTTCAAATATTTTCTTTCCTTTTCTTTCCCCTTTCCTCTGAAAAAAAAAAACCTCCATTTACTTTTCCTTTCTTTCTTATTTTACTACTCCGTTTGCCATCTTCATCACCATCGTTTCCTCCTCCTTTTTATTTCATATTCAGTCCAGCTCAAGCACTGCTCGCCTCAGTAATGACATTCGCTCCTGTTCACTAATACCTCTTGCTGCCACTGACTTGTTCGTTTTTTTTTTCTTTTTAACTTCGTTCTCACACCGACAAACACATTCTCTTGGATCTACTCCTTCATAACTACAAAACTCTCTTCATCCTCTTCAAAAAAAATTGCCCGGATTTCAGTTCATTCTCCGCCAAATCCAAAAATTATACCCACCTGCTACAAAGTGATCTCTTTGAAAGAAAAAAAATACAAAAACCTATTGTCGCAAAAAATCACATCGTTTATTGGTGTTTTCTATTACTTATTTTTCGCGGCCTCGTTTTCTTTTGTCTTCTCTTAAAACACAACCTCATTCGTTTGTTTTGTATTTCTATTACTTCTTTTTAGCCAAAGTTTCACTTTTGTTCCTCCTCTCCAACAGCTTTCACCCATCCAAGACTCCTTTTCTCTTGTCCATTTACTTTTCATCACTTGGCCTCTCTTGTCTTGTTGCCAGCCATAGTCGAAAATTTCCACAATGGCTCAAGTCCCTCTCCAAAGCGGTAATTTTTACCAACAAAACCCTCAGCATCAAACGGCTCGTTCAGTAACCCCTTCCTATTACCGGTCTAGCTCCTACCACAATAGCCAACAATACCATCATTTACAGCAGCCCTCACAACAGTACCACTACAACACCCAACACCACCTCATCCAGCAACAAACCCCTCCGCCGCAATTTCAGCAACAGCCGTCGTATTTCAGGCCACAATCGTCCTTTACTGACAACTCGTTTGAAAATTCAAAACACTCTGCTGGTTCCTCATCCACACCCTCTTTGACCTCCATGCGCTACTCGCAACAGCGCTCAAGATCCTACTCATTTTCCTCGGCCACCCAACTCAACTCTTCAGCCATGTCAACTCACAGTCAGCCTTCGCTCAATGTGGCCCCGGCTCCGGATAGATACCATAGAAGAAAATCAAACACCACCGTTTCCACTCTCTCATCAAACACCCAAAACCAACAACCGCCAGCCGCTGCTTCAAACATTCATTTTCAAGGAACATCCCCTAATTTATCGGCTCTAGTCACCAGTAATAATAAGCATACTCATTCCCAATCTGCATCTTCTATTAATACAACTAATACCTCCACTGCATCTTCATCCTCTTCTGGATCGACTAATCGCTCCACCCCGCTGTCTTCTACCAATTCGATTCCCTCGAGCCCAATCGAAAAACTAAACGAAGCGAAAAAACCATTTATCGCTGCTTCTGTAAGCGCGGCTCCTGCTGCTCTTCCCACACTCATTTTGCCCTCAGAAGTCCGAAGAAACACAATGTCCAGATCCGCATCTCCCAGTTCTGCTCATCAACTTCAATCTCAGAATGCTCCTACCCATACTCGCAATGTGTCTTACTCAGAGTTCACTGGCAGACCTACAACAACTAGCGACAGATCAAAAAGCATGACCTCTGCTATTACTACAAAACAACCAGTCGACTTGGACAAAAAACAGCCTGTCAAATCTAGCCAGCAGCAGCAACAACAGCAGCAACAACAGCAGCAGCAACAGCAACAACAGTACCAGCACCACCAACTCAAATCCTCTAAATCTTATTCAACCCCAACCCCTAGGCAACAACTTCAGCAACAGCTTCAACATCAAAATTTCTACCAAAAACAGCAGTTTTCATCTGCAGGTCCTCCTTCTTCCTCTTCACACTCTCCTTCTACCACGTACAGTCACAAACCTAAACCCAAATCAACCTCCGACTTTTCCACAATTTCTCCTGCTTTAGAAAAACATGACCGTAAACACTCGGTACCCATCTCGCTCTCTGCTCCGGAGCTTTCGACGAAAAAAGAGAAATTTTCATTGGGCAAAAAATTGAAAAAAGCGTTTAGCTTTGGTAAAAAGTCTGATGACTCCAAGTCTCAAAGTCGTCCGCCATCGCGCCAAAACAGTATGGCTTCGGATAATGCTCTGTCAACCAAAAAGTCGCGAACTAGTACAATGGGTTCAGGGATTTTTTCTGGAAGCACCAGAAAGCTTCAATCAATGACAAATGCAACTGCTTCTGGCTTTGGTCGTGGCAACCAAAGAAGATCATCTTCTGCAACCATTCATACATTTGAGGGCTTTGACTCGGTTATTGTAGATAATACAAATGCCAAGCCTGTACGGTCCCAAGTTGATATTCGCGAGGACGGAAACGACTCGGGGTCTGTGAACTCCAATACGTCGGCTTCTTCCTATGCAACCCTCAAAAAGATGAGCAAAAACTTGTTTTCAAAGAGCTCGACGACTTCCAATTCTGCTGCACCTTCTTCTGTTTCAGCTTCTCCTGCTCCCGCTGTTAAAGCCTCTCCTGCTCCTGCTGTTACAGCCTCCCCTGCTGCTGTGCAATATTCACCCGCTGTTGCTTCGACTGCTTCACCCGCTCCTGTTTCCAATACTAACGTTAATTCCGACTTGCAACCAGGCATTGCTATTAATGCTCCATTGTCCGCGCCGACCTATTCAAGTGCTGTTTTCCGTGCCAGTCCTATTTCGACTAACACGGACGGAGTTAGCAATGTTTCTTCTTCCACCCCCGTTTCCGAACAGCAATATCATGACGTACCCAACTCATCGCGATCCATGATTGATATTGTGGATCAAGCACCAGAACTACCAATTTTGACTCTGGATCCTCTCTCTTCTGTTGTTGCAAGTCCTGTCTTGAAGGCGGAGCCTGAGGCACCAGTCCAAGCTCTAGACCCTGTGTCCATAGAAAATGCACCAAACGCCCTACAGGCTACGATTACTGCAGAGGCAGTTTCGAGTAATGCACCAGTGTCATCGGCTGAAGCTCCTGTTGCTGGCTCTGTTAATGCCACTCCAGCGCCACCCAGCCCTGATTCTGAGGATGACGACCTTAATGTTGCGGACACCGTATTTCCCAAAAACTTGGACTCCTTAGCAGTTGAATCAATTCGCAGTTCGCTCAACCGCACAAAAAGTTTGGAACGTAGACGTTCTCGTCGCTCAGCAAAGTCAGAAAAAATAACAAACGAACCTGTTCCTGATCTGCCTTTAGAAGTACATGTGAGAATGGATTCCACACCTATTAATTCTCCCGCAAGTCCTACGACCACGTCGCCCCAAAGCATCCTCAAGACCCCATCGGTTCCGGTCGAATCTTCGCCAAAAGCTGCAGCAGTCAACAGACGCACTCGTAGACAGTTGTCTTCTTCGTCTATCACGTTGCCACAGTCCAACTCTTCATCTCAGCGTTCGCTTAACCTTCATACCAAATCGCTACCTGCCACTCCTCCTCGCCAGCCCTCGCCCGAGCCAGCCAGAGTGAAGCCATCACCTTCGATCCAGTCTATTTTTGATTTTGGTGATACTGATATCAATCTGGACTTTGATTTCACTCCTGCTGTGGCCGCGGGGATCGAAAGTGAGGCCAAGAAGTACAAGTCGAATTTGAAGTCTACATCTAAGGACTTTACAAAGCGCAGTGTGTCTGGACAGCGGCTATCATCGTACAATCAAATTTCGCACAAAGCGAGCAGTAGTAGCGGGTCTATTCCGCACAATACCAAGGTGTCATTTTCACCCCGAATCATCATTTACGACACTTATGATCCTATAGAATACGACCGACATGCCGAACCCGCTACGTGCAATCGGTTGAATCCCATGTTGGCTCAGCAAATTAGAGAAGAACTCAACAGTCTTAAAATGGAGATGGAAGTCCACGCTGAGTCAAGAATCTATACGCATTTTTTCTAAAGATTTGTTTTTTCCTTTTCATCATCGTCATTTTATCATTTTCCATCATAATTATTTTTGCTCTCTCTCTCTTTTATTAGAAACGGTCGTGTATTTATCTGTGATATTATGGTGTCTGCAATCAACAGCAAAAAAAAAATGTTTTTACCTGTTAGTTTTTTTTATCATTTTTTATATTTAGTTTATTGTCATTAGTGAATCGCTTAGTTATATATTTTAAAAAAGGAATTTCTCTAGTATGGACTATTAATTTCGATTTATTTGAAAAACATATTATGTGTATTGGTGTCGTAGATGTAGGCCTGGGAATCACAATGAAGTTTATAGACTGGCATTTTTGGTTGCAGATTTAGTATTTTTGCAGGTTGCAATATTTGTATGGCATTTCAAGAGGTGGGAAAGTTTGTATGGTGATTTCAAAATCGAGAATTCAATATTATTAATATGGTGATTCAAGAGGTTTAGGAAGAAGTTCAGATGTTAATTCTATGCTGAATTTTTATTTGGTTCACAACACATTTGCTACATCATAGTACACATAAGTATCTGGGGAAAGGAAACTGGAACTAATATTATGCCGTCGTTGAGCCATGTGAGTGTACACTTTTGACAATTGGATTCGATGGAATTGACGGTACTTGTACGCGGGAGACATTAGAATTTCAAACATGTGTATAGCGCGAACATTAAAGCATTTGTAATACAGACTTTTGAATACTGTGTATAAAGGCGAGGAGCTGCACATGACTATCATGACACACAGAGTGCTGATGACCATGGACAACCCCCAAGATGGTTGATGACAGAGATTACGTTGGTAACAAGCGTTTGAAATTGGCTGGCCAGCTGGTGTCGCTTCTTTTCGAAGATTTGTTCGAAAACTTTTAACTCGACATTCAAGGATCATAATATTATGGATAAGCTGTTACGGAAACGTAACCTGAAGTCTGAGTTCGGCATGATGACGCGTATTTTGTCGCAATTCGAAAAGTCAAGAAAAGGTGTCGGGTCCGCGTACATTGCAGCCGTCGCAGTTCGGCATGCTGTGTACACTTCAGATACTCCGGAAAGTGAGGCTTGTGGTTTGGTCAAGAACCTGGCGCTGATGACGCATATCACAAATGACGACGAAGAAGAGCCTATCAAAAAGTGCTGTTTGGTTCATGGTGCTGAAGATGTATTTCGATTATTGGTGGTTTGGAACTTTACTCACCTGGTGTACTTACGGAGTGTTTTTGAACGGTACGCTGATCGGTGTGACAAGATTCTCAGCAAAGTTCGTGCAGCGGTTCAGAAATCTGAGAAGAACAGGTAGAGTCTTGGAGTTCATTAGCATTTACCAAAATCATCATCGTTGCGCGGTTCATATTGCCACTGACGGCGGCCGGATCTGTCGACCCTTGATCATCGTCCAAAATCAGCAGTCGCTAGTGACAGCCGAGCATCTTTATAAACTCAAAACTGGTGAGATGCAGTTTGATGACTTCCTACGTCAATGGTTAGTGGAATATCTAGATGATAGTTACATTGCGATATACGAAAAGGACATTGTTCCTGAAACCACACATTTAGAAATTGAGCCGTTTACTGTCTTGGGCGCCGTCGTCGGACTAATTCCTACCCGCACCATAACCAGTCGCCCAGAAATACATATCAATGTGCTATGGGTAAGCAAGCTATTGGTGCTATAGCCAACTCCACCGTATCGATACCTTGCTGTACTTGATGGTGTATCCTTAGCAGCCCATGATCAAGACTCGCACGATAGAGCTGATTCAGTACACTAAGCTGTCTGCTGGTCGAAACGCTAGTGTGGACGTCATGTCGTACTCCGGCTACGATATCGAAGATGCGCTTGTCATTAACAAAGCATCTTTAGACAGAGGCTTTAGACGGTGCCAGGTTCTGAAGAAAAACACAACTGTTTTGAAACGATATGCGCGGACGTCCGACAAGCTGTCTGGAGTCAAGTACGATGCGCCAGCGGATTCGAAAGGAGAACCTACGCCAATCCTGTAGCACACTGAGTTGGGCCCCGATGGTCTGGCCGAGGTAGGTATATTTGTGGAGTCTGGTAAGCTTTACGTGAACAAGTCTGTTCCATTGAATCTGGGCGACGACACCGATACAGCGCTGACTAGCGCGGATGCCGATGAGTACCGCGAAACACCTATCACTTACAAGGGTCCCGAGGGCTCGTTTATTGATCAAGTTATGCTTTCTTGTTCCGAATCAGATGAGCCAGTGATCAAGGTGTTGCTGAGACAAACGCGACGTCCTAACTTGTGTGACAAGTTTTCATCGCGTCACGGACAGAAAGGTGTATGCGGAATCATTGTTCAGCAAGAAGACATGCTATTTAGCGATCAAGGGGTGTGCCCTGATACTATCATTAACCCGCACGGTTTTCCGTCACGTATGACGGTCGGTAAGGTGATTGAGTTAGTGTCAGGTAAAGCTGGTGTGTTGTCGGGCTCGCTACAGTACGGAACGTGTTTTGGCGGATCGAAGCTAGAAGACATGTCGCGAATTCTCGTTGAGAAAGGATTCAACTACAGTGGTAAGGATATGTTGTACAGTAAAGTTACGGGCGAGCCGTTACAAGCGTACATTTTCTTTGGTCCGATCTACTATCAGAAGCTGAAGCATATGGTTATGGACAAGATGCATGCGCGAGCTCGCGGACCTCGTGCCGTGTTGACGCGCCAACCTATGGAAGGTCGTTCGCGCGATGGTGGATTACGGTTGAGAGAAATGGAGCGTGACTGTGTGCTTGCTTACGAAGCTTCGCGGCTGTTGCTAGAGAGATTGATGATTTCTTCTGATGCGTTTGAAGTTGATGTGTGTCAAAAGTGTGGGTTAATGGGTCATGATGGGTGGTGTGCAGGGTGCCAGAGCAGACAAGATGTAGTGTCAAGATGACGATCCAGTACGCGGCGATGCTGCTGTTCCAAGAGCTCATCGCCATGAACATAGCGCCGAGACTGAAGCTGGCAGATGTTTTCTAGACTTTAACTGAAAATTGTATTATGGACACTTTTTAAAATTTGGAAAAGGTTCAGAGTAGTGTATATTATAGATTATGATGAAAATGCATATATTTCAAAACCTGTTGGTATACTGAGAAAACTTTGGTGATACTTGATAGTTGCAATTTCTTCTCCAATTTCTAGAAGGTGTGGAGATTTTGCTGGGCGCATGAAACAAAGATCATGATTTATGTTCTCCAGGGTTTTTTTGTTGGCACAAAATGAAAAAGGGTTCCATTTTGCGTAAAAATAAATCGGTGGATTCTGGAATGCACAAGGGGCAGTAAAATTATTTGATTAGTATGGGGAGAGGCTGGAAGGGTTTACACATAAGAGCCATATGTGACGAAGATGTTTGAAGGAGTGACGAAAGGTGTTTGAAGGAGGTACGAAGGTTTCTGACTGAGGTATGACGGGTTTGATGCAAAGCAACGTATATGAAGAAGTAGATGAATACCAGCTCTGATCTGTATCTTTTGTTTGATGTGTTGGATGTACGATTGATGAACGTATGTACTCGATGATATCATTGATAAGTTACATGAATTAAGCGCTTGCAAGACGAACATTGTAATTGCACAGCCCACACGCGATGTAGTACTGGTGTAGTTTCTCCGTTTTAGTTTGGGAGCTTTAACAGTCGGAGGAGCGTACAGGTACCTACACTTGCGTAACAAGATGGGGTTGAAGTCTTGGAAGAACGCAGGCACAACAATGAGCACCAGCGTGAGTACACATGTGAAATGGGTTTTGGTTGGCTGGGCAAAATTAGCGTTTACATGAGTGCTAAGAACTGTACATACAAAGGGATATGGGTACGGTATGGTTAAAGGACAGGTGTGCCTTGAGATCCGGAGAAGCAAAGCGCAATGGCTTGGCTTGAACTCAACCAGAGAGTGTTGCAATGGCTGGTAATGTGTGAGGCATTTACCTATAAACCATATTCACAAAGCGTCCCTAGACAAGGCCGAATGAGCACGAATAGAAACAAGCAAAAAGATGATCAGTATTTGCTTGTGTTTTTTTCCGCAAAGACGCAGTCATAAGAGAAATCCCAATCCCACAAGTGCAATAATAGAGATCGAAATAGAGATTGCTCGACCATTGCATTTATTACACAGATTTGCATGGATTGACAGGATCTGGATTTTTGTCCTTCATTTTGCCGATTGTCTCTGTATTTTTACTCCTGTCTTTCTTTCTCTTCTGGCGTTCCGCAGATGTCTTTTTCGGTTTTGAAAATTTCCTGTTTGCGACGATCTGCGGAATACAAAAACTTAAAACGAAAACAAAAAAGAACTTCTATAATCTATTTTTGATACTACTCTGATTTATTTATGCACAATCCTCATGTACGCATTTTTAATGTTTTTAGAATAGAGAGTCTCGACACGAATTTATTAGAATGTTCAAAAACATCAAGAATTATTAATGAGTCGTCATAAATTTCATCAATTGCCATGAGGAAGTGAGCTAAATCAGAAACATAGCTGAAATATCATGTGATTAGGACTGATCTTCACAAATAAAGCAACTCAGAAAACTGACGATGATCAATGTATTGGACTATTTTTCGGATTCAACATGTTCATGCTGACACAACCAATTAAACTGTGGATTTCGCTGAGTTGGTCAGCCATCTGTGGTATATTTGATTGATTGCTGAATTGAGTATTCAACAAGTATGTGGATGGCTGATATGGTCAGAATGCAACTAGTGTAAGAGACTCTTAACAAAATGAATGCAATTAACTAAGTCAACCCTATGTTTGTACAGAGTAAGTGAAATATTACAGAACACTTTAAAATTATATGATAAATTGAGTTACAAACTGATGCTTTACTTTCAATTCCTCCCTCACCTATTCTGGTTGACAAGCATACTGGTATTGGCACTGGATTTGCAAAAACAAAAAAATACAAAAAAAAAACAATGTTGGTGGATAGGAATTAAGACGTACAACCAGCCAAAACAGAGAATCGATTAAAGGCCTATTTTTGAAAGTTCTCAAGAAACGGTATAGCAAAATAATTGCCTGTGATATTACAAACGGCAAAGGGTCAGTTGTAGAGCTGTTCAGAGCTATTGGAGAATATCAAGCGTGAGTGGGAACATCAGAACCACTTGCATATCTTGAACAGCTACCACTGATTTTATCGGGCCAAAAGTGCAAATGTACGGTTATCAGTTGATCTAATATTTTGCTCAGAAGGAATGGAAGAGTACAGCAGCAAAGGGCTTAAACAACCTGTTCGCAAAAAAGGTAAGGATTTTTTGCGATTACTGCTGCCATTGTAATTCGGACCACTAGTTTGAAACCTCAAAACCTGTTTTGACAAAGGGGTTGCGTGAGAGTTCGTATCACACCGTAACTATGGAAGGGCTAAACCTAGATTTGCACTCACTGAAATTTTTCGAGGAGCTGTGCATGATCCCAATAAATCTGGTGCATTTTTTTCAATAGTGCAGACCCCGATTACAAGATGTAGCCATCTCAGGAGTCGGCAAAATGATAGCTCCACTGACGGATTCCGAATCTACGACCTACACACAACTTCATTGATTGCATCATGCCAGATCTTACGGACCCATTCAGCTGCCGCGACCTTTCGCTGCATGGCACGGCTAAATTCACGTTACAGTCCAGATGATGAAAGCTTGCGCTTTGAATTCATGGTATTGAGGGCGCGCTCAGTTTTGCCGGAGCCAACACCTATATTTCTGTAAATGTCACCGTCAAGCTCTATGTAGACAATGTTCAGTGTCTAGTCTGCCGAACTTTTCGGAGCAGCTTTCAGAATTTCGGGCAAACAATTGACACGACTTAAGTCCAAAAATACAATAGCTGCAAGTCTGATGCATGTCGGTAGTTGGTGGGTCTTTGATCCAAACGTCTGGAGTACTGAAAAGTAATCAAACAGGCCGCTCAATTGATATGATGAGTAGACCTCGATCATATTCAAGAAAAAGGCTCCATTTTTCTGACAAATATCTTTGAGCGGGATTTTAAGTGCCATATTTTGTTGATGCCGATGGGTAGAGGCGACGATAGAGCCCACTCGACAGTAGAAAACTATGCCAGTCTAATTATGTCAATGATACAAAGACATTGGCTTCATATTTGAATTTCTGCGCATTATAAAATATTGCACCAATTGAGAACCAATCGACATGCTTTTTAATGGGACATTTAGTACATATTGTCAAGTAGAATGGTGTTTTAGAAAATGTGTTTGGTTTTCAATTTTTGAGATTGGTATTTTATTGTCGAATTGGGTTGGTGTTTTCGTACGGCTGCACACGAATCAATAGGATTATGGGTTGCAAATTCATCAAAATATTTTTATTTTTTCTTGTTCGAGTTGATGATCTGGATCCATAATCGCAAGTTCATCCAAAAATATGTGTGATTCATAATTTGCAGCTTTTATTACAATCAGATGTAATTTGAATACAATTGAAGACCAATTTAACGGTTTACAACACATACTGATATTTTGCCTTCTATTCAGCAATTCACAGTCAAGTTTATGATAAAATATGCAATTGAATAGTAAATACAAATAATAATCTAAATGATAGACACCTCACACTTCATCCTCATTGTCAATTTCTTCGGAATATATTGCGGTGTAGTCCAGATTCATACTCTGCAACATGAACCTGGCATCAAATTCTATAGGGCCTTCATCTTTCTTTTCCACCTCGAATTCTCCCTTGATATCGTCATATGATGCTTTTTCCTCTTCTGTCAACGAATCATAATCTACCTCCGGCTGTTCATTAAACGAGCTAAACACTGATTGACGCTATTTCTGCATTTGAATGTAATGTTCAATTCCACCCATTCTCTCAATCCGTAAGCTGGCCTGTTCAAACAAAATATCAACCGCCTTTTGTGCAGCATCTCGCCAGATCTCCGTTTCTTGTTCTGTTTCTTTATCTTTTGCTTTTCGTTCCGCGTATAATCGTGCTTGCTTCGCCTGCTCAAGTTTCCTCCGCTATACAACCAATTCCCGCTCCAATTCCATCTCGCTACCAGCTGCAGCCGGTGCTAAAAAGGGTGGCGGGGAAAGTACTGGAATTGGTGAATCCTGTAACGATGGAGCTCTGCGCTGTGGAATCAGAGGTGACGAAAACGATCGGCTCTTGACTGGGGTCACAAACCCTCTGCCAGGACTGGACCCAGGAGGACTAGATAAGAGCTGCGAGGCATTAGGATCAAACGGATCAAATCTTCTACGTTTGGCAATTTTCAATGGACCGCCGAAAGGTAACGGAGATAGAGGGGTGGTCTGTTGGTGTGAGGGTTTGGATGGAGAACAGTGCGGCGTTGTAATTGTGGAGACTGTGGAAAGAGGAGGTGATAAATCAGATGGTGATTCAACTCCTGGCGGTGAGCTATGAGTTGAAGATGGTGTAGACATGGCGTGAATGATATCTAGTGGTAAAAATCTCGTGAATATAAATAGGTGTAAGGAATAAAGAAAGTCAAATGTTATGAAAAAGAGTATATTTAGAATTTACAGTCCCAAACAGATGTGTTCAAAATTTTCAAGAAAAAGCTTTCAAGCATTGCTCATAGCTTCCCCGTAGATTTAATTTTACAAGTTTTATTATCACTAGATAGGCCTTTTGATTCTCTATCTCCTGATATCAGCATGGGTGCAGTCGGACCTATATTGGAGTGTTGAGACGTGATAGCACTGCTACCTCTCTTTTGAACAGTTCAGTACCCAGCTATTTCAAAAACTTCAACATGTCATCAAACGTATCTTGAACCCATTAGCATACCATAATCCGGGTGAATATATACCAAACGAAAGCGCTACTTCTCAAGAAACCATATATAAGTTTGAACATATCCTTGGCCGTTTTCATCAAGTTATAGCAGCATCAAACAACATGGAAAAAGTCAGTAACAACAAACACCGTAATCTGATCACAGACCTCAAATCTGGTAAGAAATACAGAGATATAGCAAAGTAGCAAGGTGTCTCTATTGGTACCGTCAGCAATGTACAAAAAATCTGTTGATTTGGAACGAGAAGACGACAAAGGTGGCCACCCAAAATCTCTTTCAGACGCAGATGTGCATCTTGCACGCCGTCTCATCAAGAGCAAAACCTTTCGATATGCCACTCAAGTTGCTAAGTATCTTTTTAAGATTAATAAGAGGAAGATAGAACCCTGGACCGTGCGAAGGGCGTTGATAAAAGCCGGTTTACGAGCTATCAAACCAAAGAAAGCACCATACCTTAAACCGTCACACAAAAAAGCTCGCTTGGAATGGGCTCTTGCACACAAGGATTGGACTGTTGTTGACTGGCAACGGGTAATATGGTCAGATGAGACCAAGATGTGTCGTTTTGGAAATGATGGATTAACTATTGAGTGAATAGACTTGAGTGAAACAGGTCTCGAGGGTCATCACATCATCCCCACAGGTCAGGGCGGCGGCGGAAACGTGATGATATGGGGTTGCATGGGTTGGAACGGTGTCGGACCTTGTAAGAAGGTCCAAAAGCCAATGAATGCCATTCAGTACGTGCAAATTCTGAGTGAATGTCTGCCAAAATCGTTGAGTAAACTCGGTTTGAATGTTGATAACATGATTTACCAGCAGGACAATGATTCCAAACACACCTCCAAAATGGCGAAGAAATGGTTCGAAGACAATGGATATATCGTTATGAAGTGGCCTGCACAATCTCCAGACCTCAATTCAATTGAAAACGTATGGAGTCGTCTCAAATCAGAGGTACGGAATCGTTTGATCGAGGTTCCTACGTTGGCTGATTTGGAAAAGCTAATATCGGAGGAATGGTACACAGTACCTGTCTCATTTTGCAGGGGGTTGATCGAGAGCATGTCTAGAAGAGTTGAAGTTCTCATAGCAGCAAAAGGAGGTAACACAAAGTATTGATGAAGCATTAATGAAGTATTGATGAATTTGAAAAACAAGGGTACACTACTGTTCAAAACGTGATAAGAATTTCTTTGCGATCTACTTTCCACTAAACATGGAAATCATTGGTCAATATATATATATTGTATAAATGAGAATTGAATCAGCTTTGTAATGATGTTTAGCATGCTCATCCAAGTTATATTTGAAGAAAGATACAGAGGTTGAAAGAAAAATCATGACAAATTTTGAACACATCTGTTTGGGACTGTAAAGGGCAATCACGACGCGTGTTCTGGGATAAGCTTGTAAACCCTGTTCTTGTATTAATGCAAGTCGTAGGGTTTGGGTTAATCTAAGATCACCACTCTATCTAGAAGTTCTGAAAACGCTTGGATATAAAACAGTATTTTGATTTTGGATATTTTATTGTTTTAAAATGTATCAAATCATGATCGTGAATATTCAATTTACAGATCGCAAAGTGAAAATTTATCTGTCATATTTCAAGAATACGCTTTATAAAGCATCGTATTCAACCTGGCCAATTCTATCCATCTGTCTTTTGATTCATTTTATAGATTACGTTCAAAGCTACTTACTCTTCTTCAGAAACAACTTCTTCCTCTTCTACCTGCGCCGTTTCGGCGTGATACTGTTCATCAGCTTTTGATCCCGCAGTTGTCTCTTCTTCATTTTCCAAGTTTACTGCATCCTCATCATTGTCATTTTCTGGTTGGGTGGCAGGCAGCTCATTATCAGGTTCAGGTTGAGGAGTATCCACAACCAACGGCTCAGGTTGAGCGTCCGCTAGTCGTTTGCGACGCTTTGGGGCCTCAGTAGAAACTGCAACGTTGGCGCCTACAACCAAATTGTACAATGGTGATAGGACTTTGGTATTGAGTAGCATACGAGTGTAATATGTTTTATTCATAAGCTGTGCCAGAATTGCAACTCTGATCTTAGCAGCCAATTGACAAAGATCGTGGTCAATTAGTAGCAGTTTTTGATGTTTGGCGGATGCCCGTTGTGATTGGGCAATCAACTCGTCATGCCCAATGACTTGTTGAGCCAACGCAGCTTGTGTGTCTTCGTTCTCTGACACTTCATCGTCATCGCTCTCGGCATCATCTTCAATATCGTTGTTTGCAGACATTTGAGACTCAGCGGCGAATTGCGAAGAGCCTTGGTTAGCCCTCAGGGCCTGTCTGAACATACCGTCTTGTGGACCAGACTCCAAGTTGACATGGGCACGGCGTGCATAACTGCGCTCCTTCTTTACCAACAATCCCATAACTTCTTTTTGAGTACTGCTGGCCATTGTGCTGGGAAGATCAAATATCCGCATTCGTATATCAGTTTCCGGTAACACTGAAGTGATTTGTGCGATTGTAACATTGATTGTTACTAAAATATCTAGTAAGGCTTTAGAGCACACAGATCGAATATGCAAGGAGTCAGCTTGATCAACAATAAGCTCAAATTCTTGAATAACTTCAATAGTGAAATTTGTAACTTTTAGGGAGAGATCGATTTCTGAGGGAAGAGCGTTATCAGGACCAAAACGTTTGGCAGTATCAAGAAGGAACCCGAGCTTCCACATTGTGTATGCTCTTAGTAGATTTGTAATTGAAACCAGCAGTAACGCAGTAGACCTAGTGGTCTTGTATGATGAAGTAGAAGCCAAAATGTCTTTCAGTCTTTCACCTAGCGTATCTTTGACAGCAGGGCCTGATTCGTCCTCGGAAATCTTGAGCGCTGCATCTAGAGTATCAGTGATATCAATGGCCCGTGAAAAACAATCAAGCTTTGAAAGTGGCTCCAAGATGTTTTGAATGATAGGATCAGTTTCATCGTTTGCGCCTCTAAACTCCGGGTTTGTAGCGAGAATCGATTTTAGTTCAAAAGCAATGTCATCTAATAGTTCCTTAACTTTGACTCTCACTTCGTCTGCAAACGATAACGCGTGTTCGTCGGTAGTAGCTTTAATAAACACATTGGAGCACTGCTCAAGCACAGCTGACTGCTTGAAAGTCTTGAATTGCTTGACAACCAAGTCAATGAGCTCAAAGTACTTTGCCTCTGAATGTAAGTGACGATAAACGCTCAGGTCAAGCAGTTCGTGCAGTCGCAAAATCTGCGAAATTGCATCAGGATTATGCGAGTAATTTTCAACAAGCTTAGGCAGTGCTTCAATTAGCGCTTCTTGGATACCCGAATGTAGTTCATCCAATTCCTGATCGGTTAGCTTCTTCCTCCGTCCATCTGTGGTTTTTTTCTTTTGCACTTCATCCAAAGCGCCTTGGATGAACCCATATAAAGCTTCAAGAAGAATCACAGCATGTGTGGTATCAACACTGTAAAGATCCAAAAATCTTGTTTCTTTACTCTTGCCATTACTTGGATCCAAATTTGAAAAGTCAAACAAGAGCTGTTCAATTAAAAGCGGGAAATCGAAATCGGTTCCAAATCCAGCCTCCCAAAGTGCTAATCCGGCAACAGAAGTTCTGGACACACGAGATGGGTAAAGGTCTTGCAGATCAACTTGATCACTAATAGTGTCCATTTCTTTGTCCTGGCTGATCTTCAAAGCTCTAGCCAGGCCATTGAAAACAGCCCATTCATCCTTGACCTCGGGGAATTTTGACTTGGCCGCTGCTAGTTCGGTCTTACTGAACTCATTATGAACTTCCTGAACATACTCTTTGAAATAAGAAACCAAGAACTTGGCCGCTGCTTTCCGGACTCTATTTTCACCATCGTAGATCAAACTGGATATGATGTCAATATCAGCGTCTTCCAAAAACCCTACTTCTCTAAGAATTCTTAGTAGGTCTATAGTGGCTACACGAACAGGGGTATCCGAATCCAATGTTGCCATCTCAACGAGTCTAGGAGCAAACCGCTCAGTAAATTGTCTAAATCCTGTAACATTGTCCTTGTTGGAATACAGCTTTGCCAAAGATTTGACTACTTCGTGACGTGTAGGCCCATGAATATCAGATAACAACCAACCAAAGTAACGCAAATATTGTGACTCGAAAAACATACTTGGAAGAATATCCATCCAAACTCCAAGCTCTCTGATACACTCAGCGCGGATCTTGGGGTCGATGTCACGGTATCGATGAACAAACACAGTGTCGAAAATGTCCTTTATGCGAGTTTCAAGATACTCTTTCTGCGAATTGAAGAGGTCGATTGCCTTTTGAGCACTTCTGATACGCATTTTGCCCGGACGCGGTTTCTTTTGTTCCGTAGCAAGAACCTTTTCCTGTGACGCAATTGACTGTGAAGCCTCCACGTGTAGTCGGCACAACTCCGAGCATACGACAAGGAAAATGAGTGTCGAGGTGTGTCTGAACGATCTCAAGTTTGAACTGGTCATTGCTGTGAACCAAGTCTGGATTGATTCCATAAAATTACTATCGTCGTACAGAATCCCGTTTTCTGCCGCGCTATGAATGACATGGTCGAAAAACTCTACCATGTTGGACCGAAACGGTTTGAACTCTGGCTTTTTTGAAATAAGTGGAAATTCGGCCAGCGCATCGAACTTGAACGCTTCTTGAATCTGTGCCAAAGTGTCGGCTGCTGAGTCGGCGTCGTCAATGTCGTGTGTTTCGACTGGAATACCGCATCCGCAACTCTAGAGTAAAATGTGTTAGAACGTTTGGTTTCATGAAGTGTCCGTTGAATAAACATACCTTGAGAATAAAATTTACTAAATCTTTCATGGATGTGACTTGATTTTCTTTATACGAGTCGAGCCATCCAGTTGCGGTTTCTTGAATGGATACTTCTGGATCCATGACTGCATCGTAGATGAAATTCTCAAAGACCGGAACTTCATGCTCGTCATCCTCCTGCTCTCGTCGCATACGTTTGCCCCCTTCACGACGCTTCTTTTTGGATCCACGCTTTGATTTTGATCGCTTCTTACGTTTCTTCGGCTGGGGACCTCCAGTTGGTCTAAAAGATGGTTCGTCGTCGTCGTCTTCTTCCGAACTACTGCTTTCCTCCTCTTCGTCTTCGCTGTCATCCGCTTCTGATCCTGTTGCATTGTTTAGATCGCCAGCCGTAGAGCCTAGTTCTAGTTAGTTGATTTGTTTCCAGTTGCGGTTTGCAAGCTGCAATTGAACCACACGACTTACCAGAAGGCGAGAAGATTTTAGTTGGAACGCGAACACGCGTCGATCGTCTTGTCGTAGTTTCGTTCGACATTGAGTATCTATATTACTGTTCGTATCTAAACACTTTAAAGGTCTAAACAAAAGATATCAAGAATTGGTTTGGTGAAGAATAAAGGTAATGGAACAAATCCGATAGCATAGACTACTATAAAACAGAGCTAGAATGGTTACTGAAACAATCAGAAATACACGAAAATCGAAATTAAATTTTAGAGAGAAGTCGTGTAGCATGGTGTTTACGCGTTTTGTTTTTGTTTTTTTTGCTTAAAGCAAGCGGGTTGCAATGTGCCCCTGCCCACGTCAGACTCGAAACCCGTTGAAAACCGTAAACTTCTGTAAATTACTAAATCTGGAGTACATGATCTTTTCTGGAACAACATTTTATTACTATTTTTTTTTGTTACATATATACGAATATATGAATTTTATGAACCATCTTTGTAGCTCTCAATTTTCTTTCAATACTAGATAAAATTTTAATTTTTTCATATTGGATATTTGGAAGAATTCACAGGGCACAGACACAGATACATTTCTAGTTTAAACAAGAAATTCCAGTTTACAAGAAAACTCTGGCGTTAGCGCCAGTGGTGGCAGGGGCAGCAGGGGAGTTGTCGACAAACAAAAGGTGGATTCTGTGGTTGATTTTGATCAAATTGGTTTGTTGAGTCTTCATGTTGTAACGGCTGGCAAAGTTGGCGAGACTTCCAATAGTAGACTCGAGTTTCTTAACAGAAGGAGACAAGACAGGATCCAAAGGCTTTTGGCTCATGTAGTTGAGGAGAACTTCTGAAGACTTGGATACAGAGGTAATGAAGGGACCGAACAAAGCCTCAGAATTATCAGTGTTCATTTGGGGAGAAGATGGAGCGATGGACTTGACAACGGAGCCAATGGTAGAGTCAATTTGGGAGTTTAGTCCAACAATAACAGCATTGAGTTGCTCCAAAGCAGGGTTGCTACCGCCCTTGGTTACCAAAGTACTGGTGAGAGCATCAATATTTTGCTTGGCCAAAGTGACACCAGTAATGACATTGTCAAGAGCGTTGGTTTGACGACGGATCTTTTGAGCCAAAGAAGTATGGGAGCAAACGTTATCCTTAGCTTCAGAGATCTCAGAGACAAGATTGGTGTTGAGCTTGAGCTTCTTGGCGTGCTCTTCCATTTGGTCAAGAGTCTTTCCCATGTCTTTGAGAGAAGTGACGAGCTCAGAGTCAACCTTGATATGGTTCATAGTGTCGTAAGTAAGGCCAACGGCGCCAACCACTTGTTGATAGAAAGATGTCAAGACCGAGTTGGAAATGATAGCGGACGCAGGAGAGTCGTCTAAAATAGTCCGGACAGAGTTCATGACAGCCTCTGCCTCAGTGTCCAAACCAGAGATCAAGGCACGGACGTCCTCGGCAGAAGCGGAGTCAAAAACCTTATTGATGAACTGGATTTGAAGAGCAGTGACGGCTTGTTGCGCAGAAGAAACATCATTAGAGATCCCAGCCAAAACTTGGCCGGCAATGTCTAAAGCAGGAGCATCACGAGGACCGTGCTTTCTGTTTTCTTCCAAAGAAGACCCAGGCTTAGGAGCAACGGCTGCAGCAGAGGCCAAAGCAATAAGAACAGTTGAAGAGAAAAGGAACTTGGAAGCAACCATTTTTTGATACTAATTTAGGATACTGTTTGGTAAAAGTCAATTAGTGAGTTGAAGATGTTGAAATTGAATCAGATTAGAACGATTCAATCAATTTATATAATATCGAGACTAGTCTGTGAGCTTCATTGTATTATTGGGATTGTTCAGAAGGTTGGTGATAATAAAGGCATTAAAATTAATCAGAATCGATAACATTACCAATGCTATACAAATTGGATTTCTATTATTAACCAATTCACAAGAAGAGACAGAATATTCTGCATCTTAAATCAATGCTTAGCTATTAAAATAAACGTGAATAGCAGAATCAAATTAATATCAATCCGGTAAAGTGTAATTTTTCCTTGATATAATATCCCACTTTTGTTCAAGCATTGATCTAGTCTTCGAGTAATCCGTAAAGAAAGCGAGAGTACTGTCTGACAGAGACGGGCCAAGACTGCCGAAAAATCAACTCGAAATTATCCAAAGCCAAGAGTGCATTCATATGGAAAAGAATACCGAATTCAGGAACGTTGTGAAATTAAAAGCCGAAATTATATACGGAATTCATTCAAAGATATTTAG
This sequence comes from Saccharomycotina sp. CBS 16003, assembly GCA_022457085.1. Taxonomy (NCBI): domain Eukaryota; kingdom Fungi; phylum Ascomycota; species Saccharomycotina sp. CBS 16003. The sequence goes on along the minus strand of JAJNCF010000036.1, from coordinate 1,475,293 downwards.
GCGAAGCTGGCAATAGAGCTCTGAAAAAAGATGCTGAATGAGCTGCAGGACTTTGAACGAGTTTGCTATGCAATGCTAGACCAAAGCAAGCTGGCGCTGGGTCTCAGCTACAACCGGGACGTTCGTGATGACTCCACTACAAAGGCAAGCTTTTTAGAAAACAAACGTCGTTATAATGCTAGCATTCACGCGAGCCTCGACTTCAGCAAACTTCTTCATTTGATACCTATTTACACTTACTCCAAACTGCAAAGTCATTACAGACATCACCTAGATTCACGACAGCGCAACTGACCCGCTTATCATTAACTGTCCAGTAATTCACTAAGATGTCTTTTATAAAATTTTGTAAGCAGCAATGCACTCGTTGATTTAATGAGATTTTCCTGTTTCCCGTAAGCGTATTGCAGACTTTTATCATTGACTCACCTCTTTTCAGCATTTGGGCGTGCTTCGTAACGTTTATATTGATTTGAAGAAGATAGGAGCATGAGTCAAAATGACCAGAGACTGAGTCTTACAATCACAACAGTAAAACTCGATAATGAGCGCATATACCTTTCCAGAGAAGTGATTCAAACCAAATCCAATGCCACATTCTTCGAGCATGTTTCTTCTCTACTCGTCGCCTTTCCATAATTCTTATGCGCTACAAAAAACTTTTCATCTGCTTGCCAAATGCATTTTGTGTATTTTACACATTGCTATACTGAGGTTCCCCATACCAGTTTTGAGTCAAAACTCAAGCTGGTGAATAAACAACTCAAGAGATCCGAATCCTGGACCGTATCAAGACTCGACGTAGTTAGAGCTTAAATCACATCAAAATAACCCAATCAATCTCGCGTACGTCTTGTTCAATTACATCGTAAACTACAGCAAAGCTGGAAGTTCTTATCCAACCTCGATTGTACTGTTTCATAGGTTGGTGTGTGTACATATGCGGTTTGAGTAAATAACGGCGGGCTGCACGTTTAAAGTTTAGTTGATTATTATTAATTTTTTTCTCGAGAACACACATGTCCATGTGCGCTTCCATGTGATCTCTTTTATGTATTCCTCGAGGAGCACCCTCCCAAATTGCCCTTTGTTCAGGCGCATGTGTGTAAAAGAGTTCTTGAAGATCAAATTACACACCTACATGTACTTCACTTTAGTCCACTGCTACTGGAAATTCTTCAAAGCTTTCATTAATGTCATTACTATATTATTTAGTTGTCGTTACATAGACAGGATAGTGATATTTATAAACCAAAAAAATTATACAATTAAGAATAAAATGTACATTGCTATTGTTTGCTATCCCAATCTGCACATTGTCAGCGGTACATGGGAGGAGCTGGCTCCAAAGAAGTCAAAACAAACTGCTGCGGCGTCAGCTCCCTTGGATTAGGCGTCGGCCCAAAGTTAGCATGCTTTTGAGGGTCGGAAGCAATGCGTGGCCGAGACGTTTTTAAAATCGACCTTGTCCGGGGCTTCAGCGGCGGTGTCAGCGACGACGATAAAGCAGAGGATTGCGGCGTTAAAGGCGGAGAATATGCGGAAACTGCTGGGGAACCGGTCGGGGTAGAAACACAAGAAGATGCAGAGGAGGAGGTGGTGGAGAAAACTGATGGGAAAAGGTCTGGTGACTGCGGAGAGCGCAGAGAAATAACTCGTCGAGAACCACGAGTGGTTCGCGGCTTTGTCTGAGAAGGAGTCTGTGAGTGGTGTCGATGCGTTCGCGGTTGGCTGTGTCTGTATCCTGGATTGCTACAATAAACCACGTCTTTGGCAGAGGAGGGGTCTGGTGTCGAGAGGCTAAACGACATGGTGGAGTCCCAAATTGACTTGACTGAGGTTGTAGATATGGCGACAGTATCGCTGATGGTCGCCGAATCTGGCTCTTCTGATTTCAAATCTGAATATAGCAACATCGGTGCTTGTTTACTGTCGAGTTGGTCTTGGGTTGGACTCAAACCTTGCTGATACACAAGTTCCGGAATGTACTGGTGGAACATAAGTTCAAGTTCCTCGGTGACCTCTGCCCGTAGCACTTCAGTCGTGCCGGGGATGTCGTCCAGAGACGAGGTCAGTTTAAACGACTGGACTGGATGATCGGGGAAGGCAACGACAACAGTGCCCTTGGCAGCTACAACAGACACAAGTCCTTTTAGTCGAATCTCGCAGACTGAGATCTGTAACGGCAATACGAGAGAGCGGCGTGCCAACTCGCTTCCCAGACACAGAAACGGCGGCAGCTCGTCTGTTTGGAGTTTTAAAGAGTTAGCCTGTATTTATAGGTTAGTTTTTTTTTTTGAAACAAGCGCTGTCATATCACAGATCAGATTGCAGAGGCGTGTTTGAAAACCTCGTTTTGTTTTTTTCACATGCGGATTGAAATCTGATACCCATGTTTGTGTGGTGCAGTTGTGAACATACCTCGACTTGTGTTTCCAGACACGCGCTGGCGTTACCCGAGTACTCGATGTGAAATGTTCCCTTGAACTCTGTACCCGAGAGCTGGCGGACCTCAACGAGCTCAACTGCTGGCGCTACTTTGCCTAGATCTAGACTCTTGACAACGGTGTCGCCCACAATTGCCGCTGGGCGTGGTGCGGCCCTAGCCCTGAGCAGAGTGTTGATTTTTGTTAGGGAAATGTTGAGGGTGGTCCAGTCGAACTTGAATGACATGGCGACAATGCAAAAAAAAAAATAGGAAAAAGAAAGAGAATAGTTAAATAGACAATGAAAACGATGTTGAAAGTGAGGAAGAGCAAGAAAGGAAGAAAGAAAGAAAAAGAAGAAGAAAGAGGAGGAGAAGGAAGAAGAAGAAGAAGAGTTTAAATGAAAGCCAAATGGCCTTTGCGTTGTTGTCCGCTTTGTATTGTTGGGTTTTGCTTAAATGAATTAAGAATTGGGACCAGTCCAACGCTCTTTGGGAAGTCATGTGGTCTCAGCCGTGTTTTAGTTTTTGGTCTTTTCTCCTTCTTTGCTTGCTATTATGTCAGCAATACATTTAACCAGGTCGCGCCCGACGCGCGTGCAGACGCGTTAACAAATCTGAAACTCAGCGGCCTCTGCTATTGCAAACCAACACATCAGAATATAACCAGTCTTCAGCTATTCAGAGTCTCACAAATCAAGCTGAACCTGGGAAACCTGTTTGGCAACGACTGTACCACATGTCAGCCTTCATTCGCCTGGCGCGGCTTTTGACCACAAAGCCCTTATCCCAACGCTAAAGTTTTGCCCTTTCCCACGGTCTGGTTTTTGCCAGTGCCTATAAAAATAAAATTAAAACAAAATCTAAAAATCCCTCTGTTTGTGAAAATCCAACGTATAGAATTCCTCAACAACCACACGAGTAGTTTCACAGGCATCACCAGTACCTTACTCATCCTTATCGCATATACACAGCAATACAGCACGGCAGTATGCAAAGCAAACGATACATGTCACCCAAGCAGTACGCTGCATGGCAAAAGACTCTTTATGGACGATACAGCACTGCTCTCAAAAAGCACCCGTTCATGTTGTTTGGATTCCCGTTCATGGCGACCTTGTTTGCAGGCTCCATCTATCTGGCAGAGTTCACTTCGGTTAGATACGAACGTCACGATGAAAAAGTCACTTTGGTATGTTTCCCTTTTGTCAGTTTTAGCTTGGACTTTCAAAGAATACTAACTGCAATTTGGCAGATGTCGGAAGAAGAAGCTTTACAAGTCGACAAGACCAAAAGAAAGGTTGATATGAAGGAAGAATACTACGTAAGTTGGTACCAGACAATATCATCATTCTGATAACTAACTTCATCCATGCAGAGATTACAACAGCTCGGTGCTCAAGACGATTGGGAACAAGTCCGTGTCCCTCGATTCAAAAACGAAAGCAACAACGTCTGGTAATCTCATATCCTCCCAAACATCATCACTCCTCTATCCCACCCAATGCATTTTCTGTACATAAACCCACCAAACTCTTTGCAAAAACAACAAAAAACATTACTGATTACATATTAGTATAAGGTATATTGAAAAACAATTAAAGAAAGAAGTAATGAAAACAAAAAAAAAATCTTGTATTCTCTATGTGTATCATCAGGCATAAGGATTGGCTTCGCTAGACATCAGTTGCGAAAATCTTGTCGAGTCAATACTACCACTGATCGACGGCCTGTTGTCTCGCAGTTCTTCATCCGCCATCGCCCCTCCGACCTCAAACTTCAACGACTTGGCCAGACTGCGCTCGCCCTGGTTCACTCCGTAAATTCCCTTAACATTCAACTTCTTGGTCACCCAAGCCGCCAGAATCTTACCGCGCTGCTTCTCGTTCAGCCGCGACCTTGGGAAATCGCCCTTCCCAACAAACGCAACAATATCCACCACAAACTGGTGCTCATCCAACACCGCGTTAACAATAACAGGCACCAGTCCCGCCAGGTAATTTGTTCGCATCACTTCAACTACAAGTATAATCAGCCCTCCCGCCTGGAATACCGCGCTTCCTCCTCGGATTATGTTGGAATTGCAGCTCTCCACAGAGTTCTCCACGTCTTGCGGGAAATGGTTGAGTCCCAGCACTTCAAACGTCTCGCCGATCGAGCCCAGCACAAACAGCGTCTGCAAATCAGCCGTGCCTTCGCGTGAAACTGTGTGTAGAAACCCAAGATCGCCAGTTCGCGCATAGGTGATTGCATGATTCCCATCAGCTATCCGTCCGCTTAGCCGCTGATTGTGGAACTGGTCTTTGGACTTGTAGAAAGAACAAACGTTACCTTCCGAATACACCCAGATCTCGCCATACTCGCCCACTTTGCACAGTCGACACGTCTCTGGGTTCACAATCGCAACCTGCGTCCCCACAGGCACCATTCCAGAGTCCTGAAGATGTATGGCGTTGGGACACCTTTCAGGACTCGTTGGCGACACATACCCTTGGCGTAGCGCCACAGGATCCAGCCACAAGTCCACAGGTTCAATCGCCATGTACGACCGCGTTGTCACCATTGGGTTCAAAACATGCGAATATGCAAAGTTGATTGAGGTTCGTTCAAGCCCAGTCGGCGCAAACAGGTTGTGCACCCGATGATACAGATCTGTTCGAGGACGACCGTCAAACGTTACAATCAAATTCTTCGTCTCTTGAAGACTAAAGTTTTTGGGCTGCAGCGTTGCGCACGCATGGTCTAGCATCTGCGGAGTGGCATATGTGTCTTTGACTTTATACCGTGACAGAGTCAAGTAAAAATTTAACGGATTTTGCGCGTACTCTATTGGCGACACCATCAGCGTAGAAGCTCCAAGGTAAACTCCCATGAAACAGGTATGAATAAATCCAATTCCATGTACACTTCTCACGCATCCAATTACTGGCTTTGTACTCTGCATTTGACAAGTCTCCTTTTGTACCTTGGCCATACCCATGATCGATCTGTGGTTGAGTCTAACTGCCAACCGGCGGTGATCAGGGGTCCAGTAGAGCCATACAATGCAAGTGCTTTCTTCTGCCAGCCAGGCGGATGGCACTGTGTACCGTAAGTCTCGCGTACCCGAAGATCCAAGTTTCAATTTAGACGTGTTGTAAAGCACTGGCATGACAACCTTGGACAAACTAGCCGACTGCTTCAACTGAGTCGAGATATTCTTCAACTTGACCAATGCATCAGTATCATGATTCAGAAGCACGGCCTGCACAGAATAGTCTTTGACCAAATTCAGCAGCGCAGGAATATCTTCGTGTATCCGATTGCTATCAATTGGCGAGATAGGAACTGCTATTACACCGATCACCATACAAGCGTACACTGCAATTACAAAGTCTTCTGAATGCGTGTACATCAGCAAAGCATGTTGTCCTGGTTTCAAACCAAGCTTGTTCTTTATAGCCAGTGCCACAGTTGCAACTTTCCGATCAAACTTCTTCCACGACAGTCCTCCTCCCTCTTTGCCTCTCCCCTCGATCGTTTTGTACGCCAACTCATCAGGCTGATGCGACACCCGCCATTGCAAAATGTGCACAATTGACGGGAAATCGCTCAAGGGAGTAGACGTTCTTTCATCAATCACCACATTTCGAATATCTACCCCAGAGTACTGTCTCTCAGCACCAAATAAACTTTCTGATCGCAGCTGTGAAACAGACGGAACCCAAATGCCTCCGTCCAAATCTTGGCCCACCGGTAGTCCCTTAATGGCCTTTTCGATTCCAAATTTCACATACACTGCTGGCACCAGTCCTAAATCAAACTTTCGTTTACAAAGCATATTTCCAATTTCAGACCGGCCACTGCGGACAATTCTGGGAAGTGAGTTTGGCGCAGAAATCAAAACACAGTAGACGCGCACCTTATGGTTTTCCAGCACCGCGGCTAAAGCCTTCTCAGTCAGATCGTTCAGTGAGTTCAGATCGAACTTGGGAGCCTGTCCAGGAACCAATTGGGGATTGCCCAACGTCGATTCCAGTACCAAAACTGGAAGATACTCGCCATTCACCAAGACATCAAATGCAGAACAATCAAAAACGCGCGGGACGCTTCGCATAATAGTATACACCAGATGCGATGTGTAGTGATAACGGTACTCCATGAATGTGCATGACAAGTTTTTCGCTTCTTCCGCTTCCTCCCGATTCGACCAATCAACCTTCTGTCTCAATCGATCTTCATATAGTCCCAGCACATACACTTTGCCATTGGAAATAAATCCCAAAAGCCCAGTACGTAGAAACTCCACGTCAACTGGTCCATCTACATCAAAACATTTGGCATGAAACACGATGTCGGTTTCTTTGGCCATCATTCCCCAGAACCCGCCGCTAAGTGAAGGACTATCAATCCAAATCTCGCCCAGTGCGTTTTCCGTTGACAGCATGTGAGTTTCAGGATTCACAATAGCCAATGTGGCATCAGGAATCGGGTATCCAAAACCTCCCACACGCACGTATTTTTTGGAATCCTCAGATATACTGTTTCGGCTTGGTGAAGATGTGACAATTTTGACTGAATTGGTTGTCAATGCTGCTCTAGATAGCAACACTTCAGAAAGATCCGTAGGTCCGCAGTTTTCATCGTCTAGAGAGCTGTTCAGAATCTTGCATCCGAGCTTATCTTGATTCTTGAGCCAGTCTCGCATTGCAATCACCATTCCGCCGTGTTCGGATAACGTTAGCATTGGCGCCACTACGTCCCTGTAGTTTTTGTTGCCTAGCGGTTTCAGCCATCGATCCTCAAGAATTTCATGAAACTCTGTGTCAACGGTGAGCGCATCGATCAAACACCACTTTACAGAGGACAAATCAACCGGTTGCTTTTTAGAAAAGTTTCGCGTCAGGTGTGGAAATGACTGATAATTATACGCTACCTGCTTGAGGACCGGATAGTCTGACAGAAGTATGCTCACTCTGTAACGACTGATGATGTTGGCGTACAATCCGCTCGTAGCCAAAGCCAGTGTGGGGACCCAGATCGTAGTATTTCCTGCGTAGATAGTAAGCAAAAGGCCCATTACCAAGCCAATCGACTGTCTCATATCTAAATTAGAAAGCACTGAATACCCTCGGATTCCTCTTTTGCTTTTGCCTTTGCTGTTCAACATGGCTGACAAACAGGTCATTTGGTGCAAAATTGTCCTATGAGAAATTACCACACCTCGAAGCTCTCCCATTGGAGATCGCGAAAACTCTATATAAGCAAGATCTGGAACTTGCAGCGCAGGAGGATCGGCCTTTTTGGATGACGGATGGTAAGAGCCAAACTCGTTCGTCTTCCACCATTCAACGTCCTTTGGCCAGGACTGTTTATGCGTACCGAGCTTTCGGCTCAGATCCTTCAGAGTTGCGTCTGTGGTAAGAACCAAATGGGCCTGGGAGTTGTTCAGGATATAAACAGTGTCTCTGAAAGAAGAAGCCGGATTCATTGGCACAGCAACAACCCCAGCCAAAAAGCATCCTAGAATAGCAACTGCGAAATCCATAACTTCTGATTCTGTGTAGTACAGAGCCACCCGATCGCCTCTGTATAACATGCTCTTGTCGCGTATAACTTGTGCTATTTTCTCAGCTCTGGACGATAGTTTATCCCATGTTAGAGACGACATTTCTTTTCCTCTAACGTCAAGTGAAATTAAGGCGATTTGCTTTTGCATAACCTGACCTCTATGCCGTAAAATGGAAGGAAGATTGTCTAATTTTGATAGTGTAGGACCTAGATTGAGATCAGACTCTTCAAATTCTCTGGGATCTAACGGTTTTTGAAGCTCGACCTGGTTCATCATGCTGGTCGATTGTCTAGTTGTAGGTATTATTGGTTGAGAGTATTCCAAGTGTCTGCCACGTAGAGGAGCCGTTTCCCCGTAAAGATTCGGATATGTATCACTGAAGGAATCGCCCATGGTCTCGGGGGTTCCTGTCATGTATCGAGAATGATGTTGAGGGTCTGAACCGGGAGAATCGTAGTTCACATCGTTTAGGCTCATTTCGTCCATCGGCCTTGTTGATGACGTTCGGACAGATATTCTATCTGACCCCGCATCGTTCGATGGATTCTAAGAAATTGTGTTTTGTATTAGACATTAGGCTTTTTGATCTGTAGCAAGGGAGAAACTTACCAGCACATGCGAGCTCCCGGTACCGGTTTGTATACTTCTGTTGTCGTAATTTTCATCTTCTTCCATGTATTGAACGTTTTCAAATGATGCTATAATCTTCTCGCGCCGTTTCATGTATCCTTTTTCTGTAATTTCGCCCTCCTAAAATAATGCCAGGTTGTGTTAGTGTATGCTTGTTTATACGAGGGCGGTTTTTTCGAGGAAACAAAACAAAAATCGGCCGTTGGCCCAACTCACATCGTATTCGAGTTTCAAATCATCTAACTGAGCGACGATATCGGGGCCCCAGTTGGGATCAATCGAGAAGTCCATTTTATTAGTCGTAGTTGCAATATGTGCTATACTAGACACTTGCAAAGTGCTTATGAAGAGAGAAAGAAGGAATCTAATTTCTAAAAAATATCCAACCCACTCTCCCAAAATCTATTTGCTGCTGCTATTGTCCAAATGTTTAATTTGTACAAAGGGAAACTGAACGGCTGCACCAAACAGCTTGCATCTGTATAATATGGTCAAAACGTAACAAAGAATACATGGTTATGTATGATTTTATATGAGTATTATGGTGAGAAAGCAATGATTCAAGCAGTTGTTGAACGGGATTTTAAAAAATTATATACTAGGATTCTTACTGTTCGGGATCGCTGTTAACGTCATCATCATCAACGATTGCGGCGTCTCAATGGAGCCATTCTTCTAGGAGGGTTGGCTCCTGGTTGCTGACCCATGTTACCGCCAAAGTCCGTGGTGAATGAAGATGTCGATGAATTGTTGGAGTGGGAACCGAACGCAGAAGGTCCGAACCCACCTCCATTGGGATTGTTACCATTTCCACCAAACGCGTTATTTGCGTTTTGACCATTTCCACCGTTAAATTTAAATACCGAAGCTGGGTCGCTGCCGGTGGTGTTGTTAGATGCAAAGTTGAATGAAGAATTGTTCACATTCATGTTAAACGCTGGCGCAGGTGCAGGTGTAGAATTGCGACTAGCGTTTGCACTGTTTGTGGCACTTCCATTCACATTGCCATTAACGTTGAACTTGAACACATCGGCAGGATTCGTGTTAGCCCCAGTGTTTCCAAAAGAAAAGCCTGAATTCGAGTTACTGGGTGCTGCAGAGGTAGACGCATTAGCATTGCTACCAAAGTTAAAGCCGGATGTTGGGGCTGGTCCTGAGTTCGTGCTAGTAGGATTGGGATTTCCAAAAATTGAACCAGCGTTCACTTGAGGCGATGCGGGAGTGGATGTGTTGGTTGAGCCAAACGAAAATTTCAGCTTTTCGGGCTCAGAGGCAGGTTTGCTGGTGTCTTTGTTAGTACCGAAATTAAAAATGGATTTGGTAGCTGTCGCGGGTTCATTGCTATTTGCCGAATTGGAAGTACCAAATGTAAATACAGGTTTGCTTGTAGAAGCCGAAGTAGTCTCTTCGGTCTTGGGTGCACCAAAGGAAAACGCTGGTTTATCAGTTGAACCAGCATTTGTCGATGCGGAAGAGTTGAATGAAAACGGCGTACTTGTTGTAGGCTTTTGAGAATCGGTAGAACCACCAAATGAAAACGGCGTACTTGTTGTAGGCTTTTGAGAATCGGTAGAACCACCAAATGAAAACGGAGTACTTGTTGTAGGCTTTTGAGAATCGGTAGAACTACCAAATGAAAATGGTTTTTCTGTTGCGTCTTTTTTGTCCTCATCTGCTGATGGCTTTCCGAAATTGAAACCTCCCGAAGACTCGGTAGATTTCGTAGTTGTGTTGCCAAACAGTCCAGTAGAGGGGGTTTCAGGTTTTGCTGGATCTTTTGATTCTTCGTCTTTCTTGTCTTGTTGCTCAGCTTCAATGCGCTTCTTGTCAGCCTCTTGAGCTTCTGCTTCTGCTTTAGACTTGGCTCTAGCTTCTGCTTCTGCCTTGGCCTTCGCAGTAGCCTCTTCCAGCTTTCTACGCTTCTCCTCCTCAGCTCGTTTTTTCTCTTCCTCAGCTTGTTTTTTGGCCTCTTCTTCCCGTAATCTGGCTTCCTCCGCTAGTCTTTTAGCCTCCTCTTCCTCTTTTCTCTTTTGTTCGGCCTCCAATCGTATCTGCTCCTGTCGTTGGCGCTCTTCTTCTTCTTCTTTGAGTCTCTGCAATCTCAATCTTTCTTCTTCTGCCAATCTTTCGGCTTCTTTTCTTCTAGCTTCCACAATCTTTTCGCGTTCGCGTTTGATCTCTTCTGGCTCATATTTAGGTCTCATAGGAACCATCTTTCTTAAAGATTCCTTGAGCTTTTTTTGTAATTGCTTTTCATCAATAGGAGGCGAGTCTTCAATTATTGGAACCTCGAGTGAAAAAAATCCCGGTTGGTTTCGACGTGTAGGAGAGATTGAATCAATAGTTCGTATTTTGCGCACCACAGTCTCAAATTTGGGCTTTTTTCTCATGTGTTCTTCTGAAGTTGAAAATAGGCGCTCGGCATCAAACTCTTTGGCACTTTTGGTTCTCTTTGAGCCCAGCAGTGTTGAAGTCGTAATTCTTGTGGGGGGATCTCTCAACGTAGACATTGAGTGCGCTGCTACTGGAGGGCATCCTTTAAAATTTCCGATACCAAGAAGCTCGCCAAAACTCGTGCCTGAGAAACTAGATAGCGTCGGAATGCGTGGAATATGAGTTGATCCATCAAATGGTGTTTTTCTCGACAGTCCTGGTTTAGAAGTTGTTTTTTTACTTGTACTCTTTGAAACCCTCGAAGCTCCCTGGCTCCAAACTGACTTCATGGGTTTGGCAGCTTGATCTGAACCCATCTGAACTAAATTGTTGATATTCTTATGCAGTTGTTGGTTGATGCGGATTTCCAAAAATGAAAAAAAAGATTGTTGGCTGTAAAAAGAACTGTCTTGGATTGTTTCTGAGTGTAGTGGAAGGATGAGGGACTGTAACAATAGAAAAAAAAGTTTTGGGGTTTATGTATTTGTTTGGGACTATTTCCTTCACATAAAATAAACAACTCGCGCTTTGTACAAGAAGAGGATAATTGAACAAAGCGACGCGTGCTGACTAAGTGGCAACTCACGTCATGAATACACATCACGCGCGTAATACAGTAACGTGACCCGTTGCAAATGTACATGAAAAGTTTTGACTGTAAACGCGTTGGGAAAAAGATTTTTGGAGTTTGCGACGCGTATTATAGTGTATAATCAAGATACTGAAAGCTTAGAAAATGTTTTACGTATAACATGTTGGTGGAGTGCTTTTGAGACTTCAATAATGTAAAATCAAGTAGCATAAAAAAATATGAGCTTTATAGTGTGATTCGTTATCTTTATAGAAGCCAAAAGTTGTGGCGGCTGCAAGCAGTAGAGGTGTATATCACAGACACTCGGGGATGACCCTAAAGTCGTCTTATAAAAAAACAGAGATTGTACTAACGGACGTCGGCTCTCATAATTGAAGCCCAAATTGTGTTTAGTTCATCTTGTTCTACTCAATAGACTTTGTTTACTGGAAGACAGTATTATGAGAAGCCCACAAGAAGGTGAAGATTATAGCAGGTTATAGCGAAACAGAAGAAAGGATTTGATTCGCTCATGCCGGAATTCACGTATTTCCCATATATTTATCACAGAAAAATGATGATGATAATCTGTTTATTGTCCCTATGTCTCGGGATTATACACAATATATCTCTAAATAAAATAACTATATATAAAACAGACATAACAGAAGACATTTAATTCATTTGCTTATCTCATAGAAGATTGACGAAGTAACATCCCGCAGGAAGCGTTTTAGGTTTTCAGTGTTCGATGGCGCCAAATTCTTCATAGTCGTAACTATGTGCAAAGGGAAATCTGGGAGTCAGAAGGCTGATGATTAGAACCAACCTTTGATGCACAGCAAAACCTTTGCAGGCTGCTAATAGTTAGCGAACCATCATAAAAGTAAATGTGGTAGCGCTTTCATGAACTCGATCACCGCTTCCAGACTTTCCTTGGAATCAAGTAGGTTCCGGATATCGAGCTCGCTTGTTGTTTTCTTCAGTATTTATCACAGAAATAGCTTTACTATCTTTTTGAATATCTGAATGGTATTTATGAAAACGTTTTTACATACGGGATGTCGAGCGAGGTCACACTAATACAACGCTTGGTACATGCTGAGAACTGAAAGCAAATAACAAGCTTTCACTGTCAAGTGCCAGTAAAATCAAGTTCACTATGAATCGAAGTATTATAAGTTATATTATGTTTGATTGTTATACAGCTTTGTTCAATATGTTTCTCAAGTATTTATGCCCTGCAAAATCAAATTGTCAATTTTTGCATCTGATCACACATTCCTTGTAAATCTATATGTATACTGATAACATACTACAGAAGATGATTGCATGGTTTCAAGCTGTCGCTATTATTATTGAGTTTGATTGTCCACACTAGGCTCAGCTAAATTGACATTTCAATTCTCTATCAATTGGTTTGAACGATGTTAAACATTAGAACATGTTTACATATCTTATTCATTCATTAGAAGAACAAAGACACACTACTGATGTTGTTATGACTGCCATTAGCATTTCCAGATTCGTGATATCACAAACTTATCCATGTTGTGTCCTGAAGGAGTTGACGGTCAAGCACAGATTGTTTGTTTGTTTTGAAGAAAAATGGCGCCCATATCGGTTCGCAGCAACTACAAAATCAAGATTATGACACATAAATAATGAAATAAATAATTGACTGCATTAACAGCAAATTGGGAACAAGTCTGCGCAAATGCCATGGGCACTCAGAATCAACCTTTGACTCCGACATATCAGAGCAAATTGCTCAAGAAGAGACTTTGCTTCATCCAAGGAAATGACGAGCTTTTGCCAATGCATAATATTTTGACTGCATTCTTGTATAATCCCGAGACATAGGGACAATAAACAGATTATCATCATCATCATGACTGCATTCTTTAGTTGTATCTTTCAAGGCGTTCACCTTTGCTATATGTATGTGCTATCATATAAAACTGGCAAGATGGCTGCAAAATTCATACGTAATTCCAATTGCTTTGAGAGAACTTGTAGAAAATATTCTCAAGAGATCTGATTGGCTTCAAATCCTTTGCAAGTTTTTGGCGTTGGTTAGAACGATCATGTCTGCGACACGTCATGTCCAAGATGGCCAAGAAAAGGGCACAATGTCGGATCAATTATGAGTACACACACCGTTGTGCATTAGGTTTATAAGACACATCTATAGCTGTTTGTGTGTGATCTACACACATTGTGAGAGTGTACTGGCATTCAACGGTAAATTTATTATTGAAAGTGGCTGATTTAGCACGCTGAGAACTGTAAACACACAAGACCACGAACTTTGGTGCCTATTTACCAGAAATTCACAGCAGTTGATTAGGACATCTTCTGGCGTTTGAATGCCATCTGGGAATTCAAGGGGGGAATAACCGTTTCATTGTTCGGGCATGTTCTGTTCTTTGTTTCACGGTCCTCATGCCATTCTTGATGTATTCACATGTATTATCATTCAATGTACTGTCAAAGTTTTAAGAAAAGTAGAATTTCAGCAATTTGCGCTCACATTTGACCTAGATGAATCAAGACTTGTCATTTTGGCCTTCCAAACTGCTTTTCTTACAAGTAATCGAAAGCATCTGATATTCAATCTGTGAAACCCTGGACAGATCTGTAAATACTGGCCGACTTTAGATCTGAGCGGCTGGCTGATCACAAGCCAAAGTACGGGTTTGCGGCTAGTTATAGCCACTTGATCTTATCGTTTACATGATAAGACTTGACAAACGATACATTTCAGCTGGAAATTTTTCGTAAATTCTCAAATGAGTGTAGAGCAGAGTAACCGACCGGGATGTACATGATGGGTGTAGCTTTTTGTGGGCAGCTCAGGGCATTTTACACTACCAACATTAGATTGTTTGGAATGGAACAATGATGCCGACTCCATATCCTTTATGGGATGGGATGGATGTGTAATCAGACTTGATGGAGAAAAGGGGCTGATCTCAACGACTCTTCAAGGCTGCATATGTTTGCTAAAAGCGTTACTTAGTTCGATGTGTGTGTGTGTATTTCTACTTGTTAACCCTTCTCCACCTCCATTTTCAAGATCTACAATATATGTATAGTTTAATGGCTGAGGCAGCCGATCTGACTCCCATTTCGGGTAGTTGCAAGTCTCAGTTAACAGATCTTTGAAAAAAAGGCAATCTGCTTTCGAGATTTGTAAGGAGTGACTTGTTTTACATTTTCCGGAGCTTGCAATAATTGCAATACAATCCAATAGAGTTGCGTTTTGGTATATTTTCAGCAATAGAATATGTGCATTTGGTCTGATACAAAATCGCGGTAGCTCTGGATGTCGTAGCATGGCGAATTTGCAGGTCTGCAACTGGTGTACAAACAAACAGAATGGATTTACACACAAGGAAACTGCTTTGCATCTTGAAGAACGAAAAATTCTAATTAGGGGGAACACAAGTACAGAAACGTACATTCCTCCCAGATATTTTTTAGGAGACATCGCCAACTCTCAATTTGATTCCTAGATAGGGCTGTATATAGGTCAAGAATGTGAGATGGAAAGCGTTGCAAATAGCGGTGGAAGTCAGAGGCGGGTTGAAAAGACTTCCAACTACAAACAGAAAACGATGTCGTCAAAAACTGATGAGCAGATGTTTGTTTGTATTTTGCGATTCATGGTGCATCTCAGTTTGTTTCCTATATGCCCGAACTTCTGTTCTACCTCAGTATCTGTTTGGTTTACTAAAGTCGTTTACAACCATGAGGCCAGATACATATCAGCATAGCTGTCGTCAGGATAACAGGTACCTTGGAACACTCCCTCGTAACGTCGCACCCAAAACGAATCGTACATTTGAAGGCTGTCGTAATCAAATATAAAGGAGTAGCAAAACGGAACAACCAGCAAGAATTCACCGTTAAAATAGTTGTCTTTAACCAAGACCACACTTTTGGTTTCCGCTCTGTATCAGCCTAGGCACGAATCTCGTTTGCCTTGGCCTTGAGTCGAAGTTATTTCATTTGGCTGTTTTTCAATAGCAATTCTCGGTTAGTCGATAAATTTCTCGAATATTTTGAATGCGTACATTTCTTTTTATTTCTTTTTTCCGAAGGTTTTTCACCTTTTCATCTCTTTCTGCACAACGAGTAAAATCAACTTTTTTTTTTTTTTTTTTTTTTTTTTTCCAATTTTAACTCCTGAATTTTTTATTTTTTTTTGAACGCTTTTTAGTTTTTGTTTTAATTTTGGCTTTCAAATCTTTCTTTCTTTCTTCTATTTTTTTTCCAGTCTTCTCCAAAGTATCATCTCTTCCACTTAACTTCAAAGCATCTTACGCCCAAAAGCCACCACCGGCACACCCCTCGTTTATTCCACTATCACCACACTCGTTTGTAGCATTCGCTTTTCTCTCAGCATCTCTATTAAATCTCGGATCACTCGCAACTATGGACAGCAATTCTAACTGGGGAAAAGCCAACCTAGACTCAGCCTTTCCTCCTTTCATGGCTGGAGGTCGTTTCAAATCAGTTTATGAACGCGCGGGCTTTGAAGTCAACAATTCCATTTCGTCTCAGCCTTCTGTCAAACGACCAGGTAGTGCTGCCAGCAACAACACGAACGACAGCAAATGTCCTTCGCCGACAGAATCTTCATACTCTAGGACAAGCGTTCGTAGTTCGATAAGTGTCAACAGTTTAAGCTCAAAGAAAAAGAGCACCAAGAAATATTCGAAACGAAATGGATCGCCAACCGACAGCAAAATCATAAAAGAAACAATCGTTGAAGACGTTCATGCTGAAGCCATGTATGACTCGATCCCTACTAATTTACAAAAGTATCAACCGGGCGAACCAAAACCATTGGACTTTTCACCGACAGAGTCTACTTTCAAACACGACTTATCAATTAATACCAGCGAATCAGACTTGAACTCGTCTTCCTCATCTCGATCTGCATCCACAAATAGCTCATCTTCGCTGGACAACAATTACAGTGTTTCTACTACTCCAATCTCCATACCAGACGAAAACATGCTCAACTTTCCAACACAGGCTTCAGGAAAGAAGTCCAAAGGTCCGTGCCGTGAATGTAGTAATGAAATCTACACCAAATCGGTATTCTCACCCGACCTAACTGGCCGATGGCATAAAA
This sequence comes from Saccharomycotina sp. CBS 16003, assembly GCA_022457085.1. Taxonomy (NCBI): domain Eukaryota; kingdom Fungi; phylum Ascomycota; species Saccharomycotina sp. CBS 16003. The sequence continues at coordinate 1,458,537 of JAJNCF010000036.1, read as the reverse complement.
CATGCTTCTGCTGTGCATCATGCAAAACAACCGATTTTCAAAATGGAAATCCTGATACAACAAACTACAACAAAACCGAATTCTACGTCCTGAATAACAATCCGCTGTGCCATTCATGCTATCACAATCAAAATAACTCAATGTGTTCGCTTTGTGGTATAGGCATTGAAGGACCCTGTCTGGACGATGGAGTTACAAGGTATCATGCTGACTGTGTGAGATGCGTTGACTGCGACGTTGTTCTGGGAGAAGAAGTGCTTTCGTTGATAGACAATCATCTATACTGTCCGAAGCACGCGGAACAAGAATTGAAGCTCAAAAACAATATGACTGTCATTGAAAAACGACAAACGCAGCTCCTTATGCTTTAAGTCCATGACTTTTTTTCAATTCACTCTAACGTAAATACATAACTTATTTAATCTCACGCATATAATTGAAACTATTCTGGACCTTAAATTTTGTTCCTATGTTTGTGTGTTTCTTGATTTTTTATTCGAATCTTGTCAAGGCCATCGCATTTGATATAGCTTATTGTGATGCTCCCATGACGCTGGTTCATCCCTGTTATAAGCATCATTATGGACCTAGTTACAGACTCAATTATGGGCCTTGTGGCAGATGTAGCCATAGGCATCTCTATGAATATGGTTATGGGTCTAATCATGAACTCGTATAGAAATCTAAATGTGGACCTAAGCATGGTCTTAAATCGCCGTAAACACAAAGCATAAGTTTTATTTTCACATTTTTTGATTGTGCTGTTTCTCCCCCTTTGAATAACAGCACATTTACTTTCCTAGAACTTTTCATTTATTCACGAAAGATCAGTCACCATGTCGTACTACCTGGCGATAATTGGAACTAAGGATGCGCCGATATATGAACTTGAGTTTAGCACTTACAAACAAGGAGGTGGTGGTCAGTCAAAAGTAAGTATACACACAAACGCGATGTGTTTAGGCTGAAATTTTTGACTCTAACTGATCTCTTTCTCCAGTTTTCTCCGGAAATGAAGGAGCTGAACCCATTCATTTTACATTCTTCACTAGATCTCTTGGAAGACGTGCAATGGACAACGAATACGCTTTACCTCAAGACTATTGACAATTTTTACAACTACCCAATCTCAGCGTTTTTGACGCCAGGCAATATCAAGTTTCTGCTACTGCACGAATCTCGAGGTGAAGACTCCATCAAGGGATTTTTCAACGAAGTTTACGACCTTTACGTCAAAACATTGATGAATCCGTTTTACAAGGTAGACGAGACAATCAAGAGTAGAATTTTCGATGGAAAAGTTAAGGCACTAGCGAAAAAGTATCTCTAGCATCTTGGTCGTTTCTGGGTCGCGATACGCCCAAACGTGTGGGCTAGTGGGTCATTCATACGTCTGGCCATCACTGTTGTATCAATTAACAAGCCTCAAATTTTTAATAGAACTTTCGAACCGCCCGACTTGATGCATCGAAGTCTTGCGTTTTGTTTCTTTTTTATTCATGTTGTATGGATCCATACTTTGGTATACGTTCTCATCAAGTTATGTACGTATCAGGGGCTTAAAATCTAGCAATACGACGAGTAGTGCCACTAGTTTTTGTCCTATTGATTTCGGAAAACTCACTGAACATAGAATCAGAATACATAACGAACAAAAGTCTCCAAGGCTATATTTCTATCAATTTATTCCTATCCCTTATTGTATCATCAAAGCAGAAATAATCAAATGTGATTTAATAACTCAAGATTGGAAATAGATTAATTGTTGCCTATTGTTCTGAAAAAGGATGTTATATTGAACACCTTGGTGCGCCCATAACTTGTTTGTCGAAGATTTCACGATTTGAAATCTTGACTGTTCTATTCACAATTTACACACAGGTAGTTAGAAGTTAAGTTGTGTATAACTCACAAAACAAAACAAGCACGGCTGAGCTTACCCGGCTCATTAATTTTTTTATTCCTTCTGTATATCCCAATTTTCTCGATCATACACTCGTTGTAGAAGATCCCTACGATCTATACATACAATATCCACGGAAAATAATAAAAATAAAAATGCAAATCCAGTCTGACTTTGTAACGATTGGCGCAAACCGATTTGCGGACTGCGCGGACTGGAACTCAAAGTACAAAGTTTTGGCTTATGGTGGAGGATCGCTTGTTAACTTGTGGCATCCTTTGGTATGTATGGAGTATTCACAACGACTATTTCTTCCGAAATGACCAACCCGGGGGTATATGACTAACCAAGCACAGACGTCGGCAAATCTGTCATTGTCACAAAAAGGACATTTGAAAGACGTGACTTGTGTCAAGTTCGTTAGAGATGAGATTCTAGTCACGGCCTCTTCAGACGGCGAAATCAAGTTATGGCGCATTAGTCAAGATTCGCTTGTAGAGGTTCAGTCGCTCAAGCAACATACTCATTCAGTAACAACAATTGCTTCTACAAATGATGCCGATGTGTTTGTATCTGGTTCAGCAGACGGACATGTTATTTTCTGGGAAGTTGTGCAGACAGACGGTGAATACTCAGCAAGAATCGTTACAGATATTGATCTGGGATTAATGAAATTACCTTTGAGTTCGGCATTGAGCATCTTGCCTTCTTCGACTACAGGCGAAATGGTCTTAGCTCTTGGAACCACTACAAAATCTATTTTGATTTACACAGGTTCTGTTGAAAAAGGCTTCAAGCAGAGTTCAAAGTTGGAAGGCCATGAAGATTGGGTCAGAGCCCTATCGTTCAAAACACTGGAAAACGGAAATTTGTATCTAGCCAGTGGATCTCAAGACAGATATATCAGGATTTGGACAGTTCAAGTCGACGAAAACAGCGAATCGGCCAAGCCTCATAATGAGTTGGAGGACGATGAAGATGATGAGACTGATCAATTGTCTAACATTGTCTACCAGCTAGGCACTGATGTGCCTTACTCTATCAAATTTGATGCACTGATCATTGGTCACGATGACTGGGTTTACTCATTAAGATGGCATTCTAAAAGTGTTGAGCTGATGTCATCTTCTGCTGATTCATCTGTCATGATTTGGATCCCTGATACTACTTCGGGTGTCTGGCTGTGTAAAACCAGACTTGGTGAGCTCAGTAGCAAGGGAGCCAGTACTGCTACTGGTTCTTATGGTGGCGTTTGGTACTCGACTTGGATTGGTGACGACTCTGCTCATATTGTATCGTTGACAAATATGGGTTCTTTGAAGCTCTTTGCTAAAGATACAGACGCTTCTTTGGAGCAGGACATGTGGGTTTCTAAAAACGGTATTACCGGTCACATCAAAAACGTCACAGACATTTCCTGGTCGCCACAAGGCAACTACATTCTGACCACGAGTTTGGATAAAACTACCCGTTTGTATGCGCCGTATCAAAAATCATGGTATGAAATCTCTAGACCTCAAATCCATGGCTACGAAATGATTTGCATTTCTCCGTTGGATAGTGGATTGTTCATTAGTGGAGGAGATGAGAAGATTCTACGAGCATTTAAAGCAACCAAAGTAATTGCCAATTTGCTGAACAACTTGGTGGGCCATACGATTGATGCCGATTCATTGGATTCAGAAGTTGCTACAGTTCCTGTTTTGTCGCTTTCAAACAAGGCAATTAATAGCAGTGGTGCTCAAGCCCAAGTCGAACCAGAAGAGGGTGAAGAAGAGGAAGAACAAGAGGAGGTTGAAGACTACACTAAGCATGGTCTTGATGTCACGGTTCCGCCTTTAGAAGAACAATTGCAAAGACACACATTATGGCCCGAAGTCGAAAAGATTTACGGTCATGGTTACGAACTGGTGTCGCTTGCCTGTACTAAAGACAAGAAGCTTCTTGTGTCTGCATGTCGGTCCAATAGTATAGATCACGCCGTCATCAGATGTACCAACCTGGAAAACTGGCAAGAAGCTTGTAGTCCATTAAGCTATCATAAATCCACCATTTCCCGACTCCGATTCTCGCATGATGACAATTTGCTTTTATCAGTAAGTAGAGATAGAACATGGGCGGTTTGGAATAGGGATTCCGAGCTTTCGCTGTCACTACTTGTGTCTGGCAAAACGCATTCCAGAATTATCTGGGACTGCGCATGGTTCGAGCCTTCGGCTTTGACGGGTGACAACTACTACTTTGCGACTTGTTCTCGTGACATGTCAGTCAAAATTTGGAGGGCCTCTAAATCTGATCTCAAAGAATGGACCGATATTCTTACTATTAAAGTAACAGTTCCTGCTACTGCAATTGACATTGTTAAGATCAATGACAAGTCTTCTGAATACTTAGTGGCATTGGGATTGGATGATGGAAACATCATGACTTACAAGCTGCAAATCTCTGCTGAAGGTGAAGCTACAGTGGTGGCTGAGACTCCAGTAGATATGAGCCTGAGTCCGGCCGCCAGAGTCAATAGAGTTGCTTGGTCGCCCAAACAAGATACGCATCAGTTGGCTATTTCTAGTGAGGATCATTCCATTAGAATTCTGTCAGTTTTGGCGTAAAATATGGCAATTATAGCAAAATACAGCTGCAACCGTTGTTGCCTAAAACAATCTATAATAAAAATGTAATGTAATTTTTATTTTCATTTGGACAATTCAAACAAAAGGTCAAAGGAAGCTTATCCAATATCTAGCAGCTTTGTCGTAGGCGTTACTTTCAAAGAGATGAATATTTATGGTTTTTAGTTTAAGAGCATTTTGACAGTCTCCTCAAGGTTCAAACGCTTGAGGGCCTGACACCTCAGTTCAACATTCATACGATTTTAGAATCTGAACAGCTAGTACCAACGCCATTACCATTCTCTCCATCGTTTGTAAATAACATATAATAGATTATTAAACTAAACTCATTGATATATCATCTCAAACATGCTCTAGAAAATACCATCCTCCTCATCATTCTCTTCTTTGACCCGTTTGTATATACCTCTGTCATCATTCTCTTCTTTGACCCGTTTGTATATACCTCTGTCATCACTATCGTTCTCTCGTTTAGGCGATACCAACTGATCATCCTGCAACCCCTTGCTGCTCCGCGACCCGATATCGTACATACTTATTCTTGCCGACAGTTTCGGCGCATTATCTTTCAGTACCTCCAGAATCCCATCGTCGTTCTCGTAGATTAACTGAGAACTGATCAAATCGTCTTCTGGATCGTACTCAGCATACGGTTTGTATCCAAGGAGCTTGCGTGCGGCAGGCGACAGTGATCGAGTAAGAAGCGCTGGCCGCTGCGGATCTGCAGCAGCAGAGGCAGAGGCAGAGGTAGACTTTTCTGTGTCCTTTTGGGTGTGTAGATGGTACATGCCTGTTTTGAGCCCCATTCGCCAGCCATGAAAGTGCATGCCCGTAAGCTTTGCACGAGTAGGCGATTCAATATGAATGTTCATACTCTGCGATTGGTCAATAAACGGAGCGCGTCCCGTTGCCAAGTCAATAATTGTGCGTTGCGGGATTTCCCATGCCGTTTTGTAGAGCTGTTTGAACTCGTCGGGCATGCCTTCAATGTTCTGGATCGAGCCATGGTGGTCGATTAGTTTCTGCTTCACGGTGTCGTTCCAGAGACCGAGCTTGGTCAGGTCTTGGAGAAGCCACGGGTTGACTGTTTGGACTTGTCCGCCTGTGACTTTGCGGGTGTAGATGTTGGATGTGAACGGCTCGACTGATTCGTTGAATCCCATGATCTGGGATGTTAACTTGGTAGGCATCAGTGCTGTTACTAGGGAGTTCCGGAGCCCGTGTTTCTTTATATCCAGCTCGTTGTCTTCCCAAAACCACAATGAAGAGCACTCGGAATTCCATAAGTCGAATTGTAGCTGTCCTTGCGACGCAGGGCTGCCATCAAATGAATTGTACGAGCCTACTCCAGTCGCCATTTCAGTAGACGCTTCTATAGCCGCATGGTAAATTGTATCAAAAATCTGGGTATTCAGTGTCTTTGCCTGCGAGGATTCAAACGGCAATCGCAGTTTCATCAGCATATCCGCAAACCCTTGAACTCCAATGGCAATAGGCCTGTGTTGAAAACAGCTCTCCTGTGTCTGTTCTGACGGGTAAGTGTTTAGGTCAATGATGCTATCGAGATTGCGCGCTAGGACTTTTGTAACTTTGTGGAGCGCTTCAAAGTCGAACCAGGACTCGTGATCGTCTTGGTCGACAAAACTGGGAAGCGCTATTGAGCCCATGAAACAAACTGCGGTTTGCGAACCGTAAGAGTACTGAACCACTTCAGTGCAGAGACCTGATGATCTTATTGTTCCCAGATTCTTTTGGTTTGATTTCTCGTTGCATGCGTCTTTGTACAGCATGAACGGGCATCCCGTCTCGACTTGCGCATCCAGTATCGCGTTCCACAGATCCTGAGCCTTGATTTTCCGCAAATACACCTCCTGTTGCTCATACTTTTCATACAACGTTTTGAATACATCGCCAACTGCGTCAGCCAAGTCCGGCACATCGCTTGGACAAAATAAACACCACTCCAGTCCAGCCTCGACTCTCTCCATAAACAGATCAGGAATCCACAGCGCTGTATACACGTCTCCAGCGCGTTTTTCGTGATCTTTGTCGTCTTTTTTGTTCTTGCGCACGTTTAGAAATTCAAACACATCGCCGTGCCACGGCTCCAAGTAAACAGTGAACGCACCGGGGCGCGGTTTTTTCTGACTGGAGTATTCGGCAGTGGCATTTAACAATTTAAGAAACGGGACGACCCCGCCAGACATGGCTGTCTCGTCGACAGATGATGCTGCGTGCTTGGCGCGGATGTTGTGAGCGTGCAGGCCGATCCCGCCGCTCTGCTGTGATACAAGCGCACAGGTTGTGAGAGTGCTATAGATGCTTCCAATGGAGTCGTTTGCAATGCCGACGGAGAATGAGGAGCACAGCTGCGCGTCTGGTTTGCCCGAGTTGACGAGCGTGGGCGAGGCGTGAATGAAGTAGCGTTTGGACATGAGCGTGTAGGTTTCTATGACTTTTGGAATATCGTCGTCGTGAATCTGAATCGCGGTGCGCATCAGCATATGCTGCGGTCTCTCCACGACTCTGTCTCCTATCCTTAGCAAGTATGAAGTCTCCAGCGTTCGAATACCGAAATACGTAAACTCGAAATCGCGTTCATGCACAATGGCGCTGTCAAAGTGGTGTTTGTTTCGCATGACGGTATCGTAAAACTCGTCCGAGACGACAGGGTCGTGTTCCTTGGTGCGCGGGTTGCGGGTGTTGTAGAGCTCTTTCACGACTGTTGAGAACTCGCGGTGCGTTTGCTTGTGGATGTTGGTGATGAGGATACGAGCCGCCAGCGTCGCGTAGTCCGGATGCACTGTTGACATCGCCGCCGCGACTTCTGCTGCCAGATTATCCAGTTGAATCGTGGAGACCCCGGGGTACACGCCTGAAATGACTTTCTGTGTGATTAGAACTGGGTCGATAAAGTTCTTGTTTAGTCCATCGCAGAGCCGGAATATTCTCGCTGTTATCTGGATAGTAGTACTGATTAGATTCTGTTTGTGCTTAAACAACGTTGTGGACTTACTTTGTCGAACAAGACGCGTTCTTTCTTTCCATCTAGATATTGGATAAGTTAGATGATTCAATTGGAGATGGGTTATGAAGGGGAAGCTTACCTCTTTTGACCACAAACATGAGTGTAGAATATACATGAGAAGGAAGCAATTGAGTGTTTTTGGTGTTTGGGAATGATATGTTGTGTACCCCAAGCGGGTCATTTCTGGTTTTGTGCGGGTTATTATCGGGGAAAGCTGATTTTCACAAAACGTAAAATGTCAAATCTTATGGTTCTGATTGCCCTTGACAACGATTCAGATGTAAATTGAGAAATGACACAAATCAAACATCATTCTCTTCTGATATCATGATTAAAGAATCCGAAATATTGTTATTCTTTTTAGCTCTTGCAAACGCCAGTACCCATTTTGTGCTATTCACAGATAGCATATCTATCCCCAATCCCACACATCATCAAGATACTTTGTAATCAGCTTCACATGCCTTCTGCCCAGTTCTTATTCGAATGTGCTCATCAAATTGTTACTACACATTTTCTCCACGGTCCTATGAGGTCTCACCCACTTAATACTCATGTCGACATGATCACACAATTGTAGGGCACCGTCAAAAAGACGGCACAGCCCCATGTCCCAATGGTTTCTGATTGAAAAGGCGCGCAAACAATTGTATATTCGACCTGAAAACAACAGGCTCGTAGAAGAGGGTTCCCAAAATTTTGTGTACGTATACTTCGGTTAGTAGGTTTTGACGATTTGAGAGTTCAGTTCTTGTAACCTCCAAATCAAACTTGTTCAGGGACTTGCAAAGATGCCTCTTTTCTTTACTTGAGATTGTTTCGTATCGGCCTCTTAAAGCTTTGATCTCCTTCTCCTGATCGCATAAGTGTTTTTCAAACTCTATAAGACTTGCACAATTTACAACTCCAAAGCTAATCTCAACCTCCGTCATCACCCGCTTCCCCGTCTCCTGTCCCGAAGATACGCTCCACAACCTTTCAAACAATTTTCAATAAATATGCATGTACGAATCTTGTTTTTGGTAAAACTTTTGATCATGGACCTTTTTGCTTTGAACCTTGTTCATTCAGGCAGACACTTTCACGATTAGTGCAAATTGAGAGGGAGAAAATCATACATTCCGACCTGATTACCATTGGCAGCCGTGCTGACCGGCAACTGCAAATGGGCCCGGCTTTTGTGTAGTGAGTAGTCCAAATGGAGCCCGAAAGCTCTGTGTCTCTGTCCATCGTAGTGTGAAGGAGTTGGACCGGTGACGACGTTGTTTTTGGTGTTGAGAGATCCGGGGTTTTGTACTGTCCTAGGCAAAAACGTCAAAATCATATATCACCATCCAAGAACTCAGAAATCAACATTAACAATTGGCATCAAAAAAATAGTATATTTTGAACAGGTAGAGATGAGCTGTGCATTGAGACCTTGAAGGGTTTGAAGATACGGGAATTGGCGGTGTATAGACCTTCAGGTACCCGTTTGATCTGTACAAAAACCAAAGTTGGGACATGAACCTTTCAAACCATCATCAATATCCATTGATTGCTCACCTTTACACCCTCTTACATATGTACACATACTACAACGATCACTAGCATCCTCGGTCCGAACCGCATTCATAACCAGGACTAGCATCACCACCACATGCCTTAACATACCTTCACATACCCTGAGTCCCAGGAGGCTCAGCACACATCCCGCGGCCAAAACCCGCCCGCCGCAGAAACCTCCCAAGCGCTCTACAAAAGCACAGCAAACCAAGCGCAGTCAGAAGGCCTTTGCAGCACAGCGTGATGGGGGTAAATACAAGCCTAAAGAGCTAAAGCACATTGAGTTCATTGAGTCACCACGAGACCTTATCCCCAAATGCCAAGCGTGTGGAGTGGCAATCCAAAGCGACGATCCGAAACTGCCTGGGTATTTTGACAACGAGGAGATAAGCTGGTCGCAGAGTCCAGTCCAAGACCAAGACCAAGACCAAGACAATGCAGTATCAAACATACAACTCCAAGGACTCGAACACATTCAGACCTCGATCGAAGCCGGGCTCTGCATCCCCTGCCGCGAGCTTGAATCCAGCCGCCGCGTTGAAAACTTCCTCACCACCAGCCGTCCCTCCGACTCCGAGATCCTGTCACTTATCTCGCCAACCGGCACCTTGATCCACGTCATCAGCGGCGCCGACTTCCCTGCCTCGATTCCGCCCGCAAATCGAGCAGATCGCCAACGGCAGAGACTTGCTCTGGGTCGTGACCAAAGCCGACGCCATCACCAGCCGCATCGCGCCCTACTTCCGGTCGCAACTCAACAAGCTCCACGGCGCCAAACCCAGCAAAGTTTACGTTTTGTCTTCCACGCTGCAGTGCGGCGTGACCGATTTGTTCCTCGACTTGCCGCGCGATGCGTTCTTGGTCGGGTTTGCTAATGTGGGCAAGACAACGCTGGCTACAATATGCTGGCAGCGAGGAAACTCTGGCGGTGTCCAGTCGCCAATGGACGTCAGGCAGCGCGCGTACGGCAACCAGGGCTTGCCCGGGTTGACCCGCGGGCGACATCGCCTACAACATTGCCGGGCGCCAGCTGGCTCACAGACCTCCCGGCGCTCAGCTCAGTCCACGGCGGCGACCGGATATTCTCGCTCGTCAGGCCCCGAGTGTTTGCAGTGTACACCTCGTGCGCCGCAAACCCGTGTGTACATAGGGAGAAGCAGCTGGGGCGCGCCCAATGTGCCGCGGAGCCTGGTGAGTTCCAGCGGCGCGGTCGTCTCCGTTGGCGGACTCGTGTTCATCAGGGCAGCAGACGCGATCCCAGACGGTTGCAAAATGGCGGTGTGTGGCCCGCGGTCAAACTGCACGACCCGGTAGTGCACACGTTCAAGAGCATGGACAAGGCCGGGCAGGCAGCGGCGTCCTCGGCCGCGCAGCACCAGGAACGGGTGCTCACGGCGCCGTACGACCCGGTAAAGGAGCCGGACCGCGTCCCGAAACAGGTCATGAGCGTCATGGTGGACAAAACCGGACTCGATCTGTCGGTGTACGGGCTCGGGCACATTATCGTCCGGATAATTGGTCAGGTCCCGGACACCGGTGTCGAGGTCTCGGTGTGGGCTCCTGACGGGGTCTACGTTGTGCAAAAGGCGCCGTTTGAATCGTACATGAAAGAAAGGCCCGGGCAGGTCAAGCCAAAGAAGAAGAAAAAAAAAGTACGTTTGAATGTAGACAAAAAGATTAGATTAAATAGAGATAAATACAAAAGCAAAAACTAGAAACAGAGTTGAACAAAGACATGATAGAATCAAACAGAGACATCAGGGTGTCTGGTGGATGGAGGAGGAGTGGTCTTTTCGTTTTCCGAGCCAAGAGTGACTGGGGTCATGTCGGCGTTAGAAAGCGAGCCCTGGATCGTGCCCTGAGTCCAATCATAAGCATCGTCAGTCTCGCCAATCACAGCGAGATCCAGACCCAATGCCTCAGCTTCATCGTGGACACGCAGAGAAATGAACGGGATCTTGTCCTGGATAAACAGGATGAGGTAAGACACGGTGAAGGAGTAGGCGACGGTGGTGACCGAGGCTGCCAGTTGGTATCCGAGCTGGACGTAGTGCTGGTTGATCCATCCGCCGCTGATCTTGGTTCCGTCCAAAGCAGCAATGTAGTCAGCAGCAAACAGACCGGTCATAACTGACCCGGCGAACCCGCCAACACAGTGCAGAGCAAACGCGTCAAGGCCTTCATCGATCTTGAGCAGGTGCTTGAGACCAGTCGCGTAGTTGCACACAATGGCAGTGACCACGCCGATCGGCACAGCAAAGTAGATGGGCACGTATCCGGCGGCAGGCGTGATCCCGACCAGCCCGGCAATCGCGCCAGAACACATGCCAATGATGGTCCACTTGCGCTCGTACCGGAAGTAATCAAGGAACAGCCAGGTCATGGCGCCGCATCCGGCAGCCAGGTTCGTGTTGGCAAACGCGTAAACGGCGCGGACCGAGCCGTTACCAGTGGACCCGCCGTTGAACCCGAACCAGCCGAACCAGAGGAAGATCGTGCCAAACACGACAGAAGTGACAGAGGAGGGCTTGAACACCGGGATCTCTTTGGAGTCGTGCTGGGCGTCGGGGTCGTTACGTTTGCCGCAGACTAAAGCGTACGCCAAAGCGCCGGCGCCAGAGGCCATGTGCACGGGTCCGCCGCCGGCATAGTCCAAGTCGCCGAGTCCGGCCAACCATCCGTTAGGACTCCAAGTCCAGCAGGCGATGGGCGCGTAGACAATAGTAAGCCAGATGAAGAGGAACAGCATCATGGGTCCTAATCTGGCACGCTCGTGGGCGCCGCCAATCATGATCATTCCGGTGACAGCGGCAAACATGCCTTGGTAGACGCAAAACAAGATATCGGGCAGAGAAGCGACGGCCGAAGGCGCGCCCAGCACGTTCATCAATGCGAAGTTGTTCAAGTTGCCAATGAACTTGCTTCCGGTGTGCGAGAACGCCAGCGAGTAGCCCCAGAAGAACCACTGGAACGCGACGAGCGACGCGCACATGATGGAGGACCATAGCAGCGAGATGGAGTGTTTCTTTCTGGCGAGCCCGGAGTAGAGCAGGCCGACGCCGGGGATCATGATCCAGACGAGCGCGGAGGAGGTCATGAGCCAGACCATGTTGGCGAGATCGAATTGGGTGTTGAAGTCGACGGTGAGCGAGTCGCCGCCGGTCCCTGTTCCGGTCAGTCCGGCGGGCAGTGTTGGTGTTGCTTCAGCGCTCATTTTTTATTTGTGTTGTGTTTTTCCAGGTGATGATGGCTGGAGAGAGAGAAGTCTGAATAAAGAAGCAGGCAAGATACAGGGCGGTTTGTGGTCATTTTATAATCAAGATGGTCGAGTTGTACACACAGATGATTCATTCCTTTCTCCTATCGCAAGATAGAGTTGTCAACACCAAGCAAGCCCGGAATAATCAACGTTATTACCAAAAGCAGGCGTTCTTTAACGGCCGAAACCACCCAAAGAACCACCAAACCAAACAAACCAAACAAGAAAGAAAGAAAAATAATTGGATATGATGCATTGTTCAGCTTTCCTATCCGGGAATCCACCCAGACCAGACCAGACCAGACCAGACATCACACAGAGTGGTTTTGCGTTATCAAGGAAAAGGCTGCGTGAGGCTGAGGAAAGGGCTCTTAAACCGGCAACTGCGATACACATCCAAAGACCAAGCGCGCCTTGTGATTGGCGGGATAGCAACTGATAATGCCTGTACACACTATGTATATAACTTTGATACATGTTTTAGGGTTTTCCGCAAAGTCAGATCTGAGGGCACGGCTGAACCAGATGAAGAGTCAAATAAAAAAAAACGGTCAAAACTAGCGGGTTTTGAGAGATAAGAAAAGGTCTTTTGCCCACTGTTTATTGGCGAGAGGCGGAAATGTATCGGAATAAACCATAATGAGCAATTGACCAAATTCATGGATGGAAGAAAATAAAACCGCGTCTTTGCCGTCATGAAGTGTAGAACCTTTGATATTCGGTGTTTTTCAGACTCTGGAATAGGAGACATTATCTATAGATAAAAACCCACTTTTTTTTTCTTAAAACAAGGCCACACAATGACAAGCCTTGCACTAGAATAAAAACCGCGCAGATATGTATAAACATTCAAATGGCGTGAACCTCCCTATAACAACTGTATATACGTATACACACACTAGTATCGATACACATTCATCGGTATACGCCGTGCGTTACTGGCCAATAGCCACGCCGATAAGCACCTTCGATTGTGTATCGCAGTGGCCACTGTTCATGATCCCATGATCCCATGATGCCCAGACATAAGCAAAATAAGTGTTCTGGGCACTTGACGACGACGAAGATGACGAAAACAGACCCCATCATATTTTATTATCGGTGATAAGGTGTACTACACACTTACAATTAATAAGACTCTCTCACATGGTGATACACACACTAGAAAGCGTGACCAGAACACAGCTACATGCGTGACTACAGGAGCCACTGCTGCCGCCGGAATCACGGACGTCACCGAGCAAGTCCCCTAACTGTCCTCTTCCATCACCTGCCAAAAAAAGGAAGGGCTTTAGATAATGATGAGTGTTTAAGGAGAACTACAACGCTCCCGGATAAAAAGTGCAATTGGAGATATGTGTATGTAAACATCAAGAAGCGGATCTCTACAGTGGCTGTACATTTATGACCTCTGTTTTAGGCGGATGATTGAGCTACACACCAGGACAGACCCTTTTGCGACAACAAAAAGACAGAACCCGCTTGTTTAAAAAGGATGAATTGAGAAGCGGCAACACAAACACCCGTTTACAGCGGTTTGTAATTGGTTGTAATCTGAGTGACCACTGGAAAAGCAGATGGAGAGATAGAGAGAAAGACGCCTTTGTGAGTGGATGGATCTAGATTTTGATTTCTTTTACCTCCGTGTTTGGCCGATGGACTCTGTGAATACACTGCGATTGTGTACAGTTCTCCTGAGTTCTATATACATTCACCCGAGCCACTCCGGACCCATGAAGTGCTATCCTCTGATATGTGTACACTCCTCCTTTACACCGCCATCAACACATCATCTCTACTATGTGTACATGTACACATCATTACCTAGCATTGTCTCCGGATATCATGAGTCATCACTCTGTTGTTGTTACGTAACCAAGATTTCCAGACATAATAGGTCTGTTTCCGAGATTTCAAAATACACGAATCTTGGCTTTTTAAGAAGACCGCTAAACCCTGTTTTTGCAGATGCGATTTTGTCTTGGCTTTTTTTTCCATGTGCATGGATAAGATTGTACAGAACCGCTTTTTCTAGCGGGCGGGCGGGCAAAGCAAGTGGCTAAGAGAACGGGGAATTTTTAAGCTATTGGTCTGGTTTGGGAATGGTGGCAGATATGTACATAATGGTGTTTGAATTAGTGGTATCGTTATGGTGGTGTACAGATATTTAATGTACACTTGGAGTTGAGAATGGATGGCTAATGGTGTTGAAATGCCAAAGTTTATGTTTACATGTTTTGAAGACATTTTCTAAAAGTGTTCTCGAACAATCATCCGCCCGTATACAGCTGTAACTCTGCAGGCACCGTTTCCAGGCGAAATGATTAAAACGGGCACTGCAATATGTGCACACAAAAAACGTATCTTTTCTTCTGTCCAGTCTTTGGATGTACTCGCAGTTCTGCCTTTAAATGGGATGATGATCAGTCAAGCCCAAGACTGGACCATCTCGTGAATGCGAGAAAGACTTGCGCTTCTCGTCGGTTTGTGTACACTCGGTGCATTATCGAATCGCTGGATTCTCACCTGGTGTGTTCCAGGCGACGCACGGCTGAGCCTCGCCTTGATACCATGCAAACCATGCGAATCGCGATTGTAGGAAAAAAAAGATTCGTTGTATTCGGAGTCACTGGCGATTCCATCTGTCTAACCAAAGTCCGATTTGAACTTGTGTGTAGTGGCGTGTGTGCATTGTGTACACTGTGTAATAAGTCGGGTGAACGACGTGACGCGTCTAGCTTAAGCACTTTTGCAATTGGTCAATGGAGGATTTGGAGACTACACGAGAGACCGAAATGGTGTGTACCAGTATCGTCGTCAACTTGCATCTCGAAATAAAAATAGAATCGCGTCTTTTATGATCAGCTACGCGATCCATCACCTCATCTTTACTTCAAGCAATCCTTTGTTTATTCGCTACAACCAATCGCTCAAAATAAAAACCTATATAAACCTCTGAATCCCACACATCCCTCCTATCCTTTTCATCATCATCATCAGTACATCAGACACTGTCTTTTATTCTCGTTGCATAGCAATTTATACACACACGATGTTTGGCTTTGAATCACACGACCAGGTCTACGGCGAGAACCCTGTGCACGAATCCAAGTTCTCGCACGAACTGATTGCCGGCGCCGCTTCCTTTGAAGCCGTAAGTCATCTTCCCTCGTCCACCTTCATCCCCCATCTCACCACATAACTAACACCTTTTTTTTTCTTTTTTTTTGGATAATACAGATGAAAGCTTATGAAGACAAGCAGCGCAGAGACGGCCAGCCGGGCAACCACTCTTTGGCCAAGGAGGTGCTGGCCGGGTTCGCCGGCGCCGAGGTCGACAAGCTGTTTGAGACCAAAGGCCTGGACTTCCTGGACCGCGAGCAGGCCAAGCGCCAGGCCGTGAGATACGCCCACGAAGTGTACGAAGAGCGGTACATGAACTGAGCGGGGTTTGTGTGTGTGTGTGTGTGTACTTAGAAGAAAGGGGATTAGAATAAGTACATGTAGAAATGGAAAATGTGTTTTGTAGAAACGAGTGTCTGGGTTTCTGTTTGTTGGTTCTGGTGTATTTGTGGGGTAAACGAGAGATGTTTTAAACAAATTGGGGATGGAGCCTGGCGATTACCATTAAACGCAGGCTTGAGAAACGGTGCTGTATCGCTCGTACACAACTGCATGACGTTGAAAATTCCAAGCTTTTGAATGTGGTGTGTACATTAGCCACTTTGCTTTAGTGGAACAGACATGGTGTTTCGATCAACACACTGTATCCAGGCAAGTGTGTACTGCCATGGTCGGATTTTGAGTTTCATTTAAACGCACATAGAGTTGGACTGGAAATGGGAATACACTTTGGTACCGGGAAACTTTGTATGTACTTTAAATGTAGCATCTTTGTGTGCCTTAAAACAAGAGCCTGCTTTTTTAAAGTGACAGCTCATCTTGCACAGTGAAAAAAGTGGGAAACTGATACAGGAGAATGGAATTCGACTAGATTGCTTAATAGACTGTGCCAATGTAAATCTCTAGTATTTCATGAGATAAACTGTCGATTACAATGTGCAAAGTCCGCTTGTACTGTTTTCCAAAAAGAATTTAGGAAACCTGGGAACTCACAGTTCTGGTTTAGAAATCTCACACGAGAGACTCTGATTTGAATCGTCCATCATATTATTATTGTACATCCAATCAGGACCGGAATGTCATGGATTGAGAAAGTACCAAAGCGTCTAAAGTGACAGCGGAAAGGCTATGAGGGTTGATGGGTGTACACATGAATGATTGATAGATTCGGATCGCAAAAAATTCTGATTGTCAAAAACAGTGTAGTGGTATAGGGGTCATAAGCTGAAAACCGGATTGTATTTTCTCAAACTAGAAATTATGATTATGTAATTGCAATCGAGAAAAACTGGGCCATTGGTTGCAACAATGCACAGATTGAAGCGAGGGAAATGTGTATCAATTCACAGAGCTAATGAACATGCGTTTATCAGCGGGTTCAATGTGTTGATTACGGTTGTTCTTTGGGAAGATGATGGTATAATGAAATGATTGTAGTCGGCTATTGAGTTATCATGTGTTTTGGGTGTATGGTTTTGTGATCCTGTTGAGAAATTTGGTGAAGGCTCTGGTGTACCGGTGTGTACTCTGGCAGTGGTTGGAAAAATTTGATTGGGATACTGAAAAAAACAATTTGAGAATTATAGATGGACTTTGAGTTTGATTTAGTTACCAATAAAAGGGGGATCTTTCTTTTGGCTTTTTAAATTTCGACAAGACGGATTGATTAAAATAACACCATTGACTTTGGAAATTTGAAAATACAATTGATCTTATATATCTTAAAGTCAGTGAAGATGATAATTATCCCATAGAAAAACGTTGAATCTGTTTACAGTGATGTGCTGTTTAACCAGTGTAAAGGGTTACCAGACTCGATAGAGCTAGCGAACAATGAATTGTGACTGCGCCAATTCACCAGTACAATTTTGAAATCAATTGTATACAATCTGGATATAAAATGTAATTTGATATTTTTGAAAACACTTTTGTGAGTCTTTTTTTAAAAAAGGGATTTGAAAGTGCGTATTATAGATATTGGATTAAGAAACAGGTACATTTACCAAGTGATTCTCAGACAATTAATTCTGCTTGTAAAACATTTATATCGTAGATTTGTTTCTCGAGTAGTCAAAGTTATCAAAAAGTTTGGTTTCCTCTAATGGCCTTGTAACCTAACTGTGACAGGTATATCTTTGGACTATCTATAACAAGTATCCAAAAGCCTCAGTGAAGCCGTTTTCTAAATAGATTGGACAGTTCTGGTTTTGATTTTTGATCATCAGAAATAGCTTTCAAAAACCCTCGTTTTTGCTTGTACAATCTTGAAACTCCAAACTTTCAAGAAATCTTTTTAGTTATTTAAGACAAGTATCCAAACCTACTTTATTGTTCTCTATTTTGCGAGATGATTGTAGTGAAACAATGCTTAGCTGGTTTCGTAAAAACCAAAATTTGTCTCTTGGTGGTTACGACTTTTGTCGCTCTGGTAGTTCCACAAAGTCATGTAGCAGACTCTACAACTTTTTGTTTAGAATGGTACGCTAAGGAACTAAAAGGCATAAACAATAATTTGTTCTTTGCGAGTTTCTTTTTTATGTGAATCAGAGTCCATTTTGACTAGCAATCTTAAACAAACAGCATTATGAGATTTTAATAAAACCGCTATTTCAACATCTTTTTTTGTAGTATAGAAAATAATATCAAATACGTTTGAATAGTAGTATCACTGTTTACCGCTTTAACCCTTCTGTTACTCAAATCTGTATTCGTTCCTAAACAGTGCATAATTTGCACTTGCTCAATTCAATTGATCTTTTAAAAATTGGTTTTTTCAATGTCAACAAAATGAAATCAGATAATATATGGTCATGTTGATATATATGGAAAAGAAAAAAGAGAAATGGTTGTGTAATCTATAACCAATTTGGCGTTTGCGGGGTGATATACTCTATAAACAAGTGAAAATATCACTCATCTAATACACTCTTTTTCTATTAATTCTTGTTGCAAGATCTCATTTAGTCACAGTGGCCGAGATTCTAACGAGTAAGAATATGTTCATGTGTCTAATGATATTTATCTGTAATTGGTTTCGTGTAGGCTCCCACTAAGAAACTAGAAATGCCGAACCAGAACATACACAGAGGCATTTGTACATGCGCAATAGTGACTCAAACCCCTTGTCACGAAAGCAACATTTGTTTTGTTCATAGTGATTCTATTATAGGTGCTGAAGCAGGGCTTTTTCATAATGGCATTACTTAGTTTGGTGAATAGTTTCCTGTTTGGAATTGTTTCGGGTGTACGGTTGTTAATAATGAATTATTAAAGTTGTGTACGAATATTTGAGAAATTCGGGAACCCAGAAAATCAATTAGATTCATGTGCGGTTGTATTGCAATACACACACTCAGTGTAGAAAAATAGATATGCATGTACAAATATCAATCGATAACTTATTAATTGCCTTTTGTTTTTGTTGTGCAATACAAGTTCAAGTTTCAAGCCATGTCCTTGTGCTTTTCACGTATGTATACCTATTTTTCAGTGTAGTTTCCTATCGATTGTTGTCGCTAACCGGCCCAAGCACTGTTCAATCTCTTGGCATTATTTAGCTACAGCTTCGAGGAGAAAAAAGTAACAATTCCAGCCGAACCCCTGTTATATTTCCGTTGTGATTCTGATAGCCCTCTCTGTTTTCGGTAACTATTTCTGTCGTTTGTGTTTTTTCTCAGTGTGGGATCTGGCAGGTTACAAAAGTGTGTCTATGTACAATTCGTATTTTCTTTTCTATACGTCCGATACAGCGCACCGGCTTTTTATCATAATTGTACACGCGTTGATCTCGGTTTATAGTTTTTTTTTGTCCTTGTTTTTGTGTTTGTGAAAACTTGTGGATGTACATGACTTCTCCTTGTGTTCATGCAGAACTTTGATCTCTGAAATTTGTGTTTTCGGAAATTGTGTATTTTCGTGTACACATCTGTTCTGTCTTTGGCCTCTTTTTTAGAAAATACAAAAATGTACATGCCGCAATTGAATCGTTACAAACACAAAAGTAAACTAATCACAGCAAGCGCCAGTTTTATTGCATGGCAGGTGTGTATGTACACACCAACATTACACTAGCTTTTGCCGTACATACGAGTGTATACACTCGCACTACACTTAATAGACGCCCACTGTTCTCTACACCACGTCGATACACAACGGCACCAGAAGATCCATCCGCCCAAAAACGTTTTTCCTTAACACACTACAAAGTGTGTAAAACAGGATCTAGGACCGCATGAGTATTTCTTGTTTATCCGCATCGCTTTCAAAGAAAAAAAATATATATATAAAATTGGGAGAAACCCGGACTAGAAGTTCCGGGCAATCTTTTTCCGGGACCGTTTTATTCTGGTTTCTTTTTTGCAAACACTTGCGGTTTATGAATGAATACCAAAAAACAGCCATCTTTGAAAAGTGTGTAAATCAGTATGTATATATATGTGTATGATCTGTGTCGACAGGGTCCATAGTCACACGACACCTTTTGTCTTTTTTTGGTGCTGAAAATACGGTGAATGAACGAAATAAAAGCCATTCAGCGTTGTATCGCATGTTTTCATCCACAATTTCCAAGCACCACCGAAATAGAAAAAAAAAAAAATTCTCTTTCCAAATCCAATACATCATCGAAATCGGCGCGCGCTCTGCCTATTATGATTTTGGCGACTTGTGAGGTTTACATGTGTGTGTATATACTCGTGTCGCTCAAGAACCCGGCCCGGAAAACAAAAAATTGGACAGAGGCCCTCCGCTAATCATCCATAGACCTTTATCGCTGTTCTGGATAAAGTACACAAAATGATTCATTGTATAGCCACATTATCAAATGACTCCCACCGAACCAACAAGTATAGTGTACACATCTAACCGCTACACTTGAATCTTTGAGTCATGTCCACCACCACGCAACTCCCTCTCTCACAAAGATCCCCAAAGCTGTGCACACGACAAATCAGACGACTCTGTTCAGCGGCTTTGTAGATATTTTATCATTTCTAGACCAAATGGGTCTCTTCAAATACGTTGCGGCTCAACCGTTTGAAAATCTGTAGTCCTTTCAAAGTCCAGAACCAAACCCGGTTTCGCCGGGAAACAATCTTGAATAGGAAAAAAAAAAAAAAATGGTCGTGTGCTCTTACTCTGGTTTTGGAAAAATAAGCACAATGTTATTCGGGCCTTTATGGCTTTTTGTTTCCATCTGCAGATCGCAGGAATCCTATAATAAACCCCGGCTATTGATTGTGTACACACTTTTGAAAATCACCATTGTAGAGTCTCAAGCAGCGCGTGTGTATTTGCCTATGTGTACAGTTCCTACTTGTTACCGGACCGATACCGCAAAGTTTTGTCTTTACAGTCACCGACGAAAAAAAGCATCAAAATAACGATACGCAAAGCTTGTAAGCTTTTGAAAAAGATGTGTATCATGTAGATACAGCTGTCTGTAGTCCAATTCTGATTTTAACCATGCCCAATAACCGTTTTAATTCACATTTTTTTCAAGAAAAAAAAAGAGTTCTTCAAGCCGTAAATCTGCCCTTCTTCAGGCTTGATATCGGCCTGCTGCCACCCATACTCTTCCTCGTTCTTTTCCAGCCAAAATCCCGTACTCAAACCCATTTGTATCAAGTATCAGTAACTCTGCCTTGTAAACCCTCATCAACCTTTTTTTCATTTATCCTTTCCAAAACTTTGCCCATACTCATAAACAAATCGTTGTACTCAGAGACATTCTAGAACCTAGAACCCTGCCATCATACCACACTTTAAAACTTCACATGAGCTTCTTTCCGTTTCATTTACACTCATGTTTCTGCTGTGTACAGATCTACAGTTGTACACACAACAAGACTTGTGACTTGGTGTGTAGTTTGTATCGAGTACATCATGTGATGATGCACAATGCACCGTACACAGTTTTCCCGTCACCTTATTTCTTCTCTTTCTTTCGTGAAACAAGCTTGTACACTACGCGCTTCGAGTAGACCAATTGTACACAAGCGTCATGTCGTTTTTACTCTTCGTAATTAACAGATGGATACTTTGTTTTCTAAACGATACACACATAATTCCACCACTTCATTTCTCTCTCTTTTTTCGCCTTTTGTACAACCACACACATGCTCTGATCACGACTTTTTCTTCTATATATACACCTTTCTTTTGAGTGTAACAAAACACAGTCTGTAGCCAAACCCTCAAGCTTGACTCTTTACAGCCACGGACATTTGTACACACTAAAATACAAGTCCCAGTCATTTGGGGAAAAGAGACAAAGAAAATAAAACCGACCTGTGTACAGTCTGTACATGGCCATCTCTTGTTTGGGAACTGTAAACCGTTGTGTTTGTATACGTAAAAATAGTGGTTTTAGTGTAAATTGAATGGGAATTTGTTTCGGATACAGAGAGAATGACTCCCGGATATATACGGGTGACGTTTTTTTGATGCTCTTTTTACACTTTTCGTCTTGTTCGTTTTTCATGTCAATTCTTTTTCTTCTGGATGGATGGGAAAGAACGGATATGTACAGATAGAACGTGTACGGATGGAACAAGAGGTTTTTGTGCTTTTAATGGAGAAACAGAATGGATAGGGATGGACAAGGTGTAGGGAAAGCTACAGATTAGTGCTGGATTCACGGCAGAGCTTAGGTAACAGGTTTATGGTCCGACTACAGTTTACCCTTGAATACAAGGGGATTTGGAAGGAGGAAATCCATAGCAATGTACACACAGACCAAGAATAAACTTGACTCAATCACGGATAAGCAATGAAAGATACTTTCCGTGAATTGATCAAATCTTTACCTAATGATAAACAGAAAACAGTACAAATACCAAGAATGAATCAAGAGCTGGAGTCAATTGAGTACGATGATTGTGATGGGATTGCTATTCTCTGTTCTGACACGACTCGTTTGACAAGTCCTCCGATTGCTTGTCCCCAAAGCAAACATGAACCAGAATTCCGTTGCTGGTAGCAATGCACCTGACAAGCCACTCTTTATTTCTGTGCACACCTAAAACAAAGCGTAATCTTCAAAAATATAACATTTCATGAATTTCAAAATAAAAATAACAGTGTAATATTGAGCTCTATAAAAAATCAAACATTTATAATAAGGAAATAAACAAAAAAAACTAATGGCGAAAAATAAGTGGTAATAATGAACATGCATAGTGTAATTTATACCTCACAGAAAAAAACCGTGAGGTCGTCAAGCTGAAAGAGCTCAAACATCTTCAGGTGCAATGCCTTGGGCTTGAGCCAGCTTGGCTTGGGCACGCTCATATCTGAGCTTACCAATATCGATTTCGCCATGGTACTTTTCGGAAAGCTCCTCAAGAGTTTGGCGCTTGGTCTCGGGGATCAGAAGCGAGGTGAAAATACCCAAAAGCATAAACAGGGCGTAGATCTGCATGACGTGGTCCAACCAACAGTTCTTCTTGGTGGCAGGGCAGCCGTGACTGATCAAAGGACCCAACACACACTGGGCAATGATGGCACCAATCTTACCAGAGGCAGCAGACATACCGTGGGCAGTCGATCTGTAACGGGTAGGGAAAATCTCACCGGGGACAATGAAGGTGGTGACGTTGGGACCAAAGTTACAGAAGAACTGACACAACACGTAGAGCGCAAGAAGACCGTGGCCGGAAAGCTTGTTGTAGGCGAAACCAATGACACAGAAAAGAGCAGTAAGGATAATGAAACCACCGACTTGA
Organism: Saccharomycotina sp. CBS 16003; assembly: GCA_022457085.1. Taxonomy (NCBI): domain Eukaryota; kingdom Fungi; phylum Ascomycota; species Saccharomycotina sp. CBS 16003. Next base: position 1,435,325 of record JAJNCF010000036.1, on the reverse strand, counting down.
ATGATCTTACGGCCAAGAGTATCAATGGTGGCAACAGAGGCCCAGTAACCGGGGATGGCACCAGCACAGGTCAGAATAATGTTACCGACGCAAATGTTGTACAAATTGTGGTAAACGTTCTTTTGGCCGGCGTAGCCAATAGTCTCAAGAATGACAGAGTTGTTCAGGGAAAGACCGTAGTAGGCAACATCAAGCAAGAACCAAGAACCAGCAGTTCCAAGCAGAATCTTACCGTGCTTCCATTGACCAAAGTGGCTCCAAAAGTCCTTGAAAGAGGCCTTGGGGACTTGGGGCTCGTCAGAGTTGGTCGACTTGACGTCAGAGGAGTCGTGGGAGCCGCCAACTTGTTGGATCTCGCCGTTTTGGATCTTTTCAGAGGTGATTTCGTCGTCAGAGTCTTCGTCGGCGTTCAATTGGTAACGAGGGGTTTCGGGGATGGTGAGACGGAAGTAAAGAGCACCGACGGCGGGGACAGCACCCATACCAATGAGAATTCTCCACATTTGGTCAATGGCCTTGACACAAGGACCGACACACTCGGAAGCGTTCTCAGCGCCAATCAGCTCGTTCTTCCAGGCAGCAACACAAATGACAGAGACAATACCACCGAGCAGTTGACCCCAACCTTGGTTGGCGAAAACAGCACCCATGATGGCACCTCTCCACTTGGTAGTAGCAAACTCAGAAGTAATAATGGAAGAAAGAGGGTAGTCACCACCGATACCGATACCCATAATGACACGCCAGAAGATCAGGACACCGGGGAACGAAATAGCAGGAGAGTGACCGATGATAGTTTGTCCGATAGTAGCAGCGATAATAATCATAAGCTCGGTTCCGTAAATCTTCTTTCTTCCAACGGCATCGGCCAACCAACCGAAACCAAGTTGACCGATAACGGTTCCAACAGAGGTAGAGACCTTGATGGCAGTACCGGTAGAAGCAGGAATGTGGGCGTTACCACCGACAGCGGCACCCCAGAAGACGTAGGCAAACATGGAGGTAGCAATGTTGATGGCGAAGATATCAAAGGAATCTGTCATGAAACCGATACCACCGACGATAATGGCCTTGATGTGGTACCAGCCAAACGAGGCGTTATCGATACTCTCAAGAGCAAGTCTACGACGCTCATGGGGATCCTCAATATGGGCAAAGTCGTTGTTGAAGTTGTGGAACGCAGCGTTACCACCAGCAGTCGAGTTCTTAGGCGCCATTGTTGATGATGTTTATAAAACTCAAACAATTGTTTATTGATGAAATGGATGAAGAATAAATAAAAAAATATCAACTGAAACCGAGATTGAGATTGCCTTTTATATTCAAATTCGTCTGCAAAAGAATAGAGAGAAAAAAAATCTTTTTTCTACATTCTACATGGGAAACAAGAAAAAATCGCAATGAAGCCATTACTAGAGTAATTGCTTTTTTTTTGTTTTTGTTTTTGGATTATTGAGAAAAAAAAAAAAAAAGGCCGACACTAATGATTTGTTTTTTTGAGAGAGTAAAACAGGAACTTACCTAATAGAGTCATTTTGAGTGTATACTAGCGTAAGGGTATTCGGCAGAGTGTACAAAAGATATCGCACATGTGTGTACTAGAGAGAAGAAAAAAGGCGTGTCTTGATTGCTTGCCACGATAGAAACGTAAAGCCAGAGCAGTGATGATAATGGCGATGACGATGGCTTATCAATGTATGTAGTGGAAAGCAATCAATGGTCAGACCCTGAAGATAGCCCCAAACGAGGGTCCTTGAAGTCTTGGCTCTTTCTGCTCGCCCCCGTTGCCGAGAGAGTTTGTGTGTGTAGTGGATAAAGCCAATACTAATAGATGACATTTATACCCCGTTTTGTTTTGTCTGACAAAATTTTTTATTTTTATATTTTTTTTATTATTTTTTTTTTCTAAGGTCCCAGCAAACAAGCACACGACATGTCAGCCTATTCTAGCACTTGTCAAGCTGGAAATTTGTATTTGTGAATGTGTACACTGTGCGAGAACTCAGCCAGAAAAGCACACGCTCACTGTTCTTGTCCATGTATCCAAAGAGCTATTGCCAAAGTAGGCAAGTATGAGAAGGCAATAAAGATGCAGAGGTCTGCCGGAACACGGTTTTGCAATTGAAGTATGTGTCAAGAGCTGGCGATTTAGCAGTAGCAGCAGCAGCATAGGCTGGTGAAACCAGGTTGGAAATGTAGCTCCGGGCGGAATAAGGGCCCTGTGTGTGTGTACACAGTGGTGTTGTTTGTGGTGGTGGTTGCCCTGGCAGTCGCGGCCCAAACGCGTTTGGAATACGCAAAAGGGAAAGTGCTGCTGTATCACGTAAACACTACGGTACATTTGTATACTGTACACACGTCAAAACTCCCAATCGGGTCTTTTGACGGCCGATGGTTTATTTTTACGAGTGTACGAAAAAAGAAGAGCAATGTGTACAGTGTTTGTTTGTCCACATGTGGGTGGACCAGTGGTGTAGAGCGCCGTTGTTGTTGATTTTCTTGTTGTTGAAGGACAGGGCTGGTGGCCCACTCATCTGCACCACGGGCTCAGGTACAGCGCTGTGATTGGTGGATCTATTGTATCCAATGACAGGCAGCGACAGGGACCACGCGACACAGATGTGGCGGCAATGCACACGCTGATTTTGTATGTATGTATACATTTGTTTTTTCAGTTTTGGTTGGAAGGTCTTCTTTCTCTTTCTCTCGTATACACACGAAAAGCCGGTAGCATGTAATATCGTGAAACAGAAAAAATTAGTTTATAAGTTGGTCCGGATGAGCTCCGTTTCGGTGCCGCGAAATAAACAGTGTGTTTTTTGCGAGTTTCAAGCGTGGAAGAAGAAAAAGTCGGCGTATCTAGTGGTGGTGGTGTGCTTGAAAAGAGGTTCTTCTCAGTCCACGAGATTCTACAAATGTATGTATTTTTTGTAACTTTTTGATACACAAAACGCTACGAGGACTGTCCGTGCCGCATCCGGGTCGGTTCAGGTGAGCCCAGTCAGAGGATCAGATTAGACTACAATGATGCAACAGCAGTACGTTTCTTTACAATGGTGGTGGTGATGGTGATGATGATATTATTGATTGTGATAAAATGGTGTTGTATGAACGTTAATTTGGTGATTTGGGGGTTCATTGGCAGGGCAGCAGCCATTCTGTGTCTAATCACGTGCACACGTGTTTTACTTGGCGTTGAGTGCAGACGAGTGAAAGGATGATGATATTATAATCGAAGGTACAGCTCAAAGCGTAGACAAACGTGGGATCGTTGGATGGCCGTTGTGAATACACACAGATAAATAGAATGAACTGTACCTTTGAACAGCTGTTGAAGTTCGTATACGTTTGTAGTATTATTTTCTTTTAAAGAATTGGGTTCGTTTCCCGGATGCAGCGGGTAGAAGTTGACATCATTTGTTTTGTGTACACTATGTTGCGGGCTTGGGCGAAGAAACAAGCACACGTTTTCTGGGATTGCCTTGTTATTCGTGTGTATATTATACTGGCGAAAATTTTTATTGTGTAGAATATTTACAATGTGTGGTGATGGCCGGAGATATATCGGTTGCTTTCTTTTCAATTTCAACAATTACAAAATGTTTATTGTTTTGCATCCTTTTCAGAAAAACTGTGTTCTAGAAACAGAATGTTACACAATATCTGGTCCTTTTTTTTTAATTGTTTGAAAGGCAGTTGTGATGATGATCGGAATGAGGTCCATCGGAGGAGGAAATAAAACTAGATGCTGCCAAATGAAATGAAACACAATTGAACAAGTCGAATGGTAATTGGTCAATAATCCCCTAAGGCATCACTTCAAAAATTTCTGTTTTACACACATAGTTCGGAACAAGACCCCGTTTATTTTGGATTGTGATATTTTACAAGCCTTTGTGTCAACGACCAGCGCCCCGAAAAAAAGGGGAACAATAGCCATTCAGTTGAAACCATGGGAAATAAAAAAACTTGGCTTTTTGTACAGCATTGAGCCCCTGGGATACATGTGTAATATTTGGGATCTAATGATTAGGGGTCGGGTCTGGAAACATCGTGGTTGTAGTCCAGAAACATTACGGGCTGGCTGGAAAACAAAACAAGACAATTGAGCATTTCAATGGAATTTTTGTGCCTATATAAACAGCCAGACATCTCTGTTTTTTTCGTATTCCCATCATATACTACTCACGCTTTTTCCACTTGTCGTTATCCACAATGCTATGATTGTTCCTGTTTCTACAATAACGACAATAGCGTTGTGCTTTTTTTTTTTTTTTTTTTTTTCCTGGAAGAGTCCAATGTTCAAAACTTTTAACCAGTTTCCTTCTGTCATTCTTTTAAAGACAGAAAATTGGCTATTACAAGTATAAACGTAAACCGTAACAATTGTCGGGGTGACAAAAACAAAACAAAGAAACAGAGCTGATGCTTCTGTCTTGCTGTAGACAATGTATAAAACTGGTTCTTGTTGTAGGCTTGTCTGGATTGTCTAGTAATAACTACCCAAATCCAGGATTAAGATCTGAATAATTTTTTCTTTAAAAATGTTTCCAAACACCGGCTACGTTCATAACACGACTTTTCCCTAGATTCAGTATTAATATTTCAGTATTTACATCATGAACCAGTAGAACTGGTCTCTTTCATCAAGATCAAAAAATTTACATTAGTATTTTGCTAGTTTGAACTCACGTGAAAAAAAGTCAACTAAATAGGCCAAAAAACACAAAATACACTCTGACAGTGAAATCTCATAAATCTGTCAGTAGTATCCTACCAACGTCGCAGAACATAAGCCATATTCTTTTGAACTTTGATAGGTTACTATTGGTGGATTTATAAAATACACTGTCGGAGTATGTGAATGTATTTTCACTCCTGTCAGAGGTCCAATTCTATGCGTGGTGGCAACATTTATGTACACTATTACTTGGAAACAGATGTACACAAAGTGAACTGATGGTATACCAGATTTTTGATTCAAATACAGAGTTCAACGGTTTATTAGAAAATTCAACGAGGCTGCTTGTTGTTTTCCTCTGATTTCTTTCAATCTCAGAAATAAACGGTATTAAAGCTGATTTTTTTATGCTGTGAAAAAAAATTGAAATCATGGTTTGTAAGTTTAGATTTTCAATATCAGTACCATATATGCTTTACTTAAATTGGACTACTAGGCAAAACAGTTTACAGCATATATTCCATGTTTTTCAAACAATTTTTCTAGAAGACTCAAACCTGTGGATAAGATCATTCTACAAAAATAGTTTGAAACAGTTCATAAATCAATAGCGCGTACCCCTGTATCCACTTTTCATATCTTTCAGAGGCTAATATGCCTCCTCCAGTACTTTTTAACTAGATGTGAACAGTGCACAAGAAACAGCGCTTCTGGACAACTCATAAATACCCATCAATCATTGTCAGACTGTCACACTCAATTCAAATTTTGGTAAACATCAGATCCGATTCCTAAGGTAAGTTTGTATCTTCCAGACCGGTCGGCTGTTCAATCACTACACTCAAAGTTTCACGATAAAGTTGCTAAACGCATTACAGTGTGCTGAAGAGTACTGAAAAGTATACACTGTGTTTTGGTATTACTTTTGGTTGACTTTTCATGGGAGTGTACGTGAAGTCTAGTATATTACACATGAATGTTACATATCTGTTGACTTCAAAGCAAATGGCAAATATCATTGGATTTTGATTTGGTCCTGAGTATCTAACTACAAATCGTAAATATGTCTGTATAACTATGATTATCGATACCATTTGTACACAGTATAATCTGGAGTTCAAGCTTCCGCTCGGCCTATTCAAAATACGCTACTTCTATTCACTGTCTATCAATCTGATTTTTCGTGGTCATTAATATTTCATTGACATTTTTTTCATTCCTAATTCTTACAAAAATACCAAGACTTCAGGCTCGCCATCTCCAATTCTTAATCACAATTAAAATCACAGAACTCCCCAAGCTCTATCCGCCTTCTTTTTACCCGCGACTCCACTTACATACCTATTCAATACCATAATGGCACAGATCGTATACACGACTCTCGCGCGTCCCTTGGCATCCGAGCTCATCATATCAAACTCACCAGAAGGCGCGATCCCGGTCCCAAACACATCGAGTCCGTAAGCAACGACAACCGCTGACAATTCCAATCCTCCAGCACTAGCACCCTGAGTCTTGACCCGGTCTAGCCCCAGCATTGGCACAGCGTAATTGATAACTTATGTAGGATCGACCATACAAACTTGGGCGCCTATAGTGTGTATAAAATAACACGACGCGTGATACCGTGTAGTGCCGTAGAGGTAGCGAGCCCGGACACTCTGTGCGGGAGGATCATTGACGCATTGCCGGGTGTGACAGGACTGGCAAACGAATCAAACGAGGAGTAAGATGAGCCGACTGGTAGAGCGGCAGCAAGTTCAGAACTGTGCTCTGTGGTGACGCATACGTGTAAAACATCTTGTGTTTGGCAAAACTCATGTAACCCGAAGGAGTCTGCGGGTTCCAATTGAAGTGTGTGATGCTATGAAGAATATGTCCGGTGACTGTATCCAAAAAGTCAATGCGCAAGATGCCAAATGAAACTGATCCAATAATCAGCATACCAGGATGCAAGTATTTATACAAAACTCTGTCTGTCCAGCAACACAGTTCCAATGTTGACGGTCTTGTACTCTGGCAATTATTGGGTTTGACTGACAATTTTGAATCCTTCAGGAAGTTGGTACTTTCAAGTAGGAACCAGTTTGAAAGCAGAGCTATTGTACTCGGATGCAGTGTATCCTTGAACAAAGTCCTCACCAACCTTTGTGAAGAAATTGATCTTGGAAGAAGCACTACCGTAGATAGCGATAATATTGTCATCTTCAGACTTCTTGATCCTCGATCTTTAGCACCTTTTGAACACTGTGATCAACTGTTTGTCTTTCAATCACACGGTCCTCAGCACCATCAATCAGCGTCAAATGCTTATCAGTCATGATGCCAATGATACTGTGTCAAGTCCAAATATGTGAGTTCCCGTCAACATTGATATAATCCAACGCCTACACAGTCTTGCCCTAGTTGGCCGAATCCAATCCAACAACCCGTCCGGGTTTGGACACAGAAAATCATCAACTTTCTAAACTCAGACTCGCTCAGTCTCTCTACAACAAGGCTTTCGGACTGAACAGGAGCCAATGATTTGAAAATGTTGGCGGAAAAACGTAGGAAGGTATCTGATATTGCTGACATGGCGAATAGTACGTCTTAAAAACGCGGACAAAACGTTGCCCTGTTCATACCGAAGCTCGTTGTCGTCTAGAGAAGATTAGTTGAATGTAGGATAATCAAGGATCAAGATCTCAAGCGGATCAGCAAGGCTTTGATCGCGCTCAGAAACAATCTCAAATTTTTTTTAAATCAATAAATTGTAGAACCTTGTTTACAGGCTGAATAACGAAGCTGACTTCCGATTCTGTTTGAGAAAATGGAACACCGGTGTACCCCATATTCAGCTTCTTGGAAGTACATACTTATTGATCAACACTCCTGTAAATTCATCATAATCGGTAATCATTTTCCAATTTTGATTAAAGTCAGCGACCTTCTTTTCAGTGCACAACTCGACTCCCTCTAAAATCTTAAACTCAGTGTCGTCCACAATGTACCCTCTTTGATCAGCGACGATCCTGATCCCTTCTCCTTTTCCAACCACCAAATTCAGAATCAGCTTGACTGATGAAAGTTGTATACCATTGATTTTACTTAGAAATTTCAATGTATCGGCCTCCGCCACGTAAACACGGTCCTCGACAACCTTGACCGCTGGTGAATCGCTGTCAGTAGGAACAATCCCCGCTTAAGCATGTTTATATTATTATGATGTGCGTTTGAGGTTGGTGTATGAAATGAGACTTCACCCACAACTAACCGCGCCCAGAATATTTCATCTATGTACTAATGGATTGACTTCTATGTATTGACATATGTACGAAACAAAAATGTAAGCTTTTCAAGTTTATATACAAGGGAATCCAAAATGCAAGTGTAAAAGATTCCATGCTCGTTTCTAGAAGAAAATTATGTCTATTTTTTTTCTTCTCTGCTGGGAAGCACAAGCACAGATGGAGCCTTGTCACTTGCGTCAGATTTTTCCTCAGGAACAGGTTCCACCACAGAAGCATCTGTGATTAAGGAGTGAGGAATCAAACGAATCTGCACATCAGTTGCTTCCTTCAAAGTCTCCCAAGGAACCGTCATATTCCACTCGAAAATGGTTCCGTCGTCCTCCAGCAAAACGTTTTCCAGTTCATCTGGTACTTGATCTTCCTCGTCATTGTTCAACGCCGCGGGTTCAGTAAACACTTGATGCACAGTTTTGGCCTTGAGACTGGCGTTGGCCAAAACGTTTAACGGAATTCCGTTTGTGACGATTTGTCGACCAATGTCTCTATTCTTTTTCTTCAATAGCGAGTATTGATCTTTTGCGGCGTTTAGTAATGCCGAGTCAGTGAGAGAACCATTGCCGGGCTCAGCTGTTTGTAGTGGCAGTTGATTATTAAATTGAAAATTGTCTTGGACTTGCTGTTGTTGCTGTTGTTGCTGTTGCTGCTGCTGTTCAAGCTGAGATTGCTGATATAAAGTCCTGTTGAGACGAGCATCGACTCGCTTCTTCCACTCACTGTATTCAACAGCTTTGTATCCTTTGGGTCCCAGCCACCAGTTGACGTTTTCGCCTCGAGCCTGTGCCTGGCGTCTTGCTCTGGCCGCATCGTCTGCCCATGGATCCTGTATCAGCTGTAGACGCATGAGCTCTAGTCCTGACAGGAACATGAGATAGGAGCCCGCTAGTTTGAGTAGGATTCTAGGGCGCGGTTTGGGTAGCCACCATAGCGCCAGACCTCCTGCCAGTTGCACAGATGTGAGCGTGTACAGGCAGATCTTGCAATCGTTTGCTGGGATCAGAGGGCCCCATAGTTCGAGTCCAAAACTCGGGTTCTTGTGGCGTTTATTGCTGTCGTCCGAGTCAGATCTGTCCATGATTGATCTGCTGCTGATGTTGTATTGGGATGGTGATGTGGAAGTGGTGTTTGTTGACTAACGGTCAAAACCTAAACAAAAAAAATAGCTGAGCAAAAAAAAATATATCCACGAAAATAAATAAAAAAACAGAGTTCCGTTCAGGCAATAGGGCCACTGAAGTTGGTGTTGAAGTTGTTTGTGCTTCACCAATCATATCACCATGCGCATTCCAAACAGATAAGCCAGTAAGCAAATCACGATGAAACTTCACGCCACAATGCTTGTGTTTTTTCCAATAGACGTTGGTGATACTGTCTGAAACAAGCAGTATCACAATGGTTTTGGTCGAGAATAATGCTATTGTATGCTTCTTCAAATAGGGCCTGGGAATAATAATAAACGGCTACTTAATTTTACTTTCTCTTCTTTTCTTCTACCTTAAACTCACACTTCTGGATTGTCTATCAATTATAAAATGCCCTAGTCCGCTCGTGAAACGGCCCCTTCCCTTCTATATACCACAAATTACATTCTTTTCTCTGCCGCTGCCACCGCCATTCGTGTTTATAAAGTAAAATGGCAGATATTTTTGTGTTTGAGGAAGACCCTGCAGTCGTTGAAACGACCGAACAGTTGGCATCTCTCACAACCTCGGAGTACGACTTGGAAGTCCGCGACTACCTGCCTGAGATGTTTGTTCCTCCTGTCAGGAAAACCCGCCGCTCTTCATCTGCCGCGTCTGCTTCTCGTCTCGGTAGATCGCTCGAAGTTGACATTGATGAGAACTTTGTTTCCAGCTATGCAGAGGAACCGACTCTGATGCAAAACGCCCAGCTTCGCCGCAAAATGGTTCCTAGCGATTTTGAGCCGCTGAAAGTGCTGGGTGAAGGCACCTACGGTAAGGTCTTTCTTGTCCGCGAGCTCTCATCTGGTCGTCTGTATGCGCAAAAACAACTCAAAAAGGCGTCTATGATTGTCGAGGAAAGAAAAATCCAAATGACCAAAACTGAGAAGGAGATTCTCGAGTCGGTGCGCCATCCGTACATTGTCAAACTGTTTTACGCTCTTCAAGATCATCAAAAGCTTTACCTTATTCTCGAGTACGCACAAGGCGGCGAGTTGTTTCACCATTTGAATCTCAATGGTATGCTTTCGCCAGACGCTGTAAGCTTTTACTCAGCTGAAATCGCGCTAGCTCTTGTTCATTTGCACCGTAACGTTGGTGTGGTGTACCGTGATCTAAAGCCCGAAAACTGCATGCTTGATGCTGAAGGACACTTGGTCTTAACTGACTTTGGTCTGAGTAAAGTTGCAGCAGGTAGCTCCGACAGATGTAAGACATTTCTTGGAACCCCAGAGTATATGGCCCCGGAAATTCTCAAGGGCGAGCAGTACGATTACGCAGTTGACTGGTGGTCTTTAGGCGCTGTGAGCTACCATCTCCTTACTGGTCGTCCCCCGTTCACTGGCAACAATTTTTCGATGATTCTCAGTAAAATTAAGAAAGCCAAACGGCCAGATTTCCCGTACTATATGCATGAAGACACGCGAGACCTTCTTTGTAAGCTGCTCCAGAAAAATGTCGACAAACGCATTGGGGAAAAGGACTTTGAAACGGTTATCAAAAAGCACCGATTTTACCGCAAAATTGACTGGGACAAACTAGAAAGAAGAGATCCAAGCATTGTTCCACCCATTCAACCGTTGATCACCGATCCTATCTTAGCTGAGAACTTTTCCAGCGAGTTCACGGATATGCCAGTGGAAACTGATGAGTATGGAGTTGGCGCAGTCGCGATTCCTAAGGGATCTTCAACGCCCTCAGAAGACGATGAAAACCAGCCTTTCAAAGGGTTCTCTTTCACTGCTAGCCAAAGTTTTATTGACTGTGCATTGTAGTGGGTGTGGCCCCCAAGAAGGATTTTTATAAGCTGTGTAGTTTTTTATGTTCTAATTTCAAAGAAAAACAATAGATGATTGAGTTAGTTCGGATCGGAGATTTGCTGCATCCGAGTTCTTGGTTGAATGTGTGGCCTGAAAACATGTATCGACAGCACTGGTCAGACTTCTTCCCTCAAGAAGTCAGTCTTTGATATGCTGTACGTCTCAGGTGCCAGTCTGATTCTTGTCGGGGGATAATACGCAAAGCGGGTGATGCCGAACGTTGTGGCCCTTGATTCACAAGTTCCAAACTGGGCGTGCGATCCCGCTATTTAAAATGGACTAGTCTCCCTTTCTTTGCAGGGAAATTTAACCAGACAAGAAAAACTCAGCATTTTCCTCTTTCCCTCTCCGCCTCTCTTTCTTTCTTCCTCCCCGTCCCTTTTTCCTGCACCATTTTTTCTCCCGAGTTTACTTTCAAAACTCTTCTTCTTTCCCCATATTCGTTTCATAAAAGAGAACTTGTGCTTTGTACAAACCATCTCATTCTGCGTTGTGTTGATCGCACCTGCACCACTGCACTTTAACCCTCTTTCTGTGCGGTTCAAAAAATAGCATCATTTCCTATATCGCATTGTACCATTCTCTCTAGTACTCATTTCCACGGAGAACCACATCCAGAGTACTTCAAAGCCTTTTATCACTTTGAAAATCGTTTGTCTTACACTAAAGACAGTTCTCATCTTTTGTCCCCGACAATTATTTGAAATATTATATTGTTAGCACTGGTCTTATTCATCCAGTCTTCTGATACTTTCGTACGATTTCTCACCTGCATACTACTTCTCCATATTCTCTACTTTTTGTCTCTACGCATACTATTACTACCATTTCTCCGATCTAGACATTGCATTCAGCACCTAATCAAGACACCGCTGCTTACATGGATGATATCGACAACAGAATCTACACCATCAGATCACGACTTAATCCAGATCCTTTTATTGACCCTGAAAATCGAGAATACGTTACCTACGTGCCCTCAGATCGTGAAATCTCGCCAATTCCAGACCTCCAGTACTCTCCATCCTCTGTATCCTCACCAAGAGGGAGAGCGGTAAGGACATCTTCGTCCTCGGAAAGCCCGGCCCCTCCTGTTTCCCGCTCTCCCTCCAATGTTGGCCGGAATTCAAAACGCTCCAATCACAACAATATTCAAATTACAAATTCACATGATGCTCAGCAGTATCAACGACGACTGTCCACATCCTCATCTTCTACATCTTCTATCAGCAAAAATGTCGTTGTTCCTCCGCCTGCTGCACACCCTCCTCGTCAACAAAAAAAGGTCTCCTCTATCTTTATGAAACGCCCTCAGCATGCTGAGATCAAAATGTGAGTTACAGAATTCTTCAGCAAGCAATAAATGCTAACTTTTTCTACTCTAATAGACCAGCTCAAGCACGTCGAACCAACTCTCAAGATACAACAGTAAGTTCACCTTTATGTCTGATTCAGCTAGCATCGAACTAATATTAACTTGGCTCTTTGTAGGACGGATCTCTCTCGCCGCCAATAAAGCTTCCTCCAATGCTATCGCCGACTCTACCTTCATGGTGTGACGATATTGACGTTGGTGATATTCCGCCTCAGATGCTGAGCCCTACTCTTCCTCCTATGTTTGAAACGTCTGGGTCTGCTCCGTCTAAAAAGGATAGGTCACCATTGGCTTCATATTCTGGAAACGATCTCGAGAAAGGCTCAAGGTCTCAAGTCTCGGCCACGCAGCAACGAAAACCCATCAAGAGAAAAATCGCTAGTGTCGAAGCTGCTCTTGCATCAAGTGAATCACGTAAACGTCAGCAAATCGAACCACAAATCAAGTCCAGACCAACAATTTCAAATGGCTCTGTCAGTCCGTCGGCAAGAATTTCCAGTCCACTTTTCAGCATCACAAGATCGAGCAATGTCTCATCTGCCAACGGCAGTCCGATTTTCAAACCAACAGGTTCTATTAGCAAAAGTGTAAACTCCAGTGACAATGCGACAGAACGCCGGCTGTCTAGCGTTGGTAGCAACAAATCCACGCGCAGCAATCAAATCTTGAACCCAGCCTTGAAATCAAATGCAAGCAGCAGAACCTCGAGTCCGTTAATCAAACCGACTATTCCTTCAATTAAAGTTGAAAGTCTCAAAGGTAAATCGGCTGCACCTCCGTTAGCCGCTGTCAGGACATTGAGCAACACACTCAAGCCCAGTAGTGCCGCGTCGTCTGCGAGATCGAGCCCCACGGTGAAACCTGTAACTTCGGGTGGTAAGCTTAGTCCTAAAATCAAGTCGTTATCAGGCACGCGATCAAGTCCTGTTCTCAAATCACTCACCAATGCATCCAAACCCAAACCGACAAGTTTATCCAAAACCACGAGTCGTACAGTAAAACCTGAATCTACAGAACATACATCGCTCAATGATAGTAATAGTAAATCCGCACATCAACAGATAACCAAGAAAGTAAAAACGACTGCAGCCTCGTCTCTCAAAACTTCTAGTAGTAAAGCATCCAGTCCATCGGTGACATTATCAAACGATGTTCAACAAAGTAAGTCTGATGTACTCTTTGAAGCATACCGCGCGATGCACAGTAATGCTCGCAACATGCGACGACGCATGGAAGCTTCGACTTCTCGCAATAAACAGACATGCGTAACTTGCATGGACGCAATTTTCACGTATATTATTTCGTACGACTATTACGAGCGGTCAGAGCTTGTGTCTGCCCGATGGAATGATGTGATTTCTTTTATTTCGTTCACAGTCACATTATTAGAAGAAAACGATGATCGGTCTCTGGTGGGGCTGTGTTATCAGATCCGTGCGCTGATTCATGCACGACAAGCGCAGTGGCATCGCCTGGAACTGACTGGTGAAGTAGACGATCCTGTAGAGCCTGGTACTCAAGATTTTCAACGTCTTGCCCTCGATCTCGCAGCGAGTGAGAACGCGCTGCAAGCCGACTTTCGTCGTGGATTGCGGGATCTTGGAATAGACGAAACTATGAGCGAGTTTCCAGTGACCTGGGGTAAACGAATGCGGTCACCGGGACTCAAAAGTAAAAAGAAGAAAATGTATAAACCAGACTCTGATGGGTTCTTTTTACCGCTGCATGTGTATTCAACCATCCAAGAATCGGTTGCATTTGGATATGCAATTGTGACCGAGTGGTGCGAGACCAATGAGGTCGAGCACGAGTGGGTTTGTTTGAATACAAAACTTTGAATGTTTGTCTAAATATAAAATCATATATCCGAAAATTTGATATTGGAAAGGTCTGTAGTTATTGATAGTGACATGGTATTTTGCAATGGATTGCAGCCCGGCAGTCATGTAACGATTTTCGCTTAGAGTCGAAGCCTAGATGCCTGAGCCATGGTCGAAAACGGCTATGGTGAACATTTATATATTTAATACGTCTTGACGTTTGAATATTCGATAAATGCAATACTTGAGTCGTTTAGTATCAATGTTTTCAACATGAGTTGGAGTCATATCCCCACTAATTAACTAGTCTTTATTTGATTTGAAATTTTTGTTTTTGTTTTGTTTCTCTTTTGAATACAGATTTAGCCGGATATTATAGTCACACTTCGAATCTGAACAGTGCGCATTGATCCAGCCACCCCAGAATAGTTTGAAAACTTCTAACCACAGACTATGTAATGCATATGGGCAGTGTTCCAGTTAGCCAAATAGTGCAAAATAGTCACAAGATAGGTAAAGAGCGTACTGAGATCAACAAAATGGGAACTGTTTCCATCTTTGAAAGCATTATTTTATTAAAACTTTGTAAAAGGCTTGGTGTTGAGATTTCAGATATCAAGTGATATTTGATTGGATGACCACTGCGGTTGAAAAATATCAGTACCACAGATCAGCTTGAACCCATGCTACTCCACAACCACGATTTGATGCATTTCAACCCATAGATGTATCAAAACTTTAGTCAGGCTCGACTGTTGTTTTTGGTACAGCCCCGAAGACGATTGATATAAAGCAGATTCAGAGATTTGCATCGTGGGGGGCCGGGCACTGCGGGATATAGTTTGGGTTATTTTCCAATCAGTTTGAGGGTATGCAAATCCAAAAAAAAAAAAAAAAAAAAAAAAAAAAAAAAAAAAAAAATTGTTACTTGTCGGTACCTAAACTGGTGATAGATGTTTTGTTTTGGGCTGTTTTACAAACTAAAGCTTCTTTGTTCGGTATACAAGATCTTGATCATAGTCTGCCTTAGATAGATTGAAAACATGGCCCTGTTCTAGAGTGCGAATCTACCTACAATGATCGTAGCGGTAGTCGAATAATGACGATTCCAGGGGAGTCTTCTCACAGAAAGATTCATCCGTCATAACACGGAAACTTCATGTGTTTTACATCCATATCCTTCTAGTGCAATGTACTTTTTGCCTTTGTTGCCTCTCGTAAATCCATCACAATCTCGTACTAATGCGATGCCAATGTGTTAGGTGAAAATTAAGCTGGCGTGCTTTCTTTATATACCGATATCATTGTTAAATATCGCTACAATCTAAAAGGTAAAGCATACCTACAACTATACCCCGCACCTTTTGTAGCAATATTTAATAGGCATACCACCGCCGACGCTGACTTACGTATATTGGGCTGCAACTGTACGAGTCCAAAAGCCACAGGCAGCCAGCCATTCAGCCGTCGTTTGTCTATCGGCACCGTGACCACACTACTTCTGCATCGTGAGCACTGATGGGCTTATCACTGCTCTTGTGGCGACCATTATTCTAAAAATCTATAAATATTCAGCCATCCCGCCCGATTTTCTTCTAATCTTTGATCCACCATCTGCATCTTCCTCCAAGCCTATACACACCACTACTCGGCACGGCACAGCGAGATCTGCAACCAACAACCCGCAAGAAACAGCCAACCCTATAAGACCTACTCTCCTATCTCTCGCACATCAGTTAGCACAGAACAATGCTATTCAAATCACTAGTTTCCACACTCGCGATCGCATCTTTTGCCTCGGCAGATGTTTGCTCTACGTCCATTACTGCATCAGCACAAGCCGATCTTGACAAAATCTCGTCATGCTCAATTTTCAGCGGCGACATTGTTTTGGCCGCGCCCATTGAATCCGCTGTTATCAAGGGTGTGCAGACTATTCAAGGCTCTTTGACTGCCCAAAATATCACCACTCTTCAAACCTTATCGGCGCCATCTCTCACCAACATTTCCGAAGCACTTACTCTTAACATTTTGGAGTCACTTACTTCCTTATCTATGCCTCAGTTGGTCGATGTGGGCGAAATCAAGTTTGTCACACTGAATGCTCTCAACAGATTCACCTTCACTAGCGGCGTATCAAAGGCACAATCAGTTATTATTTCAGACACTACGTTGATGTCTCTTCAAGGCATTAACCTTAAAACAGTCGATACTTTAAACATTAACAACAATCGTTTTTTGAGTAACCTGACCTTTGATCTGCAGCACGTTTCTAATATTTTGGATTTCAGTTCTACTGCTAGTAGAGTCTCTATCAACTTCCCTGCTTTACAATGGGCCAACAACATTACTATTCGCGATGTTGAAACCGTCTCTCTTCCTGTTGTTCAAACTATTAACTCTTCCCTGTCTTTCACCAACAATTCCATGAGCACTATCAGTCTTCCTAACCTGAAAGAGGTTGGCGGCTCTTTGGCAATTCTTTTCAACTCGCAGTTGACCCAAGCTTCTTTCCCCATGCTCAACAGCATTGGTGGAGGATTCCTCGTTGCCAACAACACCAAGCTTAAATCCATTACGGATTTCTCAAACTTGACTTCTGTTGGAGGTGCTATTGACTTTATTGGTGACTTTGACGAGGCTGAACTTCCCAAGCTGAACGTTGTTCGTGGTGGTGTCAAAGTCAACTCAGGCTCTGACCAGTTTAACTGTTCTTCGTGGAATGAGGCTCAACAAGACTCTGTCATTCGTGGTGACTCTTACCAATGTAAGGGTGGTGCTGTCTCTACCTCTGTTGCCATTTCTTCTCACGCTGGTAGCACTTCTGCTAACCACGGTAGTTCAGCTGCCAGTGCTGCCACTGCTACTGAGAAGCCTTCCTCTCATAGCGCTAGTGGCAACAACGCTGCTGGAATCGAGATTGGATACTCATTGTTGGCTACTGTCTGTGCCTTTTTGTTCCAATTCCTTTAAAATCTGCCAACCCGGTTTGTTTTACAATCTTTTATTTACACCCTATACGCTTTTTCTGGAAAGCATGGGGAGCTAGCGACCATACTAATACTAATGATATAATACTGTTCAAAAATGAAAAAAAAATTATTAATATTACTTGTGAAGAATCGTATATATTTGGATAATCAGGAGGTTGCAAATTACTCGATGGAACTAGTGCCAGAGTTGTTACACATGAATTTGAAAACGCCATCGGGGTTGCTGAAAAGGCTGATAGGTATATTAAACTCTACTACGCGTTCGGCATCCAAGAGCACGGTTGAATTGTAATTTTGTATTGTCTTTAAACGGTGAGTAATACAGAAAATGTTGCAGTGGCTAAAGTTTGTCGCAGTTATAGTCTAAACCTTGTTGTTGCTTCTTCCAGAGTTAGGATCTGCGAGTTGTAAACAAGAGCACGAGTAAAGACCACAGGTTAATGCTTATCAAGAGAAAAACTGGTATCATCATCGTTGATAGTCGCGTCTGAATGAAACTTTAACGGGCTGGCAGAAGTGGCGGTAGGGTTATTGCGCACGGTTTTAAGATTGTGTCAGTCAAGCAGACCGGCACTAAGCTAAGCGTCTCAAAGTGTGACATCATTCATGATGCCGAAAGAATCAAGATTGAACTGTGCAGTACCTTGAAATAAAACTGGATCTTAAAGAATGATAGACAGACTGGATTGTAGCTCGTGGAGAATAAGAGTGGAAATATCAATAGGTGTTTGGACCTGTTGAAGCTTAACGATCCTGGTAGAGAGCAGTCATAATAGTACTCTTCCAGCGCCGGTACGTTCACAAGTTTTAACTTTCTTACCAGGTTTTATGAATGAAGTATTTAAGAACCAATGTGAGGGCTGGTAAGATGTGTTGATGTTTTCAAATTTTATGGTATTATAAGCATGCCAGAAAATTCAGTAGGGTGGCGAAGAAGCAAAGAATTACATAGGCGAATGCAGAAGTCTTGTAAGTGCATAACATGAAGTGAACAAAATAACAGCACTTATAATAGACAACATAACAAAAATGCCATTGTAGAAGCTGGAGCTCCTTGCAAGCTTGGGCTCAGTGCAGGTTGAAAGCTTGATTTTTGAGAAAATTGGACAAAATACTGCAAGAGTGATAAGGAAAACATAGATAGAAATGAAGCAATATTCTAATAATCCCGCTTCATAATTAGCAAAAACCAGGTTGATATTAACAAGCGATGCCTTTTCGTTTTAATTCTCAACTTAAATTGAAGTTTTGGCTTAGACTTCTTTGACTTTTGCATTAGCAGCGGGCTTTATGGTATGAGAATTTGTATCAAATCTCTCAAATGATTCGTTGGTAGTATCCTTGAGTTTTATGATGTCATTAAACCCGACGTATCATTGAGCTTCACGATTTCATTAAACTCAACGTTGAACCCAAGCAATTTGAAGAAGTATCAATGGTGACAGACTGTTTATTGTCGAACAATACAACTTTCAGTTTGATAAATAATGAGACACTGTAGCTCTTTCAAATATATATTCCAGCGTGATCATCAAAAACTCTCACAAAGTCGACCAGCGGAATCACATTGGAATTTCTGTAAATTGCACAGTCTTGACCGATTTTTGCCTCTTGGCGATCAGACAATATCAAACCTTCTTCATCAATTTTTGTCTTATCTTCACTGGCAAACAATTCTAGATCTCTTCTCATGGGACTACATTTACGATAATGTCATGCTATTGAGAATTAATGTAACTACCAAGAGTGATTTTGCCGCGGTCAATTGAGTTTTGAATTCAAGGTGCGCCACATTATGCAAGCGATCCCAATACATGAATAGAGCCCTGAGTTTTATGCATGGTTCCGGTAATATTTGATACTAAACCAGATTTACTAGATTTAACTTGTCCAGTGATAACAACAGATTTACATTATTTATCAACAAAATTAGTTTCCATAACATCAGGAAAATGAGATAGAGTAGGCACTTTGTTTTTCATTTTGAAAATGTGTTTGGAATCGTTGACAATGCTAGCAACAGCAATAATCTGGGTACTGACAACAGTGTAAAGAGCCTCTGGCTCTGTAGTTTCTTCATTAAGTGTACAGTTTTTTGTCTTTAAATTTCTTCTTCTTTTTAAACGCACTACTCCCCAAATTCTCTTTCTATTATTTTTTGTATTTCACATAAAGGAGATGCTGTTGAACTGAACAGCGTTGATCTTCCTATTTGGATCGCTAATTTCAGCATATTCAATCAGATTTGGCATGGCAAATAAGTTTCTGACTCCATATTGAGTACGAGATGCATCAATTAAAGACATTACTGCAATAGAGGAATCACGACAGGCATGCCTAGAATATTGAGAGTAGTAAGCTTCAAAAATCCTCTTGCAGAATTCAATACCTTGTCCAAACCAGAAAGCATAGCATATGTGACCAAGATTGTCAAAAAATCAACTACATCAAACACAGAATTGTGACTATTACGAGTGTAAAGCATTTAACAATCAAAAGTAGCGTCTTTTCGCCAAGATTACTTAATATATTGATACAAATTTCTTCCCACAAATAGTATATGACGTTTCATAGATCCAAGAATTTCTTACATGGTAGTGGTTAGATCATCAGCAATCTTTCGTGATTCTGACTATATACCCAAAAACAGTATTATTCAAGGCCTTTATTAAGAAAAGATCAAAATAAAGGGTAGTATACAGAATGGCAAGTTGCCAGATCAGATACAAAATTTGATATGTACTTCATTCTTCGAGTAATATACATTTTTTTTTACTTCATGAATACTTTTTAATTATACATATTTAGACTTTAATCAAACTTTTGTCATCTGAAGTCAAGACTAGATTACTGTTTCGAGTTGGTCTAATCTATTCTATTTGTAAATTTCAGCAAATATCAGTTTGATCCAAAAAGTAAGTTATAGTGATGTTAAGCACTCTTACGTTAGTTTGTTCTGAAAATACAATCAATTTCTCGTGTTAACATGTATTTATACACAATAATGCATTCAACATCTCACAATATATACAGTATATCGATACAGCTATCTTTACATGGTCGTAAAAGACCGTTTTCTGATTAATAATATATCACCATTTTCATCAATTAATTTTCTTGCTTTAGAATCCAGTCAACGGTATCATTCAAAGTCTTTTCTAAAGGAATGTATTCAAATTGAAGCTCTTTCCTAGTTCTGGAATTGTCAAACTTAGGAGTCTCCTCAACTGAAAAAGAGCCCACTTCAAGATTGGCAAGACGATCAGCAATCTGTGGCCTAGTCTTTCTCAAAATATCGATAATTTGTTTGTCATCGGTTCTACCAGCAATACTGAGACATCGTTTGTTTGCCAATCCCTCACTCTTCATTGCAACAATATGAGTCCTGGCTACATCACGTACATCGACATAGTAGGGGACAGTCATTTGTACCTCTTTGCCATTCTTTCCATGAAGGAAGCCTTGTAGCGGTAAGTTGGAAGTGTTTACGTTTGAACCATTAATATCATTAATTGGAGGACCCCAAATGAAAGGAAGTTGAACAGTAGTGATAGTAAACTTGGGGTTTTCAGTTTCAACAAACTCCCACGCGGCTTTTTCAGCGAAGAGCTTTGATCCGAAATAGGCCGCCAGTAAATCATTGTCATTTTCTGCAGATTCCATAGTGACATTACTCCAGCTATCCTCGTTATAGACGAAATCTGATTCTTTGATATTGAAAGGATATTGGAAATTTGCGGCACAAGAAGAAGTCACTACAACTCTTTCGACGTTTTCACCATATTTTTTGGCAGCTTTCAACATGGATAAGGTGCCTCCAATGGCAGGCGTAAAGAATTCTTTGGCAGTTTTGAGATTGAAGTTGAAAGGAGAAGCTGTATGATGAACGTATTTGATCTCTGGATGCTTCTTGAAACACTCATCGAAAGAATGCTCATCAGACATGTCCTTGACAATTTCATAAGTAAAGTTTTTGGGATACTGCTTTTTGATAAATTCACCCTTTTCGGCCGATCTGACAGTGCCAATTACGCTATAACCAGCATCAACCAATTGTTGGACGGTGTGAGCAGCAACAAAGCCAGAAGCACCACTGATCAAAACTTTTTCAGACATTGTGAGAATATATGTGTATGAGACGATTGATTGAAAGTAGAGGGCGTGTTGAGAATTTAGCAATTGTTAAATAGCAGAAAAGTTTGTTTTGAACATGGCCATCAAAGCGATATATATAAGTTCTTGAATTCTTTCTGAATACAATCAAATTTGATTTCGTAATTGGCTCTTTGGCTAGAAGAACACTGAATCAAAGAACACGAATAGGGGTCAAAAACTCTTTGAACTGGTGATTCGACATACTCAAAGTGTGTATTCATTGGGATGGACGTTGAATATGCACGGCTGTCTCATGGAATTAACTCCGCAGCGGATATCATTAAAAGTGTATAAATTAGAACGTAGCAGAATCAAAACAGATCATCTTAGCAATCATACAAATTGCAAGCAACGCTTTTGGTTTGTTTTGAAAAACGAATTGAATGCGGTAGTAGATCGCTTACTGTGAAAATTTGCACACATCTGTGTATCGTGAAATTGTATCGTTAGCAAATAAACCCCCAAACTCCCTTATTGCTGATGTTGAATGAAGGTTGAATATGCCAACTGATACAGAAATTGGATGGTCAGACACTGCTTCAAGCTTGTGAATTCACTGAACCACACGCAGAATACAATGTGAGCATATTTATATCGTCATCCGCGATCTCTAACTCCGTCAGTTAAAGTCCGTGCATAGTCAACAATTTGAATATTTGTGCTCAACAACGTTTACAAACGCACGGCTGATGTGTGAAAAGTTCGGCCTTTGTACACAAACATGTAACAATTTTACCCGGGTTCTGGAAGATACTACTTGTGCCTTTAAGATAATACTTAATTTTATCAGTTAAAAAATGTGCAAAAATAATGAATGACAAAAAAAGAGTGCATAAATATAATTCTGGTGTAGATGTGAGTGTAGGAAAATAACAGAAACATAAAATGGGTGCTGAAATTACATCTCAGAACAGCAATTCAGTTTCTTTTGAAAATGTGTGTAAAGTGTTTTTTCATGTCTAGAATGAGTGTCAAAATTACGAGGCTCATAATATCTATGACACTCTAAAGCTTCTTGAAGTCACAATACAAAAAACTAACTTTAAACGCTACGGAGCGTCTATAATATTATTGAATTTCGAATTTACAAAAGGTGAGATAATCTAGTAATTTTCATTGCATCCATATTTTCATCTCATAGATATCATCATGTTTCGTTTCCCTGGGATAAAATGCCTTATGATTTGATGAAAGCATTGCGTACTGCGTTTATCTACCTACTTGATTTTTGGATAATTTTTTAGGCAACTGACACACCATGGCAGCTTCATGGATAATTACTTGAGCAGAATCAAAGATTAAAAAATTTGACAATTGTGTGATATATCAAATCCACTTGGTTGTAAAATCTAAACACATTACAGATTGGCATTTAGCTATGTTTACATTTTGTTCAAAATTACATGCAAGTTGGTTTGCAAATACAGCGTTACGATCAGATCAAATATACGGAAATGTTTCTAATACGAGGTCAATTTAAGATGATTTGGATGAAGTCACTTGCTTCTTATATCCTCAACGTCATCTGTCAATGAGCAGTCAGTGAAATAGAAAAAAAATGGGTATTTCAATAAACTGAAGAAAAGCTGAACTCAAACAATCATTCGTGTACATAACTTGAGGATTTCAATATAGTTACTTGAAATCATTTGCACACATTTTGATAGAAGGAAAATATTCAGGCTTTTTTCTTCTGTTTCCTCATCAAATTTCAGAACTCAGTCTGTACTCGTTCTATAAGCAGAGTTCACTTCGAAAGCTCATCTCAATTGCAGCTGAACTGGTAAGTTTTTTGAACCAGTGAAACATTGCTAATTATCAAAACAGTTTTCCATCAATGTTTGATATATATTTCAGACAGAAGTTTTGGTACCGAGCCATAGAGTTTTGTGAATATTATGATACCTATTTTGCTGTCAGATATAGTATTTTGGAAAGATGCTGAATTCTAGTAAATACCATTGCCTAATAACGTAGTTCTATAAAACCTGGCACTCAGGCATGAGATTCAACTAGGTTTTACATATAGGTTTTTGACCGCTGAGCTTTAAACCAACTCTAAATACTTAATGGTGAGCCGATCTTCATTTCCCCAAAGGCAATACATCAACTCTGCAACCAGTGAGTAGTGAAATCCATAGATTTATTTCAGATAACCCGAAACTTGGAAAGCAGCACTTTTTTCTTCTGCCTTCATTGAAGTGTTTTTAGATCAAATCTCTGTTTCTAAAAGTCACTTTGTGTATAATTTTCAGAATCCACTCATCTATCACAAGTGGACTATCACAAATTTCGGTACAATGCAGACAATTTACAGCAATCGGGTACAAATTTCTCTCTGTACTTGGTAAAATTTCAGGACTAAGTCTCGATGAAGCGGCTTGTTCCCTGCTGTACTTGGATCTCTAGCTTAGGTACGCGACGTGGTTTTCAAGAACAGAATCTGTACTATTTTGAATTAAGTCTCTGTATATAATTATATCTTTGTCTCTTGTTTAACATTTTTTTTTCAAATTACCTACTGTGTCTCGTGTGTATGTTTCTGGGGCCTTTAGGATAATTGTTGGGCACTTTACTTTCAACAGATACTTGCTTGTTGATGTATGTGGTTGTCAATACTGGGGTTTTGACTCTAAACTTTTGACTTTGACACACCCATTACAGTTGTGGAATGTACACAATTTGTCGTAGTAGAGTTTGAACTGTCCATACTTCAAATGCAAACACATTTTTTTTTTCCTTGAATAATATTTCTAAAGTTTATTAATTGAGATCCAAGTCAATCTGCAATTTGAAGATTTTCAAAACCAAGTGTCATAAATGCGTTAAGCTCTACTCTACAACTCTAAAACTTTTCAGGGACAATTGCGATACAATTGGCGCCAAAAATATAACTTTCCACTTTGACTATGATTAGTATCTGACACATACATTTCAATGAAATAACTAGAAAAAATGGGCATTCATCACAATAGGTAATCTGTAAAGACTGTATGTATGTCCATACGAAAGGTCTACACTTCTGTCATTACATTTACCGCGTCATGCAGAAACGTCATGGAGAAACGGCAAACTACTTTTTTCTTTCAAGAAAAACGCGCAACAAGTCCGTTGCCAAAACAGTCTATAAAGTTTTGGAATCGTATGCCATCACTTCTTTGACATCGCCGCTGTGTACACTACAAACCTGCACGTCGGATGTTCGTCGTGTCACAACACGTTCTTTTGATCATTCGACATTTCTTGATGTGTAAATATTATGGACGAAACATGATACAAAATCACAAACTGTGCATTGTGATTTTACAACTGCTTGAATTCGTCCAATATCGCGTTTGAATTTTTTTTTTTTTTGGTGAAAATTAATTGTTTCAGTTGCGGGGTGTCGGAAAAGCAAACCGGTCTACAATTGGTTGTACATTGTCTCAATGCAAACCGATCAAGAACCATACAAGGAAACGATATTGTATACAGTCCTAATAGGAGTTTTGACTGGATGTGCAAATGCCCTTTGCATTTCTTTCAAACAAATAAGGGCACAAGTGTACGGTAGATGTACATTTGCAGCAATGCGCCATCAGAGTTTAGCGTTGATTTTTCCGCTACAACATGTGTAGTGTGTAGAGGACTTGAAAAAATATCTAGAGCTCTTGTTTGAACCTTGAAGCGTTGAGCTTATAATCCATTGTTTTGGGCTTGTAGAAATGTGTATAAGTTAGTTTTGGCGTTTTGAGGGCCGCTAAACCCGAGTGGCATGTAAAGACAAAACTAGACGAAAGATTCCTTTCAAAACCAAGACCACTGTAGTCCTTTCGCTATTAATAAACGACTATACACATTGAGGGTTCTGTAAATGTGTACCTCCAATATCGTCTTGTACACTAAAGTGCTCGCTACAGAAAATAATCAGTTGAGAATATGAATTATTATTACGCCGTGGAAACAATGTACTGTTTGTACATACACATACATGCGCCACGGCATACACGAAACTACCTACCGGGAACAACAGCCGGGAAAAAAGCACTTGTCATGTACACACATGAATTGATGGATTTTTAGAGACTCTGTGCACACTTCAAAGCCACCAATTTCACCAAGGGCAACTCTACAAATGAAGCAGTTCCTCCCCCTGAAACAGGTTTTGTGGAGCACAGTTCTTTATGGTCAATATTGTCTGATTTGTAGATTGAAATTTATCCAAGCCCAGTCAGGTAAACTTTCCAATCTGATAGAATAGAGTCATGAAGCAGTGTGTGTATGCCGGAACCATCAGATGCGTATCACATGATTGTACAATGCCGCGATGGCTTAGGAATCGCTCAAGAAAATAATAAAGAGCTTTTGGATAACTTTTGCAACACCAATAGGCACGTAAATGCAACGCGTCGGCTGCTTTTCTCTGTGTACATTGAAGAGGCGATACATCTACGCGAAAACCTCAAGCCAAGAAGCTTTATAAAAGAAAACAAACGCAATCCACACAGACTTGGCCAGATTTTTTTTATTGTAAATACATTGTATATTAGACATACACACATAACTTTATGGTTCTTGCTTGGCCTTTGAAATTCACGTTCTGGCTTCGATTCGACAAGACAAACGCGTGAATATTATTTCAAACGCCAAAAAAAAAAAAAAAAATTACAAATGAAAAACTGAAAAAGAAATAAACATAACCATGCGTAGGTTTGAAACATTCAGGTACTCAAAAGTGTATAGAAATCTTGATTTAGGGGTGGCTTCTGCCGACACCCTGAAGTGTATGTACAACAAAGAAACATTTCAATCCTTTCAAGTGCCGGCCCAAAGAAAGTTATCACCAAGAAAGAAGGAGATAGTTTCCAAGCGAGCATTCTACAAAAACATTAGCAGGAGTGTACATGCTGATAAAGATCTGGTATCCTGTCATTGATCGCTGCTCCCCATATTACAACTGTCAAAGGCTTTTTTGACTCCTCAAGATTCCCAACTTATACTGGTTCCTACGCCATCTAGTTAGCTCAAACACCCCACACGATGCTATACATCAAACATGCAATAAAATACCAAATCATGATTTCCACTCCGTCAGAGAGTCAATGGTGAATGTGTACACTCATAGCACCCGGGATCGGAATTTCGCGACTATACATTCTATTATAAAAAACGTTCTAGATACACGCGTAATACACATCGCACTCTCCCGTCAGCTCGTATAAAGAAAACTACACAATTGTCCATGTAGGTAACACTTTCAAAAAGACACACACTGTGTGTAGAATATAATATTTGTCTATATTCGGAACTGGAAAGTTCTAGCAAAAACCTTTGTGAACCTTCTGGGTTACTGGGAAAGGTTTGTGTGTGTACTGCCTCAGGGTATCCACCAAAAGCATACGGCATCATTATCCTGCAATTCATACAGATGTGTAAGCATTACGCTCTCTCAGGTTTCGTTGTTGGGTGTATTTTCTAGATCTGTATAAATCGCATTTTACGTACGTTTCGTTATGTATACATTTGGACATGCACAAATGAACATACACATACACAGGACTTTCGGCTTTTTTCTTTATTTTCTTATGAAGCCAGATGTAAATTTTCAAGGCAAGGTAGCAATTTCAAACTGAACTGGTCCACGCAAAGGATCCACTGAACCAGCAATAACCGCCGGCCATATGTATTTCTGGTGAAACCCGATCGTGTACAAATAACAATAGGCGATCAACGTCTTTCAAAATCCACGATTTGAGCTCATTTAGCATGTAAAATCAATGCCTTTCATTCCGTCTTAGACTCATCTCCTTTGCAACTCTATTACAGACTACACCGGCTTTGCCAGAATTTTTTGGCTTCCATATTCGATCTTGCACTCAAAACAAACCTTCATACATCACAGTTCCCTTTATGTTTAAGCAAATTCTTGATTGAGGGAAAAAACCTTGTTTCGCTTTATGCTTTGCCCTTTGCAGGAACCGAGAAAATACTTATACCCTAAACAGGACTTTTGGGTGGAGCTCGACACAGCCTGGGGAGTGTGTGTGTACACACTGACGGTATGAAAAAATAAAATATCCCTAATTGTTTCTTTTTGTTGTCTCTTTTCAGGAAACGCATGTTCCTATCGCATCGACAGTAGGACTTGTGTACAGTATCGGTGCAAACTAGTGCCGACATTGTGCTCAATACACTCTGCCACCACTACAAGTGAGATCACGAATAGGCAGAGGAAAAAGACACTGAAGTCAACGTTTATTGAGTGTGTAGCCTCTCTTTTTGAAATTTGAGTCCACCAAGGCCAAAGCTGTGCATGTGATATCACAGGATTCCCTTCTGATCAGTGCATATTCGCGTTACAGGTACAGGCGGTACATTTGTATGTACACCAGGCACACCCACGCGCTCGGAATAATCTCCACTTATAAGCCGGCCTTCTCAACACTAAACTCATGATGCTGTTATGCTCATACAGATTGTGTACACATGTTGATTATTGACTGCACCACCATATAAAACACGGAAATCGAAATCTCGTAAATTACAAAATCAAGAGGCCGAACTCATAATTAGCTGTTTTATTCCGAATAAACACACGCTTTCTCGAGTGCACGTTGCAATTGTGACTGTATTGTGGGTTTTGTTTCTTTCCAGGCAGACATCTACAACCACACAAGTTTATGGGTCCAGTGGCTGGACTGGCTGCAGTGTCCGAGCGTTTGTTTTAATGAAAAGATGAAAAGAAATCTAAAAGATACACATGTGTACACACACATCATAGATACACTCGCATAACCGGTCTGCCTGAGATGCTCAATCTACACAAAAACACAAATTTGCTGATCCGAGATCGCCACTATTGTTCTGGGTCTGTACAGCATTTAATGTTTGAGACAAGTTAGTTTCGAAGCGACCTTTCTCATCTGTACGCCGTTTTCCATCCATTTCCAACTGTTTTATTACTAAATCAAGAGATCTATTGGTACATTCTGGTATAGTTTGGCCTCTAATGGCTTCTAACAGTGCAACCTTGTTTTCTCCTTGTTCTTGAGCTTGCGAAACCTCTCGTTTATTTGATTTGTACACACACAGTGTGCGTACACATCGCCCAATTGAAGCTTTACCCGCTGCATGATCTAGACTGAGCTCAGGTAGCATTGGCGGCAACCTGCTTTTGTGAAAATATCATCATCATCATCATTGCCCCACCAGTATAGACCTGATGCACGTCACATCCATCCCACACGGACTACAGGACCGACAGTCTTGCCTTTGCCTTTGCGATTGCCCAACTGTGTTATCGATGGCCGGTCCTGTATGCTCTCACTTGCATGCGTTCACGATGGCTCACAGCCAAAACCCTTTGCAGGCCAGCCAGAACCATGCTTACGATTACTCAGCCTAGTGCTAAGTACTTACTCATATCTACATTTCTTTTTTCAACCTTTTCTCACTCTTCCCAGACCTTATTTTGCATGAACAAGAGAGTGATTATGACTCGCATTCGGAAGCTATCGAATCATGATAATAATAATAATTTTGATGAGTGTAGTGTTACATGTACATGAGCAGGACAGGACAAAAGTGAAAAATAGGAACAAGAAAAAACAAACTTGCCAAAAAAAAAAGAAATCATCTTTTTCCTGATCTTAACTTGTGCCATACAATCACGGACTCTGCTCATAGATACATACGCATATGTACAAAACCCATAATACTCTACCAAAGGTACTGATCATCGTTTGTACCTCTGCTCCATTCAGCTAGCCCGTCACTTCTCTACCTCAATCTCCCGTAACGCATTTGAATATATATTTCATCGTTATCCCTTCAGGTTCCCGGAATTTTTTTTTTAATTCTCTTTTCCAACCCCATCTATCACCCTTTTCCTACTACCCTTTTTTCCATAGATATATTCATAGCAATGAAGTGTCTTCTGTTGCTACTGAGTGGTCTGGCCCAGCTGACGGCTGGCCTCAACACTCCTCCTGTGGACGACCTGGACAACGACGTTCGTTTTATTGTCGAGTACGGCGACGTTGCTAGTCTGTCCAAACGGTCTTTAGACAATGATCCTCATCAAGAATTTCACTCTATTCTCAACTCAAAACTTAATCTCGATTCCATTGCCCACTACAACTACTCCACTGACATCTTCCACGGCGCCTCGTTCTCCATCAACCACAACTCGCAAAAGTTCGCCCGCTCCGAATCAGGCCCGCAAACACTCAACAAAAAGGCCGTTGTCAAACAGTTAAAGTCTTTGCCCCACGTCAGGAACGTTTGGATTGCCCAAGAGTTTTTCTATTTTGGAAGACGAACTCCCCGATCTCGCTGAATACCCTTCTACTGCTTCGCCCCATTTGCTCACTGGTGTTGATAACTTGCACGCCCGTGGTCTTACCGGTAAAAACGTCACCATTGGTATCATTGACACCGGTGTCGACTACTTGCATCCTGCTCTTGGTGGTGGCATTGGTGATGGCTTCAAAGTCACCGGTGGATTCAACTACTACGGCGCTCCGATCTCCAGCATTCCTTCCTCTGTCAGAAGACCCAACTACAACCCATTCGACTGCCAAGGCCATGGTACCCATATTGCCGGTATTATTGCTGCCAATGATACAAAGGTCGTCGGTGTTGCTCCTGGTGCCAGCATCCGTTCCTACAGAGTCTTTGGCTGCACTGGAGGAACCACTGAAGACGTGCTTATCGCTGCCTTCCAAAACGCTTTCATTGACGGTGTCAACATTATCACTGCCTCCGTTGGTTTGGCTGGCCAAGGCTTTGTCCGCAGTCCTGTCAGCGTTGTTGCTTCCCGTTTGGTCGAGTCTGGTGTCTTTGTCTCCGTCGCTGCCGGTAACACTGGTGTCGAGGGTCCTCGTTACCCAAGTGCTCCTGGCGCCAGTCAGTTCGTCACTGCAGTTGGATCAGCTGAGTCGGAGCTCATTGTGACCTGGAAAGCTGAAGCCGTTTCTTCTTCGGGCCAAAACTACACTTTCCACTACTCCACTTCTGCCGGCGTCTCGCCCAACATCACTGGCTCCTATGATGTCAACTTTGTGTCTTCCGACTTGCAAGATTGCGCCGCTGCCGCCGCACTCCCCAAAGCCGGAAACGACCACTCTGCGCTTTTGCTCCCCGCCTCCTCAAACTGTCAACACCGCGAGCTGTTTACCAGTGTGAAGGATCTCGGCTACAAAGCCGTGCTCTCCTATGTCACTCCTTCTGCCGGAACCGTCAACTACACCTACCCCGACGCTGCCGTTGCCGGACAGCCCATCAGTATTTTCGGGTTTGCTCAAGACGGGTTGGGAGAATGGGCCAGTGGCCAAGCCAGTGCCGGTTCTAAGCTCACCTTGAAGATCGACTCTGCTGCCCCCGTTGTCTACTCCTACAACCCCGACACGATCCCTGCCCACGTCAGCACTTTCTCTTCTTGGGGTCCTCACTACGAGGACGGTTTGTTCTACCCTGCCGTGACTGCTCCTGGTGGAAACATCTTCTCTACTTGGCTCGACGGCCGCTACGGCGTTCTCAGTGGTTCCAGTATGGCCACTCCTTACGTGAGTACAACTTTTTTTCTTTCTTAGGTTTTCTTTGATCCACTTTACTAACTTAACAGATTGCCGGTGTCGCCGCGCTCTATTACGAAAGCTTGGCTGGAAGCAACATCACCAACTCCACCAACTATGCTCTCGAACTCAGACGCAAGCTCATCAGCAGTGCCGATGCTTTGAATCTCTACTCCGGTGGAAGCGTTAATGACCCGTAAGTAAACTTCCTATCTCGTCACTATACATGCACGTTGAGAACCCAGACTAACTCCTAAAACAGTAAGGACATTGCGCCGCTCATTCAGCAAGGTGCCGGATTCGTCAACGCTACTAGACTTCTTGATCTCAACACCCACATTGCTTCTGAGCCTTCTCTCAACCTTGGATCTGGTTCTAGTGCCGATGAGCTCCGTACCAACTTCTCTATTGCTCTGCGCAACGACCACAACTCTCCCGTCACTTACAAGCTGTACCATGTTCCTGCCGTCACTGTCATTTCTCGCTCTGAGAACCTGACTCCTGTTGGTTACTTCCCTCCCTACAGTCATGCCTACGCTAAGCCCTCGTTCGACGCTACCGTCACCGTCCCGGCAAACTCGCTTCTTGAAATCCCCGTCAAGTTTGACCTACCTTCCACTCTTGACGCTCGCGTTGGCGCCATCTACCAAGGTAAGATCATGATTGAGGCTACTGAAAACAGCAGTGACAAGCTCGGTGTTCCTTACGTTGCCACTCTTGTCGAGTCTTACAACAACTGGTCTCAACGTCCTCCTCAACTCTACGCTGTCGGCAAGGAGAACCAAGTCTACGAAGTCAAGAAGGGCAACAACGACGCTGCTCCCCAAATTGCCGCTTCCGTTTCTGCTGTCCCGCAAATCATCTACTCTCTTAACTCTGCTGCTTCTTACGTGACTTTCGGTCTTACTACTGCTGATTTCGATCTTAAGGACTTCTCTGCGCCTTTGATCCCTGGAAAGAACGGATTCATTCAACACCTTTACGGTGACGGACAAGGCATCTACTTCCCCAGAGCCTTTGCTGGCCGTACTACTGATGATACCGCATTCCCTGTTCAGAGACTTGCTAACGGTACTTTCATTACCTCTGGTCAATACAGAATTCTTGGAGCTTACCTTCCCTCTGCTTTCAAGCCTACTGTCAACGATACCAACCACTGGGTCACTTACCTTTCTGATGCTTTTGACTACCAAGTTGCTTCTGCCGACAGTGTTGCTAGAAACTCGAGCAGCATTGACAGCATTTTCGGAGCCGTCTCTATCACCGGTGTTTCGTCCGGTTCCTCTGATATCCTTACATCCGAGGATGTTTTGATGGTTGAGATTGACGTCAGTTCCGAGAGATCTATCCCCAGTGGCAGTGTTGCCAACATTCAACTGCCCACTGAGCTCGGTTCTTTCATCAAGACTGCTTTTGCCTGGGATGCCAGATTCTCTAACGTTGCCAACATCACCATTTCCGACAGTAACAAGCTTTCCCTTACCTTTTTGGAGAATGTTCCCGCTGAAAACAGTAAGGGTAGTATTTTGCTCTACAGCAAGATCAAGGATAGTTCCAAGTACAACAGCCCTGGCCGTTACTTCTTCAACTTTGCTACTGAAAATGGCAGCAATGTCAAGGCCAGCTTTGTCAACATCATGGGTTTGGACAAGATGGAGCCTTCTTTGCAAGCTGGTAGAGTCGATTCCAACGGTGTCACTTGGGTCGATATCAACCTCCCCGCTGCCAAGTGGAGCTCTGTCAACTTCACTGTTACTCTTCCTAAAGACGAGGACTTGACCTTTGGTTCTCAATCCTCCATCTCCAGCGCTGTCACCACCAACGGTTTGCGTGTTGTTGACCAACGTGGTAATGCCAACGCTCAATTCAGAGCTGTCACTGAAGGAAAGAAGGTTTCTGGATCCGCTGAGGCTCCCGAAAACAACAACAGTACTATTCAAATTTCTATTCCTGTCAACGGCACCATTGTTTCAGGTGTTCACTACAACATCCATGCTACTATTACCGTTGAGTACGAATCTGGTTCTGATGTTGTGTACAACCGTGACGGTTTCCTCAACAGTCTTCCTTCTATCGTCGGTCAAAACTCTATTACTTTCAAGGAGCCCCCTATGGTTGAGTCAAACTCTCGCTTTGACAAGTACAACAACATTACTCGTACTGGCTTTGGTGACAGAACCATTGATGGTGTTGCTTACAGATTCAACAATGCTGAGAGATTCCAAATGATTGACTACCAGCGTTACGCCAACAACAATGGTGACCGCTTCAGATACTTCAACGAAGAGGCCTACCGTCGTTTGGATCCTGAAGCCTTCAAGTACCTTGAAAACGCCACTCAATACCTGTCTCCTAACGGTGATAATCAATTGGTCTCTGGTACTGGTCCCGCTCTTCCCACTTTCCAAATCAACTACGATGAGGATACTTACTACTTGATTGACTACGGTCAAGATACTTACTACCTGATCAACTACGGTGCCGATGCTACTCCCGATCCCGATTACTACTACCGCACAAGCTTTGAGCAAGAGTACTACTTCAGAATCGGCTACAACAAGGACTACTACTACAGAATTGGTTACAACCCTGAGAACTACTACTTCCGTATCAGTTACGATCCTTCTAACTACTACTTCCGCATCAACTATGGTCCTGACAACTACTACTTCCGTATCAACTACGACCCTGCCAACTACTACTTCCGTCTTGGTGAGGTTGAGTCTTCTGATGTGAACCCTGAGAACTACTACTTCCGTCTTGGTGAGAACGGTGAGACCGAGGCCAACAAGAACTACTACTTCCGTCTCGGCGACAAGACTTACTACTTCCGTCTTGATGAAACCACTCCCGCCACCACTGACAAGGAGTACTACTTCCGTCTGGGTAACGAAGGAACTGCAGCTTACGAGGCCAATAACTACTACTTCCGTATTGATTACGAGCCCTCTAACTACTACTTCCGTATCAACTACAACCCTGAGAAGTACAACCCTGACAACTACTACTTCCGCATCAACTACGATCCTTCCAACTACTACTTCCGCATCAACTACGGTCCTGATAACTACTACTTCCGTATCAACTATGATCCTGCCAACTACTACTTCCGTCTTGGCGAGGTTGATGCTGCTACTGTGAACCCTGAGAACTACTACTTCCGTCTTGGTGAGAATGGTGTGACCGAGGCCAACAAGGATTACTACTTCCGTCTGGGTGAGAAGACATACTACTTCCGCCTCAGTGAGAGTACTCCTGCCACTGCTGATAAAGAGTACTACTTCCGTCTGGGTAACGAAGGTACTGCCGATTACGATGCTAATAACTATTACTTCCGTATCGACTACGAACCTTCCAACTACTACTTCCGCATCAACTACGATCCTGCAAAGTTCAACCCTGAGAACTACTACTTCCGCATCAACTATGATCCTTCCAACTACTACTTCCGTATCAACTATGGACCCGAGAACTACTACTTCCGCATCAACTACGATCCTGCCAACTACTACTTCCGTCTTGGTGAGGTTGATGCTGCCGATGTGAACACTGAGAACTACTACTTCCGTCTTGGTGAGAATGGTGTGACCGAGGCCAATAAGAACTACTACTTCCGTCTTGGTGATAAGAACTATTACTTCCGTCTTGACGAGAACACCCCCGCCGCTGCTGATAAAGAGTACTACTTCCGTCTTGGTAACGAGGGCACTGCTGACTACGAAGCTAATAACTACTACTTCCGTATCAACTATGAGCCTTCCAACTACTACTTCCGCATCAATTACGATCTTTCCAAGTACAGCCCTGACAACTATTACTTCCGCATCAACTACGATCCCTCCAACTACTACTTCCGCATCAACTACGGTCCTGATAACTACTACTTCCGCATCAACTACGATCCTGCCAACTACTACTTCCGTCTTGGTGAGGTTGATGCTGCCGATGTGAACACTGAGAACTACTACTTCCGTCTTGGTGAGAATGGTGAGACTGAAGCCAACAAGAACTACTACTTCCGTCTTGGTGACAAGAACTACTATTTCCGTCTTGATGAAAACACCCCTGCCGCTGCTGATAAAGAGTACTACTTCCGTCTTGGTAACGAAGGCACTGCTGATTACGAAGCTAACAATTATTACTTCCGCATCAACTATGAGCCTTCCAACTACTACTACTTCCGCATCAACTACAACCCTGCTAAGTACAACCCTGACAACTACTACTTCCGCATCAACTACGACCCCTCCAACTACTACTTCCGTATCAACTACGATCCCTCCAACTACTACTTCCGTATCGAGTACAATGCTGAGAACTACTACTTCCGTCTTGGTGAAAACGTTGACCCCGAGAACTACTACTTCCGTCTCGGTGAGGGTGCTGCTGCTAACGTTGATCCTGAGAACTACTACTTCCGTCTTGGAGAAAACGACGCAGTTGAAGCTAACAAGAACTACTACTTCCGTCTTGGTGACAAGGATTACTACTTCCGTCTTGGTGACAAGGATTACTACTTCCGTCTTAACGAAGGCGCTCCTGCCGCTGCCGACAAGGCCTATTACTACCGTCTTGGTGAAGAGGCTTCTGCTGACTTTGAGGCCAACAACTACTACTTCCGTCTTGGTGGCGACTTGAGCCGTGTTAGCAAGGACTACTACTACCGTCTTGGTGATAATTCTGCTTCAAAGCTTGTAGACAACTACTACTTCCCTACTGACCAAGAAGCAGAAGCCAGTGTTGAGAAGGCTACTGTTCAAGAAGAACCCGTCAGAGTGGATAAGGCCTACTATTACCGTTACGCTGTTCGTCAAAACTACTACTTGCAAGCCAAGCGTGACTCTAGCAATTCGGCTGTTGCTGCTGAGCTCAAAAAGAGACAAGTTTCTGCTTCAGTTAGAAAGGAGGCTCGCAAGTTCACTGTTTCCGGACGCGGCAACTTGCTCAAGCGACCCAGCACTAGTAAGAAGTCAGACAAAAACTCGCAAAACGCTGTTGACTCTGGATTCATGCGCAACGCTGGATCTTCCAACTACAGAATCACTGAAGTTGGAGCCAACTAAAACTCTTTTCTTTTCTTTGGTTATGACTTTTTTCTCCCTCTCTTTCCTTGAAGAAAAAACGAATCCATCTTCATTATGTTATTGAGGAATGATTTGTATTTTTTTCTCTCCCGTTCTTTTTGTTTTATATATACATGACATTGGCTTTACTACACTATCATTAACTGTTATTTATTAATTATAATTTTTTACATACAAATACACTTTGGTTTGTTTTTAATTTGTACGATGTGTTGATTTTTGTGATAAGTATGCTCAACCTGGTTTATTTTCATTTGATTCTGTAGAACGATTTATAAGGATGTAGAAGTAAGCACTACTAGTCAAAATCCCGACAAAAACGATAGCAGGAACTCGAAAAAAAACAAGAGATCGGAAAGCTTGAAAAAATTATTTGTTGTTACCAGTACACTGGGAATAACTGTTTATAGTTTTGAACTAAAACATGCCACTACCTGTCAGACTGTTATATTTGATAATCCAGGGGTGTATTTATACCTAAAATGCGAGATACAGGTGGTGGACTCGAAAATTTTCAAAGGCTGAGGTCGTTATAATGATTCTAGCCTGTGTATGTTTGTGAATTTCATGAAATGCTGCATTGTTTCAAGCACATAATTTTAGTAATACGCCACCACTGTCTTTTTGAAGAATATTCACTGGAAAAGCACTAAAATTGTCAAGATATTTGGGTTCGTGGAAAAAAAAGCTGTCTCTTGTAAACACCAAATAATTATGACATAAAACATGCAATATAGAGTATAGAATATAAAAGCGCTACGTGGACAAGGCTGCTACTCCCCTTTTTGCCCCCGACCAACATGTGTATTTCGGCATACAAAAGTTTTCACCAAACACACAAGCACACACCTACACAAAAGGCCTTATTCTTTTCACTGCCTATTCTGTTTTTGGCGTGTGTATATTTTTTTTTCTATCAGTTTTTATTTTCTCTCCTTCTCTCTTTCTCTTTTCATACACAACTACTTTTTCTTGATTGACCTTTTTGGCAATTCTATCTTGACTAGACAACAAGTCTGTTATTTATTTAGTAATCTTTGAGTATATCGCTTGATTTCACGAATCAGAACAAAACAATGGCTGAACCTATTACTACACAAGAGACCAAGATCTTTGGATCTAAGGATGTTGAGACTCACAAGAGTCGCGATGACCTTTGGATGGTCATTCACGGCAAGGTTTACGACGTGACACCCTTTATTGACGAGCATCCGTAAGTTTTGTTTTGTCATTATCATTGTATCACAGCATCGGCGATTCAATGCTAACTAATCATTTAGTGGTGGAGAGGAAGTGCTAGTGGACTGTGGTGGTGTTGATGCCACTACTGCTTTTGAAGACGTCGGACACAGTGATGATGCTATCGAGGCCCTTAAGCCCCTTTACGTTGGTTTGGCTGATCCCGCTGATTTCAAGACTGCTGGCGCCAAAGCCGGTTCCAAGACCGCTTCCGGTGAGAGCTCCGAGGGTTCTTCTGCTACTGTCACATACTTGATCATTGCTGCTATTGTTGCCGCTGCTGCATTCTTCTACTTGCAAACCAAGAAATAGTTTCTGAACTGATTTACACTGAATAAATTCGAAACTTACATATTATACACATCCGCAATAATAAGAAAATGACGAGATTGAAACACGATACTGTTTAAATTGAAATGTAGTTTTTAGGTGGTTAATAAACACTTTTGTTATTTTGCTCTAGATGTTGAAGTTTTCAAGAGCATGCACTGATGATGAAATAGAGTGATGTTGATTGGGAGATGATGGGGGTATGGTACATATCATAGATAAGAGTTCAAGATGAGATCTCGAATTTGACAGCAAAAATCAAGACCAGACTATAGGATACACTTTTTCAACAAACAAACTGGCCAGACATGGCAAATGGTTAGTCAAGCAATACCGAGCCGACTGTAAGCAAGCCGTTTCAATGCAGGCCAATGCAATGTCAAACGTATACACTTTTCAAAGACGCGAGATACATAAGAGTCAGAAGTTTCAGCCGAGGATGAAAACAAAACAAAACAAAAAAGAGAGTCTTGGGCTAGTTTAAGCGTCGAAATAATTTGGAATCATGCAGACCAAACAAAACACAGAGATTTTGATTTCCTTCTTGGTCACTGTATGAAAAGTACTAGCATGAAAAAGTGCTTTATCGAGAAAATGTGAATGCCAATATCATGTCGAAAATTCTGGCCGAGTAAAGACCCGATCATGTATCATGCATCACTACAAAAATGCTCCCCAAAGCTTTTGGGTCGAGCAGTAAGATTTTGAGTACAGTTGCAATGAAGCAATGTTATCCAATCTGAAACCTGCCAAACAAGACCAACAAGTTGAGCCGACATAATTAGCACTTATAGATGCATTGGATCATGTTTGTCGAGATTTGGAATACCGGCAATAGAACTGATGGGGAGGATTATAAATGGAAGCCTAGTTATTGGCTTGATTTGGCAATAAGGCTAAAGACTTTACCTACGAAGAGGTAGAAACATCAAGCTAGTAAGTTACGACGACAAACAATGATTCAGCTATTTACAAAACCCAAGGCAGAAAGGTTTTTGTGACTAAAGTAATAAGCCACAAGTAACGATGTGATTTTCTGTATATGCGAAAGAGCGGGAAATTGGCATGAAATTTCGTATGTGTACACAATAGCTGAATATTGAAGGGGTGCTGGGAGAGAACAAAACGGTTTGGCAGGCTGCGAGCTTTGGGTGTTATAAACAGAAACTTTGTATGTATAATTACTATGACTCAAGGTTTATAACTTAAAGCTTAAAGTTTATCTCGGCATCGGCGAAACAACAGTTTAATGAATCAAACTTGGTCTGCAATAAATTCTTTAATTTACAACGAATAATTGGATTATTTAAAGACATCAATCAGAAACTGATTTCGGCTACAGTGTGATCAAATCAAATAAAAGTATTGGCGTCTGATACAAAAAATGAATAAAAATAAGGCGTTAGTTTCATCAGAAAATTTACAAACAAATTTCACTTAGTGTACCTGAAATTCATTGGCAAAAAATTGAGTAATTGCTCTGGTTTTTGATTGCAACACTCAAAAATGAACTCTTTTTTATATAATTATGACGGAAAGCTTAAATGTATATTTATTCTGTCAACCAAACTGCAAGCCACTTCAACTGTCATAAGAACAGCTTCCAAGCCAATTATTAGGGAATTTGAAAGTTACAACGCTCAACATTATTGGAGCGTATAAAGTCACAGTTGAACACAAAGAATATTCAATTTTCAAACAGGGTGACAATATCAATAAGTTGTTATTGCGTTTCAAGTCAAGAATACAAATATAGCCAACTTTAGACACAAATCTACATTCGTTTCTTTTGTAATTTTTCTGTAACCTTTCACCGTCAACAGCTTTAAGTCTAGAAGCTTCAACTCCTGTAATCAATTTGAAGCTTGTTTTATTTTCTACTTGACATGCAATAATTTTGTTTATATCTTTTGATATATCGTAGTAGAATAATTTTGTGGGGTTTTAAGTATAAGAGCCAGGCTGTGTCATAATTTTCCCAATGCCAGCCATCACCGCTCCAATTTCCGTATAGCCGTAACCCATATTTACTGTCAAAAAGATGAAGTCTTATTTTGAGTACTTTTCAAATTCTTTCTTCTATTGTGTGATTAAACCAAGATACCTTTCAATTGTTTATTGAAGTTGTACGTACGTTGTGATTATTGTTTTGCTCGTGTGCAATGTGACCATAAACAGCCTAGTCGGCGTTTCCGCAAGCCGAACATCAGCCGTGCAGCCCTTTCCACTGCAAAGTTACAAATTTTGCTCCTCGATAGCTCGCCGGAACCAATCATCCGTCAGCAGTTCGTCCCGACTATTTAACGAGGTTGAGTCACAAAAACGCTAGCATCAATATATAATACGAAAGACCGTTGTGATTACTCCTCTTTAATCCTAGCTCTTTGCAAATCTACTATTGTTTATAATCATATTCCTATGAGAAGAAATTCCTTTATTCCTGTGACCCTAAAACTGGTACCGATAATCAATACAGTGACTAAACATTGTTGACTCTTCAATACAAATACTTGCTTTCTCGCACATTTTGCACGAAAAACTTTTGTTTTATCGTTAGGAACGGCACTAATACCAACGATACATAAAAGCCACATAACAATAGCATCATCAACAGCAACAATAACATCCTCATCATCATTAACAATAACAGCATCAACACAATCATGTCTTCCATATCTTCAAAAGACAAAAACAACGATCCAAACACATTAGAATTAACATCTGAAGACCCTGATACCTTATTCAGAATCGCTACAGAAAAACATCCAGATGACGAAGACCCAATAGTTCCAAGATCAGAGCGAAGAGGGTTACTATCACGACTCTGTCTGATCCCAGAACGAAGAGAACCTCACAACTATCCTTACCTTGCACAGCTATTCATTGTGTTTACGGTTGCGTATGGTGCAACCATCGGCCCTATGGGTGGTGCAGTCATTCTACCCGCAATGGAATCCATTCAAGCGGACCCTCAACTACACATCGACAACAAAGGTTTAATCAATATTTCTTATGGTTTATACGTTCTATCTCTCGGCATCTTCCCCTTATGGTGGTCCAACGTCAGTGAAATCTTTGGTCGCCGCACAACCTATATTATCTCGTATACCTTGTTTGTTGGGTTTGTGGTAGGTTGCGCCCTTTCAACTTCAATGGGAATGCTCATGGCCTTTCGTGTGTTGTCCGGTGCCGGCGCTGCTGCGGTTCAGTCCGTAGGCGCGGGCACTATTGGCGACATGTACATTTCGACAAAAAGAGGTCAGGCAATGGGGTACTTTTATCTTGGACCCTTGCTGGGTCCGTTAGTTGGACCAATTGCCGGTGGTGCTCTGGTAGAGCGTTGGGGCTGGAGAGGAACACAATGGTTTATTGTCATTGTAGGTGCATCCATCCTGATTTTTACAATCATATTTTTGCCCGAAACTTTACGTCATGGTGATATGCCTGTTTTCAGGCACGCGTCTGTGAAATCCAAGCCCGAAGATCATATGACTCCTGTCGAGATTTTTGAACAAGCTAGCTGGCCAGGCAAGCTTTACACAATTTTTGTAAGACCGCTCAAGTCTCTCAAATTCCTCACATTTACGCCCGTTCTCTGCGCCGTTCTGTATAATACTCTTTGTTTCTCTTGCCTTTATTTCCTCAATATTGCCATTGAATCCTTATACACCAGTGCACCCTACAACTTCTCGCCCGTCATTGTTGGTCTGACATATTTACCCAATACTTTTGGCTACATCATTTCAAGTGTTATCTGCGGAAGATACAGTGATTATATAGCCAAACAAGTCAAAGCCCAAAACAATGGCGTTTTTATTCCCGAATCCAGATTTGCTGCTCATCTTTTCATAGGTGGAATTCTTTATCCATTGGCTTTAATTATGTTTGGCTGGACAGCCCAAAAGCAAGTATTCTGGTTTGTTCCCATGATTGCTTGTTTTCTTTTTGGAATTGCCTCTATGGCCATTTTTGGTACTTGTATGACATATCTCATTGACTCTCTTCCAGGAAAAGGTTCATCTGGAGTTGCAGTCAACAATCTTTGCAGAATGACAGGAGCGGCCATTGCAACCTTCGTCGCACGCCCTATGCAAACATCTCCTATGGGATATGGCTGGATGTACACATTTTGGGGCCTTTTGGGATTAATCTCAATTGTTTTCCCCTTAGCCCTTCGTAAATGGGGTACCAATTGGAGAGAAAACCACGATTTCGAAAAGCTATACAGTTGATTCATTTGCTATATTAGTTTGACTTCTCTTATTTTTTGCATTTTTAAAATATACTTATTGGTAGATGATGATTTTATTTAGAAATAATACACGTAACTGCAATAATTACATTGCTTATTTTATTTCAGTATGTATTGTGCAACAATATCGCATCCCGGCTCGGTTGAGCAGGAACATCGCAACAACTGATTAGGTTATATAGCTATCAACAACCTTTCATAAGCAAGTACATACGGTAGATTTATCTGCTGGTGCTTTGTTTAGATGTTCAAATTTAAGTCTATTATTTTCAAGTTTCTCTACAATCACTTAGATAAGTATGTTTCTGATATATTGCTTTCATTCAGCTCATGCTAGTCAATGTTGTAAATTCTTGTAACATTGAATACTTGATCCGGCACCTTCCAAGAAGAATTAGATTGCCGGATGGTTTAGGGTTGAACCTCCATTTAAAACTCTATTTACAAGCTCATCCAAAACTAGTTTCCTCGTGGCCAGTCCCTGTAGTCATCCAAAGGCAAATCAACACGCATCTATTTCTACGCTAAAATTGTGCTATTTTCTACTCGGTAGCATCATTTTTTAGTCTTTGAGATTTGTGATACTAAAGCTTTCTTGCAATTTGCCTACGCTCGTGCGTTTGCCTTTGAATATTAGCAATCATGAACTTTGGAGGCAATATCACAACCTACTACGATGATTTGAACGAACCGCAATACGTCTACGACGTTCACACAAGAGTACCCGGCGACCAGCCTATCGATCTGTCTGTGATAAAAGAACAAATAGATAAAGCTACAGAAGATTTCAGGCATAAAGACTCTAGTCGGACCCTAGGCGAATACAAAAGTCGATTGCAAATCGACTTTCAAGCTGCTCAACAATTAGAAGGAAATGGATTTCTAAGCTTCAAAAACAACATTTGTGCAATTAGTAAAGTTTACAGTGAATATGCCTTTCTGGCGGATCGCGAAACGATCTCAGTGTATAGGATAGATGAGCCAACAGGTGTCATGGAAGCATCGATGATTATGAAAATCAAATTCAAACACTCAAACGGAGAAGTCATCAATTGTATGAAAATGGGAATGATGAATGGTCAGGAATGGCTTGTAACGGTCCACGACTATGGAAAAGTTCAGGTGCTAGAGGTGGATCCATTGATGGAATACATCAAGAAAAGTAAAAACTGCGAGAATACCGAAAATGTGCTGCTTGTGAAACCCCACGTGGTGATCGAACTGGAAGCAAGTGCCTGGGGAATCGATATGCACGACCGGTTGTCTCTTTTGGCAATATCTTGCAACACAGGAAGGGTAAGGATCTACGCACTTGAAAAGATGGTCCAAGGTTTAGCTGGTCACGAAATTGAATGCTTTGCATCACCGTACCTAAGGCACAATATTCCAGAAGTGAAATTCATTGATCCGGATCCCGAAGATTTGCTTTTGAGACGACATAATTCATTCTATCTTTACGCCGTCAGTATAAGAGGAGATGTAGCTCTATGGGAATTTTATATGGGCGACAAACTGAAAGATCATAGAATCTTGATGCAATCTGAAGATTTCGAGGAATACGATGCGGACCAAGTGATAAAGGAACTAGAGATCAATGACTTGTTATTAGATGCTTCTCGTCAAGACAAAGTA
This sequence comes from Saccharomycotina sp. CBS 16003, assembly GCA_022457085.1. Taxonomy (NCBI): domain Eukaryota; kingdom Fungi; phylum Ascomycota; species Saccharomycotina sp. CBS 16003. The sequence continues at coordinate 1,391,919 of JAJNCF010000036.1, read as the reverse complement.
TTCCTACTATTGCCTTTCAAATATGGTCAATGGTTGATTTTACGGAGGCTAGAGCAAGAAGCATGGACTGTGAATACCATAAACTCCAGCGACTTTTTAAACGTTGATAGTTTTTATGATCTTTGTGGCTCAGGTTATCTCAATGAAAACAACGTTCTTCGTCAAATGTCATCACCAATTCATCTTAAATATGCAATCCCCGGGCTGAACAGAGATGATCAAGGCAACGTCATCGAAATGAACAAATATTTCTACAAATTTGCCATGAGATTTGCACATATCGACGTACCCTCAGAACCTGCAGAAGATTCACCTAACCAAACATCAGTTCCTTCTTCAACGACTTTAAAATTAAATTGGAATAGGCAACATATCACACATGCATACATTTCATCTCGAAATACATTCACTCAACTGAAATATCTCTTTGATCCACCCCTGAAGAACGCATACGTAATAATAACCACAAAGCGCACAGTCTACCTTTGTCGGGGAGAGACTATTTTGTGCAATGCATCAATAGTCGACCTGTTTCAGCGCAAGCTCTACATGTCAAGAGACAGTTTTGCTAGCGACAGATTGAATTTTGTCAAAGTGATACCGTCTTTCAATGCCGTTGTAGTTGCATCTCAACTCGGATCAATAGCTATTTTGAGGCTAACTAGACATAAAGACGTTGTTGGCATGCGAGAAGAACTAGTGATTTTGGGTGATGGTGACGAGGAACGTCGCGCAATATGCGGCTTAGAAATACAAGAGATTTCTGATGATACAAATTTTTCTTGCCCCAGTGAAGCAAGATTGATTGTTGTTTTGACAGATGGTTTTGTTGTTGTCTATCGATTGAGACGAAAATTCAGACATTTGGATGTTCTGGAACTGATAATATGAGGGCCGTTAAAACAAATCCTTACATTTCAACTTTTTTTTGAAAATTGAGTTATATAGCAAAAAGTGACCCTCTTGATAAGCTCCCTTAGATGCAAATACTTAGTTTCCCTTGCAACTCATTTTGTGGTCTCTAGAGGCCAATCTATAACGACAGTGAAACATGTCAAAATTGCGATTTTTGATGAAAGTTGAAGCCCAGACCGAGGTGCGTCTAATGATGCCAAAATAAAGCCATAAGGCCTCCTGGAAATGATTTTATTAGCCATAATGTCTCTACATACTAAACTTTTCCATTATTCAAATCACCACTTTTTAGTACTAGGGTAAGGTTTTCTACTTTGTTTTGCAAACAGTTTTTTGCGTTTTCCTCCAAACTAGATTTTTGGGAGAAAGAACTTAAGAGTTGTTTTTCTCAAAAAATAAGAATAATTGAAATGTAAGGATTTGTATTAACGACCCTCATATAGAGTCTTAATTCTTGTATTTGTATTGAAATGTGCTGTGCATAGTGTTGTATTAATATCATTGTCTAATTTTCATAGAATTTATCTACTTTTCAGTCTGTATGTTGAAATCTAATGTGATGTTTTTAGGTCTAGTTATATTTTATACACGAGACACACTCTCGATGCATGCGACGTAGAGGTAAAAAAAAATGCAAAGACAATAGCCCTCTTGGCCGTATACCAATCCTATGCGGTAATTTTTGATTGACAGCAAGGTCATGCAAAGTTAACTTATTGGTGCGTATAAGTAATGTTTGATTTCATTCAATAAACAGTACTGTGGAATGAGATCACCACGAATTTTACGACTGGAAGCTTCACAAAAATCTGGAGAATCGGAGATTTTTCGAAACAAAACCGATCGAAATAGCATGTTTCTTTTGATTTTTAGAACTTTGTCTTCAATCTTGAATTGAGTCCACGAATTTTTTCTGATAATGAACTTTCCAATGAGCTGGAACTGCTTGTTGCAATCAAGCTGCTGTGACAAAAAATTGGGAAACAATTGATCTGTATATTGACCATTAATTGCAAAGTTTAGAGTAGATGAATTTTGATTGAAACTGTTAATTTCGCAGTCTATGTAAAGCTCATAAGTACCTTTTGATAGGTAGGTTGAGCAACATAATTCAAAATCATGAACATTGACACAATACAGGCCATTGGGCATTACCCTCCATACACCAAATGGATTTGATGCGGATCCCAACTCAATATCAGTATCTGGAGCCCCAGTAACAATATTTTCTGAGGTGAAAAACAATACTTGATTATCCAAGAATCGTGATAAGATTAAATTACTGACGCCATTTCCATAAGAGTCTAAGACAGTAAAAGACTTTGACGCCAGGCACTCAGATATCACTGCGGTACTCATTACCAGAGAAATATATTTGGAATCATACAATGATAACTTTTGACGCTGTATGTTTTCAAATATGTAATACAGTCTCTTTGACGACTTAGCCAGTTTGAATTGAGACTCGCATTCTAAACTCCGAAATACTAGGAGCAGGATGTCTTCAGGAAGATCTGATAATAGTCCCATTGAAAAATAAATTGCATTTAATCCAAACTCAAATTTTTTGAACTGTCAAGTTCTAAAAAGAAAAAACGAGATTGAATAAAAGTTTGTGCAAAGATAGATTCTTATTTAAGAACACTGTGAATATATCTGCGATGAGACGGTTGAAGTGAAGTGCCCGCCAACATTAGTAGTATCAGTAGAGATCAGAATGTTGCAACTGATTACAAACTTTGGTGTCAGCCGTATATGCTGCCATTTGGAATGTAAACAATAGGGTTCGGTCAAATTGGCAAGAGTGATACAAGCAGACGGGATTCAACCATCACGGACCCCACGATACCTTTAATACACCGATTTTCATGATGCCATGATGCCCGATTCCAAACCCAAAAACCCGTTAGATGATAGTTTGCCTGTCAATACTACCGTTTCTCCTTCGTTTTACCTTGGGAGGCCGCATGCCCGTGCGTCAACCCCTGTTAGCCCGCAGGTGTCCATGACTTCGGCTTCGGGAGTGTCTTCCTCAAGCACCACTGCGTTATATAGGGATAAAGACTCGGAATTCTTATCTCGTCCATTGGGTATTTCGAATTTCCTGGCCGAGAAAGCAAGCCCTTCTATGATTCATCGAGGCCGATTCAGTCCCTCACCAAAACTTGGCTCTGTTCCACACACTCACAGTCGAAAAGATTCGTCGAATTTGAATCAGTTGAAAGAGACTAAAGAAACGGAAGAATTAGAAGATTCGTCTACAGAGCATTTGATAAGACAAATTTTCTTGCCAAATGAGTCAAAAAAGTTGGATTGGAGAGACCGATTGCCAACATTATCAAGTGCGGACGAAGTCAATATTGAAACTTACGCTCTCTTTGGTCTGATTTGCAGACAGTTTATTCAATCTTGGTATTACAAAATTGTGGATGACCCAGAGTTTATATATGACATTTCGTCAGTCTTAGCTCATATTGTTAAGCAATTAGAACAAAGGTTAAAAAAGATTGACTGGTTCGAGTTTCTACTAGATGACATACCATTGATTCTAAATCAGCATATTGAAGACGTAAGAATGGTTAACGAAAGATATGGATCTTCTTTATTGACAGCTTTATCTTACGAAACCGCATTTCATTTGGTACGTCCTCATCCGGCTTTAGATAGCGATGAATCAGAAGTTTTGTATCTACGACAATTAGCGAAGAGTGTTACTTATACACTATTAGACGATGATAACCTTAACACGCCTTTGGCATCTAGCCTGATTTCGACCATGATATGTGATTTGGGACTTAAGAACGCTGTTGAAAAACTAAGCGAGCCTTGGATGCTTTATGAAATAATTACTAAAGTGATGGGCTTATTCAACCCTGTTGCTCCGTCTACAAACGCCTCAGACACTAAATCTGTCATTGATTTTGGAAGTATTCAAGATGTTGTTATGAATCCCACCACTGTGACCGTACAGGCTGGTAGACTTTACAAACGGGCTGCTGAAATTTGTGGCACTTTACTGGCTAAAGGAGGTCGGCTCTTTGCTTTTCTCGGCTCATTCGCGAGTGGTACAGAGAATTCACGCGAACAATCGAGGCCACCTGTGGTTGACGCTTCGTTGTTTACTTTGATCAATACTATATTCCAGATTTCATTTTCAAAGCCAATGATTCCTGCGACACTTCATTTCATAACAATTCCATTAACATTTGGAAAGCTGCGGAAGGTTTCTAACAGAGTTGTCGCATTTTACTTAGACACCTACATATGCAACAAGGGATTCATTTCAAATATCATACGAATTACTCGTGACACATTGTTTCCAAATGCTGGGCCAATGGGTCCGGGAAGAATATATCCTGAAGAGGCAGAACAACAAGCTATTCGCAGCGCTGTATATGACGCTATATACAGGAGTTTTCCTGAGGCGGGAAAAACGGTCTTACTAGGAGATTGTCCAGAGGAAAGAATCAACGAGTTTTTGGATTTGTTTAAAAACAAATACATTAACAAGCACCTTGTGTACTTGTTGGTTGAACATATTATCGCTAAGATTGCACCTGAAATAACAAAAATGAGACCTGAGGAGTTGATTCGACATTTGGAAAAGAAAACTAGCGTTGACTGTGAAAACAAGAAAGAGTAATAATTCATTCATAATTACCACAATACGGAACGCATGTTTTTTATTTATTTCTTGACTCTTGACACACTCTTTCATATCATTTGCATTTGTTTTGGGGCTATGATTCAAGCCGCAATCAAGCTATTTTTCTTATTACTATATGCGTTATGAAAATTGGCTTTCGTGAGGTGTTTGTTCACGTATTATGATCATGCCTGTTTTACTTGTATGCGTATTCAAGTTTTCCGATTCTTCTTCTATGCATCTCAAAAACCCTTAAAAAATCAATTGTTCAAACTGTTGAAATGAAACAATAGCAAGCAGACTCACAGACTATCTGGTCCCGTATCATCATCGAGCAACCGATCTTAACAGAAAGTGCAACCAAGATTTGATGTCTAACATGTATGCTTGCGCAGCTTTGTAGCTTATAGACGATTGTTTGCCCAGATTTCAATGCTGATATTATGACGCTAATTCTTCAATTCTTTTTACTTGTTGTTATGTTTCTACCAAGACTATGCGTGTAATCATCGCTCTTGTAGCCTTTACCTATCACTCGACTGCTCTCTGGGGTTTCCATTGTCCTCAGCTATTCTACGTACGGCTGTCTTCCCATACATGCGCCTAACCCTTTCCCAAAAGATTTTTTTCTCCCAAGGACGAGACGAAAATTCATCATATTTCAGAAAAAATAATAGTTAAATTCCTACAACTCAGCGCATATACAAAAGAATCAATACAATGGCTAGAAGAAGAGTAAGTGTACAATTCCTAGAAAATTACCAGGAATATTATAGTTACTAACATATTTAATTATCAGAATAAGAAGAGAACTCATCAACAAGTAAGTGAGGAGGAGGTCACGCAAGTACCCAGATCGATGGTGCTTAAGCTGTCCAACACTCGGGAAAATTCACATTCACTTGATCAACTTGTTCACGATATGCGTCAGGTTATGCAACCTTATACTCTTGCTAAGTTGCGGGAGCGCAAATCCAACAAGTTGAAGGATTTCGTGGTCATGGCCGGTCCTTTGAGTGTTTCTCACCTCATGATCTTCTCTAAAACCAAACAAGGAAACACTTCATTACGAATTGCCAGAACTCCTCGTGGGCCCACATTAAATTTCAAAGTTATCAATTACTCGCTTTGTCAGGATGTTCGCAAGTTTATTCGTGCTCCTAAGGCTACTGATGGTATTGCTTACAAATCTCCCCCATTGTTAGTTCTTAACGGCTTCACAACCGACAGAAAGGCTGCGCCTGAAGAAGTTCTATTATCGACCATGTTCCAAAATATGTTTCCTCCTCTCAACGTTCAAACGACAAAACTGAACACCATCAAGCGGGTGATGGTTCTTAACAAGGACGCGAAAACTGGAGAAATTGACTTGCGTCATTATTCTATCGAAACTAAGTCTGTCGACGAGAGTCGGGCTGTAAAGCGCTTGAAAACTGTCAGCACTCATTTGAACAAACAAGTCCCCAACTTGGCCGGTAAAGATGATATTGCCGAGTTTTTGCTTGATCCTTACATGGGGGCATATACTAGTGAATCCGAAGTTGAGGATGATGCATTGGTAGAAGTTGATCGCACAGTGAAGGAATCAATCAAGGCCAAGATCAACGAAGAGAGTTCCAGAGCCAGATTATCAATACAAAAAAGAGCTATTAAGCTTGTAGAAATCGGACCACGGATCAAGTTGGGACTCAGAAAGATTGAGGAGGGTGTTTGCGAGGGTAAGATTCTTTATCACAGTTACATTCAAAAGAGTGAGGCTGAGATCAAGGAACTCGAAAAGCAACATGCTCTTAAGCTTAAGCTGAAGGCCGAGCGTAAGAAGAAGCAAGATGAAAACGTAAAACGTAAAGAAGAGGCCAAATCTTCTAGAATGAAGAGAGGCAAAGAAAAGGCAGCTGCCGCAGCTGGCGAAAATACCGAGAAGAGTAACGACGAAAGCGAAGCAGACGAATCCGAGAATGATGAGTTTGAACACGACGATGAGCAGGAATTTGACGATCAAAATGAGGATGAGCCGTTTGCAGGAGGTGATGACGAAAGTGATAGCGAAGGAAGCGACTAGACTTTTTTCTTTTCATATCGATGATAAATTCTTGAATCATACAACCTTTTTTCATATTATAAACTTTGCTTAGTTTAGAAATACATTTTATTTGTAAGGCCCGCATGTAAGTCTAATATCATACAAATCCTCGAAACTAACAAGAATTTAGAGTATACAATATATCGATACTTATAAAATACCGTTAAAAGATCAAAGGTCCAATCAACTCTGGATCCATTGAAGACAAATACAAAATTGAAACTCGATTATATTTATTGAATGGAAATGAAACACATGCTCATGTACAAAATAATGATCATCGGTTTTTCTGATAGAACTAATACAATAGAAATGTTAAAAACTTTGACAATACTTGTAAGTTTGGATGTAAAAGGCTGAGAGCACATAGACAAAAGCTTTCCGTGAGAACCAGAGTCTCATATTAAACAACAGACAAATTTGATTTCAAAAAACAGTATATAATATTGATCTTACTGGCGAGTATCTAATGCAAACGCCAGATCAAACTGTTTGTAATTCACACTATTTTTTTGGAAGTAACTGACAGCAAATAATGGCTATGGCGACTTTGGGATTGTCAAAACATTCACAAAGATGTTAGCATGTGCAATCTTCAGTCACATGAAAGTTTTCAGACTTTGTTTTGAGCTCCTAGTTTTCCTATAGATTTCCAATTAAATTGTACACTTTACTTCGAGAAGCCAGTTTTATAACGTAATTGACGTCTTTCAGAAAGTGATGGCCAAGCGGCTGTGATAAGACAGTTCATTGGTATGATTTTTCAAAAAATTTATCTTCAAACTAATTTTTAAAAAGTGTTTTTCCTAGATTGTGCATAAAAGTTTTAATTGAATGATTTGATACCCAAATGGTCATTTTCTTTGAGATAATGGACAAAGCATGATCAAACATTGTTGTTAAATGGAATATACTTGATGTCTAGAGTATTTGAACTCTGGACAAAGTAAACTATTGTAGTATTATACTTAAGTTAATCTGGCATTAGCACAGTACTTGAGTGATATCAGCAGGGCAATATGCATGCGTGGACAGGAGAACTGTCAACGTATCTTCATCCGCAAGCTAATAACTATTCAACAAAAGTGCAGCTCCTGTGCTCGTTTAAAGTCTGGGGTAATATTAGTGTGGAGTAGCTGGAAGAATGCATTTTTGAATGTTGAAAAACCAAATGAAAAGACTGAGAAACACCATTAAAGTTTAGCTAAATAGGTCTCCTATAAGATTTTGTGGAGTGTACACTGGTTTCGTGAATTTCTTTTGATCAGAAGCAGCTAAGTAGCTGAGGGCAGTTTCTTGGAACTCTCGGGAAAGCAGATGGAGCTCCCGAATCCAGGTCAAAGCGGAATTTCGAGATGGCGCAAGAATTCCCGTGACTGTGGCACATTAAGTTAGGCCCGTCAGGAACTCTTTACGTTTAGCCCCACCGAATTACTCTACTCATAATACACACACTCTCTCGTTTCCGTACTTACAAACTTTCGCCGCAGCCAAAAAAAAAACTATGTCATACTGATATTTCGTTTGACTCCATAAAGCTTAACTCATATTTCTGTGGCTACATTTTCTTATCATTGCATATAACTTTTTTCAACAAATTCTTCGCCACCATCGTCGTTCTATTCTTTTTGTGAATCAAATTGACATGTACGCAACTGCAGCACAAAACTACTGGCAGCCTGATAGCGAAGTGGCGTCTTGTCCCATTTGCGCCCTACGGTTCACGCTACTGTTCCGCAGGCATCATTGTCGGTAAGTTCTTATTGCTTGTCTTTATCGAGGGTTTGATATTCTTGCAGTGCTGTTTGCTGCCCTCTTGTGTGAATATGTTGAGTCTTTACTAACCACTGTGTGGAATTGTGCTCTATAGTCGATGTGGTCGAGTTATATGTGACAACTGCTCTCAGTCAAAATGCTCATATCCTTCTGCCATGGTTTCTCCGGCAGACATGGATGATCCGTACAAGTTTGCGTCTACGGAAGTTCTACCAGCGCATCGTACTTGCAGTGATTGTATGACTGAATTACGTCTTCAGCATCAGCAAAATGAACACAGAAGTAGCACAAGCGCATATGATAATGCCGACAGTGACAACTTGCGACAGCAACGGCATCACAGCATTGAATCCTCTGTGCAACGACCACCAAGTATAAGAATGCAAAATGATACAGCCTATGATGAGGAAAATAGCTGTCCGGTATGTGGACTTCACTTCAAAAATGACCAAGGCGCCGAGGAGCGAGAACATCATATTGAGGATTGCTTAAAACGCGCCGAGTTTTCCGGCGACGTTGAAACTCAACAACACCGTATTAATCGAATGCTGAGATACAGGATATCTGAAACAGAATGTCAAGGCTTACAGGAGTGTGTGATCTGTTTCGAAGACTTCAAGCCAAATGATATGGTGGTTCGTTTAGAGTGTTTGTGCGTGTACCACGATCTGTGTATTCGCGAGTGGTTTGATAGAACAGGGGCGGGTAACTGTCCAGTCCATGCTGTCAATGATTGAAGACATTCAATTGTGCATCAAGACGATTTATTTATTAAAAGTTTGGCTGTTTTAATTATTGCTGAAACGACCGAATAGAAGAAGGCAGTAATAGATATCAGAGTAATATCGATGTGGCTGCTGGTTCCGAAGCTCTGTCACTAGCAATGATGATCATAGAGAATAGCAATAATGGCAACGGCCGTCATAATAAAATACAAATTTTTGCATTTCAATAAAGCCTCAATGGCAGCTTGTGTTCATCTGCTTGTATCGTCTTTTTGACGTTGAGAATTCTTCTATGGCGTCTACAGTTTTGAATTAAACATAACAATACATAATATGATATCATATTATGAAAGAAACAAGAAAGAGGTTTATCATCTTTTGCGGTTATCAAGTGCTAACAAACTTTCCTGGAGATCACATTGTATGGAACAGATGTGCGAAAAACACAGATTACGATGACCGGCTAGTCATTGAGATCATGTCTGTTTGATGTTCCAATTTTGTCTGGTCTATAGCTAATGGAAGTGGCAAAAGAAACCAACAAAGATCTGTGAATAAGAGTTGCAATCATAATTGATTTACTGTTCGTGCTTTTTGATATGATGGCTAGGTGAAATTGTTGATGTTGCTATAAGTGTAAATGTAATGATCACGCCTTATTTACACGACTCATTGGGCGTTGCCTCGCCAGATTCCAAGTCCCCCACTTGTTAGTTTCGTTCTTTTTTTCTTTTTTGCAGAAATTCTTTTCTTTTGTCTATGGATCTGTAAACATTTTGAAGCGATAACAACAAGTTTCCATGGATATTTGGTTGCACTGGGGTGCGGTACTCAAAGTGATGATCGAAATTGACAATTCCACCAATCAAATATGTGTCCATGTGAACGGCGGCATAGGACTGACGCAAACGGGAACATGTTGTTGTCAGTACCATATCGAGTACTACAAGTCAAGCTTAGGAACTGTTTGATTTTAAACTTGTGTTTATCTATACCAGAAATCGTCGTTAAAGTGGTTGGCAGTCTTTACGAGGCAATAGAAATCTATTAAACAGTGAGCTCAAAACTATATAAACATCATAATTTGTCTTGTGCAGCGGGTTTCATCTCTCCACATTTACTCCTTATCACCTTTACTACTAAACAATTCAATTTGATTAATCAACTTTCGTAGTTGATTTCCACATTCAATTGATTTATTTTATCACCTTTTGAACTTTCTTTCTGCGGTATCACTTCTACATTGACCACAAAATGTCTAGTCCACAGCCTCAAGCTTCCAGTTGTGAGCCTACCCAAGCTCTGGAATTTAGTCATATGCCTGTTCAGTCGTTTATTTCTAAGCCTGAACCACCTAGTGAGAGAAGTAAGCTACTGGAGAGCTTACGAAGAAAACAGGCCGAGCGCCGAAAACGTGAGATGGAACTTGAAGCCCAAGAACAATCAGAGGGTGCAAACACTAAAGAGAACAGTGTCAGTGGGGAAGGTGAGGCTTTGGATCATGAAAGCCCAAAGAGGAAAACTCGCAAGACTGATTCGATCTCTAACGACATCAACAAAAAACTCTTGGATTTGATCAGATTCCGCAAAAGCAATCCACAAACCCCGCAATGGGTTAAGGATGAGATTGTTTCAGCACTCAAAAATCCTCCAAATTTTTATGCATCACGATCCATGATCAACTCCTCAAGATCTGCTCGCTCTCGAGGATCTTTTCCCGATTTTCATATGTCTTGTTCTGGACAGATGTGTCCTGGTACATGCTGCTGTAATCACTCTTATCATGGCCAGCCAGATGATCACCGCAATAACAATTATCGGCAACATCAAGAGGGTTTTTATAGTGCTACACATTCTGAAGTCGGAATACATGCTTTTAATAAGTCTTTAGGCGTGACCCGGGTAGAAGAACATTTGGGAAACTTTGATAACTTTAGCAGTTCTGAGAGTCAGCAAAGCAGTATGATGGATTTTTTGGACATGCCTGATTCTCCGGAATCTCCTAGTGGAGAAGATCAATTTCCTTGGACAATCATTGACAAGGTCGAAATGGAACGAAACAGAGCTCTGGAGGATTCGGGCACATCTAGTAACAACGAGCTGTGCCTTGAATCAAATCTGCCTCATAGCAGAGAAAATTGGATCAAATATGATTGTATTTATCGCACTAATGTAGCGGGTGAGGATAGTGTGAATAGAAATAAAAAGGAGGTGACAACGCCGTTTATGAGTGAGCTGTGTGCTGAAAAAATGGACGAGAAATTGACGCCTGCCCTTGTTAGTCCTAATGAGAATCCACAAATCTTTGAAAAGTTGAGCATAGACACCAGTCAACTATTTGATGAGGTGATTCGGTCTGAAGAATGATATGCGTATCTCAAACACAACAATAAAATACACTATGGACTGCGGGAAGATAAAAACAGGTGAAGCATGGAGATATCTGAAGATGAAAGTACACACAAGTCAGGTTTGTTGATGAGAATTTATAAACTTGATTCAATTTTTATTCTCTTTGGGGCTGGCATATGAGATGGATATAGGCGAGGAGAAACAAATATTTGACTAGACCTCTCACACTGAAGCATAATATTATGAATACAAAATATTATTATAATTATTATTATTAAACAAAAAAAAATAAACAATAATAGCAAATAAATAAATAAAAATTAGGTGTACTCATTTATACAAAAATCAAAACACTTTGTGTCTGCTGATTTTTTCTTCTTAACAGAATGATCAGGTTTTTACACGAATTCAGTGTTAAGCATAAGCAAATAGCGAATGTAACGCTTACGCCTTTTTTGATCACAAGTCCAGTTTCGGTCTAAGCTTGCAACCCCATGCGGCTGTGTATCTCGACACACAAGCTATTTCTGGAAATGTACACAAAGATAATCATCTTAACAACCACTTCAAAAACAGTTCAAGAACAATTGAGAACCGGGTTTTAATGGAGACATTGAAGATTGAAAAAACATTAAAAACTCGTAAAATTTGATTATTTTTCTTTCTATAGGTGTATATAAATTATTAAAAACATGAACATAAAAGATCGTAAAAAACATGTGCTTCTAATCAACTCTGATTCTTCCCACCAATCTGTCGCCAATGACAGACAATTGCTTCCAATGCTCTTTCTTAGGTCTGCGCTCGACTTGTTCAGTCTCATAGGCCCAAAGCTGGTCAACAGGCGAGAAAACAACCTTTGAGGATCTGATACCAATGACACATGCAGATTTGCGCTCCTCGTTTTGAAGCTCCAGCTTCTCGCTGATGGTAGGACGAGGATGGGCAGCAGCGGTTTCGCGGCGTTGCTCGTAAAGCTTTGCTTGTCTCTCAATAAACTCGCAAGCTTGGATAGCAAATCTGGTAGCACGGACACGATCCATAGGCGAGGGGTTACCACCTTGTTGAACATGACCAGGAACAGCAGTACGAGCGTCAAAGTGACCCTTAGACTCGTCGCGGATGATATTGGCAATGATCTCAGTAGACAGTGTGTTGGAAGAGTTTTCGTTGCGGAGAATGAGCTTACCAGCTAGACTCTTGCCACCATCGTTTTCAAATGCAGATTTGATGTTGTCGATATCAGCCTCAAGTTGACGCAGCGAGATGCCACCCTCAGGAAGGTAGACAGCGTTAGCACCAGTGACCAGACCAGCATAGGAAGCAACGTAACCAGAGTTACCACCTTGGACTTCAACGACAAAGACACGACGACGCGAGGCGGAAGCAGATTGCTTGATAGCATCACAGTAGCTAGTAAGCGAGTTGAGACAAGTGTCAACACCCAAAGAGTACTCGGAACCAGGAACATTGTTAGAAATGGTGGCAGGGATACAGACCATAGGGATGCGGAAAGAAGGATAAGACTCTCTAGCCTCTTCAAGTTGTTGCAATGATTGGAAGGCTTCGAAACCACCAATGATGATAAGACCATCAAACTTGTATTTTTGGAAGTAGTATGCAATCATACCCATGTCAACAGAAGGCAAGCTACGGTTGGTGCCAATTTCACAACCACCGCGGATCATCCAGGACTCAACCTCAAGCCAGTCCAATGGGCGTACCGACTCGTGACGAGCAAGACCGGTCCAACCGTTGTGAATAGCGTAAGGCTTGTGGCCGCGCGAGAAACAGTAAGCAGCAGCTGCACGGATAGCAGCGTTCATACCACCGGCGGGAGCACCAATGTTGACGATGGCCATGTTGAGAGGCTTGTCAGCAGGGCGTCTGGCAGTTTCGCGATCAGCGTGGTTGATAGTCAAGAAGTTCTCCAAGTGCTCGGAGAACTCAGTATCTCTGAGCGACATGGCGCGAACGAAATCGCGCTCGGAAATGGCCTTGGCAACTTCCTTGGTATCAGCAACGGCTTCGAGAAGGTTACGACGAACAATCTTGTTCTCCATAATACCAATCATGGGAGAAGGAGTATCGGGGGTAGCAGAAAGAACGGCGTCGACGGCATCAACACCTTGGACAGTGGCCAGGTATCTGTCAAAAGCGACAGGGGGACCACCACGTTGAACGTGGCCAAGAGTAGTGATACGGGTATCCAGACCCAGGTCAACAAGCACATTCTTAACTTGTTCGGGAGTAATGGGTTCCAGATCAGTGTTGATGGCACCTTCGGCGACAATGACAATGGTTTTACGCATACCGTTAGCTCTGTGACGGGAGACAACATTGCACATTTGACTCTTCCAGCCCTCAGAGGTAGGAGGTTGTTCAGGGATGAAAATGTAGTCGGCACCAGTGGCAATACCAGCCATGAGAGCGAGCCAACCGCAGTGACGGCCCATGACTTCGATAACGAATGCTCTGGAGTGTGATTGGGCAGTGGCATCAATGTAATCAACAGCTTCACAGATACGCTCAAGAGAGGAGTAGGCACCAATGGTGATGTTAGTGCTAGCCATGTCGTTGTCAATAGAACCGACTAAACCACAAATGTACAAGTGCTCGTGGGGCTTGACTTGTTCTGCTGTCAATTCGCCAAGCTCAACAAGCTCCTTGACCAGAGAAGGCCACTCTTCACGGAATTTGTCGGCACCGGTAAGCGAACCGTCACCACCACAAACAATGAGAGCATCGATACCATTGAGGATCATGTTCTTGGCAGCTGTTCTTCTACCGGCACGCTCTTTGAAGCCCATACATCTGGCAGTACCAATGCTAGTACCACCAAAGGCAAGGTAACCACGGACGTCGTCCCAGGACATTTCTTTGATGTATTCACCACCTCTCAGAAGACCCTCGTAACCTTCCTTGATGGCGAAGGCCTCGCAACCTCTGTAAATAGCGGCTCTGACAACGGCACGAACAGCGGCGTTCATACCAGGAGCATCACCACCGGAAGTCATGACGGCGATTCTCTTTCCAGAGAAGCCACCACCGACACCTCTACCATTGGCGGGCGAGGCTCTTGACACGGAAACAGAGTTTGAGACGGATGTGAAGAGCTCTTTGTTTCTTGTTGAGATGAATTTGGGGTCGTTGACGGAAAACGGGTTTTCGCGGGTGGTGAAGCCGATCACGTTACCCAGAGGATCGAGACCAAAGACCTCAATAGGAGAAACGGAAGTAGGTCTTGGCTGAATGTAGGGGAGCAGATCATCAGCAAGTTTGTAGTTTTCAAGGGTGATGAGGACAGACTCCAGGTCATTTGTTTGGAAGACAAAGGTGGCCGGAGAGATTGCGCGCCAATCCATGTCTTTTTGGTTTTCCGACAAAAAGGCGTGAATTTTCTTGTTTGATTCATCAGCTGAGGGGCCATGGGAGGTGTATCTGATTTTGAGAGTGACACCATTTTCGTGAGAAGCGTCGGCGAGATGGTCTCTGACGGGGGTAAAGCGTTTAACCAGACCTCTTCGATGGAGTCGAGGGCATGCGAGGAGTGGCTGGAGGTTTCGTAAGAGGTTTCAGGATACGATCTGTTGTACTTGTGGACCTGTGAGAAACCGAATTTCTCATAAAACTCAATTGTTTTCTTAAACAGATCAGCGTCGGAGGTAACAACCGAGACGCAAGCTACTGCTTGGACCACACTGTGCTGGGTAGACATTGTGGGTGATTAAGTATGTGTGTGTTAGGGAATTGTTGATAGTGTGGAATGGAAAAGGAGAGATGGAGATGGTATATGATGTGAAGGAATGGTGAAAGGATAGCAAAAGGTGTGAAATGGAGGCGAGCCGGTGAGTATTTATTAAATAGAGAAAGAGGCAAGCGCGCCCAAAGCGTTGAGTGTATCATGGTGTCAAAAAGTACTAGTACCGGTCGCTGACGGCATACATGAGACTATATGAGCGAGTAAGTGTATGTACATTATAATATGATGATGGTGACGGGATGGCATGTACACATGCACAAGAGAGTCGGGAAGCCCGACATCACAATTAATTAATGTTTGATAAGAATTGGCTAGTCACAAGCCAACCAAAACAGTGAAAAAAACGGTTCCATTTCGAGTGAAAGTTGCTTGAGAAGCCGCGGAATTTTGAATTTCATTGGATGAGCAGGGCAATCTACGAGGAGGAGGGTTTTTTACGGTTTTGGTAAGATTTTGTGGTGTGGTACCTTATGATGCAGCAGAAACAGACAACGGCTGAATTTTTGGATTTTTCACTTTTTTTCCTTTTTTTTTTTTTTTGTTGGTAAATTTTTGAGCAGTTGATCTAAAGGATCCGAAAGATGGCGATGATGATCATCTCGTTTGTAATTGAGTACGGTGATTGGTACTTATTCAGTGCTTGTCTAAGAAGCAATCGCGAGCTTTGTCACAATGGAGTGGTAAAACTGTCGGGAATACAAAAATGTTGTACGATTTTTTTTGTTGTTGTCTTTTAAAACAAAATAAGCTGGGACCCTTTCGCACTCGCTGCCCGAAAAAAACATCACCTTATGAAAAATGGAATCAGTAATCGAAAGGTCGAGTGCTTTCGCCGCACGTCAACGACACCGAGAAAGCAGTGAACATATGTACTATTAGTGTCATACAGGCAGTATTATCTACACAAGTATATTACTATACACAATTGGGTCTATATCGGTAGCACCATACAATTATGCCCATACAAACGAGCAAACGGGGCCAGCGGTGATGCCAAAGCACGGTGTGTCAGCGCAAGGCTGAACCAAAGCCACCATGTAAAAAAATAGCGTGTGAAACTTTCTTTTTATTTCTCTCTCTTTCTTGCTTTACCAACGCCGGACTCCAAAATGGTGCGCTTTTTGGCCTGTGCAAAACCAAAGAAAAAGGCACAAAACGGCAGCGAAAGTACATTAGTCAAGAGACGGGCTTCAAAGATCACCGAACGAGATCGAGACACAACTTGAAAATCATTGTCGGAACTCAAAAACGGTTTTGTTTTTTACTACTCAAAACACTGCTAAACAGTAATGCCTTTTTGAGTGACAAAAAAAAAGAACCTGATTTTTCGGATTTAATCTGTCAACAACAACAATCGTCTGCTTTTTTTGATTGTTTCTTAGCTCCATGCCAATGCTAACTGCCTTTCTCTTTTGATCGTTGCTTTCTCTGCAACTATCGAACCTCGACTACATTTCTATATTCCCAATCATCGCATGTCAAAACCATTTCGTCACTCTTTTTTCCCTTTTTCTCTCATCCCATCTTGTTTCCGCGTTGCTAATATAGTCAAGTGAGCACTTTAAGCCGCTCCGATTCTAATCCGTCGTCAATGAAAACTGTTTATGATCCATGTCATTTACACAATCTCTCGGTTACTCATTTACACAATCAGCATCGTCAGCTGCACATCAAAAAAAAAGCCTCGAGAAATCATTCCAATCTGCGTGTGCTTTCATTTAATTTCCAACGGTTACATCACCCGACTCGTCATACATTGTATTTATACGTAGACACAATCACTCATTTACACTTGAGATTTGCCGCAATTAAGAAAGAGGAACAAGTGTTTAACAAGTAGAACACCAGCATGCTTCTCTTTGTTTTTAGTTAGACTTGGAATTTCCTCGACTACTATCAACAAAGATCTGTTCAAATTATGGTGTGACAAGTTTTGCAGCTTATAAAATATAAAAGCTATCACTCTATTAATCACGTGGATTCGAAAGTTAATGTGAGGATTCGAGCCCGGTCTAGGCTTACCTAAGACGTTCGGACGATCCGGACGGACGTCAGCTTATTTCAATGAGCTCAAGTCTTGTCCGGCCTATCTAGATCAACTAGGATAGACAATGTTTACTAAGAGACAATATGGTTTGTGCAATAACAATACTTTCAAAGTTGTTCAAAAGTGAACTCTCGAAGGTAAAGTCGTTTCTACGACTACGAGGTTTATATAAGAATATCTGAGACATGGGTTAGGCCAAGTCTCTTCTTAAGTCGTAAGAAGTAAACAAGCCAAAGCGCTTGTGTTTTCTTACAGTTAAATTATTGGGCGTGTAGTGTAGGGGTTATCGCGTTCGCTTTGCATGCGAAAGGTCTCCGGTTCGATTCCGGACTCGTCCATTTTTTGTTTTTGTTTCATCAAGCAATGGGCTTAAGAATACAACAGGCAATACATTGGCGCGTTCATGATACCTTGATTACAGTAAAGCCTGTGTTATGCATTAGATGAAATAATTCTAAAACAAATCAAAATCATAGAACCTATTCAATTTTCACTGTTTGCTAAGATAATCGTCGGCGTGCAAGCGATTTCATTCATACTATACATAATTTCCACTGGTGTGTACAGAAGGATTTTATGCAACCTATGGAAGCAATGAATTGGACAAAATCCTCAATGATTGCAAAGTATGTGTCATGTATATACTGCTAGGACAATACAACACATTAAATCTTTTCAAACAACTTCACAGCCATAATCTCGATTACCACATTATCACATTTGCTATTTTTAATTTTAACACAACATTTCAAATGTTAAGTACCATGCATTTCTATTTTTCATAGGACTCAAGTCTATCACTTTAGAAGTTACCGGTCAATTTTGCAACCAAAGCAAAGTCTCACGGATATTGTTCTAATTATATTATGCTAAATTCATTCGCGTAAGATGTAAGGATAATCTTTGCAGAAGTACACAATAGACTTTTTCTTTCCAGTGAATACACATTCAGTAGCGAGAAGCAAGGGATAAGCTCTTATTGGCCAAGAAAAGCATAGGCCAAAAAGAGTGTTGTGAGAAAGTCAATAATTGGATTGAGAAGAAAGCAAAGGGTGTGTAGGTGATTGAGATGATTTGAATTTTCGACTGCCTTAATTTGTACCGTGCGATGTGCTTATTTCCATTTACCTTTCATTCTGCCCTTTTGTGTGCATGTACATTTAGAGAAATGGGTAAACTTTATCCAGGGTTTTGAAAATTTTCATATCCAGATCTCAACTCGGCTATTATAATTCAGATAGTATCAATCAGCTAAAGATGAAACAGCTGATCTGAATACTGATATGTATCAAGATGTACGTGTGAGGTCTCTAAAGTAAACTGTCTGGTGTATTTGCAACGACCAAGATCCCGTCGAGCAAGTTGATGTCTTTAGGGAATATACAGATTTGTAGATATTGTAGTATCCAGATTTAGATCAAAAAAACTTTACAATTCTTAAGCTCTGGTGTGTACCTTTTCATATTATCAATTCTGAGCTTTTCCTGCTGCATTTCAAGTGTTTTTTTCAGGATTTTCTTGTGCAAGCGACAGCAGCATTGAAACAAGCAGATAGACATTGCTTTCTAAATTACATGCAGCTATTGACAAGATTTTCGGAAACGACCGCAATATTACCATGCACTTATCTGTATTCATGATAACTTACACATAGGGATATAGGCATTTTAGTATGTAACTTTTGGCGGTCGCAATACAGAGCATTTCAAAACAACGCTTCCAAAAGAATTAAAAAAAATGAGTCCAATCGATCTGTGCAAAGTTAGACCTGTCAACCTTATTTAAGTGTGCAGGTTCCTGTCTTACTGCTGTAGAAGTTTTCATCAACAATCACAGTCAGTTTGATGATCTTCACCTTGACAAATCGTCTACTTTATTAGCACCTAGGGTCATCTCAACTAGCAAAGGCAACTCTTGAAACAGCGCTTAGTTTCTCACTGATTTTCAAAACACGCTTAGTGTATAGTAAAAAAAATAACTTTGAACAGAGAAGGAACAAGAAAAAAAAACATTTGTATGAAAAGTCTGATTGCAAAGTCTATTCTGTTAAGTTTAGAGTCATCTTAATTCTGTTATCCCAATAAAATATAAATTCGGTAACGAAATAATAGAACAAAATGTGTATACCATAACCTGTAATTGAACGGTCTGAATCTTTTGTAAATTCTTCAATAGCACGTTAAACATCAACTACAAAGATTGCTGGATTTCCAAAATTATAAATACAGATGAATGCCATCGTTGAACTTCTATTTTATATTCTTGTCTTTCAGTGGTCTTCATAACATTACAACTGCAACTTTTTTCTTTCAATTTTCACTACTTTTCTTTACACTCTTATTTATTAATACCAACAAAATGTTTGCTCGTGAAACTGTCGCTATTCTCGCCGCCGCTGTCCTTCTCTTCAGCAATGGAGTCTCCGCCATCCCCAACAACGGTCTCGAGGCCAGACAAGACAACACCGGAGTCGCCGGCAACAACAACAACTCTGGAAACGGAAATTCTAATTCTGGCAATGTAGGTGGTTCAGGAAACGGAACTGGAAACAATGGCAATGGATCTGGAAACAACGGTCAATGTGACCCTGTTACCGTTACCATCACTAAGACTGAGACTAAGACTGAGACTGCTAATCCCACCACTGCTCCCACTACTGCTCCTACCACTGCTCCCACTACTGAGCCTACCACTGCTCCCACTACTGCTCCTACCACTGAGCCTACCACTGCTCCCACTACTTCTCCCACCACTGAGCCTACCACTGCTCCCACTACTTCTCCCACCACCGCTCCCACCACTGAGCCTACCACCGCTCCCACCACTGAGCCTACCACTGCTCCCACTACTTCTCCCACTACTGCTCCCACCACTGCTCCCACTACTGAACCTACCACTGCTCCTACCACTGCTCCCACTACTTCTCCCACCACTGCTGCTCCTACCCCCACCAGTACTGGCAAGAAGCCCGTTTACGAAACCACTGTCCCTGGTGGAGTTCTTCTCTGTTACTACGACTAAGCTTAAACTTCTTTATTTGTTACAGCTTATATAAGTACATAATCATTTATCTAACAGCCAAGTTTTCTATTTATTCAATTATATTTCTTGATTTCTACGACCTTTCAAATCATTTGCAGAAATTTTTGTTAGTAACAATTCTAATTACAATTCCCAAAGCTGTAGTAAGCCTGTAATTTGTTCCTGGATCAAAGATCCTGTTGGCGTTTAATAAACGTTATTTACCTATACAATGAATCATTTTCACCATATCACGATCGTCTATTCAATATGAGCAACAAACTCGAATCTAGAACTTTAACCGTCCAGCAGTTCCATTGATCAGACGTTATATACAAAGTGTGTAACTGCTAGCCCTGAAACTGTATACACATCCATGGCAGTTATAGCCTCTAAGGTAGGGCGCATTTCATGCATCACGTGCTCTTTCAGATCGTCGCATTAAAGCGAAGGGTAGAGAGATAAAGCTTATTCAATTAAAGTTTATGATGCTTATCATGCGCCCTACACTGTCGAAATACAAGAGCGTGTTTGTAATTTAAGTTTGCCTGCGAGTTGACACTCTTCTGGAGTCAAAGGAAAGCCCGCCAGACACAAATCCACGCCAGTTTTTGTTAAAAGGCAAATCATACACACGCATCATTACACTGGATGTATACACAACTCGAAGCAAAATACAGGCTTGATGAGCACAAACTGTTTCTATTGTACTACACATACACTAGAAAGCCGAGCCCGACGATTTTGTTGATAAAACACGAAAATGAAAATAGACAATAAACCTCGCTGGATCTGCTCGTAGCGTACAGATCGAGAATCTGATTAAATCAGTATTATTTCGCATGTTTCCAAACATGCTGCACAACAGCCTGCTCCATATGTTTTGCTGCAGAGAATGGCAATAAACGCGACCTAGAGCCTGCAGTCAAGCCGCGGATAGCAACAGTGCGCTCCAGCGTTGCCAGTATTTTTGTTTACCTTTTCTCCATACCCCTGAGATTCCTGCAGCTATACATGTACTGCAAAGGCTGGACCTGCTTGTCCAAATAGCCACTCTCGTGTACATACACTTTCCTTCACTCAACGTGTTTAATATATTAAATGGCCAAATCGAGCCCAGTGCCCATCTGTCCTCTGTCCCCACCTTGTACCTGTACTGGCTATGTGTAGCCCCAATTGACGCATCAGAGCAACGTCCATCTGTGCGTTTTCACCTTCAAAGTCAAGGGTTCTCAAGTGTATAGAGTTTTGCAAAGTTTCACCCACCAAAAGGTCCCTTTATAGATATCAAACCATGCCGTATACATAACGCGTCTTTGCATGCCCAACGCAAGCCCAGTAAAAACCGCTAAAACCTCGTCTTGATCCTTTGGCCCTCGGTGTGACTTCTTGTTTCCAATGATGCACTTGTGATCGTAGCGTGTACATACACATCTGAGGGTGTAGTAACAATGACCAGTGCGATTGCCTAATTGGGCGTTGGGATGGTGGTGATGCTGTGGAACTAACTTTGTTGCAACCTGTTTTCTTTTGTTCCTCCCCGTAGAGAGATGTGTACACACAGAAAGCTCAAACAGTGTTTACTCCTTCCTTTTTTTCTTCCCGTCTTTCGCGCGCCGATTTTCCTTGCACTTTCCCACTGCTGACCCTCGCATCCAGAGTTATGCATCATCATGAACGGCGGCGATAGAGTAACACCTACAATCACTCAAGAAGTGGCACCTGAAGTCATCAGCCCCAAACCCGAGTCCACAAATCCCATCAACATCCTTCATGAAGACAAAAATGGGTCATCTGTATCACTTCCTGGAAGCACGTCCTCGTCAATCTACTCGCAACCAAGTTTACGTGACGACAAGCAATCGATCCAAGATTTTACAATAAGCACCTCAGTTGACCCTATCGCCGTTGAAAGTACTACAGATCTAGCTAGCAGTTCGGCTCCTAGTGAACCATCACAACCTTCATTTACAGAAGTCAAACTGGAAACAGCAGACCCAGAACCTGGCAGTTTAGACTCACCGACAAGCTCTCTGGCACACCCTGTATCTTTGACATCGCCGATTTCAGACCCGGTTGAGCCAGTCCCTGCGCTTGAAGTTAATTCCCGCTCTCCCTCTCCCACTCAAGCACCAACTTCCTCACTGTCACAAATCACTACAGAAAGCACTCCGCCAATCCCAATCCCGCCACGGTCGGCAAATCATAAGCACAACCTACCACATGCTTTACTCGCCAGCTCGCGGGCCCGGTCGAGACAGCTATCGTCGAACCCAAAAAGTCCGATCCTGGCAGAATCATCATTTGACAATAACTCCAGTGATAGCCTACCAGCCAAATTAAAACAAAACACTGCAGACGCAAACAGCGAGTCTGCCGAACCTGTGAAAACAACAAAAACAAACAGTACTAATCCATCCGACGATAACAAAGACGATGCGAGCCCGGGTAAACCATCCACTAGCTCATTTGATGGCATGACTTCTGAAGAGATGAAAACAATGCTGAGTGAAAAGATCTTACAATTGTCTCAAGTTCAATCTCACAATGCTCAGCTTTGGTCGTTGGTCAATAAACAACGGACAATGATATTAGATTTGAAAGCAGATCTTAGCTCTGCTGCGGCGCAAAACGAAACATACAAAGCTGCTTTCACAAAACTTCAACTTGATCCAATAAAAGTCTCGGATTTCAAAGCCAAAGTTCCAGATATCCCTTCGCCAACGGGATTAACACCGATCATAGATACCTTTAATAAAACCTTTTCTGGCCACAACAACAGTAACATCAAACCTATAAAAGAAATAGCAACTATGCCGAAACACGTCTCTGTGGCCAGAAGGGCAATCAGCAGTACATCAACATCATTTGATTTCCAAGCTGCGCACTCGCTTCCAAAGCAAAGCTTTCCAGTAAGTATACTGCCTTTTAACTGTTTGTTCATTTGCCTTATTTTCATTTTTACCAACGTTTTTAGGAACCATTTTCAATTCAACGCAAAGAACCCGTACAGGCACCTCAGGCAAAATCTTTCACAAACAGTCCGCTTTTTGTAAAGCCTGAAGAACTATCATCGATATGGCTCAAGATCTCAACACTCACAGGTAAAATTTTGACCACCGACAATAACAGTGAATACATTGTTATAATCACCGTGATAGACAAAGACTCAAAGAAAGAATTATGGAAAACGGCAAAAGACTACAACTCATTACAAACTCTCGACAGCAAAATCCGACCTATTCTTGGTGATTCCAATCTTGTTAGACTCCCAGATAAAACATTATTCCAATCGCATGCTCCGTATAGAGTCGACTTACGTAAATCAGCTCTAGATCAGTACTTTTTCGGATTGATAACTTCTGAAATGCTTGTCAAAGCCGCTGGAAACATCTTTTGTGAATTTCTCTCCACAGATACCACGGATCCTATGAGTACGTCTCCCATGACTTTCCGGAAAGAAGGATATCTTACCAAGCGTGGGAAGAAGGCAAAAGTGTGGGAAGTTCGCTATTTTGCAATTGAAGGTGAGTTTTTGAATTTTTATCAGCAACAGGGAGAAGACCTGCAGGGATCGATCTATTTGAAAGGTGCTAAAATTGGGCGTCAAACCAAAAATGAAGCAGAGGGCACACCCAACTCCGAAGAAGCAATAGAGAAAGAATTTAGGCATGCGTTTTTGCTTGTAGAGCCTAAGAAAAAGGATCATGTGAGGCATGTACTGTGCGCAGAAACAGATGAGGACCGTGAATTATGGATTGAGGCTTTATTGGAGGTGATAACGCAACCGACAGCACAACTCAATACTTTTTCTGATCAATCATCAATTGAAGGTAGAAGATATGCTTCTATAAGATCCCAAACTCTCCCGGCATCTGTAGGGGTTCCTGGTCCAAGGGAATTACCAACCAAGCCCAGAGGCATTCGACACTCAGTTATCCCATCTGCCTTTGCGCAATCTTCATTCAACTCTTTGCCTGGTACAGGGCTGTTTTCTCCCACCAGTAAGAATACCAGCAAACCTCGATCCGAGAGCTCTTCTGGCGATTTACGTCCTTCTCTGAGCTTAGAAGATGAACTCGATCCCAAAGAAAAGAAGCAAAAGAAGAAGGGGTTCTTTTCGGCCTTCCGAACCAAAGGAAGCAATCACAGTCATACGCACTTGAACACTGCAAATGACAAAGGCTTCCAATCAGAGAAATCTCTGGACAAAACTTTAACCGAAAAGAACAGTAATGAGGACAGATTCTACTCCACGCCTTATTCTGCGGTTGAATACAGAACAGCTTCGCCATCTCAAATTAATATCAATCCCAATCCACATAGAAGTGATACAGCGGCCGTCAGTGCATTAGGAAAATCACTTGAAGAAGTAATTACGCAGAGAATGGAAACAAACTCGCCATTGAACGCCGACAAGACTGTAAGAAAATCTGCTAGCTCAGATACACTTGGTCACGCAAGACTCTTGTTTGGTGCTCCTCTGGGCGATGCTGTTAAAATGTCTAGTATGAGTGTGCAAGGCTGTGTTGTTCCATCAATTGTTTACCGATGCATAGAGTTACTGAAAATCAGAGGTGCTATTTATGAAGAAGGAATATTCCGACTTAGTGGCTCAACAGCTTCTATCAGAACATTAAAAGAAAGATTCAATAACGAGCTCGACATTGACTTGGCCAATAGTGCGACATATTACGATATACATGCTGTTGCAGGTCTACTGAAACTATATCTGAGAGAAATCCCAACAATGATTCTATCTACTCCGGCAAAATTCCGTGAAGCCACTGAAATCTCCGATTCTGAGAAACGGGCTACTACTCTGAGCACATTAGTTTTGGAGCTTCCTAAAGAAAATCGTGATCTTTTGTGTGTAATATGTTCCCTCTTGACAGAAATCATATCTCATGCCGATGTCAATAAGATGAACTTGAGAAATGTTGGCATTGTCTTTGCGCCAACACTAAACATTTCAGCCGCGGTTCTAATCATCTTTTTGACCGACTTTGACAATATCTTTGGTAACTTGTTTTCAGAGCCTCAAATCAACGAAGCTTTGTCTCCCTCAACCGGCGATTCGCCTATCAATTCGACCAACCCCACAGAGCACCAAGAAAAAACAGAATTGACTGAACTTTCAGTCGAAGACTCAAAGTCTCCGCCAAAATAAATACCTATTTTGTTTGTTTTCACTTGTTTGTCGCTGCTTTACTCTAATATTTTTTTTGTTCCGCCAATTGCTTGTTTTTGTTCTCTATTTATCCTTGAAAAAAATTATGGTAATTAGTTGTTGATATTTAGAATGAGTTGATACGGTCATCAAAGCATTCAGTTAACAGAATTTTATAGTGAATATAATAATAATGATAATAATAATTAATAGATCAAAATCGAATCAACAAGAAAAATGAATTATGGTCTATGAAGTATGTACTTGATTATGATATGAATATATTTATAGAAGCTGATTATAAAGAAGAATCAGCTCCTGAAGTTTGAACAGTAGTTTGGTTGCTAGCGGACTTAAGAGCAGCTTCAGCCTCTCTTTGACGCTTCTTCAGGACATTCTCAATAAAGACTTCACCAGCCTTGTAAGAAGATCTCACCAAGGGGCCACTTGCGCAGTAGATGAAGCCCAAATCCATAGCTCTCTTTTGCCAGTAGTCAAACTTCTCGGGAGATGCATACTCAACAACCTTCATGTGTCTCTTGGTAGGTCTCATGTATTGACCAAATGTGACAATATCGACATCCACACTTCTCAGCTGATTGAGAGTATCTTCAATTTGAGCTTCAGTTTCACCAAAACCAAGCATGATTGAAGTCTTTGTAATGACGTTGGGGTTGGCAATCTTTGCTTGTTTCAGAATGGAAAGCGATTGTTGGAAAGTGGCACGACGGTCACGAACAAACGGTGTCAGTTCTTCAACGGTTTCGACATTATGAGCGAAAACGTCAAGACCAGAATTAGCCATGATCGAAGCCATGTCCAGGTTGCCACGGAAATCACCCGTGAGACATTCGACAAGAATATGAGGAGCCTTTTGCTTAATACGTCGGACGGTATCTGCAAAGTGGTGAGCACCGCCATCGACCAGGTCATCACGATCAACGGTGGTTAAAACAACATAACCAAGACCCCACTTTGCGATAGCCGCAGCAGTGTTTTCAGGTTCGTTGGGATCTAATGGAGGTGGGTTACGGTTAGTCTTGACAGAGCAAAAACGGCAGCCACGGGTGCATGTATCACCCATAAGCATGATAGTGGCAGTGGCTTTACTCTTGTCGGAGCCACCCCAGCACTCTCCAATGTTCGGGCATCGGGCCTCCTCGCATACAGTATGCAGTCCGAGTCCACGAACATCTTCTTTCAGCTTGTGATAGTTCTTGCCCTGAGGAATATTAGTTTTCAGCCAAGTCGGAAGACGCACACGCTCTGTAGGCTGAGCATTGGCAATGATATCTGACGAGACGATATCTTCCTTCGATACACGAGCGCTGAGGAAATCTTCAAAGGAAGGACCTTTGTTCAACTTGTCGGCAAGATTCGTTCTTTTTCTTCGGCGAGCCTTGGGTTGATCTTCAGCAGCAGCATCTGTGGAATCGGCCTTGTTGACGGTAGAAGATCCGGTTTGTTCGTCTTGGACGGAGGCGAAAGATCTTGAAAATAAGGCAGGTTTGCCAAACGGTTGCAAATTACTTGAGCTCAAAGCTCTTAAGCAACTAATATGTGTTTTGAGGGGATGTGTCGAACGTGAAAGAGACATTGTGTGGTTTGATCTGTGTAGAGAAAAAATGAAGTGTCTTGAGAAAAATGCAAACTGTAGACTTCAAACAGTTATTGTGTGTAGCAACAGTGGTTAATTAGAAACTGAACTTTTCAACAATCGACGCGAATGAACGTAGATATGAAATTCAACTTGAAATATTTCAAGAGGAGAAGAAAAAATCTATGCTTTTATTTTTTTATTTTCCGTTAAAGCACCGGGTTACGTAAAAACCTATCGGCTTTTGCGGTACTACTCCCAACCCGGGACTTTGTATCTTTTGGTTTGTTTTCTGCTACAGGCACCGAGTACCGGGCCTTATTCTTAGATTGGTTCGTGGATCTGTTACGGCGATCAACGTGTAAAAAAGACATCTGATAAACGCATGAATCAGGATACTTTTTCAATGTTTTGTGATTTAATTACATTCTTTCTAATTATGATGATCAGCAACAGGTCGTTTGCAAAATGGAAGGATTAATTCTATACTGAATACGATGTTACGAAAAGCATTTAAACGCGCTTATGTACATAATATCGTTTCACGTCATGGTGGACATTTGTAAACTCTACTTTTAAGACTAACTGAGTTTGCGAGACAATCAAGGGCTTTCGGCCGTTCATGAAACTATTTTTTTCCTCTGCGTCACTCACAAACACTCATTCAATTGAAGCTTGGTTAGAGGGGTTTTGGCTGTGTAGTGGTGGGGAGCTGTGATACAGAAATAGTAAATTTGTGAGCTGCTGTCAAAGTTCCAGCGCTCATGCTGCAATAGCGTGTTTGAGTAAGAGGCAGTGTCGCTACATTATGTATACTTGAGTTTTCTTATAGATCAAAGCCAAATGCAGAATATCGGTTTTGATATCATAGATCCCAGTCAGCGAAGCTATCAAGGGTCCGTGAATTCACAAGACTGCTTTCGCTGTCAAACCTATTCAATAACAATTATGGCACGCTATAGATCTAGAGCGATAGTCATGAGGAGTTATCATCAAACGTATACGCTGGCATGATTACGTTCCACAAATACGTCAAAGAGAGCTTTACTGATTAGTTGCGTAGCTGTTTTGATAGAAATGGCTTTTTGGACTGCCATGATCATTTGACACAGGTTTTGGCAGCAGATATTTGGCCAAGTTGATTATACCATTGTAAATACTACTAAAACTATCAAAAAAAAACGGTAACAGTTTGACAGTGCCTAATTTGTTGGTCTGTTTTGTATAGTTATCGGTAATTTTAAAGATTTTCAGCTGATGTAAATACATTGTCCCATATTAAAATATTGTAAATAATCATTTTTATAAAACTATTCTTGAAATTTGGCTGTATAAAATAGACACAATAAGCCTTGCCATGAGTCGAGAGCGTCAGAAATTTGTGACAATTCTGAGTCTATGACACTTCCCATGTGATAGTTTACAGGAGCAGAATAATTTTTGCTGTTCCTGCCTCTTAACTAATTATTGAGCTGGTGTCTGTTCAAAAACACAACAAAAATCCTAAGACTAGATCCAAAGTCGGCACAGCTTTTTTTATTGCCTGGTGGTATTTTAGGTGCATCGGATCTTGGTGACAACGCAGAACATCGTACATTTCTTGGAAAATCATACATAGTATATTGTGGTTTTTGCTGATGAATGTATGTGCTGTATTTAGTGTTTTTTTGGGTATCAATATGAATAGTATTCATGCAGTCCATTATATTCTTTTTCATTGTACATGATCTCTGTATCTGATTCATTTAGACTAAAGGTTGAGCTAGTACAAACGGAACCATTTCCACGTTTGTAAGTAAGATAGAACACATACAAATTCATCATTGATATTGTTGATATTTAACTCACCATTCACAATGCCCATACCCAAAGTGCTATAATATCCAAGTTTCAATATCCATCGCTCTTGATCTCCAAAACAATTTTTATAAAAGCCGTTCAGATACTCTATAATTTTTTGATAAAACCTGCTCAAAAACAAGCATGAAAAAAACTGATCACAAAACTAGTTGAATGAATTCATCATCTAAGGCAAGTCCCATTGTTCCTGCTCCTCCTCCAAAATCACAATTATTTTGGTCAATGACTCGTTCAACTACGATAGTTGTAATGCTTGAATTCTACATTCAACCCGTTTATTTTTATCTCAAGATTCTCATTTTCTCTCCTTGCGTGTTGGAAGAAAATAGGTCAACTACTGGTACACGATCATTTACAGCGTTTTCTCTTCTGTAATTGGTCAAAATCCGCAATTGGTCATTTCTTTCTCTTTTTTAATGTTTCCTAAACGCTGTAACTCTTATAAGCTTCTTGCTCTACAATGTATTATTATAACGCTGTAATGAGTACCCAGAAGATCCCTCAAATCTAAAAAAAATGCTCGAGTTGCATGAGTAATCCTTAGTTTCGCTACGATTCAAGCACCTCAATCTTACACCTCACACTACAAGACTTTATTTACACATCCACCGTTTCTTTTTTATTGATAGTCAGTCACTTGCTTCCACTGATACCTTACATGATTTGTCTTGCAGCTAAACCATTTGCAAACCCCCCAAATCAGCTCTACGATCTCGCTTCAGCTACACCCTCTACGTAAAGATATTCACAACTTTCTTGTATTAATTAATCTCGAACCATAAAAAATCTAAAGACACACTCAAAAAAAAGCTTTTAAAACAATCCAACCCATACAAGGCCGGCAATAGGACCACCAATGAATATAGACCCCAACAACAGCTTCGTAGATTTATCATCCATGAATCCAGAAGGAGACGAGTTTGGCTTGGCGTTGTCACTCATAAACATTGAATCACGTTGAAACGCCTTTTTGTTACCAGGCTTGCCGGGCAAATCATCATCACCCTTCATCGCTTTTTTGGCCTGTTGCGGCCCGCCCGGGGTGCCAATGGCAGGCAGCTTGACGTACTCAGACATGGGCTTGTAAGCAACAGGCTCTTCCATAGGTGCCTTCCAGTCGTGTGTCTTGACAATACTGCGATTCACAATTTCCTTCTTCTTGTCGTCGAGAATCTTGAACATGGTCGAGTTCAAAGCAACATTGACAAATTTGCCTTGAGCAATGTTGAGGCCCTGTGTGATCAAAGCTAAAACAGGGGTTTCTGGAATCTTCTTCTCATTAGGCAAATGAGCATATGTGGCCTTGCACTTGAGAGGACGCTTGGGTTCTTTTTCTTTAGAGTAATCGTAAAACAGCTTGACGTTTTTGTACTCATTCTTCAAAATAGGATAGTCAGGAAGCATGTGAGCGCTACCGTCGTTTGCAATATCAACAAGTCCGTAGTTGTTGGGCTCTTGTGCATATTCGTAAATCAATCCGCCAGAAAACACACTTGTCATTTTCAAAGAGTACAACGGCTCGACCTCTTGAAAGACCCGAGGTTGTACAGCATTGCATCCGTACTCTGAAAAGAAAATGGGAAGTGTGTAGTCAGAGTAGTCGCTGACCAACGAGTCATAGCCACTGGAATGAAACGTTTGGAACCCGCACCACTGGTATGAGTTGACACCGTAGAAATCAACACTCGAGACCTCGTCGCCACACTCAAGGTACTTTGCTAACGAGATTCTATATCTCAAATCATCAGCTGCCGAGTATCCCACGGGAATTACGCGCGGCGAGTGTCGATCCATATACATGTGCATATCTCTAACAATAGCCTTCAAGTAATGCGGAGACTCTCTCGCCGAAATTTCATCGTTGACCACTTCATTTCCTGCAAAGAAACCAAGCGTGTTGTTGTACCCGGCGAATTGGTGCACGATTTTCAAGACGTTTTCCAAGTAGAATGCATTGTAGGTAGTCCAGGGCTCGTATCGGTTGAGGGCTTCGCCAGGTCGAGGACTGTTGACGTCCAAGACCAGGTAGATCCCGGCGTTGGCCAAGAGAGTCATGCACTCGTCATGGTTTAAATCGGGATTAACCGAGTAAACTCTAACTGCCTGTGTATTTGTTAGAATCGAAA
Source organism: Saccharomycotina sp. CBS 16003 (assembly GCA_022457085.1). Classification (NCBI taxonomy): domain Eukaryota; kingdom Fungi; phylum Ascomycota; species Saccharomycotina sp. CBS 16003. Next base: position 1,360,838 of record JAJNCF010000036.1, on the reverse strand, counting down.
AGTTATCGTAAATGAAAACGCCCGGTGTACTTACGTTAACGCCTAGCTGCTGAAACAAAAAAATATCTCTTGCACAAGTGTTGACATCTGATAACGGATCATTATGCCCAGCAAATCCAGCAGATCCGCCTGGTTGGTAATCAATTCCTTTAAGGTAAAACTGTAAATCACAAGTTAGTTTTAATTTGTTCACATCATAAAACAACATAAAAGAGTAGGAAAATGATACGTACGGGCTCCTTTGTAACAGAGTCATAGAAATGCTTGCCCCTGACCTCGATCGGATTAATTGCAGCCATAGCAGTACAGGCCCAAGCCGCAGCTGTCCACACTTTCATATTCCACTTTGTCATACTGTCTTTTTTTTTTTCTTTATTCTCAATTCTTCTTGAAGAGATTTGATTCTGATTTTTTTAGGGAAAAAAAAAAGCGCTTCGTATAAATGAAACTGTTATGAAAAGTAGATGAAGAAGAAGAGCATTGTACTTTTCTTTGATCAAGAGTTTTTAAATACTCAATTTTTCTCTGTTCAGTTCTATTGTTCAATCGTGAAGTACCATAGCTTCTGTGCCGTTTACTTGGTGCTGTTATAGTCCTAACAACATTTCGATAGTAGTGCGGCTGTAGCAAGGCTGGAAAATGGCGATGGAATCTACTGTAGCATTGTGGTTCAGCTTCAACATTCTCAGCTTTCCTTTCTTCTTTGTTCCAGCAGAACTTTGAAAGTAGTCTTTATTGTGGTACCATCATACAATTGACAATTCCATGCGAATCAGCAAACACGCTATAACTGTATATTTTTAATTTGCTCCAGAATGGTTGTGTATATACCTTCAAGTCGTGTCCAATTCCCGCCTTTTGTTCTGTTTCTTTTTCTTTCCTATATGCGAATCATGATAATATACATTTGTATCTAGTCATACATGTTGTCTTTCTCGTTTAATATACGCATTTCTCTACCGATCTCTTCTTTTCCCTCTAGTGTACATACACACACATAAACACCTCACAACAGCAGCAGTAGTCGTACAATGATACGCATTCTTATCATCTACCCTAACCTTTTCACGTGTAAACAAACGCAAGCTACCGCTGGTGTTTAAACCCAATTTGGCATTTTGTGATTTCTGATTTAATTCTTCCATCAAAGGGTGCTCATTTATATAAAAGTTTGTCATTGAGTTTCGACGGTTTCTCTTTTGCCAATTGTGTACAATCCAATGCGTAAAGCAGACGAGACAGTCCTGAACCCAATAATTCCATTAAACTAGGCTTGAAGCATGTGCGCGGTTTTATTCTTGTTTCAGTTCATTCTCTTGTTGACTATTTTGTACCTACAAAACAGAACCCCGCTTTGTTTGCATCATCAATTGAGTTTAAAAATCGCAGATTTACGTGATGGTTGTCATTTACGGCGAAGCAGCTTCTTGGTGACAGGTTCTGTTCAAACAGCAGTCTAAAATTTTAAAAACACATTCATTAATTCGTATGCTATAGAGGGATAAAGCTTAAAAACATTAAATACAATTAGAAATCCTCTAAGGAGCAGTGTAACCACCGTCGACACGGAGGTCAGCACCAGTGGTGTAGGTAGAAGCATTGGATGCAAGGTAAAGGTAGGCACCAACGAGCTCTTGGACCTCACCTTCACGGCCCATGGGGGTGAATTGCCACCACTTGGCCTTGGTCTCCTTGGGAACAAAGTCAGAGATCTCGGTTGCAATGTAACCAGGAGAAACAGAGTTGACACGAGCGAAACCAGCCCACTCGACAGCCAAAGAGGCACAGAAGTGTCTGACACCGGCCTTAGCACCGTTGTAAGCAGCTTGCATTTGGGGGAAGTTGACAATGTGGCCAGACATGGAGGAGGTGGCAATGAAAGAACCGGATCCGCGCTCCTTGAAGTGTCTGCCGACGTACTTGGCACAGTAGTAGACACCGGTCAAGTCGAGATCAATAACCTTCTTCCACTCCTTGTCATCATCAGTGTCAATGATGGGACCAGCAGTCCAGGGAACACCAGCGTTGGCGACAAAGACGTCGATCTTGCCAAAGTCCTCAATTTGTTGCTTGATGGCAGCCTCGACAGCAGCACCGTCAGTGACAGCGACCTTGTAGGCCTTGGCCTTGACACCGTACTTGTCGGCGAGAGCCTTGGCCTTGTCGTCGGCGTTGTGAGAGTTGTACCAGATGGCGACGTCGGCACCGGCTTGAGCAAAGGCCTCGGCGACGGCGTAACCAATACCAGTGGAGGAACCAGTGATGGAGGCGACCTTGCCCTTGAGGGAGAAGAGGTCAAGAACGCTGTTCATGGGCTTGGGGCTCTCAGTGGGAAGAGGACCGAGGGCAGTGAAGTGAGTCTTGAGATCGGAGGACATTTTTGAGTATTTGTTATGCTTTTGTAATTGGGTATGAGATTGTTTGTTGAAGAAAGATGATGGAGAGGAAAGAGAATCATTGATGAGGGCGAAGCGGTGTCCTTTTATAATTTTTTTTCAAGAAACAGAAAGAGATGCAGTGAAGGCTGTAGAAGCCTAATTGTTTTGTTGGTTTCAACTTAAAAAAAAGCCACCGATTGTCAGAGTTTACGATGTTTGACTGTTTGTTGTTTGTTGTAGAAGTGCGCTAAAAAAGAACACAATTGTCCAGATGCGGGTTTTTGTGATCAGTCTTTAACTGACATGACATCATTGCACCGATCGGTCGTAGCAGGACCCGGAAGGTTTGGATTCACAATTGGACCATATTATCACCATGGCCATATACAGGTGTTCAAGAGCTTCAAATGTTCCGACTCTGTGCCTGCTATGTTCTGATTGCCGAGTGTGCAAAACACGATTGTTGTGTGCTTTTGGACTGAATGTTGTTGTTGTTGTTGTTGTAGAGAGAATGTTTGGGTGTGCCCTGCAGTGACAAAAGCGGTGATGGTTTCTAATCGCTGGACCGCCCATCGAAACCTCCGCGTTTATTTACAAAATTGCCCAAGCCATACACAATCCTCCATCGCTGCCAATGCCTAAGCCTATGCCAGTATCTATGCTTATGCTTATGCCATACACAAAGCCCGCATATTGAACAACAATAAAACGTTTTTTGTACAATGCTCGGATTATTTAGGGCTGTTGATACTGAGCCTGACTCAACTGCACTTTCAGAAACATCAAAAGACCCTTTTTATTTCTTGTTTTTGGCCTGGAATTTCTCCGAATTTTCCAGAGTCTTTCACAAATCTAAAAAAAACCAATCTGCGTACGGACACACCTCCTTCGCTGGTAACCTTTCCAATCCATTCTCAAAATAACATTGACGTAGCCATTGCAAACCACCGTCTGTACTATCGTCATACAATTGACATTGTCAGTCGCCCGTCCTTCTTGACACGTCTTCCTCTAGTTAGGGTGCCATCATTTGCACGGAGAAATCTCTCTTTCAAGGCATGCTGATCAAAATAGATTGTTCCGACACCCTTTTTCCGAATTGGACCCAACAAACTCAGTTATGTTTTCACTTCTCTCTACCGTATACTCAAATGTAAACATGCATACACGTTGGCGCTTCTAGTGATGTCGGCTAGCAAAAACCCGCCCACCAAGTGGATCAATTGAACTCATAACATTTCAACATGTACATAACAAATACGTAAATACATAATATCCATAACTACACCCTGGAGTCCCGATCCCATTCATTGGACTGCTCAAACGTCACGCCTCTCAACGACTCATTGTCTTCGTCATAGCTCTCGTGAAAGTCATCCACCTCTCCATCATCATCGTCAATGGTCCACTGGTCGCGCTCTTCTCCTCCTCCCGACATCAATCCCACTTGGCCTTCAAAAGCAGCACCTTGGTTCACTCGCGCCATCGTCTTGGTATATATCGTGTAAGCCGTGAAACTGCCCACACCCGCTGCAATCACCACAGAAACCACATCCACCAGCCGCGACGCAAAGTCCTTCTCAGTTCCAAGCCGCGCGATTCTGTCCCCGACAAAAATGTGCATCAGCAGCTTGGGCGAAGTCACCACTGTGGCCAGCACAAAGTTGACGGCAGTGACCCCGGGGATAGTGGCCAGTGCCCCGTTGGAAAACGAATAAGGCAGCGGGCATAATCGAAGCATCCACAGAATAGTGAACCCGTCTCGCTCGCCCATCGTCTGTGTCAGCGCGGCGAATTTCTCGTTGGACCTGGCTAATCGCAGCGCATACTCCCGAAACAGGTACCTGCAAGCCAGAAACGACATCAGAGAGCCAAACACAGTATAGGGTGCCAGGTACAACCAGCCATGGAACCCGTACATCATCCCACAAAGCGACGCCAGCGCAGAGTACCCAATCATGGGTGGAAACGACACAAGCGTAACCAGCAAAAACATGATCAACGGCCCTGCTTTAAGATCGCGCCAGGAATCAGCAAACCACAAAAGCAAATCAAACAGTCGGCCATGAAATATAACAAACAAAACAAACAGCGAAACAAGTACAACACCCGCGAAAAGCAACAGAATCTGCTGTACAAGAGATCTTGCCTGGTAAAACCGGTATCCCTTTCTGGCGTTGGATAAAGTCGCTTCTCTGGTCCGGCTCATCAGCTCACGAAGCTGTTCGTTTTCATATATTTGTCTCAGGTACTGTCGCGCTGAAAACCGCGTACCTGGGGTTGTGTTGAATGTTGCATCATTATCATCAGATGGAAGTTGAATCGGCATCTTTCCTGTTATCCTAGTGGACTTGCAGTGTTTCTTTATCAAGATAACAAAGTGTTGATGGCGATGGTGGAGAAACAAAAAACCCAGCTGTCTTGATAGACTTTTTGCAGCGACGTTGAAACTTTACATAAGCCCACACGTAGAAATCCAGCATCGACACATTCATCGGAAAAACTCTATTTTAAACACCCTTTATTATAGCCTAAACGCAATCATCAATCTTATAAAATATACACTACACCTTCTGCTTCTTGGACGCAGGAGCCCCGTCTTTCTCTGTAGCACTTCGTTTCCCCTTCCCGCTCAAATCCACCTTCTCAATGATTCGCTTGTAATCATCAACCAATGCCAGATACGTTTCTTGTAGTTTGCTCTTTTTGTCGTCCAGATCCATCTCATCCAGCGGCTCTCTGTTCTTCAAATACACCCGGCGCTTGACCAACATTCTATACTTCTGTTTCGTAGCGGCGTCAGACCGTCCAGCGACGGGCAAAAGCGCCATCTCAAGGCACCGCGCAAACTGTCGTGGAGTCATTTTGTTCTCCTCCCGGATAGTATCAATAAACTCGGCATCAAACTGGAAATCGTGGAATTTGGACCAGGTTCCTGACCGCGCTAGGCGCGACAAATCGCATCTATCACGTAAGTCGTCAAAAGCTTCACTAGGATCCTCGACGGAAATCTCCTTCACACATGGATCGGAGTGGAACAACTCGAAAAGCGATTCGTAAAACCGGCCTCCGACACCGACCCCTGTGAACGTCGGGAGCACAACAAACTGCGAAATACGTTTACGCAGGTTAGGCGAGAATGGCTCAGCAACGTTGTTGTGGAGATCTTGGTTTTTGTACCAAAAGTACTGATAAACAGTGCAAAACCCGACAAAGTGCGGTTTGCCGCTGGTCTTTTTGTAACTTTATCAAGTGTGTTAGTTATCAGAGCAGTAGTAAAAACGTAGCATCAAACTTACAGAAAGAAGACTTCCCAGTGATCGTCTTCGTCGTCAATATAAGACCCCGCCTCGATAAACAAGAGAATGAAAATCTGGATTCTCTGATGCAGTTCCTTGCTTTTGATATCTGCAAACGTAGTCTAGTTTCCCTATTAGCCGAATTGAACTAACACACTCTGTTTTGAGGCTCACATACCTTGTGAATAATATACTCTTCACCGTTGTTGTCCTTGAACGATTTCACGAGAGTACCAGGGATCTCGAACGGTTCCTGTCTTGCAGCCTCCCAAGCTTCTTCCGTTGTCGCAATATCTACAATTCAAAAACCGCTGTTAGATCATATCTTCATTCGCGCAATTAAATCAGTACTTACCCTCGGGAAGGTATTCTAAAAGCGTGTCTTTGGGATCCTCTGCTTCGGCGATAAGCTTGTGTGACCAGTTCGAACTAAGAAATGGAACCATACTCGTCGCGTCGAATTTCAGCTTCAGCAATTCCTGATTAGCGTGATTCTTCCAACTACACAATTCGGTTCAACATACCTCGATTTCTAAATCCTTAAATCCGTAGATGGTCTCTGCGTCGCCGAAAATCGGATAAGTGAACACTGGCTTGAATACATCTTCACTATCAGACGAAACCAGCGAGAGCTGCAAAACCTCGTTTGAATTTGCAGCCCACTCTTCAGCCAGGTTTTCAACAGATGTCATTGTTGTGAATGTTTTGTTTGTTTGTGTGTGTATTTTTTTTCAAGCGTTTAGAATCAAGCACTCAGAAACGCGTCGGTTTCGAAATTTATTTTGTCTAGAGTGGAAGAGGAAGATGATACATTTTGTCTACATGCTGAAATCATATAGGGCTAGGGTCGTGATCTCGTTGAATTTCCAAATTTCTACACACACGCACATGCAAAAGAAAAGGAATAAAAATACGTGCTTTTGATTGTTTGTTGATTTGTGATTCTTGTCTTACTTGATTTCGAAAACGGCACTTCGATAAATCAAACAAATGTCTACTAAAACAAAGTCTTCCAATAGCAAAAGCTCCAGATCCAGCTCAACAAATAGAACAGGATCGAAAAAATCACAACTTCACAACTCGTCTACAAGCAATGTATGGATTCCATGTAACACACCAAGAAAATAGGGACTTATAGTGCTAACTGTTGGCAGGATGATTTACAGTCTATGCGGAATGGCGATCTGGCTGAGTCGGGCAGCGATGACGAAGTAGACTGGAAAGCCAAGTATTACGAGCTGCTTGATCTCCGCCAGACCCAGCCTGAGGCTGCGCTTGAAAAGCTCAAATCCTCATACGAAATGCGTCAAAAGTGTAAGTTCTATCATTACTTGTCCAAGACAGAGTGACCCTTTGCTGACAAGTATAGTAACCGACGATCTGATTGAATCTCTTGAACGCAAACTCGAAAACCACGACGTACCTGTCCCACAAACCTACCTGTCAAACGTCGATTCCATCAAAGAAACCATTCAATCCTTACAAGCCTCGATCGAGACCGAACTATCTACCCGATCTCCGCAAGTCGACAACGACCAACGCCTAGCTGATCTCGATAATGTGTTTGGACTGGTCAGTGGGCTAGCTGGGTTCAACATCATGGAGATCGAGTACAAAGGCGCAACTGTCGAGTATAAATGCTGTCAAATCGGCAGGTTCCGGAATTTCTACTACTCGCTGTCGGTAACTACCGACGATTTCGCGAATTCGGTATATGAAATAAGGTACCTTCCAGCGCATGTCGATGATAACGAAGAAGTATTTGAAGGGCTGCCGGATTACTTCCAAAACAACATGACTTTTGACAATGAAAACGTAAGTCCCCTTGGGGAACAATCTATTCTGGCCTATTGTTGCTTGATGATGGAATCAATACTAACCATATTTCCTTTTCTTTCTTTTTATCGAATCTAGGCATCACAATTTTACTGGAAGATCTCAGAAGCTCTGAACAAGCCATGATGTAGCAAAACACAAAACAGGCAAGACTCGCGACCTTTCGATTGGCATGTATGTTCCCCCGAGGTTAATTGTAGCCTGACTATTCAATTGAATTTTGGAGAAAGCAAGGGCGCTCCTCGCCAAGACGTTAAATACATATCTGATGAGTTGAAGTAATGATGATTTCCATAAACTGACCGGATCATTTTTGAGTCGAAATATTGCCCGTTCCTCGACGTCATTGAAATAAATGCATTTCTAGAACACATGACCATAATATGTGTGTCTGTAGCCTCGGTATTAGTATGTAATAAAAGCCAAGTGCTTAGCACCGACTGATGTTATTATTATGTAATACAAGGACTATATTGTTCCGAGGCCTTGCGCTTTGTTGCCATTTCAGCGGTACTTATTTCCTATTTGGGCTGTTTGTTTTGGGAGGCTCAGCTGGATAAGTAATCCCTGAACGCGGCTAGCACATGCTGTGTGTACACATTTCTACACAAGCCTAAGCTGGTGTGCATGTGGCTGTTTTCCCTTGTTCTCGACTGCTTTGCAACTGTCATTTGGCTTAGAATCTCAGATTTCAGTACACAGTCCCAGAACAGTATTCGGGTAAGCTCATCAAGGCCCCATGTCAAACTGATGATAAATAAAAGGCAATTTGAGAACAGAGTCAACTAGTCAGTTGATTTAGGAATGCTCGAAAGTCAATTCAAGCCAAGCACCGATGCGTTGAGTTGTCTTCGACTAATCAAATGTAGAATCAGGGCTTGAACTCTCCACAATAACATCATCAATCGCTATGGCGGTTCCGCAAGCCGTCCTCGTGACCCCTTTTTGTTTTTTCGGATGTACCCCGACTGCCCAGACATATTAGCGAATTATTGAATATTCACCAAGGTGTACAGAGACTTATGCACTAATGATCACTATCGACAAATACACAGCTTGGGGTATGCTGCTCTTGCCATAACCATTCCCAATTAACAGACAAAGGTTTGAGTTGAAATCACATATATAAATGGCGGATCTTCCTCGTAGATTCAAATTCTTTTTATTCATCATCAAAACATCTTTACCAATCAACAACACTATCCAAATCAATATCAATACCAATTAACAATTATCAATGAGTTCACACGTTAACAGATCCCTGACCAACATCAGAAGCGTAAGTGAAACTCAAAAACATACTTTTACAATTTCGTATCTAACTAACATTACTTGTGTAGGAACTTGAATTCCTCAGAGACGAAAAAGTCATCACTGCTGGGCTCTATCTCCAGCTCATCAACAAACTTCCTTCCAGATTCGATGCGGGCAGCATGTCTATCGACGTTTTCCCAGAGTCTTCTTATGGCACCGAAATTGTTGAGGCATTCTACGATTTCCAGGCTACCAATGCCGGCGACCTGAACCTACGCAAAGGAATGAGAATCGAAGTCATTGGCAAGCCTAGCAAGGACTGGTGGGAGGGCCGTTCTATCACTACCAATGTTGAAGGTATCTTCCCTTCAAGCTACGTTCGCGCTGTTCCCCAAATCCAAGCCCGCGCTCCTCCACCTACTCCCGTCACCCCGACTACTTCTACAGTTCATGTTGTTCATTCAAATGCCCCTCCAAGATACCAGCAAGACTATTACTCAAGCCCACCTCCTCCTGTTCAATCTCGTGCTCCTCCTGTGCAACAACAACAACCCAATGTCATCGTGGTTGAAAAGCAAGTTCCGGTTATGGAATCCAGACCTGTACCTAGTATTGGCAGAACTTTTGGTCAAGCCATGCTCATGGGTGCTGGTGCAAGAATGGGCGCCAACATTGTTGGCTCCAGAAGACGCAGATGTTAAACACATCACATTGCCTTCTTTGGAAGCACATATTGTCAAACGTTTTTGGCCCAGATCAAAAGTCCCTGGCAGAATGAAATTGCATCTTTTCTCACGATACCCTTTTTGTTTCCTTATTACGGGAATTTGTTACTTTTTGTTATAATTTGTTTTCACGTTTGCATGTATATACTTATAAATTCTTTTTAAAAAAAATTGTTTCATTGCTATCAAACTTGAAATATTTCAATGTTTTGTCATCTTGATCCCACAAGGGTATCTTTGCATAAGATTTTTGTCTAATTCATTTAGCAGCTCTATGCCTTCTTATTATTCAATTGGACAGATCATTTGAAATATTTCTTGGTCGGTTATCTCGATAGATTCTATGTAAATCCAAACTTAACAAATTCCACTTTATCAGCTAACTCTTGCCCAATGATTTGTTTTTTCTTTTGTTGTCTCGTGCAGATTCTCAAAAAGTGACATGAAAAATTAGGTCCTTTTCCTCCCCCTCTCCAATACTATAATCTTCAATATAACATCACTACTGCCATAAGCACTCTTTCCTTTTTCACATCATCCATTCACCAGTCTTTCACCATTATGTTGAAATCCGGCAAAAAGTATACGACAGACGCAGGACTCGAACCTGCGCGCGGGAACCGCATTTGATAACTGAATTAATTCAAGTCAAACTCCTTAACCACTCGGACAGCCTGTCACAGTATAGCATGATTACAATAGTACATAAGACTTGTAGCAACATACTGGAGGTACGTTGTTGACTTTTTGTATGAATCTTTTCAAGATCTTGAATTGTTTAAGGCTTTAAATTTTTCAAATACGCAATGATTGGAAATCTCTAGATTCTTTTTGTTGTTTAGATGAATTGTGGGGATTTAATGACGTGAAGTTGCGAGCTTCCAGAATTGTAATATTTCCTATTTGGGACATGCTAACTGTTTCAATGTAGATGGTAAATTTCACCGCGCAACGAAAGTTTCAATACCTCATAGTAGCGAATCTCGGACAGCTTTGATTGAAATAAGCTAAATAGTACTACTCTTGTTTCAAAATAGAATAAACTAATTGAACGTGTATATAAAAAGTAAAAACTTTGAAACTTTAGGGTATTTGTGAAATAGAACATAATTGTTACTCATGTTATGGTTACTATATTTGTTCAGCATGATCGTTATTACACAAAACATTCAACTTGGCATAAAATTTTTCAAAACATCCAGTGTTCTGAATTTTCCTTGCAACATTAGTTTAGTTTAAATACAATCGTCAATTGATCTGATTCAACTCTCCATACATTAATTAGAACCATTTCCTTACGGGTCCATCTCCACATACATGAACAACTCAGAAACTTGACCCTAACCCATAAAACTGACAATGTTAGTAATCACAACAGAGCACCAGCCTTTTGCTTCAAATGCTGGTTTGCCTTCAGCAAGCATAACTTATAACTGTTAGTTTTCTTTTTCTTCCATTTGTTTCTTCTTGTCTCTACAATTCTTGTTTTCCCCCAGAACTACCAATACATATAACATACGATCATACTTTACACCAATTGCATTGAGACAGCCTTAAAAATGAGTGTATGTAAATGCTTCTGATTTAAAATTAATGCGTTGTGACATACTAACTGCTATTGCTAGGAAAACATGGAAGTCGATAGAAAAGATGGCGAGATTGACGAGTCTCTTTATTCTCGTCAGCTCTACGTATTGGGAGCCGAAGCCATGAAGAGAATGGGAAAGTCAAATGTCCTGGTTGTTGGCCTCAAGGGCTTGGGTGTTGAAATCGCCAAAAATATTGCTCTTGCAGGTGTCAAGAGTCTGACTCTATACGATCCTGGTTTAACCCAGATTTCAGACTTGTCATCTCAATTCTTTCTTAGAGAGGATGATATCGGCAAGCGAAGAGACGAAGCTACCGCTCCTCGGTTAGCAGAGCTTAACCAATACGTGCCAATTACAATTTTGGAGGGCGATTTACACGACGAGAGCGTCATCACCAAGTTCCAATCAATTGTTCTCACTGATACTCCTTTAGAAACCCAATACAAGATCAATGAGATCACTCACAAGAATAGTATTGGTTTCATTGTTGCAGATACTAGAGGTCTTTTCGGTAACATTTTCGTTGACTTGGGTCCTTCTTTCGTCGTGTCTGATCTAACTGGTGAAGAGCCAATTACTGGAATTGTCTCTGATATTGACAGTGAGGGCAACATTGCTGTTCTTGACGACTCGAGACATGGACTACAAGACGGAGACTATGTTAAATTTTCCGAAGTCGTCGGTGCCGAAAGCTTAAATGACGGCAAGGCATACAAGGTTTCCGTTTCTGGGCCCTATGCGTTCAAGATCATCGATGGCCCTGAGGGTCTTGGTGAATACAAGAAGGGCGGTGTTTTTACACAAGTCAAGCAACCTATCAACTACACATTCCAGCCTCTTGCTGAACAAATAAAGAAGCCAGAGTTTCTCGTTTCTGATTTCGCTAAATTTGACCGTCCCAACACATTACACGTTGGTTTCTTGGCCCTTCAAGGATTCTACACTAAATACGAGCGCCTCCCCAAACCACACAACGAAGAAGACGCAAATGAGCTTGTTCACATGGCTACTAATATCAAGGCCGGTAGTACCGACCTTGGTGAGTTTGATCTTGATGAGAAGCTTTTAAAAGAGCTTTCATACCAAGCTCAAGGTGATCTTCCCGCTATGACTGCTTTCTTTGGTGGTATTGTGGCTCAGGAGGTCTTGAAGTCCGTTTCTGGAAAGTTCGGTCCTATCAAGCAATGGCTCTACTTTGACTCTCTTGAGAGTTTGCCTGCTAAGATTGCCAGAACTGAAGAGAACACCGCACCTGTGAATTCTCGTTACGATGGTCAAATTGCTGTTTTCGGTAAGGAGTTCGTTGAAACCATTCACAACCTCAAGGTTTTCCTCGTTGGTTCTGGTGCCATTGGTTGCGAAATGCTCAAGAACTGGGCTTTGATGGGTCTTGGTTCAGGTCCTGAAGGCAAAATCTACATTACCGATAACGACACAATTGAAAAGAGTAACTTGAACCGTCAATTCTTGTTCAGATCGACCGATGTTGGTAAGCTCAAGAGTGAGGTTGCAGCTGTTTCAGCTGTTGCCATCAACCCTGGTTTGGCTGGCAAGATCTCTGCTAAGCAAGACAAGGTTGGTCCTGAAACTGAAAACCTTTTCAACGACGAATTCTGGAACAGCCTGAACTTTGTCACCAATGCACTTGACAATGTTGAAGCAAGAACCTACGTTGACCGTAGATGTGTTTTCTACAAGAAGCCTCTTTTGGAAAGTGGTACTCTTGGAACCAAGGGTAACGTTCAGGTTGTCTACCCATACCTTACAGAGAGTTACTCTTCCAGTCAAGATCCTCCTGAGAAGAGCATCCCATTGTGTACTTTGAGAAGTTTCCCCAACAAGATTGATCATACTATTGCTTGGGCCAAGTCTCTTTTCATGGGATACTTCAGCGATGCATGTGAAAACGTCAACTTGTACTTGTCGCAACCTAATTTTGCCCAAACAACCCTCGAGAAGAGCGGTGACCAAAGAGGTACTTTGGAATCTATCAAGGACTACCTAGTTGATTCCCGTCCTCTTACGTTCGAAGAGTGCATCAAATGGGCTAGACTTGAGTTTGAAAAGAAGTACAACAACGATATTAAGCAACTTCTTTACAATTTCCCCAAGGACGCTGTCACCTCGCAAGGTGCTCCATTCTGGTCTGGTCCCAAGAGAGCTCCTACTCCTTTGGTTTTCGATCCCGAGAACGAGGACCACTTTAACTTTATCGTTGCGGCTGCCAACCTTCGTGCATTCAACTACGGACTTAACGGCGGCGCCGATGTTGAGACATACAAGAAGGTTTTGGCTTCTACTGAGGTCCCTGAGTTCACACCTGCTACCAACGTTAAAATTCAAGTTGAAGAAAACGAGACTGTCGAGAACAACACCGGTGATGAGTCTGACATTATTCAACAATTGAAGGAAAGTCTTCCCCAACCTTCTTCTCTTGCTGGATTCCGTCTTCAACCTGTTGAATTCGAAAAGGATGATGATACCAACCATCATATTGAGTTCATCACAGCTGCATCTAACCTTCGTGCTCTCAACTACGAAATTGAGACTGCTGATAAGCTGAAGACCAAGTTTATTGCTGGCCGTATCATTCCTGCCATTGCAACCACCACTGCTTTGGTCACTGGTCTTGTCTGTCTCGAACTATACAAGGTCGTTGATGGTGAAAACAAGATCATTGACGACTTCAAGAATGGTTTCATTACACTGGCACTTCCATTCTTTGGATTCTCAGAACCTGTTGCTTCTCCCAAGCTCAAGTACAATGGTGACCAAACCATTGACAAGATCTGGGGTAGATTCGATATTGAAGGTAATCCTACTTTGGGTGATTTGATTGCTTTGTTTGAAAAAGAACATGGCCTCACCATCACCATGATTTCGTCTGGCCAGACTCTGCTGTATGCTTCGTTCATGCCCAAGCACAAGCCTCGTCTTAAGGAGACCTTTACCAAGGTTTTGGAGACTGTCAGCAAGAAGCCAATTCCCGAGCACATCAAGACATTGATTGTGGAGATTTGCGCTGATGATAAAGAGGGTGAAGATGTCGAGGATATTCCTTTCTTGGCTGTTCACTTGTAAACGGAGAATAAAACAAAAATGCGTTTAGAAATTAAGGCTTATAAATATACATAAAAACACGGTATTAAGATATTGCTGAACTTGTAGATAGTAAGAACAGAGCGTGAGTAGAGATTGTAATTTCTAAAAGGTGCGGACAGTCTTTTTAGTCTACACATACGTTATAAAGAATGTATTTATGTAAATGCACTTGGATAATCTAGTTGAATAAATAAATGCCATATTGCAATTTAGATCACTTGTCCGATTCTTCGTCATCATCATCGTTATCCTTATCGTCATCAATCTTCAGTTCATCTAGATCAACCTCTAGCGAGGCATCCAGATCACTCTCATCTTCATTCTCCTCCTTCTGCTCTTCGCTGACAAATCTTCTATATAGCTCAACCTCGTTTCTGAGCTCTGAGTCTTCTTCAAGCTCTTGCATGAACTCTTCGTACTCTTTGTTTTGTCTATGGACATCAGTGGTGTCCTTCTTTTTACCTTGTTGCACAAGCGAGTCTTCGTATGCTTGCTTTTCGTTATACTCGTTGGCCATACGCTTCAACTTCCACTTTCTTGCTCTGCTTCTCTTTTCGGATACAGGGTATGATTTCTTAACTAAGACCACATCTGGAACTCTGTCTTTATCCAATTGATCCCAGAGCTCATGATTGTAGTTTGTGTTGACCAGGTAGTATCCCATTACATTATCGCCCGGGTGCAGGATATGACCCAGGTGCGATCGGACATAGTAGGTGGTGTCGTTGACTCCCAAATCAGCAGTGCGAGCAACTGTGATATCTGCTAATGACCACTTACCAGCTTCCTGACCGACAGGCTCAACGTCGAGAACCATGAATTCTGTCATTCCCTTTGCTGTAGCAAGACTATCAAACGGTGTTTTGTAAAAGTTGCTAGCCGTCAACTCTTTAGTTTTGAGAGTGTAAGGGTCCAGGAAATGAATGGTGTTGGCAATCTTGCTACACAACACCAACCTGTTGCTGAATCCCATTGATCCAGCAACCTTTTTGGGCAAAACAACCAAATCGTCTTTGCAGATTGGAACAATCTCGACAAAATATGAGTACTTGTATGTTTTTTCAGAAGTATGACTGTCTTGCGAAATGAACTCTTCACTGTTTTTCGTTTTCACGGGGACAATGCCTTGCAAAAACTCCACCATTTTGATAGCATGCTTTTTAGTATTGTAGAAAAAGTCCAGTCCCTCTTTGTCTTCTTGAATGTTGACTGTGTATTTATGGGCCTTGTTTTTTAGGATCAATTGTTCAAGATAGTAGAATGTTCTCTTGTGAGCGACTTTCTGGCGGATTTGAACGCTTGCCACCCAAGTATTTGCAGTGTACGATTTGGCGCAAGCCGGGCACATTGCAGTTCCCTCGACAAATTCTGCTTCAAACTGTTGTTGGATCAGCGTGTTTTGAAATTCTTTTGCTTCTCCTTGCACCTTAACCTTGATCTTGATTCTTCTTGAATGGGGTTCTGTCCAAATGAATCTGGCGTCAAGCAACTTTACCTTGCTGAGGCCTTTCAGTCTTTTCAAACATGCGGCGAGCAATTCACGCGATTCGGGTGGAGCGAATTGCCACTGGTTAGGTGGGTTGGATAGTTTGTGGCACTCTTTGCAAAAGGTGAGATGCCCGGATTTCTCGATATCCGCAGTTATGTCGACGGTTTGGCGGACGCAATCGGGGCAAATTGTGATCCCAGTGGCCTCCATGGGCTTGCCGCAATTACAGCATGCAATAATCGGATTAGTATGTTTTGGTGTATAGGATACGATCTGCTGATCAATTCCGTTGAATCCTTGTAAATCCATGATTGTCTAGAGATAATTTGAATGATTTTGAGTGGCAAGATATATGGAGAAGAATGAAATTTGAACGAGGAGAAAAGAATTGAAATATTGCCATTTATAATCCAAAAATTCAGATGCACATACAGTTGGGACCAAGGTTGCGGAGTCACAAACAGCCGTATACGGGAACCCTCGTTTGGAAACTTTGAATTGAAATATTGCAACATCAAAAAAATCAAAAAAAATCAAAAAAAAATCAAAAAAAAATCTATGAATATAAAAATAAAAATAATAATATGGAATAAACGATATAGTATGAATGTGCTAGGTTTTAGAGATGGCGGATTTGGGCACTAAAGCGGCGATTTTGGATACGTTTGGCGCATAGTGCTTTTCCAGCAGCAAGGTCTCCCAGATGGTGGCGGCTTCGGGGTTGCTGTGTTCAGGCTGATCTACCTTCATGCCGTAAATACCATTTGATACACGATCATCAGTGGTGTACAGAGATGGCAGCGTAGGGAATTTTTTAGTCATTTTGTCTAAAATCTTCAAAGCGGCCACGGCTGATCGCTCAGGCATATGGAGACTGGCAATCATCAGTCGCTTAGCAAAAGATTCGACGCGGACTTTGGCGACTTGACGTTGTCTAAAGAAAATAAACTCGAATGCTTTAACGACCATCTCCATTTCAGTCGAGATGTTGACTTTGCGCTTATACTCTCCGAGTTCTGGACCGTTGGCAGCCTTTTTCAGAGGATCGTTGAGACGCAGGGTCTTGTGTGAAAACTCGATATCAGGGTTCAAACTGATCGAATACAATGCAGAGTAGAAATGGGTAATGAAGAAAGACAAGTCTAGGTTCATTGACTCACCGGTCTGGCCGCTTAGTAGTGCGAATGCAGTGACAACGCACAGAAGCGCTTCACGGGTCATGGACTCTTTGAATTTGAGCTGTCCGTTCACATTCCACGTATGGCGCTCGATAACTAGTTCACGCAGAACTTCCAGCAAATCACCAAAAAACTCGGCGTTGACCAAATGCGCAAACTTGGCCAAACCTTCTAACGTACTAGGCATCAAAATAGTTGATCTTTCTTTCAGAATGTTAAAGTACAAGATGAAAGTGAGCTTCAGTGTTTCTGATTGAATTCTTTCTCTCTCTTCGGCAGACACAACCGTTTCAGCTTTACGCATTTCTTCGTCAATTTTCTTTTCCTCCTTTCGGGCCTTTTTCTGTTTCTTGGTAAGATGAACTCTGTCTTTCTTTTTAATCTTTGGTGCCTCGGATCGCTCGACAGTGTCCATACTACCCTTTGCAGAAAGCTCTGTCAGTAATCTGAGATAAAGGAATGTATCGACGACGGCCTCATTGACATTGTATTTCTTTGCCTTGATCATCTTTGAAAGTGTCTTCATAACTTCAAAACTGACATGACCTTCGTCGTCAGCTGTGAAAATCTCCTTGACTGTGTTGATTGCTTTGACATAGGTCACATCAATGACCTTTTTACTGAGCTTATCGACAAGAATGTTGATGAGGATTTCTCTGAAATTAAAGTGAGGAACGCGCTCAAGCAGATCACAGGCAGCCATAACTGCGGCTGTGCTGAGAACATAAAAATCGTCGCCGGGCTTTCCAGATCTTCCGCGTTTGGAGTAGTAGGTAAGTTGATCAAGATACTCTTTGTATCCCAAAACCAAAGCCTCTTCAAACTCTCTAAGTTTCTTGACGTCCTTGGATACCTTTTCTTTCTTCTCAGTGTCGGTCAGGGGTCTGATTCTGTAGCCGGGGATTAAATCAATGAACAGCGGAGCGAGTGAAAGCATGGTAATTTGCTTGACCTTTGTCGATCTGGTGTTTCTCAACAGGTTCCGCAGCTCCCTCAGACGTCCAATATTCTCCTCAGGATCTTCGGCCAAAAGCTCTGCCGCATCGGCAATTTGTTCCTGGGCCATAAGCAGTTGCTCTGCTTCCGGTATTTGCTCTTCCTCTTCCTCTTCCTCTTCTTGTTGATCAACTGGTTCTTCCTGGTTATCATCTTCATCCTCCTCGTCCTCTTCTTTGTCTTCTTCCTCTTGTCTGGCTTTATCTTCTTCTGGTCGCTTGGAAACTCGTTGTTTTTCTCCCACCACACGTCTGACAAGACCATCTGCGGTCTTTACAGGCAGCTTTTCGACTTCCTCTACGTCTCCCCCAGTAAACTTTCTAGGCATTGACTCGTAATCGTGCTCTTCGTCTTCGTTGTTCCATCTATCGCCGCTATCATTGTCTTGGTCCTTGAGGGTTGACCAACTAGAGGTAGCCAGACCCTCGTCTGCCGCTAATCTTGCTTTCGCACGCTTCTCGAGCTTACCAGCAGCTTTTCCTCTGACTCTTTTCACCATTGTTATTGACTTTCAATTGAACTATTCGATCTGATCCTGGAAATATTCAAGTTTCAATAATATTTTTTTTTTGAGTTGAACAAAGTCCCAATTTTCAGGTCAAGGGTTAACTCCAATTTCTGAAAATCCAAACTACACGTTTGTGTACATAATTCTTGAAGGATAACTACGGTTAGAACAGATCTGAAAGGCATGGGTAGTGCGGGCAGCTACTAGTTCAAGACTATATGTAATATATAAAAGCAAATATACGAACATTATAAACAAAACGTTTAACAATAAAGATCAAAAGACAGAATTAAAAAAAAAAATGCAAGATGTAAAACGTTACGACTATACAAAAAAGGGAAGTTATAGATATTGTCAAATCGTTGTATGTTCATGAGGATAGGGGTTGATTGTCGTGATCACCATTGTTGGTAGATCATTAGGGGCTCGCCGGTGCTTGTGATTTCTGGAAGAGTCAATTTTAGATCAAAGGCTTTGGAAAGAACAATTTTAAAGATTTTCTGGACATTGATTGAGTGGCTCGTCGAGCAAAAGATCAAACTGGCCTTCATTGCTTTTGCAAACCTTGTTGCTTGAAGAGAGACTTCCCGCTGGTCTTCCTCTGGAAGGTTTGCAAAAAGGTCGAATTTTGTGCCTACCAGGAAGGGAATTGCAGTCTATGATATAAGAGTTAGAAATTTGAGTATGGTGTAAGCTAAAGTGTAATGACATACCTTGTTGAACCCTCGCGCTTGCCTGTACCATTCTTTGACGCTGTTCAGGGTTGATTTGCGTGTAAGATCAAACATGAAAAGAATGGCGACGGCATCGTTCGATACAAGCGGCAGCATGTTGACGAACTCTCTTTGACCACCCAGATCCCATATCGAGAATGTGATTTCTGTATTTCTAATGGAGATAGCCTTTTCCATAAAGTTTACGCCCAGAGTCTGGATATAATCCTCATCGAAGCTTCCTTCGACATATTTGACCATCAGAGAAGTTTTGCCAATCTGGGCATCGCCAATCATACCAACTTTTAAAGATACGCTAGTGAGAATAGTACTGTTAGCATTTGCACGAAGTGCTGTGTGTGTGACGAGCATTAATCTTGCGGTCAGGTTTAAAAGATGGGTGAACAAGAATCCATGGATGAATCAACACACGTCCAAAACATCACAGACCAGACTTTGAGAGCATTATTCAGCGCGCACTTACCTGTTCTTTTGTGCCTGTGATAGATCTACAGGATGCTCGTTCTCTGACGAAGATGGTGATGCGTTTGACGACATTGGCGGCAGGTGGTGATTATTAGTAGTAAATTAAGGCGGGTCGAAGCAAGAAAGCTGAAATAGCGTGTTTTTTTATATAAACAGAGTCGTGACAAAAAAGTGTTGTTGATGATATGAAAAGATAGATGCGAGGATATCCGCTACCAGAAAAGACTGAAGACGGCGTCGGCAATAGTCAGCGACTAGAGAGGTTGTTACTTGTGATGTTGGGTGGGTGGTGATGATAGTGGATGATTTTACCTTTTACTATTTCCAGAATCCGTAGCGTTTAGTGTATTTCCATAATATTATTCGAGTAGAGAGAAAAATCAGAAACACCGTTGTGCGAAATGGTAAACAAAACAAGGCTGATTAGTTAAGAATTAGGTATGAACTAGGTTATCAGCAGATAATCATAGCGTCAGCAGAAAACTAAAAGTTACCCGGAGCTTTATCGTTGCTTGGACAACTGTTTTTTTCAAAATAAACAACGCTTTCGCTGTAACACCCAGCGTTACCGGATTAATGTCGTGCTTATGTAAGCAAACAAGGTGCGCCGGTGTCGCTGCAAGACTCCGGTGTCGCTAGAACGAGAATATCGGGCCGCAAATCTCTTGTTTTTGTTTGGTAGCAGCCGAACCCGCAGCGCCGACCGGGCTCAAAGTGCAAAGAAGCGGCGGAGATGACAACGACAAAGACGGGGCTTTTATGGGGAAAGAAAAGGCCACAGGATCAGCACCAGAGGCCTTGATCGCTGCAGTGTCAGTGCCCATAATTGTGTGTAATTGCAATAGTCGCAATTCCAGTAACTTAAATGGCAACCGACTCAGTGACATTTGGGGTTACATTAGACTCATCAACTCACGCTTCTCTGTTTGACTGGTGGCCGATTCAAAAGCATCTTCTGTTCAAACACTCTTCTAAAGACCCTTTCGCCTCCTTCTCCTTTCCAATCCTCCTCGAGCTTTTCTGTGGCCTCCCCGCTCAAAGGCTTCGACGAGTTCTGCAGCCGGTGAAGAACCAGAGCAGTCTCGGACCCTCATCACCAATTCTGCCAGGCACCGGACCTCCGCAGCGAAAACGGCGACTCCAACCACCAGCCAAAGCTGCGCAGCCTCCACCACCGGCCTCCACCGGCCAAATATCAGCCAACAACTCACTCCATCGCCTGCCAACTTCGCAGCGTCGCCGGCTCCAGCCAATGACTCTTTTGCAATTGAAAGCCTCTTGCTTCGCCGATTTAGACTTTGCTATAAAAGGCCTTTCAATTCCTGATCTCTTTTCTTCTCTTCTCCATTCAATTCACTTTTGACTTCAATCACACATACATTCAACAAAAATGTCCTCCAGAGCTGCTATTCGTCTCGCTAGAACTTCTGCTGCCCGCGCTGTCGCCAGAACTGCCACCCAAAAGCGTGCCTTCACCGCTTTGGCCGCTGCTGCCACCCGCCCCGCCGTCGCCTCCAAGGCCTCTGCCATCCCCATGATGACCCGTGGTGTCAAGACCATCAACTTCGGTGGTACCGAGGAGATCGTCCACGAGCGTGCTGACTGGCCCAGAGAGAAGCTTCTTGAGTACTTCAAGAACGACACCCTCGCCATGATCGGTTACGGTTCCCAAGGTTACGGCCAAGGTCTTAACCTCAGAGACAACGGTCTTAACGTCATTGTTGGTGTTAGAAAGGATGGTGCTTCCTGGAAGGCCGCCCAAGAGGACGGTTGGGTCCCCGGTGAGAACCTTTTCGATGTTGATACCGCCATCCAAAAGGGTACCATCGTCATGAACTTGCTTTCCGATGCTGCTCAATCCGAGACCTGGGCTCACATCAAGCCTTTGATCACCAAGGGTAAGACTCTTTACTTTGCCCACGGTTTCTCCCCCGTTTTCAAGGACTTGACCAAGGTCGAGACTCCTTCCGACGTTGATGTCATCCTCGTTGCCCCCAAGGGTTCCGGCCGTACCGTCAGATCTCTTTTCAAGGAGGGTCGTGGTATCAACTCCTCTTACGCCGTCTGGCAAGACGTCACCGGCAAGGCCGAGGAGAGAGCTATTGCTCTTGCCGTCGCCGTCGGTTCCGGTTACGTCTACCAAACCACCTTCGAGAAGGAGGTCAGATCTGACCTTTACGGTGAGCGTGGTTGTCTTATGGGTGGTATCCACGGTATGTTCCTTGCTCAATACGAGGTTCTCCGTGAACGTGGACACTCTCCCTCTGAGGCTTTCAACGAGACCGTTGAGGAGGCCACTCAATCTCTTTACCCCTTGATCGGTAAGTACGGTATGGACTACATGTACGATGCCTGCTCCACCACCGCCAGACGTGGTGCTCTTGACTGGTCTCCCAGATTCAAGGACGCTCTTAAGCCCGTCTTCAACCAACTTTACGACGCCGTTGTCGATGGTTCCGAGACCAAGAGATCCCTTGAGTTCAACTCCCAACCTGACTACCGTGACAAGTTCGAGGAGGAGCTCCAAGAGATCAGAGATCTTGAGATCTGGAGAGTCGGTAAGGAAGTTAGAAAGCTCAGACCTGAGAACAACTAAGAGCTTCCTCTAACCGATTTTAATTGAAACCCTTTGTAAAGCAAGCTTTGTTTATATTGGGCGTGTTTCCTGTGTATATTGTTCCATGAAGTGAATAAGCGATTTCACCCTATTTATTAATGATTGTTGTTTACGAAGTTTTTTGTTGTTTTATATCTATATAATGTGTTTTATAACCCGAATTGAAATTATTCTGTTAAAAAAATGAAACCGGTTTCTTGATTTCGAAATTGTGCCTAGGTTGTTGTTTCAGTTGGATGAAGTATCCGTGAAAAATTTCACATCAAGCTAACCCAGTTTGAAAAATGAAAGTTCACGTGATATACTGACAAATCTAGAGGTCCGACCAACAGAGTTGTCTATCCTACAGTGAACATCAATTGACTCGAATCAACTATAATTGAGTACAAGCCATATGCTGGCGGCTTGCAAAGTAGATGTCTCAAGACAATGGGAATGGTTTAATTGGTCTACCTATGTGAATGACTTGCCAAATACTAAAAGCAATTTCTTGCTAAGGAAAGGAACGTCCAAAATATCTGTGAAAAATACACTTTGATGCTTAATTGTAGCATCAACCGCTGAACTCTGAAAACAGTATACACGCATGTTAGAAACACACAAAAAACCACCAATAATGAGACTGTGATTGAAATATCCAGCTGAAAAATAACCAAGTTTTGAGATGTTGAGCAAAAAGTCAAGACGTGTAAGTAAAAATCATTTTGTTCATACAAGTTTGTAAATCAAAGGAGTGTTGTTTGACGAGGAAATGATCAAGCTGTTTACTTAGGTAGACAAAATTTCAAGAACAAACACAAGCAATTGCAATACTTCTACATGTTCAGTCTATATATAGTGAGACTCGATGCAAAATGTTCTTCATCTATACTATCGTTGGACCGAGATCTTATTACTCTGAGGTCATTGTAAGCTTGTAACAGCTTATAAGACATTTTGGGATAAGAAATAAGTTCTCAGGTTATCGAGGGTTTTTTTAAAAAAAAAAAACCAAAACTACTCAATTAGTGAAGCCAAACGTTTTTTTTGTTAGTTTGCTTTGATTTATGTAGCAATGCTCTAGAAAAGACAATAATATTGATCTTTGATTGCATCAAAAATAATTACAAGGTCTAGTAATAAAATCTCAACTAGAACATTTGCCAAAGTATCAATTACTGATAAAAAAAGTAAGACATTGTATTTGCGTGATTACCTGTAGTAACTGCAGTTCTTATTTTGTATTTCTGATTTGAAAAACTCGGGTAAATAGAGATAGGCTTGTGAGTTGCAAAACGCATATATAAATTTGAAGCAAAAAGACCAGTATAATCTACCAACAGTTGCCACTTTCCTAATATTTTTTGATACTTGAACAAATTGTTTTTCTAAAAATCATAATGTGCTTGAAAACCACCGCTTTGACTGTATTTCTAGAATATACCGTGAGTATGGTGAAATTGCCTTAAGCCTTAAGCAAATTGAGACTATAATTTTTCAAAAGCTCTTACACACCTTATTTCAGAGTACGGTGTATCCAGGTTTAATAGAATGATAATACTTTGGTTTCACAAAAAATTTCCTTGATGGTTTCAGCCACACGCAAACCGTCACAGCATGTCTTCAAGAACCTGAAATTTCATGCTATTCCATAACACTAAGATCTTTCCGACATTCTAAATAAACCAATTCAACAGCTACAGACAAAAAAACAACAACAGTAATACATATATCTTTCAATCAATAGTCAATATCAAACTGTCACCTTGTCAAACATTTCGCCATTCTCTGAGCCACCAGCCATGGTCCGTTTAACAGTTTCGCCAAACTTCCATCTATCGGATTGCAGGACCTGAGCAGCAGCCTTGTTCAACGGATCAGTCGAGTTTGGCTCTAAAAACAAAAACTGGATACCGACTAACACCGAATCAATATTCAAAATAGGTTTCCAGTCCTCCCTTAAAATATTCAAACAGACGTTTCCTTGCAGATCAATATTGGGGTGATAGATCTTTTGTAAACACTTGATTTTAGGAGGCTCGTGTGGAAAGTTCTCACCAATCTCAAACGAGAACCGGAACTTGCCACCACGATAGTACCCATCATCAGGAGTCAAATATACTTGAAATGACATGATATCGCTAGGATCGGGGTAGAAAAGCTCCATTGTTTTGGGTAGCGATAGATCAGATAGATCTTTTTGTACACGCAGCTGTGCGGCGGTGACCCTTTTGCGTTTGACCGGGGCCGCTGATGAGTCGCCCTCTTTAGCGGCTTTGGCAGCAGCGTCTTCTTGCTGTTTCTTTAGCGTCCATATTTTGAGCTGGTTGTTCAGGTCAGTATTATGCTATGATCAGAAAAAAAAAAAAAAAAAAAAAAAAAAAAAAGCATACAGATAAGCCGAGCAAGACGATCCGGTTTGCCAATGCAATCGTAGACCAGCAGCCAGCCCTATACTAAACTTACCATTGTTTATGTATAAGTATGCTTAATTAGATGTAGTGTGATTTTGTCTGGCTAGACGTTGTTACTGTTGTTGCTTATGACAATAACGTGTTAAAAACGAAGAGGAACGGGATTGTCACGATACAAAATGTTGGTCTTAACTGATTGTGAATAGTTACAAATTCAAGTTGCCGTTGTGTTACGATCCCTTATTCAAGCGCCACGTGGGTAAGGGTTAACTACTGTTTAGAGATTTTGTAACGATTCATGCTACAAGAATACACTAGAGAGTGCTTGTGACTTTGGTTAAAGTATTGTGGAAAACAGAAATACCACTGAAAATGAAATACAGATCTATTTGGATATCACTTTGATAGCTTTGTTGCAGAGTCGAGAGTTATTCAGATTCATTCAAGCGCCCATACCAAACTTTCAACAGGTAGTTTGATTGAGATTCGCCCAAAATAATTTTTAAATACTATTTCGTATATTTCAACTGGTTTTCGTTGGTATTGGTGTCAATTGTTGTTTGAACAATTTCGTGTGTTGATATTTATCACTTTGGATTCTCAGTAGAAAAACAATGAAGAAATCGGTATGACAGCGGGAAAAAACTACTATAATAATATGAAGTTCGAATGAGTTTTACTTCAGCTATCTTTCATAAGCCAATTGTTTCAATAGTTTCGTAGCTGTCTCAATCAGATTATGCTACATCCCCCTTCAAAACTCTTTCAACATAACAAGTAACACATCTATCTGCATAAACATATCTACTATCGAATCTCAAAAAACAATAAAACCGTTTGGTTCTTTGTCAACATCTCTAATATTCTCGATTAAAACGCGTAAAAGTGCCGACGCGTCGACGCATACATTTTGGCGTTTATTTGGCGTTGCTGTGCTCTCCCGTACATCTAATTAGGAATAGCTTGAAAATCAGACAGGAGTTTCCTCCTGAGAAAAAAAGAAAAACAAATAGAAATCGTAGATTGCGAGTACGTGTCTGTTTTGTACAGTTCCCTTCTGATTTCTGCGAAAACAGCTTACGACAATTCAAAGCCATGCAAAATCAACAATTTAAGATGTAGCCGCGAGTTTTCATGAAGAAACGCGTCTCAGACTATTTATAAGGCTGCTCAAATTTAAAAACTGTACAAATTTTACCAAATGATTAATCTTGTTACGCGCTAATTATTTATTAGTCTTTCACAGCCTTTACAGAACATCAATACCGCCGTTTGTCTGCAATCCCTTCTATAAGCCCCAAAACAAACACGATGGCTCTTGTTTTCACTTGGGCAAAATCAATCTTGTTTCTGTGGCGCCGTTGGGATACAAGTTAATAAAAATCATGGGCAAATTTTTTTTGTCGACGCATAATAAAAGTAAAAAGGTCATGTTACAAATCCGTTTCAGAGTGTTTACTCTTGTCTAAATATTACTTGTGTGTCAATGCTATTGTTGATCCACAAAATAGAGAGGCAAATACAATAAATTAGTTATAAACATTATGGAGACAGACAATGAGAAAGAGTAAAAATAAGTAAAAAGTGCCTTCCTAGTACTGACTATGATGAGGATGATGATGAGGCGGAGGAGGTGGAGGTGGAGGGTATTGATAGTAGACACCGGAGTCATAAGGATAGTATCCATATGGATTACCGGGGACAAAGGCGGGTGGCATCATCATATTGGGCATGGGAGGATGAGGAGGATAATCGTAAAAAAATGCTGGGTCATTAGGAAACGGGAAGGGAGGTGGCGGTCCATACATTTGTTGCTGATATAGAAATTCCTCATAGTCTAAATGTGAGGGAGGAACGTCTTCTTCAACAGCCAAATCATGAACGGTCTGCTTCTTGTTCTTGTTGATTATGCTAGAGTCCACGACAACAGCGTTACACTTTCTAGGTGTATCCTCAGTCTTGGTCTCCTTCTTGACTTCCTCAGCGCAGGGGGGCGTGAGGGAGGAACCGCGTTGAACGGGTGATCTGGATGGCGAAGGAGATCGGGAGGGGACTGACGAGTTTATGGACAACGTCTTTCTATGAACATGATCGTCTGTGTCGACCGAAGAAGGAGTATCATCGGGGAAACAAGAAGAACTAGGAATTGAAACTCTGATTTCACCAAAATAAAACTCCTGATTTCTTGGTTTGTGCTCTTTCAAGGCCGATTTCTCAACTTCGGGAGCGGAAGGCTTGATGGAGAGATTGTTCATAGCATCTTCCACATCGGCAACGTCGTTACGTTTACGCGACTGGGGATGAGGCTTCTTCTTTCCGTTGTCGTGTTTGCGAGGCTTGCGCTGATTGTAATGAGAGTAATATCGCTGATAAGGCATGCGAGGATTCTGTTGAGAAGAGTAATTCCCATTAGATCGCGAGTTGTGATGATGATGGTTGTTGTAGTAACGGATTGTTGCCTTGGGGCCAACTGGGGGTGCTACGAGAGTCGGATCAATCTCTGCAGTGCTGCCACTGGTGCTGCCGCTGCCGCTGCTACTGCTGTTGCTGTTAGCAGGCTTGTTAAAGACCCGACTGTTGCTTCCCCTGTGCTGTTTCCAACGCGTATCCGCACCAGCAACAGGCTCTTGCGAGGTAGACATAACACTTAACGAAAGATCTCAAAAAACAAACAAAATGAGTAGATGAAAAACGCTAAAAAACAAACAGAAATGGTTGTCTCTGGTATATCGAGGACAGAACTGATGATGTTAAGAAAATGGACTGAAAAGGGTGTTTCTTGGACACTGTGGGGGTCCGAGACTTGTGTCGTGGAATGGACGCGTAAAGTAGAGGAAGAGGAAAATTTGGTGTAACAGGAGGGAAAAAAAGAGAGAGAGAAAAGAAAGGGAGGAAAACAAAATCAGTGACGTTTTATTGAATTTCTGTCTTATTTATTTGTTTTTGCCTTCTGTGTGAACTTAAGGTTTCCAGCAGTAAATTGTTTCGAACACCGCCGAAATTTTGTTTTTGTGCCACTTATTTGGCGCCGCAGTGATCTGTAATTGAACCACTCAAAAGCCAAGTTTCTGCTTTGATATCAGTGAATTATGCGTGTTTTGACGCGTCAAAGCGTGCAGTTTGCAAATATAATTACATCAAAGCCATAACAATGACTTTAAACTAGTAAATTGGTGCGAAAAGCCATTGGATGGCGCTGCCATTTGTCATTTTAATCCCAGGTGGCAACTTTTGTAATTTGCATGAATTAAAACCTTTTATTTCCCCGGGTTTTGAGCACAGAACCCAGTTATGAGTAAACGTAGGACAATAACTAGAGTTATTCAGTGCAGCAAAATATGAATTCAGACGAATTGTGAGCAAAGAGACCATACTCAGTCAACATCATTCGGGCATTTTTGATCATACATTATGGATTGTGTTTATGTTGTTGTCGCTAAACTTAACTTTAATTAAAACCATCGACGTTTGTGCAAATCACAGCCTACCCAAATGATAGTTTTGTGATCCCCGCGACAGCGCCAAATATTCAACACTATCCAATTCAGCATGTTAGTATAGACTATATTTCTAGCTTGGTTCGCCATATATGTGTCATTGCTCGAAAATTAACATAGCCCACGACCAGGTATTGGCCGTTGTACATTTCTTGCCTAGCTTCACAAAGGGTCATTCCGAAATACAGATTACTATAATCTGGTTGAAAAATTTTCTGGTGTATTTTGTATTCGACTTTTAAACGTAAAAGATTATAGGTTTTATAAAAATCTTCCAACGGTACAATTTACTTAGACACCGGTTGTGAGATAGAGAGTTCATACATCAACCACACAAAAGCGCATCCACTATAGATGCTGCTACTATAAGTAGATTAAACAATTTCAATTCAAGATACCCTTTGTCGAGAAGCCCTTCTCCAAGCCAAAGATCATCAATGAATAGGCTTGATTTCTATGAAGGTCCGCAGCACCAAACTGCTGTCTCGAGAGGAGTTACCCCATTGCAGCGTTACCCTTCAACAAACACTTTACCCGAATTCCAGAGGCACACCACAAATGGTCAATTCAGACCGTCTTCAAAAAACTCAGCTTGTTATAACGGTTCTTTTCCCGGTCAACAAATCCCCTTCCAACAAAGCTTTTCTTCTACAAACAGATTTGGAAGCCGGAATCAAAGAGGAACTCCTTACTTGCAATCCAAGTCCCGTTCTAATTCTCAGTACTCAAACGCAGCTAGTTTGCAAGATTCTGATAGCTTCATGGATTTCTCTCCCATGAACAACTCCATGGGCAAAAGGTTTGGATCATCTTCTATCCCCAGAAGTATCAGCTCTAGCCACATGGCGATTTCTACAAATGGAAGTCATTTGAAACCACAGGGCCCTGTGCCAAAGCGTCCCAATACCAGCTGCACATCTCACAATGCTCCATCATTTTTACAAGTTATCAGTAGAGATAACTCTCCTAAACCCGATGATAACCGTGAAAACACTGAAAACACGCACAAACGCAACCCATCAGACTCCGACGTGTTCCAGAGTTATATTGATTTCCACAAACAGCTTCAAATTCAGCAACTGCAGGAACAACAAGCTCATGATTACAAAATGCGCAATCATTCTACCAATCTCAATAACTATCTTATTAAAGTTATGGTATCTCCTAGAGAATTTAAAATTTTAGAACTCAACGATGCAATCCTAAATAACTCCTCAAATCAACGTACATCTGTTGAAAAAAAGCGTACTTCAAATTCCAGCTCAACGGCTACAAATGTGCTTATACAACAGATAGACGCCAGAATCAAAAATCCCTCAGCAGCCGTCACAGGCGATTGCTCTCCAAAAGTCGAAAACATTGGGACGTACTTGGAAACAGTCCAGTACCATCTTCGCAATAAGGTTGAATCTCGATTCTGGCCATACTTTGCGGGGTCTTCCAGCTCAGGGTCCGTCTCTTGTACATTTGTGGAAGCTCCAAACGCCAACAAACCAACGGTTGTTGCTGGAAAAGAGACACGTCTCAATCCTGCTCAACTCTGGTTTGAGTCCCGCAAAGCATGCAAAATATTAGGATGGGACGATGAGCACATCGTCACTATTCTGTATCTGTCTATATCCGACATGGGATCTCAAAACCGACCACCGATTGAAATAATGGTCATTGTGTATGCAGAGAACGATTCAAATGACTTGTTTCTAAACTCTAATACCCGCAACGGATCCCGCCCTAACGGGAAGGCCAAATCAAACAACGCACACAAAATTCCACGCGCCGGAATGTCACTGATCCTTGATGAAAATGGAGAAAGCATCAGTATGAAAAGCTCGGCAGCGGTCAATAAGATGGAAAATGGAAACAACAGTTCCGAGAATCGTAGACACTTGAGGTCGCAGAATGGAAGTACCAATTCAATTTACGGATCACAGAGTATTGCTAGTACCAGCCGCATCAGTCAGAATTTGGAAAGAGTTTTGCAGGATTATCTGGAAACGGAAAAGAAGCTCACAAGCACATCGATCTTCAACGGAACGACGCTTAGCAAAACAGAGTTTTCAATGGGCTCTGAAGATGACGATAACAAGCTATACGACGAATCGTTACAAGAATTTCAGGCTTACTTGAATATTGCACCTTCTGTGCACGATAGGGATCCAGGATATATCAATACCGTTATGACAAAAGCTCGTCAAATTCGTCGCAACTTGTCTATCCGCAGCAAAAACGGTAGTGGTAGTTTGAATCCCGAGGGCCAGTCGTCTTTTCTCGTTTCAAAGGAAAGTTTATCCAACAATCCCGTGAGCAGTAGCTCCGAAACCACACCAGGAACCCGCGAAACCAACCCCACAGATCTAGGTAACTTTTCTCATCCCAGTACTAGTTTGAGTTACATTCCTGGAAATCCTTCTATCATAGAAACCAGACCGCTCAAGCCAACTGTTCCTCAATCTAATTCAGTGGAAAACAATTCAACAATCTCAAATCAGCCTTTGCGTCGTAAGGGTTTCCGCGGATGGCTTTTCCGGTTATTTACTCGTAGCAAAAAGTCAGCCGAGTCCAAATCCGCCAACAACTCTGCTCATTATTTGGCCGCATCTGTGAACCAAAGAGGTAATCAGGCCTCATCAGTTCCTTTCTCTAATCTTTCCACTGCCCCAAAATCAGGTTTCAAACAGTCGAGAGTCCAAAGAAACGGAGATCTTTCTACACACGGTAGCGCTTTTACCCGAACTGCCGGTAATGGATTTAGTGGATCAAACAATACTGTTTCCCGTTCTATCGCTGATAAGTATCTGATTGCCCAACTAGACGATATCGACACAGGGTGCGTGAATGAGCAAAACACCTCGCAAAACAATAGCAACAACAATCTT
Organism: Saccharomycotina sp. CBS 16003; assembly: GCA_022457085.1. Lineage (NCBI taxonomy): Eukaryota > Fungi > Ascomycota > Saccharomycotina sp. CBS 16003. The sequence goes on along the minus strand of JAJNCF010000036.1, from coordinate 1,329,902 downwards.
CCCCGTTTTGATTCTCACCTCAGCGTCATAGATTTTGACGGTGACTCTGGACTGAGTTCCAATGCCACCTCTCAACCTCCTCAAATCCCAGATCGAGCTGCCCGACCTTACACTACTACCGCCTACTTCAACCAGAAACAGCTCTTGGATATGGCTGTGGAAATAGATAGAAGATTCTCCACTGATCTCGAATCTCCCGAAAAGCACAGTACTTCTGTTACCACCCACTTCCAGACCCAACACCAATCGAAATCGCAGCCTGAATTACATTTCTCGACTCCAGATTTTTGCTTTGACCCTAAACAAGATGCCGCAACCTTACCTCTTAACATTCGAAAGTTAAGCGTTATTCCCGGAAATTTTTCTGACAATTCTCTGAACCTGGAGACTTGGTAACTAAAGTCAATCCAAACAAAAATATTTATTACTCATGTTGATGATAATTTGTTAATTGTTCATTATCCATGATCGTGTATTTTATAGTTACAGTTAAATAATTTTATATTCAATTTAATTTTACTGATTTTTTCAACTAAAAGCCTGTAGTTTTTATGTGAGCTACACTACACAGGCCAATAATTACAGAGCAATAATGTCACAAGTTTTAACATGTAAATCAGGATACTACCGATACTACAACAAAAATGAAACTACTGATATTTGCAAATTGAAAATTAAAAAAATTAACATTACTCATTTACACTACCAAATACAAAAACGTGAATCTGTACAATTAATATTTATTTCAAAATGTTTTCAAGGCATTTCTAGACATGACATTTATAGAATCAAAAGAAGCAATTTAGGTTTCAATTGTTGTTGGCAATTAATTTATCGCTTATTCTTCCGGTTTTTCTTTTTGGAGTTTTTAGATTTGGAAGATGTTGAGTCTGAAGTTGTAACAGGCGCCGGAATAGGAGCTACAACTGGAGGAACAACAACAGCAGGTGATATTCCGTGCTTTTCGTTCCATGCGTTTTCAGCAATACTCAAAAGTGCATCTAATTCACCACTATTTGCACACATAGAGTAGAAAATGGTGTTTTCGTCAGAAAGCAGCCTATGAGGATGGTCAAACTCGACAGCTTTACCAGCATCCATAACAAGAATCTTGTCATAGTCAGCAATAGATCTAAGTCTGTGAGCAATAGTAAGAATTGTGGTTTCGTTGAACTCGTCACGGATGGTTTTTTGAATCTGAGCATCAGTTTCGTAGTCAATAGATGCTGTGGCTTCATCCAATAAAAGAAGTTTGGGTGACTTGAGCAGAGAACGGGCAAGGCAAATCAGTTGACGCTGACCCTGTGAAAGGTTTGAGCCACCTTCAGTGACTGCACTCTCGAGATTCTTGAACTGATTGAGATTTTCCTCAGACTGTTCCTCCCCGCTTCTAATAGAAGATTGACCAGATTCATCTGACTTGATAAGATGTACACGACGCAATGCCTCAAAAATGGACTCGTCGCTGTATTGACCAAAAGGATCTAAATTAGACCTGATGGTACCAATGAACAACGTAGGATCTTGTGGGATAATCGCAATGTTCTGTCTCAAGTCTCTCAGTCCAATTTTAGAAATATCCAAACCGTCAACCTTAATAGAGCCAGTATCAGCTTCTAGGAAACGGAAGAAAGCTGTGATAATTGTCGACTTTCCTGCACCAGTTCTACCAACAACACCAATTTTATTAAAAGAATCAACCTTGAACGAAACATTCTTGATAACTAAAGGAAGCTCAGGCGCATAACGAAGAGAGAGATTGTCAACTTCGACCTCACCCTTTGAAGGCCAGTTGAGTGGCGGGCGAGAATCTTCGATAACAAGAGCAGCCTCCTTCTCAACATCCATGTACTCCTTGATACGTTCCACAGAGTTCATGTTCATTTCCAAAATAGCGTATAAACGGACAATCCATAAAACGTTTTCACTGAAAGTAATGGCATAAGATAGAGACAAACCAGCAAGACCCGCGTCAATTCTTCCAACACTAAGCATGACCATCGAAGCAGCAGCAAAAGAAACAAAAGAACCGGCGAAATCAATTCTGAAAGACAACCATCTATTAGCAACCCAAAGATAGAAAAATGGTCTATTGTTATCATCAATTTTAGCCAAATTATCACTAATAAACCTGTCACCAATACCGTAAGCTCTGATAGTAGAAATACCAGAAAGAGTCTCACCAAAATGTTGGTAAACGGGAGATTTGGTGATAGAATCAATACGCTTCAAATCACGCGATGACGCAAGGTAAAACGCTCCAATAGCCCAGTAAAGAGCTGCAATAAACACCCCGGCAAACAGGAATCCAGGAGTAATAAACGCAATCAGTGCAGTTGTGGCAAGAGTGCCCAAAACACAGTGTGCAACACCAGTAGCAACAGGGGCCAAATCTTGATCAACTGCCTCAATATCCTTAGAAAATCTGTTCATAATTCGTCCAATAGGAGTAGAGTCGAAAAATCTGATTTTCGCAAGCAAAATAGAGTCTAGCATATCACTAAAAATCTTTCTAGAAGCTGCAACACCACCCATGTAAGATATGTAATCCTTCAAGACACCAGTAAGAGTGTAAGCAACACCAATTAATGCGTATACGCAAATGTAGTACACATTAGCGCTTGATGTGGGGTTCTCTGTCATGATTGAAAAAATGTTGGTACCATTGGAAGCAGGTGAAAGTGTATTGACATAACTGAAGGTTTGTAGTTGATCTGTAGCGTGAGAAAGTCCTAGCTTAGAAGAAACTGCAAATACCATAGGTCCAACAGAGCCAGTCATATGAGAGGTCCAAACCTTGATCCACCAAGATTGATAGATATCAAGAGACTGAGAGCCGATGTAAGAGACAAGCATAAGAGTCCAGTAAATGACACCACCCATGGCAGTAATGTAGGCAACATAGACCTTGGTATCGACGTGACCTTCAGACTTGGTCTCATCTTTAATCAGTTTACCATCGGTTTTTTTACGATTGGCATCAGCGTCAACTTCATCATTCGTAGAGCCAGAACTTGAAGCATACTTGACTTGACTAATCTTCTTGGCCAATTCATCTGCAGGAGGAGCTGAGGAAGCCGATTCAGCAGCGGCCAAATTGGCAGAAGATTGAACACGTGTAACAGATTCACTCTGAGCAATAGAACTAGCAATCAGATCATCGTCGGCAAACATGTTGGCAGCAGCTAAATCAGAAGGAGTTCCTTGACCAGCTACACGACCGTTCTCCATAACAACCACATGCGAAGCTTGAGAGATAGTTAACGCAACGTTATGAGAGACAATGATAACGGTGCGGCCAGAGCACAAAGGTCCAGTCAAACAGCGTTCATAAATCCAGAGAGCAGTGTGCGAGTCAACAGCAGACAGACAATCATCCAAAATCAAGTGTCTAGAGTTGGAGTATACGGCACGGGCAAGAGAAATACGTTGTTTTTGACCACCAGAAAGAGTAATACCTTTTTCGCCTATTTCAGTGGCATCACCAGCATCAAGAATTTCCAAATCTCTTTTGAGAGCACAAGCCTCGACAACGGCTTGATAACGAGCCTCGTTAAACTCGGATCCAAATGTGATATTGTTGCGAAGAGTGTCGTTCAGAAGCCAAGCTTGTTGAGAGCAATAAGCAACAGTTTCGGCGAGACCAGTTTGAGGGTTGGGAGTAACATCATCTCTGTTATGAACATTGGGTAAAAATACACGACCTTCAACTAGCTGCATCTCACCAAGAAGAGCAAGAAGCAATGAGGTTTTACCAGCGCCGGTGGGCCCAATAATGACGTTCAATTTACCAGGGACAAAAGCAATATCAATATCTCTAAGCTTAAAATCGGCCTTGCTTGAAGCCTCAGAGTCCGAAGATTCCCAGGAAAATGTAGCCTTTTCAAAACCAATTGTAGGAGAGTTAGGTCCTCTGGCAGAATTGCCCAGTTGCTTGTACTTAGAAGTTTCAGACTCTTTAAGGAATTCTTCAACACGATCAATGGAAACTTTAGATTGTAAGACGTTGTTCAGCATATCAGCCAATTGATCCATAGGAGCTCTCATAAGATTGAAAAGAGCCAAAGATGTGAACGCAATAGGAGCAGTTAAAACCAGACCTTGGAAGAAGATAGCAGAACCGAACGAAATTATTGTGATAATAACGGGTGAGAAAAACCACAGACCAGCAGCCAAAGACCATAAAATGTATCTCTTCCTAAGAATAGCAAGCTCTTTTTCACGGACGTCTTTAACGTTTTTGGCAAATTGCTCTTCCCAAGCAAAGTACTTGATGATACGGATACTTTGAAGAAGTTCGTTGAGCTTGTTGACTCTGTCATCAGTAACAGCCATCAAATCATTTTGGTAAGTAGCAAATTTACTTGAAACGTAGTAGTTGACGGGAAGCAAAAGCGCCATTCCAGCCGCTCCAACAAAAGCACTCCATCCAAGAATAGTATACAAGAAGAATACGGCAAAAATAATAGTGAGGATACCGCTGACAAAAAAGTGAAGATATCCGCAGATTTCAGATACTTTGAAAGCATCAACAGCCATAAGATTGATAATTGCACCTTGGTTTGATTGACCGGCATCTTCTGACTTTTCGTCGGATTTCTTGGTTTCTGAATCGGATTCGTCAATAGAATCGTCAGAAGATTCGTCAGCTTTTCCTAAAGTCTTGTCTTTCACAGTACCTGTTCTGCGGCGAAGAGCTTTGGCGTAGACCTCACCAATGATGACAGCACGCATACGGATACACATACGACGTCCAATAAACAGTGATTGGCCAGACACAATATTGACTGCAACACCGCAAACAAGCATACCAACGACAAAAAGCCAGATCAGATTTGCAGGTGCAATAGAAGTGTTTTCAACGTATTCCAGAATTCTTTTCATCAAAAATGGGGGACCAAAGGTGATGAACGAATTAATAATGGCCCAACATCCAGAAATAAATAAAGGCTTTCTAAAATAAACAATCATTCTTCTAGCCAAGCCATAGTTGGGGTTGATTTTTCTAAAGTCTGTCAAAACCGCAATCGAGTGATCATCTTCTCTAAGCTCCCAAACATCTTTGATATTGAGTCCGTAAAAGTATCCCTTCCAAACCATTGGGTCAATCCAAGAATACGTGACTTGGGAGAAGAGAGATGCAATAGGTTCGACTGAAGGCTCCAAACCCTCAGTTGTGTAGAGTTCAGCAGGCTTGTCGCCAAGATGCGCACTAAAGTTGTTGACAAATAGACCTGTGGCAAAGCAAAGTTCAAAAACGGCAAACAATTTTCCAAGAGAAGAGTAAGGATGGATAAGGGCCGATCTGAAGTTGGGCAAGACAAAAAGCCAACCAAGGAAGTAAAGCGTAGTAGAATGGACCCATAAAGTGTTGTCGCAGTTTTTAGACTTGCGAATCATAAGCAAACGGGTGAATGCCAAAATAAATGTGTATGACCAAAAGAGTAATTGAGCAAAAACTGGAGCAAGAGAGCCATTAGTAGAGGTCCATTCTCCGGAAATACGGGGTATAAAAAGCGAAAGAGTTGTTAAAACAACCAGCCCAAGGGTAAAAAAGAACTCTACAGCCAGTTGAAATCTTTGAATGTTGGATCTTACAACAGTAATGATTGTTGCCTTTTTGGAAGCCTGAAATTTTGGGGATGCCAATTCTTCCTTATCGCCGTCGCTTTCGCCGCCATCTGTTGAGCCATAGGAAGGTTTTACTTGACTGACTGTTCTGATATCTTCTTCAAAATGTGCGGGACGGACAATGCTACCATATGTAGGTGTATTGTTGTTTTCTTCAGAATCGTCGGCAAGCAAGGGACGATAGCTGGAGTCGGAATTTATGCGTTGCTTGGCCAGCCATGCTTGTACTCTGGGGTAAGATTGATATGCAAGAATAAGCAATGAGGTGCCTGTTAATACGTATGAAGGGACTTCCTGTGTATATCTAAAAGAATTGGTCAGTTTGCTGTGTAGTTACGGATGGAAAAGCACTGTGAGTGGGAGATACATACTTGTGCCTGAAGCACGGACTTAGATCGTCAAAATTCCACCAGGATCCGTTACACTGTGACATTGTAAGCGGTAGAAATGTGTGAACCAAGCTGCGACTGTATGTAAATTTAATCAAGTAACAGATTTAAAAAAAAAAAAAGATAACAATATAACAAAAATGAGATGAGAAAAAGAGTAAAAAGTAGGAATTCTGAGTAAAAAAAATGATTTCCAGGAATATAAATATCACTACATTACAACGGCAGCGTGCTCGGCTAACAGGGCAAGGAAACCCTTTTTGGGTAGGGCCAACCCATTTTGGGTTGTGGAGTTACAGTGACAGAAGACCCGTCATGACTGTTTTAGAAATATTGAATCAGTCACCTATCATATTTCCAGAGGACAGTGTTTAAAGCCGTTCACGTTTTGAATTTTTTCCCCAGCCACGCTGCTGAGTCATAACTGGTCATCAAAGCTAAGTTCGAGACATTGTGATGTGAAAGACAAATGAACTTAACATGTGTATTCAACATATTCCAGGGATTTCAGCAATAAAGAATAGGACAATTGTCATGAGACTGGGATCAGACGAGGTGTCAATAATGTTGACTTTGGCAAACATCAGACCGCAATTGTGAAAATTTTGAAGAAAAAAAAAGGGACGGCGCTGTTCCCGAGTTAAAGAAAAGATAACGGCACCAAAAGTTCCCGAGACTGTCGCAAGGCGCTGAAATCTGGTGCTGAAATCATGGAAAGTCTCTTTGACAGAGACATGCTATATCATCGGTTGAATTGATGACTGGGGTTTTGGAACGTCTCACGAGGTTAATCACGGCTCTGGAATCATTGATCAACAATCTGGAATTTGTACTGATTTGGAAAAAAAAAAAACACTTGAAATTTTCAAGCTTTTTTGGCAATTGCCATGATTTTTACATGAGTAGGCTCCGTCCTGGAAACCTGGCATGAAAGACAACTGGGCCGGTTCAACTATAAAACCGAGCCATTAACATCAATAGCGTGTCTTTTCACCGTGATCCAGTACTTTGAGGGTCTATAACTGGAATACAGAAGCTCTGAAGCGACTATACGTACCACTGCCCATAAAGTAGAAACAGCCACAACTTGATCAGCATGACCCAAAGGCATTTAAGACATTGTTGAAATCACAGGCAGTCGACATTCAATGACTCAACATCACAAAGCTGTAAATATTTTCGTGGCCTGCCTGGTATGGCGTGTAGATAGCTTGACGCACTAACGATATGAGAGCAATGAGGTGGTGATAAGCATTTTACTGTATGGCTGTAGAGAAACGCACAGCATAATGTGATTAGATATGGGCCCACAGCTCCCGGCTCTTGAACCAGAAATCCTGATTCTGACGTAATGAGCGCGCCGTGCATGCTTCGTGTAGAATACACTTTACACTGCTTGCCTTTTTATAGAGGTCACGTGTAGATACCTGAGCAGAACAGTCGTGAAAAATTACTAAAAAAAAAGTTATGATAGCAGTCAGCCGCGTGAGAGTTAAGTCCTGTAATATGAGTCTTAACATCAGATACTTATGTATTATAACTTTAGTAGTTAGCTGTTAGTACAAAAGACTTGTGTTTCGAACTGTTATAAAGTGTATTATCATTACGACTGTACCGCAAAGCATGCTTTCCAGCCTATCTGTACAGATCAAACCTATTGTTCGGCCAAATACGCACCTTAATGAATTTATGAAATGCCTTGACTTTTCATTGGTCAGTTCATGAGTCACGTGACTTCATTACGCATGAAACAGTTGCACAATCAGAAAGCAGCCTCGGAGTTGCCCAGCGGCTTATCCAGCGGACCGCGGTAAGACCCAGTATCATTTTATCTAGTTCCGGGTGCCAATCAAGGAATTGTGCTGTTCTCCGCGTTATCAATTCAACGCCCTTTTTTTTACAAATACTTCTACTTTCACTGGTCTGCTTCTTTACTCTTTATTTTTTTTCAAATATCTTCAATTCATCATCTGCTTGCCAATTATGGTGCTTACAACTGAATACAAATCTACGCTTAAATTTTATCTGAATGGAAAACTTCAGACCCTTAATACCCCGCCTTCTTCGCATCTGCTTATCGACTACATTCGATCTACAGGCCTCACGGGAACAAAACTAGGCTGCTCAGAAGGAGGATGTGGGGCTTGTACTGTGGTAGTGTCCGACTGGGATTTTGATAACAAAAAGGAAAGGTAAGTGATAGAAGCGCTCCACAACTCTCATCTACTAGATGTTCATTATCAGCGTTACTTGTACTAACCAAATCATGTTTTACAGAGTCCGAGCCGTCAACTCTTGTCTGATCCCTTTGATTGCAGTAGAGAGAAAGCATGTCATGACTGTAGAAGGCCTTGCTATGCATCCAGTGCAAGAAAGAATTGCTAAATTTCATGGTTCACAGTGTGGATTCTGTACCCCTGGTATTGTCATGAGTCTCTATGCTGCTGTTCGTGACGCCGCTCTGAATGAAAGTCTTGAGTCAAATAATAAAAGTCTTGATGGCCCAGAAAACGGATCAGAATCAGGCAAATGTCAAACAGGTAAATGCCAGAAGTCTCAATTCAAAGGTGTTGACGAAGAGTTACTTGTTGAATCTCTTGATGGTAATCTCTGCAGATGTACGGGATACAAGCCAATTCTTGATGCTGCGCATACATTTGCTGCTTGCAAAAAGCCTGAAACTGTAAGCAATGGTGGCGGCTGTTGCGGAGGTAGAAGTGCTGGAGGAGGGTGCTGCAGAGATACAGGCGTTACCCCCGATGGCTTTGAATACAAGCCATATACCCCAGATCAGGAACTGATATTTCCTCCAGCCTTGAAGTCTCTATCAAAATTCCCCGACTTGCCACTCAAGTTTGGCAATTTTTACAGACCTACTACCAAGCAGCAAGTTTTGGAATTGCTTTACATGAATCCTGATGCCAAAATTGTTTCAGGCGCTAGTGAGGTTCAAATCGAAATGAAATTTCGAGGCGACAAACATCCTGCACTCATTTACGTGGGAGACGTGAAGGACTTATCAGACTGCGTGGTTGAGGAAAATGAAGGCCTTGACGTTGGTGGAAATATTACTCTCTCAGAATTAGAGCTTACTTGCAAAAGTCTCAGTGATCGCAGTGAGTCTTTTGCCGCTATTGCCAAACAGCTGAAATACTTTGCAGGACGACAAGTGAGAAATGTAGCAACTCCGGCTGGCAACATTGTAACTGCTTCTCCCATTGCAGACTTGAACCCTATTTTAGTTGCAATTGGGGCGGTTCTCACAGTTGAGTCATCGCAAAATGGCGAATCCCGCAAGATTACCATGGAAGAAGACTTTTTTACTGGATACAGAAAGACTCAGATCAAACGCGATGAATTGATTACTAGGATCTGGATTCCCTGGTTGAGACGAGAAGATGGTTACATTGTCAGAGCCTACAAACAAGCAAAACGCAAAGATGATGATATCTCTATTGTCACCTGCGCTATCAAGGCTCAAGTTGAACCTGATACTAGTATCATCAAGGATATCTCTATTGTTTACGGAGGTGTCGCCGCTTTAACTGTCCGCGCTAAAACTACTGAAAAGTTTTTAGTTGGTAAAGAGTTGGGTAACAGTGAGGTGCTAGAGTCTGCTGTAGACGTGTTGTTAGAAGAATACTCCCTGCCTTACAGTGTACCAGGTGGAATGCCCACTTACAGAAGATCCTTGTTGGTATCATTTTTGTTCATGTTTTTCAACAAGCTCGACGATGTTGAAGTTGACCGATCTCGACACTTCCCCAAAGGGAAAAGAGATTTGGAGAATCCGTTTGAGCTTGAAGTCGTTGGTAAAAACAAAATGCATCTCTCTGCTATGAAACAGGTTACAGGAGAAGCTATTTACGTTGACGATATCCCTCATCAGTTCAATGAGTTATTTGGAATCCAAGTTATGACCACAAAGCCTTACGCAAAAATTGTCGACGTTGATGTATCAGCGTGTTTGGAAGTGGAAGGTGTTGTTGGTTATATTGATATTAATGACTTGCCGAACTACAATGCCAACTATTGGGGCGCCATTCCAATAGGTCTTGAGCAGTTTTTTGCTGATGGCGAAAGTCGTTTTGTTGGACAGTGTGTTGGTGTTTTACTTGCCACTGACAGAAACATTGCCGAAAGCGCAGTTAGACTTGCAAAAATTGAGTATGACACCGAAGGATACAAACCCATCATTAGCATTGAAGAAGCAATCGAAAACAACAGCTATTATGATATAAGACCTACTATCGAAAAGGGTAATATTGAAGAAGCATTTGAAAAGGCTGAGTATGTATTTGAAGGTGTTGCTAGAATGGGAGCCCAGGAGCATTTTTACCTTGAACCTCAGGGCTGTTTAGTTGTCCCAGAAGAAGACGGTGAATTGAAGATTTACTCGTCTACGCAAAATCCCACTGAAACCCAATCGTTTGCTGCCCAAGTTACAGATGTTCCCGCTTCCAAGATTGTTGTCAGAGTCAAAAGATTAGGTGGTGGTTTTGGTGGTAAAGAAACAAGATCAGTACAAGTTTCCAGTCTTGCCGCGTTGGCTGCAAAGAAGTTCAAGCGCCCTGTTAGAATGATTTTGTCTCGATCAGAAGATATGTTGACGTCTGGCTACCGTCACCCTTTCTTGATGAAGTGGAAGGTGGCCTTAGATAAAGATTACAAGTTTTTGGCTCTTGATACTAATCTCTATGCAAACTCTGGTTGGAGTATGGATTTGACTAAGGGTGTTATTGATAGAGCTGTTTGGCACGCTTGTAATTGTTACAATTTTCCTAATGCCAGAGTTGTAGGGTACGCCTGTAAGACCAATGTGGCATCTAACACAGCATTCAGAGGATTTGGCGGTCCACAAGGAATGTACCTTGCAGAATCAATTATTTACGATGTCAGTGAACGACTTGATATTGATCCTGATCAACTCAGAAACAAAAATTACTATGTTCCAGGTGTTGATACCACACATTACAAGCAGCCTATTACAGAGGATTTCACAATTCCAGATATTGAAAAACAATTAAAAGAAGAAATTGGCTACGAAAAGATTAAAAAAGATGTGGAAGAGTTTAACAAGTCGAGTCAATACATCAAACGAGGAGTTGCACATGTGCCTACCATGTTCGGCGTTGCTTTTGGTGTTCTCTTTTTGAATCAGGCTGGTGCGCTGATTCATATTCATCATCATGATGGAAGTATTTTGCTTACACATGGTGGCACAGAAATGGGTCAGGGCTTGCATCTAAAGATGTCAATGGTCTGTGCTGAAGAGCTTCAAGTTCCTCTAGAACAAGTCTTTATCTCTGAGACGTCTACCAACACAGTACCTAATTCTTCTGCTACGGCTGCCTCTGCTTCTAGTGACTTGAACGGTATGGCTGTGAAGAATGCTTGTGATACTCTTAACGCTCGTTTAGCCCCTTACAGAGAAAAGCTTGGACCAAAGGCTACTATGAAGGAAATTGCACATGCGGCTTATATGGATCGTGTCAATCTTTCCGCAAATGGGTTCTATAAGACTCCCGATATTGGTTACATCTGGGGAGATCCCAATCCCAAGCCCGCATTCTCATATTTTACACAAGGGTGTGCTATTTGTGTTGTTGAAGTCAATGTTCTTACTGGCGACTGGGTTTTGCTGAATTCACAAATCAAAATGGATATTGGCCGTCCAATTACAAAAGCTGTTGATTATGGTCAGATTGAAGGTGCTTTTGTTCAAGGTATGGGTCTTTATACTATGGAAGAGATGCACTATAACAGACAGCATGGTTCTTTATTCACCAGAGGCCCTGGACAATACAAAATTCCAGGCTTTGGTGACTGCCCTAAGCAATTTGATGTCAGTATTCTACGTGATAGAGATTTCAGTCACTTGAAGACTATTAGAGGAAGCAAGGGCGTAGGTGAGCCCCCATTGTTTTTGGGAGTCACTGTGTTGTTTGCGATTCGCGATGCTGTGAACTCATTCAATAGACAAAAACAAATCAATGATAATGTCAACAAACCGGCCATTGCCCAAAACGAGATAAGACACTGGATAGCACCAATGACCACGGAGAGAATCAGAGAGATGGTACAGGACAATATTCTTGCTAAGGCCAAAGTTGTTCCTAAGCCTGGCGAGCAAAACTTCTTTGTAGTTGGATAGTTTCATGGAAAAAAAAACATAGTCAGAAATTTATAACTAAATTTGAAAAACTTTTATTTATCAATCCATCACCTTTTATTTTTTTTATTGGATTTTCCAAGTTTGTGTCTTTTGTTAAGTGCATGGCTGTTTCATAACACATACAATCACGTCTAAAACCAGCGGATACTTCCTAATTGGGACAGTTGAACCATTCAACCCTTTCATTTACAAACGACGATTTACACGAAAATCTACCCATTCCTAATATCAGATAAAATTTCCATGTTTCTAGCTCTCCAAAACTGTCTTTACGATGCTATAAGACTATATTTTCGTGTAAAATCGTCGTTTGTAAATGAAAGAGTTGAATGGTTTAGCTGTCCCAATTAGGAAGTATTCGCTGTTTTAGACGCGGTTGTGGTTGGACTTGAATGAGTTTTTGACTCGAATTCTTCAAGTAACTTCAGCCGTTTAGTTTTGCCTCCTGGCACGTGACTGAATTGCATGTAATTCAAAATTTCAAGTCCATTCCATACAATATATTTCATCAACAGATCAAGATCTTTTTTCTTTTCATTACATTATTTTTCTTTCTCGCAATCATCAACCAGCTGGAAATTATCGAGAATTACTTTTGGTATATCAATAAAACATTTTATAATGAGTCAAGATCGAAGTTTAAGAGAAGAGTTCAATCACGCAAACCAGTTGGCGGCCTCGTTAAGCAGTTTGCCGTACCGACCAAACGCTCCAGAGTACCAAGCTGTGGTGGCACAATGTCTCGAGTCATTCAACAAATGCAAGCAGTTTGTTGACAAGCTCTCTTTGTTCAGCGACAATGAAGGCAAGGATGATATCTCAACTTCTGATATCAAATATCTCTCAGTCGAGTTTTTTATGGGCAAGGTGACAGAGAGATCACAGCGGTTATCGCGATTAGACACAATCAAGCTTGCAATTGACTTTTATTTCCAGTATATGAAGAATTTGAGAAACTATGGTCTGCTTGATTCAGTTTTGCCAAAGCGTGTACTAGAATCAATGGCTGGCGGCAAGTTGACACTGGGCGATGTAAAGGCTAGCAACCCCGCAAGCATCAGAGCTGAAAAGATTGAGCGGTATCAAAAAGAGAAAGACCTTAAAGCCCAGATTGCAGCCATGACGGAAGATACAGATGAAGAAGTGGTACGCGATTTGGAGTTCAAACGGTTGGAGCTAATTGCCGTTGAAACTGTTAACGCCTTAGACGGGCTGAACATGGAGTTAGAGCTGGTTTCTCGATTCCCCGAACCTCCCAAACCAATTACAGCCGACAACAATGGAGAAAGTCAAGATGGACGCAGTAGAAACAGAGATGGACAATCGTCTTCTGCCAAAAACGGATGGACCGACAGAGTTGAACAACGGATGACTGACAGAGATGTTCCGCTTTTGTCTAAGGATGGCAAGGTGAACCGACCATTTACAATTGTATCTACCAAGCGTGACAAATTAAAGCAACAAGTGATGGGGACTGGCCAAATGCTGCCTACAATGTCTGTAGAAGAGTACCTAGAAGAAGAGGTCAAGCGAGGGGGTATAATTGAAGGAGGAGGGCCTTCTTCAAAGGATGAAGAGTCTTCTGATGAGGACGATGAGGAAGAAAACGATCGTAAAACTTACAAAGCTCGTCAATGGGATGAGTTTGTTGAAGCCAACCCGAAGGGTTCAGGAAACACAACAAATAGAGGATAGATTTTGTTTGATGTAAATAATAATTTCTACATTCATACGTTCTCTTCATATGCTGCAAATACTGAACTACATGAGCATGTTGATAACATGATCTTTCAAATTGGCAAAACAGATACTCATAAAAAAACAAGGTATTTTGACTGTCTATGTGTATACGATTCTAAGTCTATACAAATTGAAATATGACATGAGCTACTTTTCACCCAAAATGTAGGCAGAGAAATGAGGCTCAATCATGGGTAACTCGATCAAGTGGCCATGAAGTGATTCTAAGCAGTCAATGATTTGCAAAAACAAAACTTTATACCCTTCACCACTGAGATGCAGACCGTCTGTAAGAAACTCTTCTAGTGGAGCGAGTTGCGCACCGATAGCTCTGTACAAATCAATGAATTTGACCATTGGCAAGTCCAGCTCCTCAACAATAGAGCGCAGAGCGTTGACGTAGACCTCTACTTCCTGATTAGATCTTGCCCTTCCGGATTGAGACAATTGGGAGGATGGATCTGAAAGCATCTTGACAGAGCATGGCGGAGGAGACACAACAAGAACAGCGGTGTCAGGACTGTGTTTGGTGAACATGGTGATTAGTCGCAAAATGTTTTTCCTGTAGACATCTGGAGGAACGTGGTGAGGGTTTCCTGGTAGCACACTGTCGTTTGCACCAACAAAAATCACAGCCATGAATACCTCTTCGGAATCCTCTGCCGCAAGCTCACTTTCTAACCGCCCAAAATGACGATTCATCCATTTAGAACTGTACCCTGAAAGCCCACGATTCAAAACGTCCGCTCTACGACGGAAAAGATGTGCCAACGCTGAGTAGAATGGAAAGCTGCTGAACGGATCGCCAGACAGTTCGATCAAAGAGTCTCCAATCAAGTAAACCTTTTTCTCAAAAGCGACACGATCAGGCGACGGCTCGTTAGGCCCCAACGTCGACGGGAACCATTTATTGATGTCCTTAATTTTGGCGTCTAGAATTGAAGAATCGGTCTTCATCGTGCAAACTTATCTTATTTTATTTTGGCAATGATCTCTTAAATGGCGGTGAATTTCAGAGTCTTTTTCATTTTAATGGTTCAAAAACATGCAAGTTTGAATGAGCGACCATAGCCAAGATCGGTTTTGTGAAGTGGATTTAAAACTTGAGACTTTTACGCTGTTGAAGAAAAAGATATGGGCTAGGGTTACGACTCTCGTATAACGAAACATAATAATATTATTCTTTATCAGGGCCTATTTCGCTTGATACGATACTATACACATTTCAACGTATGAAAGTACATAGAGCCTATCAAGAGAATTGATGTGGCTTTAAAGCGTTCAATAAGTACAAAACTGCTATTTGCTTCGATATTCAGTTTTGTAACCATCATTCTCGTTTTAGAAAAACTCGATTTGCTGGAGGATACACAATGAAACTTAAAGCATTTAAAGTGACTCGTATTGATGTGACGGGATGCGAGAAACTTGGTGCGCCACCGTTAGATGTCTGTATGTACATACGTTCCAATGATTGGGGTGTCCAACGGGTTTTCTGCATCATAAAACAACGATATTAGAAAGCGCGTGATGCTCAATGAAGAACTTGTATATGATGCGGTGAAGTTTTAATGTTCAAATAATGCTGCAACAACAGACTCAACTTCAATTCGGAAAACGCCCCTCGCAGATCCTAATCAGCCTCAATCTGAACTGCTGCAGAATTTACAACTTTTGAAACTTGATGTTGTCGATTTAAACAATGAAGTTGAATCAAGGTTTAGAGAAATTAAAATTTTTTTTTTTTTTTTTCAGATAGGGTTTTGAAAAATTACATTGTCGTTACCGAACATTGAAGAAAATCTAGTCATTGACGCGATATTGCAACTAGGGAAATTTTATACACTCTCATTTGTTTATGACGGCGAGGCTTCCGGAGACAACATCCCATTGTCTGAGCCAAATCATTGCAATTGAAGAAACATCAAACAAGTGCACACTACTGGCTTGGCCAATCTCTACATGTTATGTACGCGACATTATCCAAACTTTTGATTGCAAGTATTGCAGACGGATATATACAGTAGCTATTGACTGTGAATCGCTGCTTTTTCAGATTTCGAAAAATCAGTTCAGTAGTCTTACGCGTGACAGCAATATCAGTTAGTGTATTACCTTGAGGAGTTAACGACAAAGCTCTCAGCGATAATAAGCTGTCAAGTCAAACTGTAATTTAAGCAGTTTCAATTCCAGTGTCCGAGATTTTACTGACGGTATCAATAAACGGGTTATGTAAAACTGTCGCGGTCTGAGGACTGTCAACTCAGTAAGGAAAGCACAATGGAACTTGTCTCGTTTATGCAACATGTTGCTTTGAACAGGAACTATGGAAAGCTGCAAATTCCACCTACATCTCAGAAGTTTTGTTTTGCAATGAATCGTGTTTGGAGGTTTGATAATGTATATCTGGTTCCAGATCGCCTGCTTGCGAGGTTATGTCGGAGCTCTTGGTAGTTGGTCTAAACCAAGCAGCACAAGAGCTTGCTGGTTACTTATTGAACAGTGACTTCAACACTTTTTTGCGCGTCAATATCTGATTGAGGAACGGCGAACACACCAAGGCCAAATTCTGTTAAAGTTTGTGGCTCACGAGCCTGGCTACAGACTACTTTTAAACATTGAAAACGGGGTATCAGCTTGTTTGCAAAGCGGATCATACAATGACGCCACGTTTAACAACGGGAGGTAGCGAAATACCTTTTGAATGTTTCTAAGGAATGCTCGAATTAAAGGTCCAGCATGACTACTACACTATTGGCAGCAGACGTCAAGGCGTGGTTACATATTTTGACGAGGCGAACCCTCGCTTTATTAAGGGGTAAATGTCAAGACTACGGGATACGATACTACGACATTTTTTAAGCGTGGCTGTGTACAGAGCAGTTCATACGACAATGCATACGAGAGTTTGGCGGAAATTTACAGTCTTCATAGCAGCCGCGAGCTTGGTGCAGCAGAGTCCAGACCCACATAGCAGGAAACGGCTGTTCCTGAGCCAGAAAACACTGTGCGAAAGGTGGTGATACATCTCCACTGATTGAGGTGTTGGTCAATTCGATGAACAAGAGCGGTAACTGTTCTAAGCTGATTGGCTATTTATTTAAAGAGTTTGAGGATTTGATGGAGGATCTTGTAATTAAAAAGTTACAAAGACGTTCCTTCAAACGATGTTGTCTCATCCCAGTACGGCGTCCGATGCAAGTGTACACTATTGATTCATTCACATATCACGAATTGTACTTTGTCTGAAGCACTAATTGAACAACTTTAGAAACGGTAAGGTTTGTAATTTTATTGGAGAAACCGCGCACATGCTAACAGTTATGATTCAGCTGCTGCGTCGTTTTGTATACACATGAAGATGGAGTGTACATGAGGGTGATTTTATCATCGAGCAACGACCCCACAAAGTTGATGGACTATATCGCCAACACGTTTACAGTCATGCTTTCGACACTTGCAAGTCTTGTGAAAAAAGACCAGTGGAATCTGGTCGAGCGGCTGCATACCAAGCCTGTTGATACGGCGGAAGACGAGAACGACCGCAGTACTGCAAAGAAGACGCGGCTGGATAGCGGTGAGGAGCCTGTTGGTAGGACCAAGCGTGTTGTGTTGAGAGCCTGTAAGCTTGAGACCGAGCATGAAGCGTTCATGGCTTTGAGATGCGGAGCAAAGGCGGCTCAAGCTGTCGTCGTTGCCCCTGAGTCGCTGGCGTCATCGTCATCGTCATTGCATGGCTCGAATAAGATGTTGGACGCCATGGACCAAGCGAGACGAATGCTGGGAGTACATGAACAAACCATAGTGTATTATCATGTGTATTTAGAGTTGATGTTGATCCAAGCCAAAGTATACGACAGGTACGAGGCCCCTAGACGGGGAAAAACGTCGTACACAGAAACCGGTGGGTACCCGGGTCAATCCGGAGCCTGGCATGTGAAAGCAGAGGACCGATTAATACCGCAACGAGGCGAACGAAGCTTGTGGTTTGAATCAGGTACAAGCTCAAAGCTGAGCAGACGATGTTACGAAAGATCCTCAGTTGGGGGAGCCGAAGAAAGAGGTTCTTTTGTTATAGCAGCTGTTGGTGCGGGCTTTCAATGTTGTTGAGACAGGTTGAGCTACTACACAAGCAATGCCGATTAAATGGCAATTTAAACGGTGATGCAAATGATAATGGTGATGGCTAAGGTCAAGGCTATGCCAACGGTGATGGTTATTGCCTGTCGTATTGTCGTGTTTTTTTCACATGGAAACGTGTGGGATCGCAAAGCTTGTCGGCGATAAAAGAAGCCGTTGCAGAAACGCGCTTGTAGGTGGGCACCCAAAAAGACCTGAACAAATAAACAACACCTTCAATGGCCAAACGGGTGATAAACACTCTGAACACGACAAGGATCCTCTCTCGTTCAGGATACCGGCTGCAACAATAATCAGATCCATCGTGTATATATATAAATCATACTCCCCATTGTCTCATTTTTTTCATCATCCTTCTTCGTCACTCAACTCCTTCTACTCTATATTTTTCAACAAAATTAACACAAAATATACCACAATGGCTACCAAACTAGCTCCCAAGAACTACAAGGCTGATGCCGACTTCGCCAAGGCCATGCACGGAGACTCCTCCAAGGTTGGTATTTCCGCCGTCATGAACAAGAACGCCGATGCCCACAATGCCGCCGTCGAGGGTTACTTCAAGCACTGGGACTCCAAAAACGCTGAGACACAAACCTCAGAAGACCAAAAGGCCCGTTTGGACGACTACTCCTCGCTCACCAAGCACTACTACAACCTGGCTACCGACTTTTACGAGTACGGTTGGGGAACTTCTTTCCACTTCTCCAGATACTACAAGGGTGAAAACTTCAAGCAAGCCACTGCTAGACACGAGCACTACTTGGCTTACAAGATGGACCTCAAGCCTGGTATGAAGGTTCTTGATGTTGGTTGTGGTGTCGGTGGCCCCGGCCGTGAAATCTGCAGATTTGCCGATGTCAACATTGTTGGTCTCAACAACAACGACTACCAGATCGAAAAGGCCATCGGCTACGCCAAGGCCCACGGCATGGCCGACAAGCTTTCCTACGTCAAGGGTGACTTTATGCAAATGGACTTTGCCGACAACACCTTTGATGCTGTCTATGCCATCGAGGCCACTGTTCACGCACCCGTTCTAGAGGGTGTCTACTCTGAGATCTACCGTGTCCTCAAGCCTGGTGGAACTTTTGGTGTTTACGAGTGGGTTTTGACCGACAAGTTTGATGAGAACAATCCTCGCCATCGTGAGATCGCCTACGGTATCGAGGTTGGTGATGGTATTCCCAAGATGTACAAGCGCGACGTTGCCGAGCAGGCTCTCAAGAACGTCGGTTTTGAACTTGAGTACGCAAGAGACCTTGCCAATGTGGGCGACAGAATTCCATGGTACTACCCTCTTGCCGGTGAGTGGAAGCATGTCCAAAGTCTTGGTGATCTGTTCACATTCCTCAGAACTTCTAAATGGGGTCGTTACGTGACCATGGAGGGAACTGGACTTCTTGAGAAGCTCAAGATTGCTCCTGCCGGATCCAAGAAGATCACTGTTGCTTTGGAAGACGCTGCGGTGAACCTTGTTGACGGCGCTAAGCTCGGAATCTTTACTCCCATGATGCTTTACATTGTTAAGAAGCCTGAGTAAATTAACTCTTGAAGGAGATCTGTCTTTTCATGAAACCTTGATTTTGGGTTTATACTGGAAATTTTTCAGACAGATGTGTGTGAGATCTATGGAGGAAGTTTAAAACAAAAAGTGATGAAATTTAACTGAAAAACACTATTGCATTGACAAAAAAAACACAGGGCTAGACGATGTCTGTCCACTTGGTAATCTAATGTATATAATTAAAGGACCATAATATTTTAAACAGAATAATAATAATTTAATAACATCAAGCCACAGGTACACTGCGCTTTTCTTAATGGATTGGGATGATGCTTTGTAGGCTCAAAGAAAAGTTGAATGATGCAAAACTATCCAAAGTGTTTTTCTGATAGTTTTGTGCTCACAATAATTCGCTAGTTATGGATACAGGGTCTTTTGCTAACTAGTTCCGACGGTGATCGTGAATAGTGATTTTATTAAACGCGTTAGGTTCAAGATATGAAGCGCATGAATATGGCAGACCGAATGATGCTTCAAAAATGCAACGTTGTGTTTATCAAGAGATGCTGACAGAACATGGCTCATGTACTTGCCGGAATCATCATCACCAGTAGCTCTGGTCTGAAATCTGATATATACACATAAAATAAACAAAGCTTATCAGTCTATTGAACTACAGTGGCAATGAAGAGAATACGGGAAGCAAACAATGCATGAAAGATTTTACGGAGCTACAACACTTTGAAGAAATTGAGGCCAGTGTATGCTCATGGACTCTCCGGGTAGTTCGGCGAGCGTGAACTAGAAGACGAGTGGATCACAGGTTGTTTTGATATTTCAAGGCCCTGGGATTTCCGAGTTGAATCGTTGCGGCGACAAACTGACCTCTGAAGCAGCAGATTTTTGAGATGCCAAATCTGTTGGTCTTCTGTCGGAAAAATACACTTTTCACTCACAGTTAGGTGTGATATTCTGAGGTTGGAGCTAGTGGTTTTTCACAGAAAATATCTACAGGGCCTTTAGCCTTAATCCTCATTGTCTCGGTACCTGAAGTTTTCACAGTATCATGAGCCAACCATGCTCCTCCTAGATTTATCTCAAGATGGCTAATGATTGTTTATTATACATGGATCTTTCCATTGGTCTAACAGATTTCTGGCTTCAGCGTTCTTTTTTGTTAGTGTATTCGTTTGTATTTGGGCTACTAATCGGCTTGTAGATTTGCATTCCAGTAGTGTACACAAGGATCTTGAAGCGGCTGCTCGGATTGCGGTAGTGATTATTTCTGCGCCAATCAGGTCCGATCCTAAAGCTTTGTAAGTTTTGATGATCTAAAGGCGCCATTGAACTGCGATCACCACCGTGACCATTGTCTCTGAATCGTTACTGTTTTTGAATAAAGTTCAAGTGTCAGTTTCCATTTTTGTTTCGTCGAGAGTGTACACAAGTACAAAGAGTGTATGCACAGGTAACACATAACCAAAAAGGACAGTTTTAAATTTTCCCGTTTTTTTATTGACCCTGTTCTTTTCTATATCTCCCCTTTCTTTCTCCGTCTGTCTTTGTTTCTTCCTTTAGTTATACGTACAAACTACCACTTTTCGCTGTCCTTCCCGTTTTATTTCCTCTCTTTCTCAAAGTTTTCATAGCCACAACCATCGTCCAGCACAATGTGGTCTAAACCTAGAGTATCCAAACAGTTGATGCTGCTGCTCTTTGCAGTCCTGTTTTTCATGGGATCATCGGTCTTTGCGGAAGACGCCGCTGCGGCCAAAGACAAACCGGCTGAAAAGGCGGCGGATCCCAAGGCGGACCCCAAGGCTGCTGATGCCAGCGCAAAGGCCGCAACCAGCCAGGAAGAACCGTTTTTGAACGAAGTGTTCCACGACACCTACATGGTTCAAGACGAAGCTATTATTACGCCGAAAACCCATCCCTACCTGTTTTCATTCACCGGCAGATGGATGCGACGAAGAGATGTGTACCAAGCCAGCGAGTGGCCAGGAACCTCGATGTCCATTTTGATCTACGGCCAGACTTGTAAACTGAAAGTAAAGAGTTACGCAGACACCGGAATCATCAAGGGCCACACTTTCTTCGCCTCGGTCGATAATGGTCCCCTAGTCAAGTACGTTCTTCCCGATTACAATGCTACCGCCAACCAAATCTTTGATGTCACTATTGAGCTGCCCGAGCTAGACAAGAGTCTGATAGAGGCTTCCAAAAAAAACAAGATCTTGGTTCCTCACATTGTGGAGCTTACATCTATCCCCGGATCTCCTTTGCGCGTCGTCGGCGTGACTCTTGAGAACATGCTGGTCAACCAAGGTCGCGACTGGCTTAAAAAGCAAGACTTGATTCCTTCTGTTGAATACATTTCGGACAAACCCAAAGACGCAGTCGCCTTCAACACATCCGCCATTTATAGCGTGGCCCGCCAACTCGGTCTCAGACAAGAGTACATTGTAGACTACGATGTTTGTTTTTCCGGCGAGTGCTCCAGAAAACAAGCCGGTCTTGCCAAAGAGTACACTTTTTTCTCGCCGTTCCATGGCAATCCTCACCCTCAAGACGCCCGCGAACCCATGCCCAGCTACCATGTATTCCACCGCGATGATCCATTGATGCAGGTCAAGGACCCACAATTCGTCGTTGTAGACGTTGGTGATAACGATCTTGATAAACAGGTCGATGGTTTGGAATTCATGGAGAGCTTGCAGATGTTTTTGGGTAACCTGATTGTCAATGCTCGACCCGATGCTGAAATTTTTGTGTTGATCAAAAACGATCGTTACGTCACAGAAACAGAAGACGCTATTGTATCTATGCGGTACCCCAAGCTTCACGCTGTCAAGTTTGGTACCGATACCGTGCAATGGTACAAGTCGTTCTACTGCTCCTACATCCTGCCTCTCAGCGACGACAGCTATCCTTACAGAGAGCTTTGCGGCTCGGCGTATGAGCAGCTTGCTGCTGGATCGACTCTTGATACCACCTCATTCATGCAAGGACTTATGATTGTAGGTTTCGTGGTTGGTATTTTCTACGCCTTTTACGGCAACAGAAAAGCTATTGTTGGCTACATTACCGACGCCAAGGGATACAACAAAGTACCTCTTGCGGAATCCTCGCAAGCCCAGCCAGAACAAGCCACAAACCAAGTGCACCCATAAATGCATTTCTTTTCTGATTCCTTGTTTATCATCAAGGGAAATCATTAGCAACAAAATTGTAGCATTTTTTGGTTACCATTTGCAGTGTGTGTTTATTTTGTTATGTACATCTATCCTTTCACTTTAAAAAAA
Organism: Saccharomycotina sp. CBS 16003; assembly: GCA_022457085.1. NCBI lineage: Eukaryota > Fungi > Ascomycota > Saccharomycotina sp. CBS 16003. The sequence continues at coordinate 1,307,015 of JAJNCF010000036.1, read as the reverse complement.
TTAAAACTGAGACATTGTTTTTTTATCAAAGTTGATTCTTTGTTGATGCTTTTATCTCTTCAACTTCGTTTGTAAATCCAATTGCAATATACTAATCCATATTACATTATTTCTTCATGTATTTACACGAGAAACAGCCCGTTGTTTTGTATACAATCTCATTTTGTTCATCACTTCAGTATACACACCAGTGCTGAAACTTTAGTACGTTAGCATCATGACAGGTACAAACAGTGGTATATGACGAATCTTGAGTCTTCAATCATCAAAGTTGAAATGAAACGTCTTAATAACTTGATTGATAAAAAAACATTATTGTATTAAACTAGATAGAATTAAAATTATATTAAACGAGGAATCAAACGATAAACAATACCCGATAGTGACAACAATTCGAGATAGTCTGAAACAAATTAGCAGTCAGGTACACAAAAACAGAAAAATCATGAGCGGAATTCAAAAAAAGAGAAGAGAAACAAGATTGGCTGGACAGACTTCAAAACAGGACTGAGATACAAAAAAAATACTAGTAGTGGTGCATTGTAGTGGACCAAAACAGATGAAATCGAAAGAAAAGAAAAAATATATGAAACTCGAGAAATGCAAATAGATGATCTCCTCCGTTTTCTGTATTTCGCTTAGGAAATAAAGGTAGTCTCACAGAAAGCATGACCAGCTTCTTCAACAAGAAGTTCATCGCCCTTCATAACCTTGACCTTCATTTGTCTGTTGCTGAATTGGTAGATGAATGGGTGAGTACCAGAGACATTAGACACGACTGATTTCACGAAACTGGGGATCTCGGCTAATACATCGACACGCTCAACAAGTTTTGAAAGATCGCCTTCCAAGTGTGCCTCAATAGTGGGTTTGGCTAACTCGGAATGGATTTCAGGACCAGCAAGATCAAAGCTGATGCTCTTGGGTGCGGGCCATCCAACCTCGTCCACCACCGCGTCGTGGTGCTTCACCTTGACACTGGCCGAAGTGAATAGCAGCTTGTTGTTGTAAGTGACACCACCAATACTAACTGTGCTGGAACCGTAAGATGCGGGTGTAGTGAACTCCATAGAAACAACTGAGGACTTGGGACCTTGAAAGTTGACAAAGTTCCAACGAGAAGCAGCGTGATGGGGCTTCATACCTTGCAGTGCCATAACAAACATGGAGTCACCGTCAATGGCAATAGCCTTATCGTCAATAGAAATAGTACCTTTGACAGAATTACGGGGCCAGAAAATGTGGCGCATGCTTCCCCATGGATTCTTTGCGTCTTTACCGTAAAGAGAAGTACCGTCTTTACCAATTTTAAATCCTTCTGCCAAACGAGAAACGGTGAGATCAATGAAAGATTTCTTGTTTACATGTGCCGAAATCTTATACTCATTCATTGCCTCGTTCAATGAAATCCAGACGCCTTGAGCTTTGAATTCGGTGCCTTTGGCTCTGAAGTCCTCCAGATGAGTAGATGTCCAAATGCACTCGTCGGGCTTTTCATCGTGGACAACTCTACAAGTGAACTGAGAGGTAAAATGCAGTCCAACGGGATTTGAGTGAATGATCTGGGCAAAGCCGTAGTGTCCTGACTTGGAAGTAAAGTAGAACGTTTGAGTCTCGACGTTGGAGCCACTTGGCACCTTCCACTCAAGATCCTTGCGGGTTAGCTCACCGTAGGGGTTTTTGTCCTTGACAGTATCTGCGACTGAATGGAAAGCCTCAGGGCCGTAAATAGGCTCGGCTGAACCGGTGATTGCAGAAACGCTGTAGATAAGGGTGGTTAGCAACGTGCGGATCACTGAATTGTATAGAAAAAAAAATCAAACATCCAGTTCAAACGTACTTTCCTTGAACCCACTTCAACATGTTGATTTGCTTGGGTTTAGTTTGTGTGAATTTGAGATATACTGGTTATAATTGTGATGTACCAAAAAAAAAAAAAAAAAAAAAAAAAAAAAAAAAAAAAAAAAAGAATACAGTCTTGATGTGTGTCAGATCAATGTATATATCGGCAGTTGCGCTTTGTTAAAACTAGAAGAGTTTCAAAAAGTATTTCAATTGAATCAAAGCGTTTAACTGATAAGTTGAAAGTGAATAGATCAATGTGATAACAGGGAGAAGAGAAAGAGAAGAGAAGAAAAATAGTCAATTAAATAAGTAATTTTTTTGGGAAGGGCGAAGAGTCAAGCGGGCATGTAGCAACGTCCCATTCCAAACTGTATGCATTTACAAATCTCCAATTCCCAATGTGAGAAACCGTTGGCGCAAAGTCAGGAGACGCCTGAGTGTGTATAATCTGACCGGGTTATTGGTACATATTCGTTGATTTGATGTTGTGAACTTTTTGAATAAATTGATAATAATATTATAATAAAATCGCATACAAGCATCAAAGAAATGTGCAAGTTTAACGGCTGTAACAGGCATGGAAAAGATGACATGAACCTGGCAGATTAGGTGAAGATTAAATCATGCACGAGCCGCAAAGTTTAAATCAACGGTTTTTTAACGACTAGTCATGCCAGCATAACCATGCTCACAAACAGTTGATAATTTGAGCACTTGGTAAAAGTACAATCTCAACTTGAGTAGCCGATCGGATCAGCTATGTGAATGATACAACTATTGTCTTGATATCTTTTATTACGTCCATTACACTTCCGTATCTAGATCAACGTTCTAAGCTCGTCACTAAAAGGGATTCGATTTGATCAAAGTTAATACAACTTTTCAAAATTTTTCACAACATTGTTGATCAATCATTCTATGAATTTAAATCGTTTAGTACTTAGCTTTGTATTCCAACCAGATTTTGGTCAAAAACACATTCAATACAAATGCGTTTTAAACAGTTGCATATCACTAATCATTGATTTCACTCATCTCCTTACTAGCAAACCAGTCTTATTTGAAGCAGCAAAACTAATGGTTGTGATCCAATGTTCTAGCTTGCTCAAAATATTGTAATGAATTCGTACAGTTAATCATTTTGTCCTACGTGACCGATTCTTTCCTGGATGTCCACCCTTCTCATCCTTGGACTTGTCTTCTTTAAGCGGTTGGTCCATCATAGTGTACAATTAATGGTGTTGTTCAAATCCAAAAGTTAAATCAAGATAGCTTGAAGGTAAAAATAATTGCGAATTCTGTGGATCGAACACAGGACCTCCAGATTTCAAGACTGAATAATTGACTTCAGTCTGGCGCTCTCCCAACTGAGCTAAATCCGCTTTAGATGTTTTTAAAATTTGTAATAAAATATATAACCAGTTGACATTACAATTCTTCACAAGTTTTTAGCATAATTTTTTATTTGAAATGCAAAAGAGACATTTTGTAAATAGAAAACTGAAGTTGAAAATTTGATTATGTATGGGATAGCGCTAAACAAGTATTTTTGTTTTGATTAATTTCTAGTATATATTTCAGTTAAAAAAAAATTGTTAACCAGAGGCCATCTGTATTGAAGACTACTCTAACAAGAAAGTAGCGGATTTAAGACTTTGATTTTGAACGATGTCTAATGTATACTAAGTTGTACAGCATTTTGAACTTTGAATCGGTTTCTCACTGCTTGCTGTACCAAAGCTCCGGGAAGTTTTGGAGATTATTTGCAGGAAATTACGTACAGTCAACCAATGTTTATGAGCTATCTGTACATGCTTATGGGCACGAGAATTTTTTTTGGAAAAAGCAACAACAGTATTAGAGTTGATGAAATGTAAACGTACCTCCACTTATATACATAAATTCAAAGCTTACCTGGTTTTTTGTGGTCTAATACTTGATTGGAGATAATTGAAGGATCTTTGTGAATGTGTTGTGGTCATTTGATGGTAGTAATATTTTATTGTCTCTAGGCTTTTGGATTGAATCTTGTTTTATCATAAAATGTTTGTAGTTGCAATTGTTTCCCCTTTACATTTAGAATATGGAAAACAAGATTTTACCAGAAATCTATCGATTATTCGTGAAGCGGGCCGATAACACCAGGGTTCACTGTGTGCTTTATTCAAACTATCCAGCCTTGCCACATGTGTATAGAGCAGTGGGCACCTTCATTTTATATACTGCCTAATCAACTGTCCTATTCTTCATATCCACGAGATGACCGTCCATGAAAAACGTATTTGTACAGTGGGTGAAAATAAATTTGAATAGCTAGGAAACAGGAGAGTATAATTGTTACTAGCAATGTGAATGTTTGCTCCTAACTTTAATGACTGCAGCAACACACTCTATAAATGGAATGGCTTTTTGTCAAAGCTACAACACTGAACAACATCAAAGAAAACGTTTAATGGATCAAACGGCCTCCGCGAAAGCTGCCAAAATACGACAAAATTATGGAAGCGAAAACATCAACGATACAGATCAAATACGCCTTGCTGTCTACGGGAAAGGTGATTTGGCAAAAAGATTACGAAATAGAAGGTTAGCTCCGGCAGTACTACTCTTGCACAAGAAGAGAACTGTATGGAGATCAATACCGTAACCCAATGAAGGTCTTGATGGCCAAAGAACCCAGACATACTGTTAGTAAACTGTTTCAATTGCGAACAGGTCACGGTCGTATTGGTAAATACTTCCAGACAATCAAAAACACTGAAAGAAGTTACAACTGTCAATGTGGTCAACTGGAAACAATGGAACACATCCTGAAAGAATGCATTCTGCATACAGCAGAGCGGAGTATACTGAAAAAATCAACAGGCGAGCTCGATATTCGAATCTTACTCGCTTCCAAGGAAGGTTCGAAAGCGGTGATCGAGTTCATGAAAGCGCTACCGCATTTGCTTTTATAATGGTTTGCTAACTATTAGCAGCCTGCAAAGGTTTTGCTGTGCATCAAAGGTTGGTTCTGATCATCAGCCTTCTGACTCCCGGACTTCTCTTTGCACATGGTTACTACTATGAAGAATTTGGTACCATCGACCACTGAAAACCTAAAACGCTTCCTCCGGGATGTTACTACGCCAATCTCTACGAGATGAGCAAATGAATCAAATGTCTTCTGTTATGTCTGTTTTGTATGCGGATATTTTACTTAAAGGCATATTGTGTATAATCCCGAGACATAGGGACAATAAATAGATTATCATCATCCGCCCTATAAATGGTACTAAAGGCTCTGTATTTTTTTCTCTTATATAACTCTTTAAACTCATTTTCAACTCTTTGCTAAACTGCATTTCTGGAATTCTATTGTCAATATTATATTGATTTCTGTCTGCTTATATACGTTTAAATGTGTTTGAATTTAGACCTATAAGCAGTCAGTGCAGGAATAGAAGTTCCTGACTTTTATAGATGATTATACTGTCATGTAATGATTTTTTGTATTATCGAGTTATAGAATTTTGAATTGGTGTTTCTGGTAAAACGATGTTACTCTTATAAAATGGCTATTGGCTAAAACGTTTTTATAAGTTGTCATTATACATAAGGTCTAGACCCTATTTCACAAGGGCCAAGCTCTATTTTATGATAATCACAATAACGGATAGTTCGCCATTGTTCATCCTCATCCCAAACCAGCTCCTACATTAGACTGGCATTTGATATTGTCGCATCACTAACAAGCTTTTTTTTCAAGCTTTTTCTAAAGACAACAATATGGTACTTGTCAATGTCATAAATTTATGTGATAACTTGTCTAACAGCTACATCTACAAAATCAATACACGTTTGAAAGATGCATATCTGCTTTTACTCGTAATTACAATTCCCTAACGTCTGGTCACTAGCATAAGTTGAAGATTTCATACTGCATTACTTATCCCAGAATGGTAAGCAAATCAGAATTACCTGGTTATGAAGTAGCTATCTATAACGCCTAGCTTTAAGTACACTTGAGCGTATACTGAAATACATTAGTCAATACCTCAATGAACGATACTTAAACACGTAGTCTAGCAATATAAATAGGAGCAGTTCCAGAAGAGTTATGGAAAAAAGAATATTTAGGGTTCTTGAAATCATACTTTGAGGGCATGCTGGGTAGATTTGTAGCAGCTGTTGAAGTTGCAGATAGGCACTTTAATGGCTTTTTTCAATACAAGTTGTAAGGTCTCTAGCCTTTCAAATCTATTTGAATTACCTTGTTAGCCTGCCTCTTGAAAATGAAGAGTGAGTGTTGTTGATTTTACACAATAGACATTCTTGATATACAATCAATTTACGGAACCTGTGTATCTTGAATAAGTTCATCGGAGATTTGACAAACAGTGTCTAAAGAATTGCATACTATTTAGTTTGTCAGCTGTAGATGGTTTTTTGAACCTTGGACTGAAGTTAACCTGCAAGGCAAAACGAATGCTTTGCCAGGATACTCTGTTTGATTACATGACGACGGCTATTCGGCGATCTTTTGGGTGGACTCCAATCAAACAAATCGCGCCAATCTGGGGTGTGATAAGAAACTGTTTCTTTGTTCCAGGTGCGTGTTCCGCGTGACTTTCTCAAACGTGTATCGAGGCTTGAAGCCACCATGTGTACAATTTCCAGTCTGTCGAAGGATGAATTGTGTGTACACATTTTATTCTTTGCCAGAACTTCAAATCACAACTTGTTGTACTGTAGATGTGTACACTTTTGCCCAGGCTGACGTTGAGACTTCTCGTACACACAGGTCATGCGCTTGTTTCCCACCTTGTATAGTGTGATGATGATAATGATGATGATGATGATCGCTCTGCCTGTATACAGAAATGTGTGCTTAGCTGACTGAGAAAATCATGGGCTGGAACACGCGGGTGTCTGCACATCTGTGAAAACTACTCCAAGCGGCTGGTTTCCAGATCTCTGTTTGGTGTGGAAGCTTCAACTGTTCTTGTCTTTGTCTGTTTTGGCGCACGGGCTCTGCTGCATCGGTGCTGTACCTCCGAACCCAAAGGTTTCTAGGGCATATCCGCTCGATCCGGTCAACAACACCACTAAGCCTCTTCTCTATAGCCATCAAAGAAGCGGCAGCAGCAGCAGCAGCAGCAGCAGCGAGGCACAGCATCGACAACTCTCTCTCTTTCTCTGATCCTGATTCGCTCATGGTGGCGGTGGAATCGGCCTGCTCTCGATCCGACGCCCCCGTGATCAGTCTGAGATCATACGTGGAGATGGGTACGGTAAAACTCTATACTGCTACACTGTAAAGAGCGCTCTTGTCTGTGTACATTACGTCGTGGATGCGTTCGGTATACACACTTTTGTATGGCAAAAATACACACAAAAAAAACAATGGAGTCGGTTGCTACTGAGGCTGAAGACAGAAAAGTGGCGATCGATACCATGTCAATCCCGAAAGTGCTGTTTACACTTGCAGTGGTGCAACGACGACCCAGTTGCAATATGGAGATTGCAGGAATGTGTCGATGGGTCGAGTCTCATTTGGATCTTGAGACTACACACAAATATGTATATAAGACTTGTAATTTCTCCCCCCTTTTTTTTCCAGTTTATGTATTCATCATCTACTTGTAATCATCTTCTTTCAATCAAACCAAATCATCACAAGCGTTTCTCGTCAGAATTGAAACTAACCAATACGAATCAAGAAAACTATTAAAATTCGAATCTATCTCAGCTTTTTTTTCTCTTGTTCACTAATCTGATTCACATTTCCAAAAACTTTTTTTAATTAGTTTTTGTCTATTCTTTTTTTGTTTGTTTATTTTTCTTACATCATACTCGACTCCATTTGTTCAATATAATCATTGTATACAATGCAATTTAGCACAACTTGTATCGCTGCCATTTACGTTGCCAGCATTGCGGCTGCTGGACCAGTCTGGTTCATCAATGACCGTGCCATCAGAATGGGCAACTTTGATGCCCATGAGCTTGAAACACGAAACTTCGAGATCGAGGAATACGACGTCACACAAGATATGGATTCATCGGAAGCTTTCACAGTAGACATTTTCAAAAGACGAGGCGGGTCCAGCGGAACTTCTTCTGGCGGTGGCGGTGGTGGCCGTTCAAGTAGTGGTTCTTCTGGTTCGTCGGGCTCAACAGGTTCATCTGGGTCATCGGGCTCAAGAGGTTCTTCCGGCTCCTCTGGATCTTCTGGTTCATCGGGCTCAACAGGTTCATCTGGTTCATCGGGCTCAAGAGGTTCATCCGGAACTTCTGGTAACAGTGGAAGTGCCAACTCAGGGAACAGAGGTAGCGGTCCTGCGGGCTACTCGAACGGATACAGAGGTCCTTACACTGTGGCACAACAACCCACCATGGCTGGTGGCCGATTCGGTGGTGGTGCCATGTTCCCCATTCTCGCGGGCGCTGCGCTCGGTGTGGGAATTGGTGCTGTTTTGATTGCGTCCAGTTCTGCTGCCGCGCATTTGCCTGGCTACTGGGGAAGAGACAATAGTGTATACTCATACAACTACTATGAGACTCTGAACGGAACCAACTACAATGTTACATGCTATTGTATAGCCAACAACCCATGTTCGTGTGACAAGGTCGAAGACAAGGACTACTTTGACAACTTACCGACCAATATCTCCAAGAGCTATCAACAGGGAAATGTCACTTATGTCCACATCAACGGTACTTTGGACAATGCGACTAGTACCAACAGCGCCAGCAGTACTAGTGCCAGCAGTACTAGCGGTAGCAGTAACCCTACTTCTACTACTCTTGGACCACACAACGGTGCTGCCAGTCTGTTCATGTCCAAGTCGTCTCTTTTGTTGGCTGGTGCAGTCTCAGTTGCTTCTTTCATGCTGTAAGCCGGTCTATATGAACCCCATTTTTGTTTGTTTCTTCTGATAATTTAGATTAATGACTTTACCTTTTTTCCCCTTCTTTTAAATATTCGCATCTATAGCTGCTAATACGATATCATATTTTTATTTATTTTTACTGGATTGGATGATGTTTGGCTCCGAATATAGTGGTGAGAATAAGCTCATGACGAATACAAGTATACATGAGATGTATACTCATATGCCTCAGCAATGGCGACTTGTTTGGGATACAGGATGAGTTTATACACGAAGGGTTTGAGGAGTGTTTAATCACTGGGCTTCTCATCAAAGTCAGGTCGATATTACATACACAAGCACGTTCGTATCTGGGGGATGCACTGCGAGTAAGGGTTTAAAGCTCCGCTGAACAAGTCGCACTCCCGCACGCACGCCACGCTGAGCCCTAAAACGGGGAAGGAGTCATGTCATTGTAGACCAACCAACGCTATTTACGGTAGAAGGGTTTATGTTGGGAGATTTGACATGGTGCTATACACACAAGTCAAGTGGTCTGTTTGTGCAGTACACCAAGAAACGAAAATAAAAATAAAAAAATACTGGTTTCGTGTCTATTGACTGTACACTCATGACTTTGGAACAATGGTAGCAGTGGATCCGCGACATCAGACGCGATTTGCTACTGGCATTTCAACTCGTTGAATTGGATTCAAATGTGCTCTTTATCAGATATTTCAACAAGTTTTGTTTCCCGTCTAAATTTTCAGCCTGAGCTGTTGGTTTTGTTGTTTTTTACATTAATTTTTCTTTTTATTGTTATTTTGAAATTCTCCTGATTCTTATTGTTCAAAGTCTGTTCAAATCTGGCTTTAATAACCCGCATTTTTTCGTATTCTCTCCTGATCAGCTGGTGTAGATATTCTGTTTGTATGTTTATTTATAAATACATGTAAATATATTCGGTTCTGGATAGTTTTTTGTTTACTGTTATTCAACACTTTTTCTTTCTTTCTTCTGGAATTTTATAAAGACAAAAACAAAGATCAAAACGGTTTTCGTATACATTTTGGATTTACCTTTTTTGCATTTTATTTATTTTTACTTTCAGATTCGCATCTGATAAAACCCAGATAAAACGCATAAACAATATCACAACCAATCGATAGAACACCATCACTGAGATAAACACCATCGATAACACAACAACAGCAGGTTTGCAAGATACAGAAACAGTCTACCAATCAAATATTCTGGTTCAAAGCAGTTTAAAAAATATCTTACTAGCTCGACTGTAACTCTCGCATCACCAGACAAGAATTCATTCACATCGTTTAAATTCATTTTTTTTATTCTCTTTTTGCTACTACTTTTTGATTGAATCAAACAAAATCACAACTGTTTACAACTCGACAATAACTACCGACAAACCATCATCATCATCATCATCATCATCATCATCATCATCATCTACTATAAAATGTTTGAAGAAGCGCTCATGTTCCTGAACTTTTCAAACGGGTTCCAGGACCAACCTGATTCCGAACAAAGCACCTACGATATGATGCCCAGGCACGAAATACCAAGCATTAACTCGACAACGACAACGACGACAAATCCACAGTTCAGACCGGCCACTGTGGTCACAGAGTATTTCCCAGACAGGTAAGTTAACAAATCAAGTGTAGTTACAGGACTCCGTCAAGTGTTGATGTGTGTACATCTGGAGACATTGTGGTTGGCAGCGTCTGCTCATTTTTTTTTTTCTGGTGCTTTTTGGCACATGCAAATACATCACCAAATAAAAATGAGCCAGAATAAGGGGGTCGGAAGGGGCTTCCCTCACTGAGGAGAATGAATTATCCGAAACTGGCTCGCTTGTGTCAAGAAAAGGGGAACTGGTCCATTTTTCTGCAAACAGACCAATCAGCGGTGGGAAGAAAAGCGAAAAGGAAAAAAGAAAGAAAGGGCATTGTTGTATTCCACTGCTTGCAAAAGGCAACAGTGGTTCCTAGCCAGATACGGACGTATGTTTGTGTACAATGTCCCACAACGCTCAAAGTCAAGCACTTTCTTTATCTCTCTCTTCTTCTTCTCTTTCTCCTTCTCTCCCATTCAGCCAGCAAATCGTTCCCAGATATCACCTCTCAAACCATACTCCGTATCTAAACATCTGTATACGCTTGTTACAGATCTTTGTAAAAGCGGACGTAGATCACGATACCGGCGGAATCCAGGGATCTTTTCTCCTTTGCACGCGCGCATTATACTAACATCAAGGCTTATCTTTCGGGCATTAAAGTACTTGGCCTGTCGAAGCAGTATTAGTACCATCCACAACAACATCATCATCAGCCGCAGCCGCAGCATCGGATAAACTCAACACACCTAAAACATCCGCACTCAAAACAACCAGTCCAAGCTATTCTCATCAACCCGGGCTCACTGATATGCATGCAAACGAATTAGCCGAGTTGGAGCATCAATGGGATCTTTCCCAAAAGTCCTGTGAAAACCATCAGTTTCTGGACGACGCTGAAATGGACGTCCAAGATCAGTTGAACTCTTGGGATCACAGTCTATCGCGGCCGGCTTTGACGACCTCACACAGCATCGCATCCAACATGAGCAGCACCAACACCATAGTCAACGATCATCCGTCGCCTGGCCTTGACCACCGCGCTGATTCAGGATACTTTGCCGAGCTACACAAGGAAATGATGGAACTGGGCTTGGGCGCGAAAGAGTATACTGCGGGATTTGAGATGAGCCGCCATTCAGCAACAAACCCAGAAACCCTGCTGAACAGCACGGTGTCCAGTGCTTCCAGATCGCTAAACACGTCATGCTCGACATCGCCAAACGCGAAACCGCAGGCCCTGAGTCAGATCAATAACCTGGAACTGCAAATCGAGCTGAACCCTATACAAGAGCCTATGACTGAAATCATACCGGCGGATACCCATGGCGACAGGTTTGATCAGAATAAACCAGTAATTTCTAAAGAATTGCTACCATTACTGTCGTCACACCGACAACCAACATCACAAGCTACTGGCGCCAGTATGGTCAGATCGACATCTGCGCATGAGCTTCATCAATCTGTGTCGACAGTGGACCTACGCCAGATTGTTTCCAGCGACTCTGTGAGCGCTTCGTTCAACCCATTAAACAGCACGAAAATCTACGACCTTCGCCGCAACAAGAGACAGCCCAACCTCGGAGGATTGGCCGGACCATCATCGGAGAAGCGTACTAGTTGGAGCAGAGACGAAAAATACACCAGCGAGATTCCGGAAATCTACAGCATGGCCAGCACGCCCTCAGTAAGCGAGGAAGCTGTCAAAGCCGTCAAGAAACGAGTGTACTTGAATCCGCCGCCTATGTTGCCGGTGCAACTGGAGTGCGGGTACATGAACAAGGATATGGAAAAGGAGATTTTGCAGCAAAAGTCTGGGACAAAAGAGAGCGCGCGGATCCCGAGCCATTCTGTTTTGAACCATTTGGCGACCTGTTCGATCAAAAACGACATGTTGAGCGTCGCTTCAACCACCAGGTATCGAGATAAGTTCAGTAAGTGTTTTTTTATTCTTTTGTTATCGATCCAGCAAAAAGGTCAAAAATTACTAACTATCAATAGTCACACAAGTCCTGTACACCCCTACAAGTTCGATTATCTGAAGATGTAACCGGAAAAATAGATACAGAACAAGGGAAGAAGAGGATTCCGTTTTTTCTCATCTAAGAGTTTGCACGCATTATTATTTTTATTACTATTTTTTTTTATTTATTATTATCATCATTACCAAATAAAAACGGCTATCAAAGTATTTTTTTTTATTGTTTTTTTTGTAACATTTTCAAAAGAAAGTTGTTGATATCAAAGTGACATTCGTTTCTGTCCCTTTGTATTTTCTACACATACACACACTTTGGCTATCAGAGACCCTGGAAGAACGAATTACGGTGTTTGAGGCTGAAGAAAGAAAGAAGATGATACCGCGGTAGATTGTAATGCTGGATGAGAGTATTGATGATGGTAATGGCATGTGTGAGGAATCGGATATCAGGTAAATTCTCGAATCATCTACCTAGCGTTGACTTGACCCCAACAGCAATATATGAAAAGTGCTCATTTACACTACCATCAAGTCTGCGAGCAATGTATCCATAATTTCTAATTCAAGTACAAGAACTCGTTTTCATTATGGTAAAGTTCAATACACTTGGAAAAACAGCATTTCAATGCCTGTTTGTTCCTACTCATAACCAAAAAAAAAATCCCAAGGTTATAGATACACACAAGATAGATAACATATATTAAACAAATAATATTTATTTGGTAGAGACAATGGCGTCGTACTTTTGCTTGAACCACTTGATGGTGTCCTCACGGTTGACCTTGTGGCCAAGACCGACAGAGGCTCTGCATCTCTTTCTGCGGGCAACACGGGCACCGGGTCTGGTCATTCCGACGTAGAAGTCCATACCGTAAATACCGATATTGGGGTCGTACTTGATACCCAAGTCAATGTGTTCGTTAATACCGAAACCAAAGTTACCGGTCTCAGAGAAGTTTCTCTCTCTGAGTTCGTATTCCTTGACCTTGAGACCACGCTCAATGATTTCCTCAGCCTTGGGGCCACGGACGGTAACGTGAACAGAGATCTTTTCGTTACGTCTGATACCGAAGGTTCTGACGGTGTATCTGGCCTTGGAGTAAACGGGGGTTTGACCAGAAAGTTGCTCGAGGACCTTAGCGGCACGAGTAAGTCTGTCACCGGACTCACCGACACAGATGTTAAGGGTGAGCTTCTCAATGCGGAGCTCACGCATGGGGTTGGCACTCTTGTCACTCTGTTGGGAAAAAGCAGTTAGTATTAGTTCTTGTATCGAGACGTTCAGAGCAAGAGACAGTGCGAATGCAAATGCGGAGTATACGACGATGACATAGACAAAACAATATATTCCAAGTCGACTATGAAATATAACCATCATCCAGATATATCACTCTACTCGCTGTCGACTTGTATGGTTTTCGTAATGAAATCAAGCTACTCCCTATCCCAATCCACAAATCTATCTATGTCGCAGTACATCCATGCGAAAAGTCGTGATATCTATTCGATTTCAGTCAAGTATCGTTTTTTTATCTAATGTCGTCGTTACTGGTCCGAGTCTTATGATACTCCCACACTATCGAGTAGTCCGCGCATCGTCCATATTCATTCCATAGTCTCTTGTGTCCAAACACACTCTTCTACTCTCTCTCAAATCAATAACTCACCATTTTAATCTAAATCAAACGGTATGGGTCTGTGTGGTCTAGTCGAACTGCCAGTATGAAAGGGGGGTTTCGAAAAGGAAAAAAAAATTGTTATTCTTTCTTTGCCCGCCCATGCCCTTTGAAATTTTTTTTTTCTCTACGCAAAAAAAGTATCACCCATCACTACTCTCATTTGCCCTCTCTATAGCTGCCCTTACCATACAGCGTGTGTGGGAGACTGTGTATGAGAAGGGTAAGGTCTTACCGCTTTGGGTAGTGTGTTGCACAGCGTGGTGTGGAAATTGCTTTTGGCAAGTTTATAATTGTTGCCTAGATTGGGAGAGGACTGCTAGACAAGAGTAGTAGGGCTTAGCCCTAAAGATGTACCACAATCATAATTACTTCTGTCTATGTCAAATATATTATATCATATATACAATATCATATTCCTTTACTGGCAGCAGTAGCAGAAATAGGTACCAATATAGTCGTCAGCACCTTTAAGCAATCCCGCCTTTTTGACCCCACAGGTTGGTGAAAACAAAACACCAGTGTCTCCATGCAAATTGATAACTTTATTGAATAATTATAGACTTATAGGTTCACTAGTGATAATGGCAGATGTACATTTGTGTGTGAATTAAGAGTTAATTGCTTGTTTCCCTTTCAAATGGGTTCTTTTTTGTGTATATGTATAAGAAAGATAATATAAACATGAGGTGTGCAAGTTTATCCATTTGTAATTCGTCCGCGTCCAAGCAACAAAAGATAATATACATTAGTAGGAATTGACTTATTTCTCAAAGGCCTTCTTGTTAAGAGCACCAGCCTCCTCGTACTTCTCCTTGAAAGCGTTGGCGTTATCAGAGTTACCGAATCTGATGGCAAGAGTCATGGCCTCGGGGGCACCGTCACTGATATCAGCACCAACGGTGTAGACCCATGATCTGTCGGAACCAACATTGGGCTTAAGAACAGACTCAGCGACAACTAAAAAGTGTGTTAGTAAATTAAAAAACTCCACAAAGTAAACAATCATAAGTAACTTACTGTAGTGGTTGGCGCAGATCTTCAAGGTCTTATCACGTCTCATAACCAAACGGATCTTACCGGTCTCCTTGTGCTTCAGGAACTTGACATCACCAGTTCCACGCTCCTTCCACTCCTTGGGCTCGGCATCGAAACGGAAAAGCTTAGCACGACTAGTGTTTCACTGGTTAGCATTGATTGGAAAAATAAAATACGCATGAAACTTTCCAAGCATGGGCATGGATAAAAACTCACATCTTGAAGAAAACGTCTTCTTGCTCTTCGTTGGTCTTGACATCGACCTTTTCCAATTGAACAATGGGCTCAAAGTGGACATCGGGGGACTCAGGAGCCTCATCGTCGTCCTTCTTCTCCTCCTTCTCCTCGTCGTCGTCCTTCTTGGTCTCCTTCTTGGCTCCGAGAGCAAAGGGGTTAGCGGAGGCGGGAGTGGAAGAAGCAAAAATGCTCTTCTTCTCTTCAGCGGCGGGGGCAGCAGCCTTGACAGTATCTTCAACCTTATCAGCGGACATTTTCGTAGTAGAGAGGTGTAAGTAAGCTAAATCTGACGGTTAGAACCCGGTATCAGCATTAATGGCTGCAAGACCATGACACTATCTATCTAGAGTCGAGAATGCGTGTGATTTAAAGTTGTCCAAAATGACAGGGAAACTCCATTCAAGCATCGCAGTAACTCACCTAGTTGTAGATAACCTTCAAACGGAAAAGGGGTTGTACTTACTAGCAGTAAATTAAGGTACTGAAGAAAGAGTGTTGGGTGTTTGGTGGTGTTTTTCTAAAAAAATTTGAATATCCATGTGAAGCAGGTTAGGGTATTTATCGAATATTTGTGAGCTTCTTTAAAACACCATTGTCGATCATAACACCAACAACGTGCAACAGCTCTAGTCAACAACATGTAACATTAGCAATACGACATGGGTTAAATTCATCAACAAATACAATCATCTTAAAACTATTGGATTTATGGGGATAATTTTAATGAAAAAAAAAATTGATTCAAGGGCCAATAGAGATCAAACAGTAATCAACTTTGGGCTCTTTGTAGAATCCATTGGCTTGTCGCCAATAGAATGAACTTGTTTCTTCATGGCAATGGCTACCAGCTTTTTCAGTTTTTTCGTGACCAAAGCACTGTTTGCGTCGTCAGCAAAGACATCAACGACGTTGATCTTGTTTGACCGCATCAACCGAATGACGAGTCGAATAAACACTTTGAGATCAAAAGTGCTGGGTACTTTGCCTGTCTTGATAGCCTCGTCAGCAGTATGCTTCAACGCCTTGATTAACTTTACTTTAGCCTGGACTTGAGACACGGCAGTAAATGCGGGCTCGTAGGCAAAGTTAGATTGGCGCTCGCTGAGGGACTTGTGATTCAGAGACCAGGTTTTGGCGTGGCTTTTGCTGAACAGCTTGTTGTGCATCAGGTTGTACTTGACGGCCGAGCGCCAGTTCTCCTTGCACCAGATGGACCCGTAGTAGGGATACAAGGTTTTGATGGTTCTGCAGAGCTGTTTGAAAGTGACGGCGGGGGCTGGGCTGGTTCGGAACGCTGCTACGACCAACTGGTGGATGGGAATTCCGGGCTTGGTCAGGGTCTCTGTGGTGCCCAATGTTGTTGTAGTTGCAGTGTTATCAGAAGCAGTGACAATACTGTCTGAATCCGAAGAGTGGTCTTCGTCTGGCAGAATGAACTTGAACTCGACGCTGCCGATCTTGACAGTACAGCCGTTGTTCAAAACCGCCTGTTCGGATTTCGCGTAGAATGCGTTGTTGACAGTGACGCCGTTGATTCCGTGAACGTTGAGGACAAAGTTCATTTTGTCGAAATCGTAGACAATCTCTGCGTGTTTACGAGAAATGTCTTTAAACTGGCCCAAATCGACATCAATTCTAAATTCTTGGTCCAAACAGCCAACAGATCCTCTTCTGCCTAAAGCGGCTTGTAGCGTTTGGAGATAAAAGGAGTAGTCGACAAAGTCGAGTCTGGCATAGGCGTCTAATTTTGTGCGAGGGTCCAAGCTTGGTCTTCTGGATGTAATGTTTTTTGTAGTGTTTTTTGAAAAGTTCAAGGAGTAGTTGTTGAAAGTGTGGTAGTTGAAGTTATCATTATTGTGTTTTGATTCGGAGTTGTGGTAGTTGGTTTGGACATTGTACATATTGTGTGGGGGAGAGAGTGTGTGGTGATTAAAAAGTGCAAGAGTGTTATCCAAGGTGCGATAAGAAAACGGGCATTAAACCGGAAAGGGTTATGATATGGACGATGGTGATTTGTATATTATAGATAAATTCTTCACAAACACAAAAGAATAGTGAAGAAAAGGAAAGGGGTATTCAGTAGAACTGATTTTTGGAGATATGAAAGCAAAAGAAAGAGAAGAAATAATCAAGTGTTGAGGAATTGAATTGGTTTATAAGTAGATTTGGTGATTAAACTGTATTGGTGCAGGTATGAGTAACTATAGGCCCACCTCTATCTCTACCTCTGTACCAAGACCGAGGCCAGTGTCCTTTTGGGCATCACGACAAAGAGATTTACTCACTTAACGACCAATACATTTTGGCAGGTGCCTTTTTCTATTATTGTTTGTATGTACAATTTGTGCTTTCAGCCACAGAGGACACTAAACCAATCCGAGAAGGCTCAAAGTGGCCAAAACAAGAAGAAGAAATCGTAGGTTTCTTGTTCATTTTGTTTCATTTAAAACACACGCTTACATACTGTAGAAAGCAGCAAGAAATAGGACTGGGGTTTGGACCGAATCGGAGACATTATGTGTTTTTGCTGCTGCTGCTGCTACAAAGGTTAAACTGGCCTTTTTTTTGTTTTATTTCTCTCTCTTTCCCCCATGTGTCTGAAGGTTAGACCAGGCACTGGCCAGTTGTGTTTCTATCTCGTTCTTCGTTTGTGGCTCTGTTCAACAAAACACCATTGTATATTCATTGGCTAAGAATCGTTGGTTAATCAAAAAAAATCAAAAGGTTTTGATTCGACAGCACGATAATCGTCATTTCTTTCTTTCTATCTCATTCTCTCTTCTTCTCTAGCCAACCCTTCCGTGGTTATGGTATTATAGTAATATGTGTACATATAACTGGGGTACACTCTGCGGTGATGGCGGTTATAACCACTTGATATGTGTGTGTACATTATCTCATATTATACACACCTTTGTGGGTGACAAGGCTAAGAAGGGTTCAGCTAAGAAAGATGCTTGGGCCCCTTTCTTCTTTTTTGTTAAAAACACACAGCGTGAACGACTATAAACATGTGTATAACATGAGATAATGTGTATGATTTTATTATAGCCCGTCTCCTATCAAATCTGTCGCCATCTTTGTCCTTTTGTACAATCAGTGGCAGTGATGGTTGATGTATCGCAAGGTGTAATCCCCAGGTGCTAGATAAAGAAAGGCTTGATTTAAATGGTGGAGTGGCCTGTTTCTAAATAGGCAAATCTTGCATGAAAGATCTGGTCATTGGGTGTTGTGCTAGTAGTATACAGTGCACATTAATGGCAGTTTATGATAATATGAAAACCATGTTCAACAACCATCTGTATACATCTATTTGTTTTCTTTCCCCTTCAATATTCACGTCATGTCTATCGTAAAAGAGCGATGGTTATGAGAGAGTGTGTACAATACAAAGGACTGGGTGCAGTGACTGTAGTCTGTTTTGACTAATATGCAAGTAGGTTTTGGCCTTTTTTTTTTTTTTTCCCTCAATTTCCACTGTTTGCATTTTTGGGAGGATGAGAGGGGGGAAAGGGTCGATTCTAAGCAGCATTGATTTTGTCACCCAAAGCAGAAACAAATGTACACACCGCCTACATTTGGGTTGTGAGACACTTCGGCTGTTGTTGTTGTTTGCACGCAACACTGGCTCTGTGGCTCTGCCGAAATATACACAACACTAACAATGTTGTTGTGCAACAATAACATGACTGATGTTGTGTGTGTATGGTTCACCCCAAGACAAATGTAACAGCACACGCAGTATGTAACAAAGCTACAGACAACATTGTCTTTGTTGTGGTGATTACAGGTGCTGCAAAATTCTTGTCCAACCCAAAAACACAGAAAACTTTAATCCCTTTTTTTTTCCTTTCCTTCCTCTCTCTTCCTCTACCCTACCCTACACACATACTCTTTTTTAGAAAAAATCTCTGTTGTTTTTCTCTCCTACCCATATCCCGTAGTTGTTGTCGTCGTTGTCGTCATCTTCTTCATCTTCTTCTCTGCCGTTGTTAAGAGTTCATCTTCTGCTTCGCTACACTTTCGTTAACTTTTGTTTCTTAATCTCAACACACTTTCGTTTTTCTTTATTTATTCTTAATTTTTAATCCCTTTTGTTTAATTCTTTCTTCTTGTTTAACGCGCGATCAATTTCAGTTTGGGTAACGACAGGTAATCTACAGCAACATATTCTCAGCCAAATATTAATAACAACAACACTGTATCCAATTATATACTATTGTTGATATCGCCCAGTGTCTATCTAATCAACAGCAATGCCCAGCTTTAATGACAGAACCATCCTCCCCCAACATCGTCAACAACAACAACAACCAAACCAATACTTGCCTAAAGATGGACTACACGACAGATTACCGACACTGTACGAAGTGCTAAATCTCCGAACACAAGCACCCGTCGACCTGTGGTGTTTCTACGTATTCATGCGGGAGGAATTCAAGGGGATTGAGTACTTGGATTTCTGGCTGACGGTTGTGAAACATTTATCTTTGTGCCGAAACTATGTTCGAGGGCTGCGAAGAAGCATTCTGGCATCTGAACGCGACGCAAACTCGAGCAGAACCAGCTCGGTGCTGCTCGATACACTGATTCAAGAAGACGCAGACGAGCATCGGCTATCGGCATTCTTGCGAGGCGAGGATCCTGAGGACAACCCGGGAGGAATGTTTAGACTTTCGACACTACTAGACACCATGAACCCAAGAGACGGGTATTTGCAGAATGAAATTACACAGCTGAGGAACCAGCGGACATCAAATGTAGAGAAACGTCCGCAGATTGTTAATCCGTTTGATGAGAAAATGGACCAGTCGATGGTGCAACCGTCTACACTCTACGATCAGGGGTTATCAGCCAACAATAACAATAACCAGTATCAAGATGAGAATCATCAACTGCCGCTGCCTCCTGCTCCTGGAAGCGCTTCCCATAGAAACCGAAACAGCAGCGCACAACAAGCGCCGCCCGACAACGATTCGTATAGTTTAGTCTCACGCAGCGATATCAAGCAAGCTACACACTACATACTGGTAACATACTTTATCCCCGATGCTGAACGGGGCATTATTTTGCCGCAGCGAATCATGCAGCGAGTGCGCCAGGCGATAGAGATTGATGGCCGAGATGATCCCGAGATTTTCGACGAGGCAAGAGAGTACGTGTTTGAGGCAATGCAGAAGGAAGCGTTCCCTGCTTTCCTGGCGAGCAAGGCACTGGGCAACATAACAACCTTTGGGTCAATTTTGCGACTATCTTTGGGGTTGATCGGCATGTTTGCCGGGTTCTGGATGGGTTTTATTTTCCTGTTTCTCAACTACGCGCGGGCCACCCGGCTGTACCTGATCATTCCATTTATGATCGGGTCGTATGGATTGTTCAGTGGGATCTACAACTTGGACCCTGTGCTGTCGCTACTCGGGTACTTTGAGTCGCCGTCGACTCCATCGAGAAAGAGCAAGAAGCTGCTGCAGATCAAAGAACCGTTTATTCGCAGGCTGCTGTTGAAACGGGGCATGTATGTGATGTCTTTGATGGCTATTTTTGCGGCGTGTTGGATCGTGTTGTTTGTGTTTGTGCCTGGACGGCGGTTATGAGTGTGTTTTGTGTACATGAGAAGGAGGAGGAAGAGGAGACATCGGGTTGATGAGACTGAAAATCCCCGGATTAATCGCAAGCCCCTTCAAAACGTACATACATTTGTCCAGACACTTTTGTTTATATAAATAAATAAATGTATAAAAGCCCATTGATTGAGCCATTACGACCGGTTCTCGGGGGTTCGGAAACGAAAATTATAAGGAACACATAACAATTTTAATGTTTTTTTTTTCTTTCGTTCTTTCTTTCTCGAAATGTATCCCCTCGGGCATTGACAGGGCTTTAATATTAGTTTTCGTGGAGGGGAAAACAAAATGAAAATGAACCGGAGACATTTGTCTTTTTCTGTAAGAGCATTTTTTTTTGGTAGCAAAGATGGAAGTGTATGTGTACCAGTAAAAGGATTGATGGATTGACAAGAACCGGCAACAACTGTTTTTTGGAGGGAGTGGGGGGCATGGAGTAGTTTGATTTTTTTAGAAGCCGTGGGACCGTTTTCTTTGAGCTGTTTTGTCTGGTACGTACTCAAGATAATTATGTGTTTAGGCACAAGTGTTTAGTTCAATAGCTCATGTCTTACTGAGGTCAAGGGTTAAGAATGTGTGTGGTTAGTATATGGTTAGTATGGAATATACTAGAACAAACAGGGACATGTGTGTGTACAGGGAGAAGGACCAACGGTGTTCATTTTTGTAGCAACGGCTGATGGGGTCATCTGGTGGTGGCTCGATAATGTATTACGTGCATTGAAAAGAGAAGTGGTTCGATTTAGGAAATAGGGCCTAATTGGGAAGGGGAATGTGTGTACACAACTGGCGGGATGGGTGTCCCTCTTTAAACATGTTCAGCAATGATTACATGATGATGATGATGATTGTTTCAAATGCTCGAGTTCGACATGAGCAGCTTTTTGAGCCATACCATACCACGCGTAATAATGTGTACAGTAACGATTAAATGAAATCATTGGATGAAATCATTGGATGAAATCATTGGATGAAATCATTGGATGTGCAGTGCTTTACACAATATAGTGAGGGTTATATGGTTGTTGATCAGTAATTCTTTCTTTGCTGTTCATTGTGTGTAGTGTAGACGTGTATAATATATTCTGTGCCAGCTTCAAGGTGTGTGTAGTGTCTAAACAAAAGAGTGTACTTTGATTACATATTATGAGTTCAGTCTGGGAGTTGTGTTTTTATGTGATTGACAAGAACCAATCATTTTTTCAAGCGCACATGTTCAACTGTTTGAAGAAGAAGATGGTGATTCAATGTGTGTACACATTTGCAGAGTGGGAAACAAAAAAGGGCACGGCCAAACTCTAATAAATAGCAGTCGCATGACTAATCTTTTTGAGCTGACTAATAAACACCTGTTTTGGGCATTATTGCTGGATACTTGGCCAATCTGATGCTTTCATTGGTGGGTTCCTTGTATTGTCGAGGACCTTTTTTTTTTATTTTTCCTTCGTTCTTTTTACACAACGCCATTGACAAAGCCAGTCTCAATGGAATCATCAAGCGATTACAGATCAAAGTCATCTGTCTGAAGTCTCTAACATTGTTCAGACTACATTTTGTATTCTAAAAGAAAATATTTTTTAAAAAAAAGGGCTACCAGTGATGTACCTGTATCTAGTGTTTGAATGAAATGAACGAATGTGTGGCCTGAGTTTACAGTGTCAGTGAAAACACACCACCTATTTTACCCACCTTGTTGTCCACACCACATAATATACCTCTCTCTCTGTCTCTCTCTCATTCTCCATTCACTTACCGTGGTCTCTTTTTCAATTGCTCTCCCCTCCCCCTCCTCCTCTTCATCCAACTCAAAACTATATAAACCCCAACAATTGCCCTTCAAAACATTCTCTTTTTTCTTCTTCTTCTTCCTTTCCTTTCATCATCATTCTCTTCTTTGAGTCTATCCCCCCATCAATCTCTCTTACTTAACTTCAACTTAAACAAGCACTTTCAAAATGGTTAACGTCGGTATTAACGGTT
This sequence comes from Saccharomycotina sp. CBS 16003, assembly GCA_022457085.1. NCBI lineage: Eukaryota > Fungi > Ascomycota > Saccharomycotina sp. CBS 16003. The sequence continues at coordinate 1,284,141 of JAJNCF010000036.1, read as the reverse complement.
TCGGCAGAATCGGTCGTATTGTATGTATTCACTCATCTAATCCCACCACCACCATATCGACCACCATATACTAACCAATTGCTTTTCTACAGGTCCTCAGAAACGCCCTCAAGAACCCCGAGGTCAACGTTGTCGCTGTCAACGATCCCTTCATCAACATTGAGTACGCTGCTTACATGTTCAAGTACGACTCCACCCACGGCAAGTACGCCGGTGAGGTCACCCACGATGACTCCCACATCATCATTGATGGTAAGAAGATCACCGTCTTTGGCGAGCGTGACCCCGCTGCCATTCCTTGGGGTAAGGCCGGTGCCGACTACGTTGTCGAGTCCACTGGTGTCTTCACCACCACCGAGAAGGCCTCCCTCCACTTGCAAGGTGGTGCCAAGAAGGTTGTCATCTCTGCTCCTTCTGCTGACGCCCCCATGTTCGTTGTCGGTGTCAACCAAGAGAAGTACACTTCTGACTTGAAGGTTATCTCCAACGCTTCTTGTACCACCAACTGTCTTGCTCCCCTTGCCAAGATTATCAACGACAACTTTGGTATCGTTGAGGGTCTCATGACCACTGTCCACTCCTTGACTGCCACCCAAAAGACTGTCGACGGTCCTTCCCACAAGGACTGGAGAGGTGGCCGTACCGCTTCCGGTAACATTATTCCTTCCTCCACCGGTGCCGCCAAGGCCGTCGGTAAGGTCATTCCCGAGCTTAACGGTAAGCTCACTGGTCTTGCCCTCCGTGTCCCCACTGTCGATGTCTCTGTTGTCGACTTGACTGCCCGTCTCGAGAAGGGTGCTACCTACGAGGAGATCAAGGCTGTTGTCAAGAAGGCCGCTGAGGGTCCCCTTAAGGGAGTTCTCGGTTACACTGAGGACGCTGTTGTCTCTACCGATTTCATTGGTGACACCCACTCCTCCATCTTTGATGCCTCTGCCGGTATTCTTTTGAGCCCCAACTTTGTCAAGCTCATTTCTTGGTACGATAACGAGTACGGTTACTCTGCCCGTGTCGTTGACCTTTTGGTCTACGTTGCCGGTGTTGACGCCAAGGCCTAAATCCGTGCACTTTTATGATTTTCCATGTATGTTGTAATGAAGTAATTTCAAAAAATTTATGAATTTTGTCAATTTTCTCTATATTATTATTCTATGTCTACATTTTCCAGCCAATGATGTGTAAGAATTGAGTTTGCTCGAGGAGGTTTAAAAAAAACAACGGGCAATCGATAGTAGGGTAATCAGTGTGAAAATTGGACATTGCTGCCAACTAAGCCTCTAAATGGCAATTGCGCAATTGACATGAGTGCGCGCATTATTGTTTCAAATTGGCTAATATCCCGCATGTCAGTTTACATTTGATGGTAATTAGAGCAAAGTGCCAATTTTTAAGTAAAAATCTAAATGTACTATATCACGTGGTTTAGTAAGACTCTTAGTGTAGCTACTATGCCATAAAGCTTAAAGCTTATATTTATGACCTGGACTATATTCTACTTTCAAGTAGATGTATGGGTAAGGGTGTTAGAGGCGTGCGTGGCTACATAATTGAAATTTGTGCTAAGAGGCTTATAACATGGGGCTGAGTAGGCAGCAGGGCTTTTCTTGTTTGTGTCAAGTGCCCATCTGTACACCTATATACACAGATCTATGAATCTATGAGATATTTTAAGGAAATGGCATACATTATCCGAGTGGTTTTTTCGTAGAGTAGGCAGTGAGATGTGTATATGGCGCAAGAGGCGCAGAGCAGAGAAGGTTCTGGCTGTGTAGTAGTTATACATGTGAACTTAAGCCTCAAGTCTCATTTCAATCTAGGGCAGGGGGTAGTGAGCAAATCAGATGCGGTGCGTCATCATCACGTGGTCTGGGTTTGAGGAACGCCCGAATGACCCGAGGGCCCTGAGCAGAGGCTGAGAATGCGAAGCGAATTAAAAGCCCAAGCGTAGTGAGAAACAGGGCTTATTCGTGTTTATTTTTGGGCCAAAGCGCAAAGTGGATATGTATGTGTGTATTTGAAGAAACAGGTCAATTTGGAATTTCGAAAACAAGGCTTGTGTAGAAGTGGCGGCGAAGAAGAAGAAGAAGATGGGGGATGGACTTGGGGGAAAAGGCTCGGCGTGCTTTTGTTTGAGTGGGCGTGGATCTATCTGGGGTTTGGCACATTGTCGAATACACATCCTCGCTTTCTGTTGATGTGCCAGTGTCTCTCCGCATAGCATTAGAAACATATAAAAAGACCGCAATTCCGACCCTTCTTCTCCGCCTTTTTTTATTCTTCTTTCATCATCATCATCATCATCATCTACTTCTACACTACTTTACAAACCTTACAAATCAATCAATCAATCAACAATGTCTAACAGAGATTTCTACGGCGACAACTCCAACCAATCCGGTTACAACTCCAACCAAGGTGGCTACAACTCCAATCAAGCAGGCTACAGCTCCAATCAAGGTGGCTACAACTCTAACCAAGGTGGCTACGACAACAACCAAGGCTTTGCCGGCCCCGACGCCGGCGAGGGCGAGCGTGGTTTCAAGGGCTCCGTGGCCGGTGCTGTTGCCGGTGGCTTTGCCGGTAACAAGATGGGCGGCGGTGCTCTCAACACTATTGGTGGTGCCATTGCCGGTGCCTTTGCTGGTAACTTGATTGGCGACAAGGTCTCTGAGAAGCACAAGCAGCACAAGATGGAAAAAGAGGCCGAGAAGTACCAACAACAGTACCAGGGCTACAACTCAAACTACCAAGGCGGCAAGAGAGAAATGGACAACTCTTACCAATCGCAAGGTGGCTACGACAACCAAGGATCTGGCTACAACCAAGGATCTGGCTACAACCAAGGGTCTGGTTACAACAATCAAGGCTCTGGCTACAATGACCAGAACAACAGTCGTTGGTAATTTCTTTAATCCACAAATTTATTTTGAGAAACATATTTATATAAACACTTTATAACAATTGATCAAGCACTGGAACGTGCTTTAAATTTATTTTAATTTATATTTCATTTATAATACACCGTGCATGATTGTACCGGCATTTACAATTGAGCACTCGGTTTATCTGCGGCCAGGACGCTTGGGACGAGTGAACTTTTTAGCATCGTTTACCGGTTCAGACGCAGCGGCAGACTCGCGGAGCTCTGACTCGAGTTCGCCCTCCTCAGTGACCTCAAAGTCCTTGTCAATGGTCACGCCCTTGGCCCGCAGCAACGACAGCAGCTGTTGTTTGTTGATGGCGTAGATCATGCGCTGTTTGACTGGGGACTTGGTGGGACACGAATACACAAACACCGTCTCGCCATTGTGTCTAAACAGACTGAACTGAGGGCGAGTGGAGTCCATGGACGGAATCTGCGAGGCAGGAGTGCGTGCCACGAGCTCCAGTTCCTCTTCTGGAGTAAACGAGTAAGTGAATCCGGCACCGGATGCCAAGTCTGATTCAGAGGGCTCTGATCCAGAGGTGAAGCGGAGGGTGGATACTCCTGATGCACCAGCAGGACTGGAGGCGGAGTGGGATTGAGAGACGTGAGAACGCACTGCGCGGGTTCCACGCATCGCGGTTTCTGCTTCTTTTTCTCTGACGTTTCGGAGCAGCGACTCTTCAGTCGTCAAAGGCGCGGCGTCCTGTGCCGCTGAGGACCGGCCGTGCCCTGATGAGGACGCCGGCGAATGCTCGGCGTGGACATCTTTGATAGTGGAGGGATGAGAGAACTCTGAAAGCGCGTCGAGGTAAAACTGCTTTTTGGCAAAGTAGGAGCCGCCGAGTTCACGAAGCAATTGGGCAGATGATGCAGCGTACAGCATTTTGTTGCGCACGGTGGTGGACTCTGGCACGTACATGATGAAGCTGATCAACAGAGGTTGTTGTTGTTCTTGTTGCTGCTCAGGATTGGGCTTGTAGAAGATGTACATGGGCGTTGACTCGGATAAGACCTTGACGAGGTCTTGGAACTGCTCCAGACGGTGCGCCGAAACGTACTCGATTTGCTCGTCTTGGATGCTGGCAAGCAGTACATTGTGGCCACCACTGCCTGAGGTGTAAGCCTTGAACTCGGACTCGAGTGTGGGTGTGACAGAGATTCCTGTAGATGCCGACATGTTCTTGATGATAGTGGTGATTCCAATTGATTGAGGGAGATGAAGAAGGAGAAAGGAGAGTGGTGGGTGGTATGTTTAGAGCAGAGAGCAAGCACACGTATGTGGAAGGTGGAAGTGAGTCCAAATGGATGGACAAAGGTATAAGTCAAATGCGTTATTTTCGCACTCTGGGGAAGATAAAACAACGACCTTGATGGCAATGAAATAAGCTTCAAGTTTTATTTGAGTCTAAAAGCCAGGAAACAAAACAACAGTAACTCCCAAATCTTGGGACCGAAATTTTTTAAATTTCATCATTTTTTTTCGTTTGTTGATTCTCATCCATTTCATTACGCATATAACACTCCTCTTCATTATAATTGCACAGCATGTCTGACGAAGTAAGTACTAGCTTTTCATTTACACCTTTTTTCCTGAGTCGAACTCCGGACTAACATTTGGGGTTTCAAGATTATTTGGCAAGTGATCAATCACCAATTCTGTGCGTTCAAGCTCAAAACCACCAAGGCGCAGAACTTTTGCAGAAACGAGTACAATGTCAGCGGTCTGTGCTCGCGACAGAGTTGTCCTCTGGCCAACGCGCGGTACGCTACAGTACGTTCTGTGGACGGTCGGTTGTACTTGTACATGAAGACGGCAGAGCGAGCACATACGCCTGCCAAGTTATGGGAGCGCATTCGGTTGTCAAAGCAGTACTCCAAGGCTTTAGAGCAGCTGGACGAACGACTGATCTACTGGCCCAAGTTCCTGGTCCACAAGTGTAAGCAGAGATTGACGCGGTTGACACAGGTCGCTATTACCCAGCGCCGTCTGGCCCTCAAGGAAACAGAGCGTCATTACGTCGGCGTAAAGTCAAAGGTGAAGAGACGCGAGCAGACCAGAGAACGCAAGGCCCTGGCTGCTGCCAAGGTCGAAAAGGCGATTGAAAAAGAGCTCCTCGAGCGTCTCAAAAGCGGTGCTTACGGCGAGCAGCCTCTCAACGTTGACGAGAAGATCTGGAAAAAGGTTCTTGGTAAAGAGGAAGAGGAGCAAGAGCTCGAGGGTGAAGAAGAAGAGGAAGACGAGGAGGAAGAAGAAGAAGAGGAAGAATGAGTCGGATGTCGGCGAGGTCGAGTACGTGGCTGGCGAAGACGACGACGAGATCGTCGATATGGAGGATTTGGAGAAATGGCTTGGCCAATCCGACTCGGACGAAGGCCAGCACTTTTCCGAATCGGAATCTTCTTCTGACGACGACTCGGAATCAGACTCAGAATCCGATGACGACGATGCTGATGACAAGTCCACCAAACGTAAGCGCGACACAGACGACAAAAAGAAGAAACCCTCTTCGTCTGCCAAACGCCCCAAGGGCGGTAAAAAGGTCGAGATTGAGTACGAACAAGAACTCAACACAAACCAATCGGCCGCTACCAACTGGTAAAACTTATTCATTCATCATTCATTTCCTGTTTTTTTTGTTTCTTTGTGTAAACACAAAATACTACTGCTTTTGTTTAATAGATTTTTTTTTAGCTTGTACATTTAAACTTATGTTCAGTTCACAACTCAAAATAAAACAATAAAAATTAATAACAAAAAAATATATATAATATAAAGAAAGAAAAAAATTACAAACACAAGATATTAATTTAAACTACACACTTGGAAGATCTCCATCATCATCGTTATCATCATTACATGTATCAAGCAGTCGTGTTGAATTGCACATTCTGTTCAGAGTGAACATTGAATTTTCCAGAAACAACAGTGACAATACTGTTAACTTGTCTCAGTTCTTGATTACCCTCACTGTACTCCATTTGGATTCTGTGCGCATCGGATTCATCTCCCTCTTGGTTCACAATTCTGATGGCAGTGTTTGGATTCTCGTTCACTGACTTGAACTTGATTTCAATTCCACGCGCGGCTTCTTTGGCAGGTCCCTCGGTCGCAAACCGACACAACAGCTTACCTTCGTATCCGGCCTTGACAACCACGGGTTCGTCAAACTTCCAAACAATTCTCTGCTTAGCCTTGTTGAACACTGCATGAGGTTTGGAAACAGCAGATACCGCATTTCCGCCTTCAACAGATACTGAAATCACCAAATCTTGCAAAACAATCGGACTCTCTCTAAGATAAGAATTTGCAACCTTGTATGTCAACATAAGACTACTTTGGTTGTTTTCAACTCTCCAAATAGGTGAAAAGTCAACAGGAACAAACTTGTCAGCGTTTTGCGACACAAACTTGAATCCAATGATTTCCTGGCCAGTCAAAATAGGTTCAGGATTGATTAGATAATGATTGGGATCACCATCAATTGATTGCACAAACGTCGAGTTAGGCGAGAAACTCTCAAAAAGCCCACGGCTGTTCACCTTAAGGTTGATAGGTGCGCTGGGTACTCCTTGGTATTTGAATGCAATCTCACCGACCAACTGTGCACGAGATACAGTGCCGTCTTTGACAACAGCACTAACGACTTCAACAATTGAAGAGTTGAGACCAGGCGCAGAAGGCAGCTTGGGATGGATCAACGCCGATCCTGCTACCATGCTTTGGTTACCATTGACAGGGACAGATGACTGATCGGATAAAACTGAGTGAGAGTCGCCCTCGTAAACTGAAGACGCGCTAGGGTTTTCGTGCATCTTAGTAACTGCAGGAGGTGTCTGAAGTGCTTGGGGTGTTTGAGGTGCCATGGTGGGGGCAGTAGAAGGAGCCATAACAGGAGGTGTCGCAGCAGAAGGAGTCATGACAGGAGGAGTTGCCATGGATGAAAGTGGAGGAGGAGATGTAGCAAGGGGAGATGTTGCAGTAGATGGCGACTGAGGTTGAGATTCAACACTTGTAGGGGGGATATTGGTGAACAAGGTGGATTGAATATCACGTCTGCCTCTTTGGCTTCTACCAGAAACAGTATTACGTTGGCGCAAAGTAGAAGCAATTACAGAAAGTGCGACGTCATCGTCATTGGAAGGTGAAGCACTGACCTCAGACTCAGGCTTGATATCAAACTTCAAAGGTGCGCTTGGGGTCTTGTTGTCGTGTTCTTCTATCTCCTTGACAGGCTCAAAAAAGTTGCGTTTCTGTTCTGACTCGTCTTCAACAACTGGGCCAGGGCCGGCATTCTTGGGAGGAGCAGATAACGAGATAGGCGAGCCCACATTTCCTGAGTTATCTTCGCTACTACTGGCAAGTTCACGGTGAGCCGCAGATAAAGGCGCAGGGATATTACCGCCATTGGCCTTGCGGGATGGTGGAGGAGGAGGTTTTCGGGTTCCCAAAGTAGCACTGGTAGGAGCAGGAGAGCTTGGGTCACTCAAAGGTGAGCGGGCCTGTTGTTCAGGCTCACTAGGAGTATATGAGGCCTGTCTAGGACGGAACCGTTCAGTAGTTTCCCGCGAAGGGGGAGGAGAGCTGAAAGAAGATTGCTCGGGTATCGAAGGAGGCAAGCCTTTCTTTTCCTTCTTCTTTTTAGAAGATCGGAAAATAGAGCCAACCTTTGTACGGAGCTTTGAGGAAGACGACGTATGATCATGGGGATTTTCATAGAGACCATTTGAGTTGTTGGTGCTGGTTTGGGCCAAAGACTCTGAGGTACTGCCATGACGAAGCAGATGGCCTGAAGTTATAGAGCGAGAGGCCGCCAAATCCTCGCCTTTACCGACCTGCGCAGCATAAGTTGCAATTTCGTCCATGGGCTCGTAGGACAGAACATTGTTGAGTATTTTCTCAGAGATTTTTAGCGATTTGTCAGAATAGTCTGCCTCAACTGTACCATATGTGGTAAGAGCGTTTTTGAGGTATCCAAGTCTGCTCTCGTCAATTGTCTCGGCCTGCTCCAAAAGATATGGGGCCTGGCTTTCCCATTGCGCACGGTTTTCGTCGTGAGCGCGGGTATTTTGATGCTTTTCGAGCTTTACTGTGTTTGCGAGAGTTTCCAATTCACTCTGCAGCATTTTAATATCGCTCCATTGTGCCGACCGAGCGGTGTATTGTCTTAGTGGAGCCTCGACTTCTTTGTGGATTTTGCTAGCAAATGAGCTTGCAGCTTTAGCACTGTCTCTGGTCGAAGAAAGTACTTGCGTCCAGACACCTTCAAACAAACCTGATCTTGAAATCTCAGCAAAGGTTTTCTTTCCGTGTCGTTCTAGCTCGGCCGCGTAATTCTGCTCAATTCTTGCCCTTTCCTTGAACCAGTCAGCAATTTCAGTATTGAGGTGTTCCGCAGAGGCAATTCTGGACTTAAGGACCCTGGCAGAGTCCGCAGGTTTGTACGCCGACAAAATCGCGTTTGAATATTGTGTTCGTTGTTGCGCCATGTGTGTTTCCGAATGCTATGCAGTGAAATAGAGGTTAGTAACTGGAAGAGCAGTTGGAAGAATAATGCGTTGATAAAACAGGCTTACCGTTTGTGCAACAATGATAGGAGACTAAAGATATAGATGTATACGCACGTATATATTTGGTATACTAACAAGCAATGACAAGGACTATATCACGATGTTGGCTGTTTGACAATTAATGAAGAGGCTGTGAGTGGATTGATAATTGAAGAAAGGGAAGAAAAAAAGAAGGTAGGCCAGTTAAATTGCATGCGAAATTCCGCTCTCGTTTGACATGAGCTTTATTCGCATAAACGCGCTACGGAATGAAGTAAGTGATAACGTAAGATGCGCGCTATTTGGCTAATCTTCCCCATATTAAAAACACCAGTGGAGATTGTCAGTACAGACACGGGCAATTCTGGAATCTGTATTTTGAGAGGATGCAAGTCAACTATGTGAGTTGTCTCTGCTCCTACAATACGAATTAAGACGCTAAGCGTAAGTTGTCAAGCTTCTCTAATACTGAAGGCTTTTAACCTGAAATCGCGTGTTCTTTTGAACCGCGTTAAAGGTCTGGCGGCCAGTATCTTGTTCATCAGGTTATGTACTCATTTTGCTCTTTTGTTTCTTTAGGAAGGGCACATAACTCATAAACATCTAAAATTCAAAATATAACTTTACAAAGCTATAGCATTAATTTCTAAAAGAATTCCACTACCGAGATTCAAGCTGAAATGGTTTCACCAAGCTCTACCCGACGCAGAATATCGTATGCGTTAGCTCGTTCGTACTTCATCCACAAAGTCTCATCATCAATTTCGTTCACAGGCACATCTTGTAACTGATTAGCCAATCCTACCACTTGACTTGTCTCTGCATAGGTCTCCCAGTCATTGATCAACTCTTTGTATTTCTCAGGTTCTTGTTGTGCCAGATCTCTAGTCTCACCAGGATCAGCTTTGATATTGTAGAGGTGCCAAATCTCGTCGCCATAGGGCTTTGCCAGAAACGTGATTTTCCAATCACCTTTGCGGAGAGCCCCGTGGCCAAACAGCTCCCAGCCAACAGTGTCATCACTCAGGTGGATGCTGTCGACGGAATCGGGATCAGTGAGATACTTTACCCAAGATTTCCCTCGGATAGGAGCAACTTCTCGTCCCTTAAAGTTGTTGGTGTCCGGCAGTGGCAATCCAGCAAGCTCAAGAAGCGTGGGGACAATATCCATCACAGTAGTGAATGGACTGGCAATTTGACCTTTAAGTCTTTCTGAGATCAGTGGACTGTTGATAATGAAAGGGACATGTATTCCTCCATCAGAAGTAAATGCTTTGTACAGCTTGGACGGAGCCGTGGCGGCTTGTGCCCACCGCGGCCCATACCAGGTGTATGAATCGTAGTTTCCAATGTTTTCTAGAGAATTGTTGTAATACTTGGCAATGTGGTCCCCAATATTCCCCGAGATCAAGGGTCTTGCTTCCCAAGACGCACCCTCTGCACCATTATCGGACATGAAGATGATCACTGTGTTTTCCAGTTCTCCATTGGCTTTCAAGTTCTCCACCACTTTGCCTACGTTCCAATCAAGACGGTCCACCATAGCAGCATAGGTTTCCATAACTCTTGCAGATTTTTGACGCTGAATGTCTGTTAGGTTTTCCCAGTCGCTACCTTCAGTGGCTACGACAGGGTGCGGTTCAACGTCTTTGGGAATCAGCCCCAGCTCCTTTTGTCGGCTCAATCGCTTTTCGCGCAGAGCAGTAGGGCCCTCATCATACACGCCTTTGTACTTTTCAATCAAATGTCTTGGTGCTTGTATGGGCCAGTGCGGAGCAGTGAATGGTAGGTAGGCAAAATAGGGTCGTTCAGATTTTGCTGTTTTGTTTTCCGTGCGATGCTCGTCGAGGTACTTGATCAATTGATCGGCGTAAAAATCAGAGGAGTAAAAGTCTTTGGGCAGTTCTTTCAAGTAGGTATTATTTTCGACATGCAGCGCAGGAGCAGCAGATTTGAAAATACTAGGAAGGGTAGTATAGTCGTTTTGATGAAGCTGAGGCTCCCATCCGTAATGATTAGCGCACCCGGGCAGCAAAGCGTAGCTTTTGTTGAATCCACGCTTGCTTGGTAGAGTATGAGGAAACAATCCCAAATGCCATTTCCCGGACATTATAGTGTTATAACCTCCCTCGGCCAGAATCTCAGGCAATGCTGCCACTTTATCGTTTAGGTAGCCTTCGTGACCGGGTTTCTCGCGGTAGATGGGAGTACGAGAGATGGTTTCAAACATTTCTCCTACGCCCGCGATATGGCTATCCGTACCAGTAAGGAGCATTGATCTAGTGGGTGAGCATGCTGGGGCGGCGTAGAATTGGTTGAATCTAGTGCCTTCAAATGCAAGCTTGTCCAAAACTGGAGTTTCAATTTCACCACCAAACGCACCTAAATCGGAGAACCCCAGATCGTCAGCGACAATGATTAGGAAATTTGGTTGTTTGTTAGGTTTTTGGCTTGTTGACATTGTAAATATGTATTTCTCTTTTGATAGAACTATGAATACTTTTAGAAGCATTCTGCATCAATCGGAGGGATTATATATACTTGATGACTGAGAGAGACTGATTCTTTTGATCCAATGATATCGATTTATTCATTGAAGATTAGAATTAATTTTTCAGCCACAATATTCAGCCATATCGGCTTTGATCGTGTCGGCATATCATCAGGCACATTTTTTCAGGATTCATTTGTGTGAATGTATTTAGCATTTCACCATTATTCGGGCAGATCGCGTTTTGTTTCGACAATTGCGTATTATGATTTGAACATTAAGCCTGATGGTGCAATTTACGGCGGTATCTCTGTCAACGTTAGCACATGTACAAGCCAGAGATTATTTCTATCCGCTTGCATCTGGATCTTGTAGATGGTTTGAAGAGTGATTTGCATTTATTCTACGTTCTAACAGTGCTGTTTATTCGTGTTTTCTATAACTGGTAATTCACAAGAGATCTTGCTTTTACAATACTGGAGCGTAAGTCATATTCCCCTATCAAAACCTGCTTATTCAGACCTCAAGAATTTGTCATGAGTTTCTCACCACCTTACCATATTTTTTTCCACAACACTATTATGGCTGGCTCTGAGAAAAGCACGTTAACGGCAAACAGACCAAAAAGACACAATCTCACTCCTGAGATGCGATGTGCTATTTACCACTACTGTATTGGAGGCAGCACCCAGGTAAAGACAGCAGCCCATTTTCAGGTTTCCCAGGGCACTGTTTCTTATATAATGAAGAGCTACAAGAAAAGCAATACCTTTAAAAGAGCTCCTACCTCTGGACGTCCAAAGTCCCTTACCGAGCAAAACAAACAGTTTATACTTGCACAGATTAGTGAACCCTATTCTATAAGTATTTCCCAGATCAAGGAATTGGGTGACCTCAAGGCATCGACTCGAACAATATATCAATTTATTCGCTCCCAAGATATAAGCAAGCTTAGAGTTAAAGAGGCGACTACACCCAAAGTTAAAGAAGCAGCTACACCTAAAGTCAAAGAAGCGACGACATCTATAGTTGAAGAGGCGACTACATCTATAGTTGAAGAGGCGACTACACCCAAAGTTAAAGAAACGACTACATCTATAGTTAAAGAGACGACTACATCTATAGTTAAAGAGACGACTACATCTATAGCTAAAGAGGAGACTACACCCAAAGTTAAAGAGGAGACTACACCTAAAGTTAAAGAGGAGACTGCACCTAACTAGAAATTGGAAAAAGAGCGTTTGAAGTTTGCGCATTATTTGAAGCAACAGGACGATCTCAGCGACGCGATGTTTTTGAATGAAGCGTCTGTTTAGTCTAGCAATATTATACATGACAAACATGTATGTCGGAAACCTGGGCAGAAGCATGAGAAAGGACGCTTAAAGACTTTAAACAAAAGTACCTACATGTCTATCATGATATGTGTATGAGCTGAAATATGGAAAGACAGGAAAAAACCAACATTTGCATTTTCAATGGTAATACACTGGTAGAGCTAGGGGTCAATTCAGAAAAGCACCAAGAGTATCTAGAGAAGCAATTATTGCCGATATGTACATGAGCTTCTTCAATCTTTTTCGCAAGGCAATGCTCCTATTTAACAAGACAGAGTCCTCTCAGGTGTTCTTTGAAGATTAGAAGATCTGATTTAAAGACTGGCCTGCCTGTTCACCCGATCTGTGTTCTATAAAGCATGTGTGGTTGCCTTAAAGCAAGACTATACCGTATTATCATGCTTTCCAGAACTTTGTGCTGCTTGTATATCCGTGATTGTTTACGAGCTGCTTGGGCAGATCTGAACCAGAGTGGAATTTGCCGACTCATTGGATCTGTTGACAAAAGACTGAACGTTGTGGTTAATGTAGATTACTGGTGTACATACACTAAGTATTGATCTACGTATATTTTGCTACATCAGATTGTGTAAACACATTTTTTCTTTGCAAAAATGCAGATTCTCTGACAGCATTCTAAGAGTTGAGATTGAATTATTGGTGTAATAAAATGAACACACAAATGTGTGTATAATACAAGCAACTTATGATAACTTCGATGTAATTTGCGACTACAAAAAAAGGCCTCAGCCAATGCGTGTCACCCGCCACTTTATGAGCCTTTGGATGCGTTTCATCACTCATACACACTCAATGCCGTCATTGTCTGTACGAGCCCACCTGCAACTTGGCGCTTTTGCTCAACAACGAGCCTCGGCTGCTGGCATCAACACCTACACACACTATGTGTGTATACACATTTCGAGTGTAATGGGCAAGCCAAACTGAATGTGTGTACAGATGCACTCATCTGAAAAAGGCTGCTTACACTCCCAGAGCCTTTGCCATGTTTGGCTGCGGTTTATCCTTCTTTGGCAGAGGCGCCATGACCCCGAAGATTGCACCAAAAAAAAAAAAAAAACATAACAAAAAACAAGAACAAAAAACGGCGCTAACACAACCATGAAAGTAGGTATCTTGACAAGTCTATGGTCTTTGTTATGTGCTACAGTGGCGGTGATGATGATAAATACGATGTTGATGATAATGGCAATTCCACTGACTGAGAATCGCAACGGCACTGTCGACAATGACTATAATATTATGGTTCCGGTGAAGGCGGACGAAGCCGAAGCCGAAGCCGAAGCCAAAGCCAAAGCCGTGAATGCCCATTGATGTTTCACATTTTGACGTGGATCGGATGCAAAGAATATTATTATCATCATCATCATTACCATCACCATCATGCTTGTCTATGTAGCCAAGCAGCCCTCTTCAAAACCTTGGACTATTTTCATTTGAATAAATGTATACACACAATTCTTCTTTTCTGATAGAGTGTGCAGAGTCTCAAACAACCGATAAAACCAAATACACACAAAGTTTTCCTTCACCCCTTTCCCAAAATAGAAATTCACAAAACAAACAAACAAACAAACTGGCGCAAATGATCCATACACACACACAACAAGATCAATTATCGATCAGTAACACGCAATGCTCACGCTAAATACACACATTATCACCATTCCATTATCCAATATTGTATCCTGGCAATCGAGTCCATGACCCAATACATACCTTGCTTCGTTGTTGTTGTGTAAATTGATAACTTTGTGTGCGCCTTTTTATTTGTATTATTATTTTTTTTTTTTCTTGCTGCTGCCTTGGCCATCTCTTTTGGTATTTAACGCAACAACGTGTGTCTGGGCGTACATACACACACAACCATTCGGATCACGACATTGGCCTATCGTAAATCATCATTTGTCTACAAAGAATTGATACACTTGCCATCGAAAAACAAACACAATTATACAATTCCAATCGTATTCACAATTGAAATGTCTTTAGCTGGTAATTGCAAGACCGTGAGAGTATGTGAAATAATAATAATTTAATAAATTAATTACTTAAAAGCACTTGTTTATAAAATACACACAGAGAAATAAAATTACTCATGGATAGAGGTTTGTAGCAGATAGCATTACAATTTACAAAACAAAGGCGGCAACACCGGCGACAACGGCAGCACCGAGGCCAACAACAGAGGCACCAGCACCATTGACTTGGGGAATGGTGGTGGAGGGAGCAACAGTGGGCTTAGCAGTGTGGTTGGAGTCAGTGGCAGTAGGGTGGACAGCACTGTGAGTGCCGTTAGGTCCAATGTGGGTGGGAACAGCAGTGGAGGAGGCGGAGGTGGAGACAGGGGAGTAGAAGATTCTGGGAGCAAAGGGAATGTCAGAGCTGGCAAGACTGGAACCAACCAAGACATCGTAACCAGCACCGGAACCAGAGTGGGCGTAGAAACCGCTCTTTTGGTAGGTCAAGTGGTCGGAACCGTCGTCACCAAAGACGGCACCCTCGGCGGCGACGGCGAGCTTACCGTCGGCAACAGTAAGGTACTTGTCGGCAACCTTGATCTTACCGTCTTGCTCGAAAACACCCTTGAGGGCATCACCGCTGCCAATGACAACGTTGGAGCCGGAGACAGAGAGACCGGAGTATTGGATGACGGATCCAGAACGGATGGCGATCAAAGAGAAGGGAACACCAACTTCAAAGGCTTGGGCCATAGAGGCAACGGCGGCGATGGTAGCAGCAACAGTGAACTTCATTGTGTATTTGTGTAGTTAGCGAATGGATATGAGAATCGGCAAACGAATGTATTTGATGTCGAAAAGAAAGAGATGAAGAGGAAAAGAGAATCGAGGACGAGACGGATTTCAGTTGTCTTTTATATATATGACTTTTTTGTATTTATTTATTTATTTATTCTTGTAAAAAAGGGACTGCATAATACACACACACACATACAATAAGTGTAGGAGGTGCCGAAATAAGCATCAGAAAGTTGGAAAAAGAAAACATGAATATATAATAATAGTATTGTATAACTTTGTGTAGACAATCAAGGGTGGGTATGTAACAACAACAACAAGATGGTAACTTCGTAGAAAATGCAACAGTTGCTCTGTGATGTGTGTGTGTGTGTGTGTGTATTCCAGAAAAGCCTTGTTCTTTCATTTGCACACCCTTATTGGCTTTTCTTTTTTTTTTTTTTTTTTTCTTTCTCTCTGTCTATCTTCTAAGTATATTTGACGCCAGACTAGAGAGTGTGTTTACATGTGTTTATGTACACACTTGTATTGTTGTGTGTGTTTTTGTAATTACACACATACTCAAAGTGATACTGTTGCAGACCGTGATATTGTCACTGTGTGTACACAACAACACCACTGTTGTCTAGTGATAATTACAACTCAGTAGTAACAACATTACATGAAGACTGTTTCACCTACAACAAGTGCTATGTAATATTAATATAGATACATGCGTGTGTGTATATAAATAAATGTACACACACAACATTGTTCTCGTAGCCCATGACGTTGCTATAGTTGTGAGTATTACTGAGAGACTGTTGTGAAAACATTCCAATAGTAGTCACAAAAAAAAAAAAAAAAAAAAAAAAAAAACAATATTTGACGGCAAAAATAATTAAATCAAAGACAAAAAAAAAAAACTAAAACTTTCGTCAATGTACACATCTTAGCGACAATACTCAATACATCTACATGTGGTGATGATAATGATTGTTTGTGCAATGTATCTAGGCGCTTGGCCTATTGTACGCCATTTGTACACAAGTACACACACACATAAAGAGACACAAAATAACCTCGTAAAAAGAGTTTGAGTCCAACACCAGCAAAAGTGGAACCAAAAGTGGATGCACATTTGTTTTTGATTTTTGCATTGTGTGTATTTTTGCATTGTGTGCATTTGTGATCTTGTCCACAATAATACAACGTAATAATGATGTTGGGCCAAGCTCGCTGCATGTACCTGTTCGGCAATTGATTATGGGTCGTTTCTGTATGAATCTTTGAGCACTTCTGGGGCAATGGAGATTATGTCGATACACACATTGGGCAAATCATCAACATCTACATTTCCAATGATGTTGTCGATATAATTGGCATTATACGATATTATTATGTGTATACTGGTATTGTCCAAAAGAATCAACCATGATTTCTATTTATACACACACACACTACCCACAGAAACAGATCAGGAACAACATCACCACTCCCACCTTTGCTGTACAAGGCCTTTCCATTCTTTCATGCATCGGTCGATAAATTCAATACAACCGCTGAGAGAGAGTGTGTGTGTGTACATTCCACCAGTCGCCTGCTCGATGATACAATCCACCGTGTGTACACACATCTGTGTCTGCGGGCGGGTGTGGGGATCTTCTCATACATTCCCCATAACCAGTGTACATGTGTATCCATCGTCAATGTACATACATCGATCCAGTTCTACACTCATGTACAAACGTATAAATCGTTCAATATCCAAAAGCAAACTGTATTGGAAATGACCCCCTTTCTTACTACAGCATACTCCACCATCCCATAGACCACATCTGTCTCAAGCGATTCATTGAAGTCACGCTGTTTCTATACGCCAGTAAACACATTGAGCTAAAAAGCGTTTTTGGAAGAGTCCCTACTACACATAGTCTAGACTACACTCGCCTGGGCACGCTTCAAAGACGTCTACATCGTAGGTATTTGTATGTAAACACCCATCGCAATCGTGCATTTTTACTTGAACCCTTCCTTTAGCTCGACCACCCCCTTTCTTTGACACTGGTTCCCATCACCAATAAGCATGTACACATGTATCGTATACGCCAGATCAGGCCTCCCTGGTCATCATGGTGCAACTGACGAGACACGTTGTTCCCAACCCACTGCATCTACAAATTCAAGGTTGATCTAATGTCTTGCCTTATATCGAATAACAATTGTAGTTGAACGCTTGGACAAACTCAATAATGTTTCACACATTGAAATTCTAATGTAAAATACGTACAAATCTACAAAATATTTGATAAGAAAAAAAAAGATTGCAAAAAATAGTTTACATTGCTTAGTGCGGACGATTTGTAGCCATGTATGCATCACCTAGTTCGAAATCAAGCTTCGATCAAGCCAATTTTGTCGCTTTTTTTTTATTTATTTTATTTCAAAGACCCTTTTTTGTTCTCAAGAATTCAACCCCGATAAAATCAAGTACAACAATACTTAATTTGATATGCACCCGTAAGTATCATTAAAAAGTAAATAGTGTGCGTGTAGATTTTTATGCTAATGACAATCAGAGTCACTTAAAATGTCCATAACAATTGTGACATTTAGCTATTCAAAAGGAATTACATTCAGACAATTGTGGAATACGTATTCTCAGCGTACGAAAAGAATATGACAAGGTTTAATGAAGACACAGAAAGAATAATTCAAATCAGCAATATTCACCATAAACTATAATCAGTACAATGGGAGCAAGCGCCGAAACCATGTTCATCTAGTCGTTTTAGGCTCTATCATAGTGTTCTTGATAATATTTAAACTTCATTGGTATTTTCATTACATAAATATAGACACGCAAAATCAATCTGTTGGCTTGATTTTCATGGTGCATTGTGTCGGTTGGGGTTTTTATTTTTCATGTACAACTTTTAGATTAATGATCAGATGCCTTGGGAGCATTGGGCAACTCGTTGACACAGTCAATGATAATCTGCAGTCCCTTCTCAAGATCTTCCTCAGAAATCACCAAAGGAGGTGCCAATCTGATAATAGTCTCGTGTGTGGGCTTGGCCAACAAACCCTTGGACTTCATCAAAACACAAAGATCCCAGGCTGATCTTCCGTTAGTCTTGGCTTCATCAATGACAATAGCATTCAGTAATCCACGACCTCTGATCTCTGAAACAATTCCGCTGTCCAAAAGAGGCTTGAGACCATCGCGGAACTTTTGACCAAGAGTGGCAGCTCTCTCAACCAAGTTCTCATCCTTGACAACTTGCAAAGCAGCAATGGCAACAGCACAAGACAAGGGGTTACCACCATAGGTAGAGCCGTGAGTACCAGGCTCGAAGCACAGCATAATGTCCTTGGAAGAGAGAACAGCAGAAACAGGAGTGACACCGCCGGAAATAGCCTTACCAAGCAAAACCATATCGGGCTTGACATTTGAGTGCTCAACACACAAAAGCTTGCCGGTTCTGGCAATACCGGTTTGGATTTCATCAGCAATAAACAAAACATTGTGCTTCTTACACAGAGCAGCCACCTTAGAAAGGTAGTCCTCGGCAGGGACAACAATACCAGCCTCACCTTGAATGGGCTCAACAAGGAATGCGGCAATTTTGTCGCCAGCGTTGTTGAATGCTTCCTCGAGATCCTCAATGTTGTTGTATCTCAAAGGCTTGTTGCTTCCGGGGATGTAAGGTCCAACGTTGCCGAGGTAAGGACCGTAGTTCTCCTTGGCTTCGGGATCGGTAGACATGGAAACGATGGCCAGGGTTCTACCGTGGAAGTTCTCAGTAGCGGACAACACAATAGCCTCACCCTCGGGGATCCCCTTCTTGACGTAACCCCATTTACGGGCAAGCTTGATGGCGGTCTCAACGGCCTCAGCACCAGTGTTCATGGGGAGAACCATCTCGTAGTCAAAGAACTCGGTAACGTATTTGGCAAACGCACCAAAGGCGTCGCTGTGGAAAGCTCTGGAGGAAAGAGTGAGTCTGTGAGCTTGTTTGGTCAGAGCCTCAATGATCTTGGGGTGACAGTGGCCTTGGTTGACAGCAGAGTAGGCGGACAGGAAATCAAGGTACTCGTTTCCTTCGGGGTCCCAAACATGGGCGCCCTCACCCTTAGCTAGAACAACAGGAAGAGGGTGATAGTTGTGAGCAGAGTACTCGTGTTCGTACTCGATGGCGGTCTTGGAGGAGATGTTGAAAGACATTTTTTGATTTGAATTGAAATTTGGTGATATTATGCAGATGAAAAGAAAGGAAAAAAAGAAGTGGTAGTGCAGATGAACAAAGTAGATGTGTTTATATGAAATCTGTCAATACTTTGTGATTGGCTGATAAACTGGACAATTGATCTGGAGAAAAGTGTAGTTGATTTAAAAATTCTTGGGGTTGTTGAAGACAAATAACTGAACTTATATAGATGTGATTTTTCATCTCGAAAGATCACAGATCGTTTGGTGTTCTGCTCGTTGTGTATGTAGTTGTAAAAGTGCCCCTAAGTGACTGTAGACGCGAGCCGAAAGCGCTGTGAACCCTATAGGCAACAGATGGAGAGAAAATCAAGAACAAAAAGCAGGATTCTGCTACAGCCGTTCGTGTAGTAGAGTTGTTGAGTGGGTACACTAGTACAGTGCTTACACAACTGTGTGCAAGTCCAAATACAGGCCTTGTGTGGGCGTATGTGTGTATTAGAGAGCACACGGCTGTGCTGTTGATAACAAAATGATCCCCGCTTATTGCTCAGTTTGATTTCCCCCGCCTCACCCTGCCTTTAGGGAATGTCAAGGCTGGGTGTAACTCACCAAGTCTTACCAAATGGGTAATAGTTGCGATAGAAGGTCATGTGTGAAACAATCGACTTGGAACTGACTACTTAGCATTTGACACAAAGTATTTTTGAGCCTTATTTTGTATCACCAAAGATGTGACAAAATGTACAGCCACATGACAAAAGTTGGTTTTATTTTTTTTAAGTATTGGCCAGGTGGGCAAGCTGTTGATGCTTTTCATGTGCCCACTGGTTGGAAGTTGGCACTATTTTTTTGCATACCTTGTACCAGTGAGCACATGAAAAGCATCAACAGCTTGCCCACCTGGCCAATACTTAAAAAAAAATAAAACCAACTTTTGTCATGTGGCTGTACACAAGCTTTGAAGGTAATATACTAAGCAGGTATATCTCCTATGTTTTTTGTCACATATTTCAAGATACAGATACTATATGTTAGATTCTATGTTACAAATGCAATAACTTATATATCAATCTTCAAGCTCTAAAATATATTATATAAGCTTTAAGCTATATGTCATATATAGCGAAGTTACCATGACAGATATATGACTATATACTATGTAATCTGATTACGTACTGCTGTTCAATATCTTACGTTTACATGATTTTACCGTGAAGTTGAATTAAAAAATGTATTCCTACACAAATTCGATTTGCACATTTCCGCTTGACCAAAAATAGCAATCGTAAGTTTTAATTGGTCTGCTTGATTTCGTACCATTACCAGAATGAGAGCTTAATTGTCTGATACTGAGTGTCACCTTACCACTTACACACTGCAAACAGGCAAACCTCCCCCAACGGCTTTGTCAAACATTCCCCTGCCTTTTCCTTCCTTCTTCTTCTTCTCTTCAATCAAACTCTTGCTACACCTCTGGGATACCTTCACCAACATTATTATAATCACTACCATTGCTTATCAGGTTTAAGCATATCCTCTTTTTCGGGGGTTTTTTTTTTTTTTTTGGCGCATATACACATATACACTTGGTTCACAACCACCAGCACTACACTCACTGCTTTCAAAGAATGTCGCACGATTCAAAACGTATATTGACCCCGCAGTACTACGCCCCCAAGCTGCCGGCAAACTCTGCTATTCCAACATTGGCTTCAAATCGCATCGCCGGTGATTACACAGTACAAGTTCCAAGCCAGCAACAGACCGCTACTCCTTCGCCTTCATTTCCTGAGGTTCCAGACGATATACAGGCAAAGCTCCTTCATGTCGGTATGCGAGCCAGGAAAAACGTGGCAAGTGGTCATCACAGTGGAACTATTCCATCATATCAGCCCAACTATAATTTTGGCTCGTTTTCCGAGTTTGAACAACATCCGGCTACCAGTTATCCACGACCTTTACCTGCTGGCAGAAACATATCTGCTCCAGCGCATATCAACACGGACATCCAAGCTCACCAATTACATCAGGGATCAAGGCTACAACTGAAAAGAAACAGAGTAGACGAAACCGAAGAACCCGATAATGATACAGATGAAGACGAAGATGTAGAAATGGAAACCGGGTCTGGACCGCAGAGACAAATACATTCACTTTCAGCTAGAAGGCTAGTTTCAGAAGCATCTGCATCGGTGCCCAAAAGAAATCAGAGAATCTTTTTTGTTTCCAAAAACCAGAAGTCACAATCAAATTCGGAAGCAGATTTTAACGAGGCTACGTTTTTGGCTTCTCGGGAATCTCTAGATTAACAGAATTAATCAATGATGTTATAAGAACACGACGCTGTGGTTATTTCAAATTGCGAGATTGTTCTAAAAGCTGGATTTTTAGTGAATTTCGTAATTAGCATACATGCATGTCATTTATTTCTTCTCTATGAAACTAGTCAGTTTTGATATTTGTACACAACAAGAACAGACGCATCATTTATGCCATAGATATAGATTGTGTTATTGTTCATTGAGCACGAGCACAAATTCAATGAAATTAACAATCATTCAAATAATTTGTATTTACGAATACGAGCTTATTGAAATAACTTTAAGAAAAGAGTTCAGATGCCGCACGCCACAAGGTAATGATGGCCTTCATGTAACAGCTCCAGCTGAGGCCATGCACCTTGACGCTAATATTTTGCCAATAGATTTGAGAATGGGTGAAGTCGAAAACAGGTATGCCATGAGTATCATGAGAAATATATTTCAAAAACGCTATCCCCGGGTGTTACTCCGTCAATATCTATGAGATAAGCAAATGAAACAAATGTCTTATGTTATGGCTGTTTTATATATAGGTGCTATTTTATTTAAAGATAAATTGTGTATAATCCCGAGACATATGGACAATGAACAGATCATCATCATATTGAAATAACTGAATAACAATTACTGAAATGAAAGCTAGAATAAAAAAGTTATGCAAAGTATAATATCATGATATGAAATAAAAAAAATAATGCTCAAATGTTTGGTGATTAAACATGCATGTTGATGTATTTTTGTTTAATTCTCTTGAAATTCATTGTTAAGAATTATCGGATTACGAGTGTTTCGCGCAACAGGAGAAGGAGGCACTCCTTCCCACGTCGTAGGCTGGTTGTTGTAGCTTATTGAAGATGTTCTTGATTTTGCCGAATGATAATATTGGTTATGCAAGTAAGGATGCCCCAACTCTTCACGATCAAAGCTGGAAGAAAACGATGATGCTGATGTCGACAGACTTGTGTGCCTCATTATTTGGAACAACTCATTAACCGCGTCAGAAGTCGGATTATAGAGAGGTATGGTATGCATATCATTGGCCATTTCTCCGTCAGCAACAGTTGAATCCGTCGTAGAGTAACCACTAGACGGCATCAAGACCGAAACGTTGGTATCGCCCACCATTTGGTTCCCCGAAATGACGATATTGTGATATTCCCATGACTCTAATAGCGTAGATCTACGCGAAATGGATTGACGCCTCGATGCAAAAAGATTTGGTGCTGGTGTATTGGAGATCGAAGGGGCACGGTAGAACCGTGAAGTAGTGGTTGATGTTGCAGTAGATTGTGTATTGGCTGCAATATTCGCTGTTGAGTTTATTGCTGAAGCAGTAGGAACGTCTGGAGTGTGCTCGTCTGGACTGCTATCAAATGAAGGAAATGGAATAACATCTGTATATTCTGAAGAGTCTGCGCGAGATAAGGGAGTTTGTAGCGTGGTCGTCGGGAGTGATATTGAAGAGTTAGGGGATGTGTAAGAGTTGTTGAAGCTCTTGAGTGAGATAATTGACTTTTGATGTTGGCGAGCCTTGAGAGGTCTAGGAGCAACTAATTGCGGTGCAAATGGTTGATCTGGTGATTCAAGCTGTTGTGGGATCTCGCACATAGTAGCGGTTTTGAAATAGCAGAAATGAACCGAGCAGAATTTGCGTGGATACTGATGTAGTATTGGTATTTAGTGGTTTTGGCAGTGACTGCAAGATTTATGATGGGGAAAACGGCAGTATAGGCACCCGTGGTAACGATGGTATTAAGTGTATACGAGAGAAAAAGAACGGAGAAAACAGAAGGAAATAAAATTTGAGTAAGTGGAGAAGGAAATAAAGGAGGTGGTGTGTATGGGATATGTGTAACCTTCAGTGAAAACACAGATGAATATGGGCAAAAAAGACTACTGTTTTTTATACAGTCGCTTGAGGAGGAGACGACCAGCAAAAGAAGGCGAGGCCTCAGTGCAGTTGTCTACTGGCTTGTGGACTTGTGGACTTATTTGTTAGAGCGCGCTTACTCGATAAGGTGAGAGTTTGGACTGGTACACACTAGGGAATGCATTGAACGATTGCCACAATAATAACTTTAGCTTCTCTATCCGCAATTGTTTTTTGTTTAGTTTTACACACTTTTGTGCACAATAGAAGGAAAACGTCATTGGACTGCTCGTTTGCTTTGTATATTATGGTAGTTTGCATGATAGGAAACTATCAAAATATACTGTGGCGCATTGTTCTTGTGTATCACCATCACCTACTCAGGTACAAATGACTTGTCTAAACCGTTCAATAAATTGCTATGGCGCAAAAAAAAAAAAAAAAAAAAAAAAAAAAAAAAAAATTAAATAAAAATCTATTATCAAATCAGTTCCAAATCATTATTAGTTCTGCCCCTTGTCTATTTAAATATTTGGGCTGTTTGGCGACTCAGCCAGTTCTTGCTTAGCTTGTCGCCAGACAAATAAGCAACAGTGTCTCGATACACAGATCGATGATAGCTGTTGATCCATTCAATTTCCTCAGGTGTCAAAATGGAAACATCGATTAGCTCCCTACATAAAGGAACTCGAGTAATGGTTTCAAATCCCAAATATTTTTTACCCCCGAAGTTATGTTCTGTCTTGATCTCTTTTACCATTACCACACTTTCAACACGAATACCAAAATGTCCGTCTTTGTAATACCCTGGCTCATTTGAAATAGTCTGGCCTGCTCTCAAAGCGGTGTCAGTATATGTCGACTTGATTCCAATGCCAATAGGACCCTCGTGCACATTTAAAAAACTCCCCACTCCGTGCCCTGTTCCATGTCTATAATCCAGCCCGTGTCTCCACAATGGCTGCCGAGCTAGCACATCTAAATAGTATCCGTTAGTGCCTTCGGGAAAAAACAATCGACGCAAGCGCAATATGACCCTTCAGCACGAGAGTATACGCAGAAACTTCTTCTGGCTTGGGTGTACCAAAATGGAGTGTTCTGGTAGTATCAGTAGTACCATCTAAATATTGGCCACCTGAATCACAAAGATAAATCTGATCAATATCGATCATGTATTGGCTATCTTTAGCAGGTGCGTAATGGATAATAGCAGCATTAGGGCCGGAAGATGAAATGGTTTCAAAACTAAGACTGACATAATCGTCCATTTCTGATCTGAATTGTTCCGCTTTCAAGCCGCCCTGATAATCCGAAATGCTTTTATTGCCATTGACTTTTAATTCGTTTTCTAACCATGCAAAATACCTGATCAGAGCAACACCATCTTTGATCTGGGAGTTTACTGCACCTTTCAGTTCGCAAGTATTTTTGATGCTCTTCGCCAGTTCAATTGGCGAAGCAACAATAGAAACACCCTTGTCACCTCCCAATGCCTCCCATAATGCAAAAGATATACCGTTAGATACCATGATTTTCAATTCATTCGTCCTCAATTTGTTTTGAGAAAGGTTGTATATCCCTGTTTGTCGTGCGTCTTCAAAAACATCCTCATACGGTTTGATAGTAGCATGTCTACCTAGGTACTTCCGAACTTCACTAGTGACTTTGGCGCTGTCGATATACAAAGTGGCCTCTTTTCTTGTTACCAACGAATACGCTCGGAATACGGGGTTGAAAGGTATATCATCACCTCTGAGATTGTATAACCACGCAATCTCGTCTAAAGCAGTTACCATAAAGCCATAGCTGTTGCGCTTAAGCAACACTTGTCTTAGATCTTCAAGCTTGTCTATGAATCTCTTTCCGGTGTACTGTAGTTCCAAAATTCTAACCGGGGTTTTGCTTCTAGAAGGGCGGTCAGATCCCCAAACCAAGTCCACTAGGTTGGGTGTAATGGGCACCAATGCATCGCCTTTGTCTTTTTCTTGTAGCATCTTGAGCAGTGTCGAGTATTCGTTGTAGCTAAAAACCGTCGGGTCAAACCCGACAATACTGTTTCTACTGAAGACCTGGTTTGCAATTGTACGTTGCCATGAAAGCACGCCCGCTACGCCCTGTTTTAATAGAGTCCAGTTTTTGTCGAGTTCTTTTTCTGCCTGTAAGAAATACCGACCATCAGTGGCAAGATATGCATCTGTCAAGGTGACTACAGCAGTACCTGCTGAGCCTGTGAATCCCGAAATGTACTCGCGCCTGTCATCTGAAGGACTTGTATATTCACTTTGGTGTTCATCTTGAGTCAATATGATGTAGATATCTATACCGTTTTTTTCCATGAGCTTTCTGAGTTCAGACAGCCGGGAGCATTGGTCGGACGGTAGAGATATGGGTGCGGAAGAAGGAGTCATTCCAGCAGAGTGAGATAAATAGTTGTACTGCCAGGCACGTATACGATAAGTCATAATAAGAAATGAGGGGGAGAAAGAGAAGACATAAACTTGATGGACAAAGTCATCAAAATATTTCGATTGTTCGCTTGCTTGAGTTGATAACGAAATTCCAACAACTCCCAAAATGATCAGAGTCAGGCTAATCAATACATTTAAATATGTATTAGACAAATTTTATCTGTCTACAAAAAGTACGGCGTAATAAATTGCGCAGTCGGCGTCACTCTGGCACTTATACATGGAGAGAGTTGGTGATAGCTGCAGAGGAGACCATCGTTGTTGCTATAAATTCAGCAGGGCTGTAAAACATATTGCTGCTGTTTTTTATCGGGGATTGGATGAACAGGCACATTTTGATCACAAACAGCCTAAAATGGCCAATACATGCCTCCTAGTAGATTTTTGGTTCTTGCGCTATTCCAATGTCATGCTCAGTTAGAATTTAACGTTCAAAAATTTGTTGATCACGAACTTCCTTTTTTGAAGATAAAACATCAAAGGTGCGATTGTTTTGCCTTTTTGAAAATCTTCCACATAATAGTGTGTATATGATAATATATATTATACACATGTACAGCGGGAGATGGAAGCTCTTGTTACACTAAACTACTGAAGGATACACAAACAGTCTTTGAGGTTTGCCCTAACCTCCACATTAGATGTTTTTTTTTTTCTTCATTTGAAAACCATGAAAACAGCTTTTTTTCTCACAAGTTATCGCTCCAAATAATCAGGTATCAATCATTATGACCACTCCTAGCCTTCCTGAAATTGCTGAGGTATGTCAGTTCTCTTTTGTTGCGTTTCAACTTGTGCATTTTCCTTTTCAAAATTTTTTTACTAATTACGCAACAATTTCTAGCTAGTTGAGAGCCTGTATCAACCAAATGTCAGTCATAAAGTTATTCAGTATGCTTCTCCTAATTTATCGACTATAGGACTAGTTAATTGCTTTCTATATTCAATTCATTTACAGAAACTAACCCTGGTCTACTAGAGTGCAAAGCTATCTTCAAACTTTGCAAAAGTCTGAGTTTGGTTGGGATATGGCCCGATATTTGGTTCAGGAACCCTCACATATTTGTCAATTCTTCGGTGCACTAACCTATACTGTGAAAATCAACACCTCTTCTCCAGACAACTTGCCCCAACATGAACAAGTACTTCAAGAACTGCTAGAAATTCTCGCCCTTTATACGAATAATAGCGACACGCCAGACTATGTTGTGCGAAAACTACTTTCAACCTTAGCAAGGCTTTATACTAAATACCCTAGTTCGTGGAGGAATTGTTTGCTTTCTGTAATAGGTACTATCCAAACAGGAAGACCTGCTATGGAGAGATCTGAAGTGCAACTGGGCGAAAAGGGTACTATCATTAGCTTGGAATTTGCCATGATAGTAGCAGAAGATTTGGTAAAAGACAACAACGACCTGAATACAAAGGATATTAATGATGTTATTGGAGAGCTATTACCTGATGTGGTGTCTTTACTCAAATATTCTTCAATGGTAGTATATCATGAATCAAGGAAGAGCCAAGTTTGGGAAGCATTTATAAAAACATTTTGTGCCTGGGTCATAGATAACAAATCGATCAGCGGATATCTTTCGCCAATAACCGACCTTGTCTTAGATTATCTGAGCGAAGACATGCTGAACAACGACCTAAAAGTGATGACCCTTAACAGCATACCTGAAATACCATACTATTCTCCGCCCACTTTTAACAAATCTCAATTGTCTCGATTAAGTCGTATACTGGCTGGATTTGGAATGCCATTCAACCAGCTAGTGCGGGAAAAGTGTGCTCATTTGCCACATGATTATGTTTACGATGATGACGACGAGATAGAAGAACAATACAATATAGTCGAATCTATTACCAAAGCGATCATTTATTCAATTGAATCTGCTCCGGCTGACCTGAATAATGCTGATTTGATTACAATTTTAATAACGTTTACAAACTTTCCAGGTGTGCCCTATGTTGACAATAATCTTGTCATGAATCTTTTAGAACTGTGGTCTTCATTTATAGATGACATTGAAGAATCTGGAAATAGCAAGGCACGCCTCGGTGAGATACGACAAGTGATTGAAATTCTCTGGAACAAAAGTATAATTCAAAAACACTTGATCAAAAATTGGAAACAAGATGAATGGAATGCATTCAGTTCTTTTAGATACGATTTTCATGAGTTTTTGGAATTGAGTTATGGAATGGTTGGCGTTGATCTGTTGAATATATTTGTTTCTAATATTTTGGAAGAGCTGAATAACGGCAGTTGGGAAAAGGTTGAAGCTTCTTTAGGCTGTATCAATGCTCTTTCAGATTCTATATCTTCTGAGTCACCTCAAGAGGATGATCTGATACTACGATTGTTTAAATCGGACTTGTTGATAAAACTAGCAGACGTGAATGAGGTGCACATACGAACCACGGGCGTTAATTTTATAGGAGAATACTATACTTTTTTTGAGACAGAAAGTGGCCGAGAATACTTATTCCCGGCGTTGGATTATTTGTTCAAAGCTCTCAATGTTCCAAATCTTAGTATGACAGCATCCAGGTCTATTCAAAAGCTATGCTCTAGTTCTAGAAAGTTCCTCTCATTTAACGCATTAAATTCGTTTTTGGAAACGTATGAAGGCTACAGCCTATATCACAATCTAATCAATACAGCTCACGAGCGAACTGTGCTTGCAATTTCATATGTGATACAATCAGTTAGCGATCTCGACAAACAAGCCCTTTACATTAGCAAAATAGTTA
Source organism: Saccharomycotina sp. CBS 16003 (assembly GCA_022457085.1). Lineage (NCBI taxonomy): Eukaryota > Fungi > Ascomycota > Saccharomycotina sp. CBS 16003. Next base: position 1,255,452 of record JAJNCF010000036.1, on the reverse strand, counting down.
CATGTATTATGGGCGAACTTGAGCAAGTATATGCTCAGTATCAAGTTGAGCCAACTGAAGAAAGCTTTGAAAGGATTATCTCTTTACTTCGCTGCTTGGCGAACACTGGAAAGGGCCTGCAAGTACCTGATAATTCTGACCAAAACGCATCAAAATTAGAAATTGATACTATACAACAGTTTTGGCAGAAAGACCCTATGAACATCCAGCAGAATTTGCTGCAGGTTATCAAGGTTTTTGGCATTGATCGACCGGATGTAAACAGAAACTCTCTAATAACTGAACGTTGCTGTGCAATAATCAAATCTGGATTTTCGGAGAAGCATGCTAATCCTTTTGTATTTTCATTGAATACAGTATTGGAATTTATTCAAAGAAAGCGTCAAGTGATTGGTACTGGCGATGGCTACTCTAACCTCGTTGATCTCACATGCTGTTTTGTTTCCTCTCACTCTGTTGGGGATTGTTCTATACCGACACAATATATGACGACTCTAATTGATTTGTTTTTTCAAGAAGATCCGGATGATCCTGAATCGCAATTGGGTAATTTGAAGTTGGTTCGACAGATATTTAATTACTACGGGGATGTTGTATTTGGTACTCAATTGGAAAAAATAATTAGATTTGCATTAAAAATGCTAAATTCGACCGAGAGGTTTACTCTTCGAGAAGCTACACAGCTTTGGACGGCCCTTTTGTCTAACCCCAAGCATCGAAAAGAAGGTGAATTGCTTTTGGAACACGTTGGCCTGGACTTGGTAAAAAGTCTAGTGCTAAAGATTAGCGGAAACAGCGCCAGAAGCGAGATAGATTCGTACATAGACGTTGTTAAAACCATCATGAGCAAGCACACCCGTGTTGGAAAAGAACTGTTTCAGCAAGCTCTTGTGGCGAACCCGGAAGAAGCGGTAATGAAAAGGGCTCAAGAGAAGCAGCGCAAACTATTGTTCCAGCAACTGGTAACTCTTCGTGGTGGATATGAAACTAATCGTATTCTTAAACAGTACTGGATGGTCACCCGTGGTTTGGGAACCGTGGATTATTCAACATCCTCCAAAGACTATAGTGCTTTTTAATGTACACAAAACACAACATGTCAAATCATGAACTATGTTGCGCGGTGTATACAAAAGGCTTTAATCATATTATTATACCCTTATATTATCATATTATACATAAAAATATTTGTTGTCTGGTGTTTCTGGCGTTATTCAATTCAGACCGGTAGCGCTTGTTTATTTGGTGAATTTGTATTCAAGGAATTTCGGAAATAGGCGTGCCCCAACCCATGACTTGTGGGGTAGCATGAACAAAATGTGTACATACACCCTGTGTATGATTACTATGCGAATAATTTCTGGTTGTAGATTGAATTTTGTTTTCCCGATTCATTTTACACACAAAACAAGTCACATGAACCCCGGTGAATTTGCTTGTGAAACCGTAACAACACCTCGGGAACGCTACGGAAACCCATTCTATAGATAATCCAAAAATGCTTGCAATTCAAAAGAGCAATTGAGCGTAATTTACGCGATTTTTTTTGTTCTTTCCTCCTCATCCTTTTTATTCCCGATTCGCAAACTTATATATATCCATATATCTATCGATATTATTTTCATTTGAAGAGTCGAATTACGAACATAATCATACTCTTTTAAATTTAACAATCACCACAATGTCTTTAGCCAACCGTATGTGTTGTGTGCGATCTTATATTATAATACCAATTGAACACCACTAATCATACCAAAATAGCCGACTTTCCATCATCTAAAACTTTTGACCTCATTTCTGATGCTCTTAAAAATGACGAAGCACTTGCCAAGAAGACTGTCAAGTCCACCAACGCCGTTGTTGTATTCAAGTTGGTAAACTCAGCAAAGAAGACTGAGGCTTGGTACCTTGATTTAAAGAAAACCGGAACCGTTGGTAAAGGTGACAAAGAAGACGCAGACATCACACTGACTCTCACTGATGACAACTTTGCCAATTTGGTTGCAGGAAAGGCCAATGCACAAAAGCTGTTTATGGGCGGCAAACTAAAGGTCAAAGGAAATGTCATGAAGGCCGCTTCTATTGAAAATGTCCTTAAAGCTGCCCAAAAGTCCAAGCTATAAAAGAAGCACGATACGAGCATTGCCTGAATGTCCCGCTTCAGTATTTATTTATGTCCTTTCTTCACTTGAAGCTATCTCGTATTTGAGGTTTTTGCTATGAGAATTAATTGGTTCACATTGCCGATCAAATAAATTGTATTGAATCAATGGCTTTTTAAATGATTTAACATTGGCTAAGATCTATGTTGAAGAGACTTACGTCTCATTTGTCAATTGCATGGCAATTTCATGAACTCAGGACAACCCCGACAGAAGCTGCATAGTTTACATTGTAGAGTTTTGTAGGTTGAGATGAGGATGACCGATTAAACTATAGATAGGGTAGAGTATTTTTACGAGAGATGAAATAGCCAATACCTGTAATATGTCAGACAAAGTTTGCCAATGTTACGGTTGCGGTTGACCCCAGATTCTGGCATGTCTAAAATGTGTGGATTGTATGAAAGTTAAACGTGGTTGTGAGACTGTTGTGGGTTTTTCTAAGCGAATATAAGAGCCTCACCTTCCTGTTAATTGATTGTATTTCGTCTTTGATACGTACACTTCTCAAGATGATGATCAAAAAACTATGGTCAGTAATCACGCAAAAAGACAAAATGATCTTTTATAATGACGATTTAATTTTAAAAAAATAAAAATTGAACTAATAAGATAACAAATGTATTTAAAAGCTAAATATTTTGGTACACTTGAATTCTTGAAATGTGGATTGGTAAACGAATGTGCCAGGAGTGATAAAGGGCAATAATAGCAAACGGAATAGTAACAACTTTGGGGGGAATAAATATAAAACGGAAAATGCAATAATAAATGAAGGGCCAAGCTAGGCGAGGTTGGAGACACTTGCCAACAACTTGTAAGGTCACAGACTTTGTCAAGTCAAATAAAAGTGGTAATTGACTATTTGGCAATTGCAGGAGACTCAAGAATAGAGCTGCCACTGATGCTTTTCTTTAGTGGAAGGGCAAAGGGTAAGATTAAACTTGTTGAAATGTACAGTAGAACAAGTCCCTTTTGCTGATTTTGCAAGAAAAATTGTCTGGAAGCGTGTTGAAATGACATTGTTGTAGAGAATGATTTGAAGTAAAGTATAGCGTTTGCAGTAAAGCCGTGAATGGACAAGTAGTAAGATAGTGCGTAGAGGCAAAGATGTTTGATGTTTTTGATGAAATCCAAGTTTTTTAACAGAGACTACGCTGGTCTTTATATATTGCGTTTGATCATGAGAGATCACCACAAAGTAGTAAAGTCGAACTGTTTCGTATTATAAATATGCATAACCTCATTGGCTAGTCTCTTGCCAACGAATCAAAACGAACATATATGTAAGCGGTTTCAATATCACACCACAATATCTTATTTTATTTTCGGAAGTGAATTTTCTATCTCAATAATCAATCTTATCAGATCCGCGGGAATTCCAGGGACAAAAACTTTAATTTAACCTTGATCGTTTTTGGTCCCAATAAGGATTGGCACCTTCGAACATTGGTCTGGTTTTTGCCCATTAATCCTTGAATTGAGAGCTCTCTCTCAAAATCGATAAAAATATGTTGCAACTATTCAGTCAGTATTTCTTCATGCTCTTACAATGAAAATGGAAGACCATGAATCAACAAATTATTGCGTATTGGTTACAAAGAATGATAGATATTATGCATTTGACCACCTTCCAAAAAGTACCAAGTTTAGTTATACAGACTGCTTTCAAATCTTTTTCTCTCCTGACCACCACCAATATTGATCTGGTGAGGTAGGAAATCATGTACGCTTGATGACTAGATTACACTGGCTAAATATAAAGTCAGCACAATCTCATTTCGATCCAATTTGATAAGCCTAACTAAAATGAGCGAATCTGTGGAGTAAATGTCACTGCAAGTTGATTTAGAATGTCTTGTGTAATAGTCATATTGTAAATGTATTGATGCGATACTCATAAAATGTTTCTTTATGAGGATGTAACACGTATATATGTATATATATTATAAACATTCATAAAATTGCATTTTCCCATCCAACAGAATCAACATTTTCAACATTACTTGAGTAAGCTTCTCAAAGACAAGCTGAAATTGATTCGAGTCTTAAACATGTGAAAAGCACTATCTCAGAACCTATCAGCTTGGTTACTGTTTCAAAATATGTCTGCCTCAAATATCATGGTTTTGTATTGCCTGGGTCAAATAGCAAAAACTATCCAAGAGTTGCCTCAAAAAGTCGACCCAGTAGATATTATTGAATCATTTCCATCTTGGAATGTATATAATATTCTCTAGCAGATATTCAGCTCCCATCTGATACCAAATGGCACTTTATTGGATCGCTTCAAACTAACAAATGTAAAATGCTGCCAAAGCTTAAGGTCCTTGCAATTATTGAAACTGTTGATTCAACTTCAAAGGCACAAAAACTAAACGACCATAGAGACGGCCTTGATTGATCACTTGGAAAGTTATTTGTAGATCAATACCAGTAGAAAAATCCAAAAAAGTGTATAATCCTACTGATCCTCAAGTTGATCTCAGTCGACAAGTCCTGTCAATTGCTCAACATATCGTTGAAAAGTGTCCAAATCTCCGCTTTTTGGGCATTATGACCATCGGTTCCTATGACAACTCTGTCCAGGATGGCGTCAACCAAGATTTTGAGGTATGTTTCTCTTTTCTTTCTACTTTGAAACAATTTGGAATTGCTTTTGTTAACTCAATGCCTATTATCTAACATCATATTCAGAACCTGCGTACTCTAGGAAATTTTTTGACACAGCAGTTGGGACAACCTGTTCAATTGAGCATGGGAATGAGCTCGGACTATGAAGAGGCTATAAGACAAGGATCTACAAATGTCAGGGTTGGTCGCACTATTTTTGGTGCTAGACCTACAAAATAGACTAGTTTGATACGATTTCTCTGGCTCAGTACTTGCAAAATAGAAACAAAAATAATGAACATAGCTCTATTTGTATTATGACTGAGATTTTAGGTACTTGAGTCTACTGTTATTTTTTCTTATTCTTTTCATTGTTATCAATTCCATAAACACTTGGAAAGATATATTTTTTGTACAGCTCTTGTTTTACAGCATTCTTAATACATTGATAAATATTTGTAAATCCCATAATATCATTTATTATTATACAAACTTACACTACATTTCAAAAGCATACTGCTCGCTCTTCACGAAAAGCTCAAGAGCCTGGTCTCCAAACATATCGAAATCTGAATGACCTACTTTCACAAACTTATCTTCAGGCATTCTGTTTTCGATAAAAGTCTCCCATTTTTCGTCAGAATCTTCCACCCCAAAAACCGCCTTTGCTGCAGCTCCTAAAGCACAAGCGTCTTTCATATCTTGTACAATAAACGAGCCCTCAGATGGAACCAAAACACGGGAGAATGCCTTGCAAATCGATGGGTTTTGGCTAGCTCCGCCAACAAAGTACACTCTTCTCGGAAATTTTTCGGTGAGCATTGGTGCTAGCCGATGACGGATGCTGAGGGCCTGTGATTCCAGGATTCCATTGGCATTTTCAACATGATCAAACTTTGTTGGTGATGCGGTTTCCCCAGCCAAGGAGTTCCATTGTAAGCGAATCTGAGAAGCGGGTGCTTGCGGAATAATTTCGGCTAATGGGAAATAAAATCCCACTTTGTATGAAGAGTTGATAAGTGTTTTGTGCTCTGACATGTATTGGTCCAGAGCATGATTGAATTCAGTCCAATCCTTTGACTTTGTCGATCCGTTGATGACATCCCTAACGTTTTCTCTAGCAAGTGAGCCATTACAATAACACAGCATACCCATATACGCATTTGGATTTGTGGGATGCACAAACATATGGTACAACTGAGAAGGAACGTATTTGTTGGTAACCACTAATGCTGTGGTACTGGTTCCCAATGAAACAATTACATCATTGGGCTGTAAAGGCAGCGACAAAATAGTTCCCGGGTTATCGCCAGTAAACGGTACGATTGAGCAACTGGAGCTAAACCCATATTTCGTAACAAAGTAACTGCTAATCGATGAAACCGGGCTTTTTCCGTCCTGATTTATACTACCGATCAGAGAGACCAGTTTTTCAGAATCATCTCCAAACAGTGAAACGACCGAGTCATTCAGCCTTTTCTGTTTTATATCCCATAAGTTCATACCACACGCATCGGATTCGTCAATGTCAATCATCTTCCCCGAAAAAATGGATGCTAGAAATGATGATACCAACGAAACTCTTTTTGCATCGCTGAATACCTTAGGATTATCTTTCTTGACTCTCAAAATTTGCGGTCCAGTGAACCTGTGGTGTGCCTTACTTCCAGTGATCTCGGCTAGCGCATCAGCGCCACCCACAGCCTTTTCAAAAGCATTGCATTCATTCTGTGTACTATGATCTTGCCAGTTAGGACTCATGTCCCAAGCAAAACATTCCTCTAGTTGATCTTTCAGAGATTCTTCAGAATTGAGCTTCTTAAGACACACCTCAGCTGAACTGTTCCAAAACACACTGCCATGTTGCTGACAAGCCCCTGATACTGCTCTGATTTCCGACATAGAAAATGTGTCTCTCTTGGCCAATCTTGATAGGAGAAGATCAATTGCATCCAACCACATTTTGACTGGGGCCTGTACTTCGTGGCCATTGGTGAAAACACCTTTTGTTGTCTTGTAACTTGGAAGGTCTACTTCAAACTCGACATTTGAGATCTCGACCTGGTTCAGATTTGAGTCAACAACAATACCTTTGAGTTGCTGGGTGGAGAGGTCTAATCCGAGATATAGCATAACAGTGCCTTGTTTTTTTGGTATTTCGCAATTGAGCTCGTTCTGTTATTGACAAAAATCTGGGGAAGATGAGATAATATATAATATTATAAGTGCATAATATAGCTCTGGGAAGATACGCATGGAGTTGAGGTTATTCCCATTTGATTGAACAATTTAATTCACAATTCTTCCAATTTTTCCACCGTGATTGTGTGGGCTCCCTAAATATGTACAAAACACAACCACATATAGCCGAAGTCCGCAGAATAATTATCCATGAAATTAAAAATCGTAAATACATCATAGCTTGAAATTTCTAACTTGATTCAGCCTGAAAATCTGAGAAGTTCCGAATATGTAGAATTGCAAAAAATACACCCTGTTACTTACAGCTGAGAATTACAATATAACAGAAATACACAGGACCCGGGAAATCTCATGATACTTAAATAAACGAGACAGTGAACAAAGCTACGGCAATGTTGTTAATACTCATTAAAGATAAACAGAGATGCTATATTCTAGTTATTACGAGATAGATTCATTGTTTTATCGTAACCAGAAAGGAAGGTAAGATGCTGTCTTGACAACCATAAAACCAAGATTAAATGGGAAGTTTAGGAATAGTAACGATAAAAAAAAAGTGGGACCTTAACAAGAGATCATGGAGATAGATGCCAGATACCAACAGGGCGAGAAAGAGATTTCAACATGGAATCCAGCAACTAGAATACCCGTTTGTATATTTGCCATCTTCCCAGCATAAAACACTAGACTCTTGTCGATTACTATGCCATCTTCTAACTTTGCTGTACCCATTTTGAGGCCTATCTCGGTCCTAGGATACAACCTTGGAGAAAGTGCTACTGTCTATTGAGGCATTTAGCTTGATGAAGCAATGGGCATAAATGTAGCAAGCTATACACCGAACAAAACATATTTATATACTCTTTCCAATATTAACTCGCTCTGCTAAATGTGGTGATAGCGAGATAATGGTAGCATTACCGCCATCCCACAAAGTAGATGACGCATGATGATCTGTAACATGAAAGGGTATGACAAAGTGTCCATTATGCCCTGAACTTTCTGATGTTCAGCTTAAGATGCAGGAATCACATGCAATACTGATTTGTGCAAAATAATAGTTGAAGGCTGAGTAAAGACAATAAACAATCAAAACGTGTATTCATTTTGGAGTAGATCATCTGCAGACGCAAAAACATTCCTACCACTTCGCGAAATAACAAGAACCTCAATACGCAAGCCGAAAGAACAAGACTCACAAACCAAAATGCGAAAAAAAAAGTAAAAGCCTCAGAATCGAAGTAACGTAAAAGTAAACCTAGCATACATAATGAAACAGCAAAAACTTTAACCACACAACGAAATTTACCGAAACACACAGCTATATGTAAGGGTATATATATGGCAAAACATTGCGAATAAGAGAATGAGCAAACTAAAATTAAATTTTACGTATCAGAGCAGCAACATCATAAAACAAGCCGAAAACATATATCAATGACCCAAAAAAATTAAAAAAGGTATCAGTCGGTTAGATTTAAGCGTTTTAGATGATTGTTTGATAACTAAAGGATATAATCTTCGCGAAGGAAAGATAACGAAGACACAAGTATAGTAGAATACAAACTGCAGTACGTTTGACCATACAAACTGATGAGAAATCTTGAAACCATAGTTACGCTAGTGATAGCATAAACAATTATACAAGCTAAATATAAAACATCAACCTAAAGGTGAGAAGAAATTTAAACCCACCGTTTAACAACTATGTACATTTCAACGCATGTCTCATCTTTGAATCAAGAAGCGACATTAACAGATGCCTCAGTTGCAAGCGGACGTCTTAAGTGCTTTTCGTATGTAATAGTGTTTACCAAGTCACAACATGTGCATGTACCTGAAACTGTTGGATAGAACTTAAACTTAGTACTAATATCCATTTCTGCATGAGAATGTACATGTCCAGTTTTTGTCATATCTCAGTCTCATATGCTTGTGCTAAATTTTAATCAAGGCTTTTTTAAATTTCTATCGCCATTGCGCACGTTGCTTAAATATCAAACATTTCAATTGTATGATTTATATTCTTGTACGCTAGATTTCTACTGATTCAGCGTGTTTCTCTTGTTCTCATCTTCTTTGCATACACTTTGTCTTTATCATTTGTTAAGTTCCCTTTAATATAATTTAGGATTTCATCTATGTTACATGGCTTTTCAGGTTTGTTACCGTTAAATTAAATTGTGTAGCCCCTGTTTTTTTATATTGGTGTCATGTGTTCGTTTTTGTCCACGCGTTGTTTCAGTTGGTGTATTGAGTACAGCCGAAATTTAAGTCAAGTTCTTGGTTTCCCTGGAACTTCATGCAGTACTTCCTTTGGCATCCAGACCGCGTGATCATTATTGTTAAAAATTTATCCAGTTTTTTTATTTCGATAATGGTGTATCATAATAATATGCATTGTTGATGTGTCAGCCTTTCGCTCCGTGCCTGTTGCTTGTGTGGTGTCGATTATGGAGGTTGGTTGGGAATATCGGTGGATGGGCAATTGTTTACAACTCTGGATACATTTCGGGTCTTCAAGAATACTGTCATCAGAAGAATAGGAGCATTCAATTACATTATGATTCAGGTTCCGGAAAAAGAAGCGATCCTGTTGCTCATGGATCTATGATTGAAGTACTTGATGTGCTTCAGGATTACCAGGCTGGTCCACATCTCTTATTCTCGCAACCTTTCGTTTGTTAGGCTGTTTTGAACAAGCTAGGGTGAGTTTACATTTAGAACGATCACTAGAATCACCGTGCGGGCATCTAAGGGTTCCACAGTGTTTGATCATGTCCGTGATAACTACGTTGGCAAAGAACTATGGGACTGGTTAGATCGCCCAGCTGGGTCCGTTTCTTAGAGTGCACCGACTGAAGCATACCGAAACTAGCGGATCAGCCGCCTGGAGGACGTTAAGAAACTCAACCAGCCCGATGTCTCGAAAATGTATAGTAGCTGGAGGCACAATTACGTAGCCTTTGCCAAAGTCCTTGGCAACAATGATTGGTACATCGAAGTGACTGGAGGAAGACTGCCTGCGGGCCGCATCCGACAGCTGTCCACCCACCAATTTTTTTCTGGAGCACCCAGAGCGATCTTGAGCAGAATTACCCAGCTTCGAACGAAAATGTGCGATTTTGGTGTTTATTTCGAGATGATGAGAGTCGAAAAGAAGAGTTATTTTTGCTTCCGCGGTGAGGATGAGGACGCATGGCATTGGCTATTGAGGTGCCCTAATACTGAAGGCAGCAGGTAGCCGTTGAAGCAGCTGTCGCTCGATCTTAATTAACGGGGATTTCTTGAACACTGATAATGGTCTGGCAGCCACTGTCATGTTTGTCAGGTCAGTCCTTTCGCTAGATCAGAGAGTGCCCAGCGCCCGCTAGTCTCTTGTATAACTTTCTTCATTTTATCAAATTTTTATATATATTATTTATCTATCTATCTACATTTGTTTTTTTCTTTTCGGTTTTCTGTTTTGTGTTTTGGCTATTTTTAAGATTGGAATTCAAAAGTGTGTCAGGCAAATATCATTGCTGAGTCTAATCGTTTACCTCTTGAATTCAGAGGACTACTGTTAAAGACGCTGGTCAATGAACGAAATTTCATCTTAAAAAACGGTCTGTCTGGTTGCGATATTCTTTGTCAATTCACTTCTTTTTATATGCCGTGCCAACATTTTTAGGCAGATATCAAAATGTTTTCATCTAAACATCGATATGTAATTTATGATCATCTTTCACGCCCTCAAAATTATGTTGCTACGTAAAAGCGTTATATCTTTTTACCACAACAATGCAGTATGTTCATCAAGTGAACTATTCTGATGTAGAGGATAATGATTTGTTATATCTGGCTTAACGTTACTTTGGTTATTTTAGGCTATATTTTTTCTGCGTATATACCACATGAGGTCTGCAGTTTCTTAACTAAATAGGCGTGCGCTTGAACACTATACATAGTTGATCAGTCAATTACTATTAGAAAGTTGATCAATCAATCACGGCTACCTGAAAAAATAACACAATAATTTTTTAAAGTTCCTAGCAATAGTATCTTATCAAGTTTAAAAGAGTAAACATCAGTTTTTTCAGCTTTGATATTATACTGTATTTTAAAAATTATTGTGTGCCTGTTATGGGTGTAGGGGTTTTTAAGCCTTTCATTATTTAGCTTGGGCCCAAGGGCATGATCATAAACGTCATTCATTTTGAACTCGTTGTTTGGTGGAAATTACACATGTATTTATGACTTCTCGGAGTTTTTCTTTTTATTGCCTTTTTTTAGACTCTTACCCATTCCATTAAATCCGGGTTCTGATCCTGTGTGCTCGGTTTCTTCTCGTTCTCTCTCCTCATCCACGTTTTTTAGAGGTATGACAGGGTAGCCAAAGAACAGTTTCCCAAAAGGCAGCACCAGAGGGGCCGCTGAAACTAATCTGAATTCACTTGCGAGATCTTGCGAAGAACTGTTGTCAACAGGTGCTGACAAGCTCTCTTTTGCAATGCTCGAACTTTTGCCAGAAAGTTTTTGACCTTTATTGGCAAAAGGGTCAAATTGTTCCTTGCTTTTTAAACCATCCTCCACTATTTTTGAAAAGCTGATAGAGTTAGCCATTGAACCCACTGGCGCATTAATTGAGCCACCGGCATGCGGTGCCATCTGTGTCGGTGTAAATGACTGTTCTACATGGCCAACAGGGGGTGCAAAGTCAACCTCAAGATCGGTTTCTACCACACAGATACTTTGTTTGTCATTTTCTGGTTTCACTTCCAGTACCTTGATTGAGTATACTTTGTCGTTGTAGGAGATTTGGAATATATCGTTCAAAGTCAATGTTGAGTAGCTCCTGAGTGCGTTTTCCAAAACAGCTTTGGGATCGGATATATCGAGGAAGTCGGTAGATTGTGGTTCAATTTTGACGAATGATCCCAGTGCCAGATTTGTATTTGAGATTTTAATGATCGATCCGGGAGATACAGCTAGCGCCTCCATCATCCATTGTGGAATGTAAACTCGGCCTTCTTCTGCAATAAATTCCAAAACGCCACCGAATGTTGTCATGTCTGTATCTTCAGAATGTAGTTCGAATAGCATGGGATAGGATATGTTCAGCATGGTCAATCTGTTCAGTGCACTAGGAGGCAAAAATATCTTGCCACCATAGTTAGAGCTTTCTCTTCCGTTTCCAGGAAGCATAGCTACAGGATAGCATCTAAAGAACTGTTGAAATTTAGCAGTAGCCCGGCTACTGATACCGAACCCTGGAAGAAAAGAGTGCTCTTGGTTTAAAGAAAACTTGAGTCCGTTAGTATTGATCGTAGATAGAAACAGGTTCTGGGCATTATCTTACCATTATGTAAACAGATTAGTAGAGTTCGCCGAATATTGTAATATTATGAGAAGGAGCGAAACCAATTGATGACGACTAATTCTCTGTATTTCGCTGCTCACAGAATTCAGACTGACGAGTGTAAATGAAGAATGGGTTTCAATATTCTGGATTTGTGGAAACCCCGACAATATCCATTACCTAACCCATAATATTATGTACAAAGGGTACCAAACAGCAGATGTTGGTAAGATTCCGGGTGCGTTTGGGTTTCCATGACAGCATCAGTTTTTGGTATTGATTTTAATTATTCATGTGTACTGTCAGAAAACGAGGGCATGGATAAACAGTTATAAGTAAGATCTCTGAAAGCGTATTGATTCGGAATATGGCTGTTAGACAGACAGGTTATGTAGTTTATGTTATTAGCACGTACTAGATTATCGTCTTCAGAGAAAGGTTTGGAGAAAGCCGTTTGTTGGTTGATGTCAAGATCTCTGGTGAAGTTAGAAGTTCTTTCCAGATCATCGATTGCCAGACCCTGCTATGTTTGTCACTGAATATGATCTAGGTCTTATGAGAAATGTTTGAAAACCTAGATCTTGGCATAAGTCAAAATGCTTGATTCCGACTCGACTGTGTATAATGTATACACTCATCTAGCTGTTTCCTTCTTTTCAAACACCATGTTAACTGAACAGAGCGTGAATGCCTAGTATAACGGGTACTTGAGATGAAGTTTTTGCTTATCTCGATATAATCAAAAAGAGAAGTTTTTTTTATATACATACGTTACAACATATACTACCACAAAGCCTGATGAAACAATTCTTTTGTGCAGAATCTCATTAGTCAGTGTTCTCAACTTCCACAAGATCATCAGAGTTGCCAGGAACAACCTTAGCTTGAAGAGATTTGGGAATAATGGCAACATCGTTCTCAATCCACTTGTTTCCTGTAGCGGGCTGAGGAACTTGAACACCGTATTGGAAGGGAATGTGCTCTACACGGTGGACAATGTTCAAATTCTTACGCAGAACAATTTGGAAGCAAGTAGCACCACCTTGACGAGATGTGATGGTAGAGTAAGCAAGGAAGTACTCCCAAATGCGGAACCAACGGTCGCCGTAGGCGGCAACAACCTTTTCACGGTTAGCCATCCAGTTTCTGTACCAAGCGTACAGAGTGGCAGAGTAGTGGACACCAATAGTCTCAACAGAGGCAATTTCAAAACCAACACCTTCCAACTTGTCAATGACCCATCCAAGAGGGGTAGAGGCATCAGCACCGGGGAAAACATACTTGTTCATGAACAAACCCCAGATCAAATCCTCGTATTGCCAAGATTTACGGAGACCAGAGTATTGCAAAAAGATCAAACCCTCATCGTTCAACATGGAGTAAAGCTTTTTCAAAAAGCCTCCAAAGTTACGAATACCAACATGCTCACACATCTCAATGGAAGAAATCTTGTCGTAACCTCCGGCAGGAACTGGAGTATCGCGGTAATCGCAACAGACAATTCTGCTCTGAGATTCGGGGATTCCATCTTTCTTGAAGTTGTTGTTACCCCAGGCAGTTTGGTTACGACCAAGAGTAACACCAGTAACATGAGCGCCATATTGGGAAGAGGCGAATCTGGCCAAAGTACCCCAACCACAACCCAAATCGAGCATGGTTTCACCCTTTTGGAGGTTAAGCTTTTCACAAATAACACGCAGCTTGTTGTCTTGAATCTCTTCCAAAGATTCAGCACGGGTAATATCACTAATAATACCAGAGGTGTAGATCATTCTAGGACCGAGGAAAAACGCGTAGAAGTCATCACCACGGTCGTAATTATCGCGGACTTGCTCCTCATCTTGAGATCGGGAATGCATGATAACCTCGGGAATCATTCCCAAAAGGAAGAATTTGAAAAGAGAAGCAGTGAATCTGAAACTAGCCCAGTCGTATCTATCTTCGAGGATATCCAGAGCGTCACCCTTGAAGTCAATCTTGCCATCAAAGTACAATTCGTGGAAGGTTTCCATGGGGATCTTGTTTTCACCCTTGTACTTGGCTGCCAATTCTGCATCCTTGAACTTGAGGTAGTGCTCGACACCCAGGTTAGGGAGCTTCACCTTATCAGAGATGTTGGGCGAGTAGGAAGAAGCAACAGTCCAGAAAGCAAGGAGAATGGGGAAGAACCAGATAAGAACAAAGAACACGTAAGTGTATAGTCCACCACCGAGCTTGTACTTGCAGTAGTAAGGAACACCCAAGAGAAGGGAGCCTAGCAAGATGTTTGAGAAATGGCGAGAGGAAGGACCATCAACAAGGTAGGTACCATTTTTGATGGAGGGGAACTTTGTAGAGTGGTTAGTACTTCAAGATTAGTTGAGATGATAGTATTGAGTTTAATTTGCAGAGCTTTTTTGTTTTTTGTTTTTTTGCCTGAAAATTTTCAATTCTAATTGCCTGTGCAAGAGCAGTGTGTTTTAAGCGATCTGTAGACATACATCAGTGGTACGGGCACCGGTGACGGTCGACGCGGCGGGTGCTTTTGGCGCAGCCGGAGTCTTGACAAATTCAATTTTTCCGACCATAGTGAACAAGAAAGAAAACGAGAAAAACTCAATTGGTTTCTTTGACAATTTTCTCGGGAAGCGTAGAAGAAAGAAAAAAAAAAAAAAGAAAGAGAGGAAGAAATAGAAAAGAGAAATAAAGTCTTTGAACAAAAGGCGGCGTATTGGCGATGAACAGGAGGGCTTAAAAGTCTCTGAGATTTGTTGCCAACTGGCTGAAACAGAAAAGCTGATAGGGTTCCAAGCCTTGGTGTCTCTAATCGCGCGTTTCTGGAGAAGGCGAAACGAGCACTGCGCGAGTACTGCGTAGAGAACGTGTAGAAGATCGTGGAGACGGCGATGGCATTGGACGAAGACATTGGACAAAGGCACTGAAAAGAGCCCATTCGACCACGACCAAGCACAAAACAGACGGTGAGGAAGTGGAGGGCGACGCGACTAAGGCTATCGCGTTTTTCGCGTAAATTGAAAAAAAAAAAAAAAAAATTGATACAGAATACAAATAGACGCACACGTCCAAGACGCGCTCAAATTCAACAAAACCCGAATTACGCACAAGCTCAGCGATGGCAGCTGCAACGACAGTCAAAACGGAAAGATCGTGAGTTTTTAATGATTGCAACAGAATCATTGAATTGCAGTTTGTTCACTCCAAAGATCATCACGCTCTGATACAATTGATACTTTATGGCTGCATAAGCAATGGCTGTAACCCAAACTGTCTCGCAGTGGAAAAAGGGGGAGCATTTGGCAGTGTCGCTCGCTTCTCCACTGTGCACTTTTGTTTAGCTGAATGAATGTGCAAGTATGTAAACAAAGTGCACGTGAATCTAAAAACCAATGCTCTCCAAAAATGGAAGGTACATGCGTAAACTGTTTGGTATCATATTATCATGTTTCAGCCTTGCCACTTAGAGGGTGAAAATGTATGGGCACTAATTTATACTACATATGACATGGGAAATAATACTTGGTAAAGCGTGATCTGTAGCTTATCATGAAAGTTGTGTGTACACTCTTCGCCACTTTAGCTCTTATAACGATTTCCCCCAAATTGACCTCGAGCAAACCGTAATACAGAAAAGGATTCCTCGTCTCTATGTTGAATATTATCAGCTTTTATATAATGATATTTTAAAATAAATAGGTCCAACAGTTCTTATATTATACACATACACATACACATACACATACACATACACAACACATACACATACACATACACATACACATACACATACACATACACATGTACATGTACAAGCACATCCCATCCTGAAGTTCTTTATCAATACACTCATTTGTTTGTGTACTTATATTTGTCTTTTCTTCTCATAACCTTCACAACTTCGCATACAATACATAGCCCTCTATGCTACGCTCTACTCTTTCGTCTTTGCGTGAATACATCACGCCTGTATCCCATCAATCAACATTCACTAAAACTGGCGAGATAACGCCGGAAGAATTTGTCGAAGCTGGCGATTACTTGGTGTACAAATTTCCCACATGGTCATGGTAAGGACTTCAAAAGGCAGCTATCTCTTCATTCTGTCTATGTCATCTCCACTTGTTCGTCTTTACTTTGTTCTTTTATTCAAAAGCCTCTGTACTAACCAGAAATTTGAAGGTCATCTGCCCCACTGTCAAAACAAAAATCGTTTTTGCCAAAAGACAAACAATATCTCATTACCAAGCATGTACCCTCGCGCTGTAGGGCTTCGGAATTCGAAACGCTGGGCACTCGAATGGAAGAAACTCTGGACGATGATGGCTGGACTTCGACATCTTTTGCAGCTATTTCGGGTCAATTTGAAAATTCAGATACAAGTCTACAATCGGATTTAGCACAACATGTTATTGATATTGATCTGGAAGATCAAGAGCTAGAAGATGACGAGGATGTAAATACCTTTAGTCCCGCTGCTACACCTAATCGCTCTTATAACTTGTATATTTCCTATTCCACTTCATACAGAGTCCCCAAGTTCTATCTGAGCGGCTTCAATTCTCAAGGAAGTCCACTTACTCCTGAAGAAATGTTTGAGGATATAATGGCAGACTATAGAAACAAAACTGCAACAATAGAGAAAGCGCCATTTGAAGACAACATGACGCTTGTTTCCATCCATCCATGTAGGCATGCAAGTGTCATGAAAACCTTTTTGACAAAAGCCGAGTATCGCATCCCTCAGCACGAAAAACAAGGAGCAGCCGACAGTGGCGACGACTGGGAAGAAATAAAGTCTTCGGAATCTCAGAATTCTATACGAGTAGACCAATACTTGATTGTGTTTCTCAAGTTCATTGCCAGTGTGACTCCGGGCATCGAATATGATAACACAATGTCAGTTTTATAGTTTTCTTCATTTATGTTAATCTACTACATCGCCATTATCAGTCAACTACTGTCTAACGGAGTCATAATGTAAGCTCTTGAAGCACTCGGAGACCACTCGAATATCATTATAACAGAATGTAAGTTGACTAATAAATTCAATATTCTCTTTTCCTTAAGGGACCGATAGAAGCGCATCGTTTATCGAAATTGGCTGGTATAGTCAAGAATTTTTAATGGTTGTAATCTGGCTTTTAAAGTATCTTCTTCGAGTATTTGTTTCGATACATTACGGTAAATGTATAATATCATGTGTCAGTGCTCATACTGTTCAAAGTAGAGCGCATCGAACAAAAAAGACGTGCAAGTGTTAAGTTGATCAGTATCCGGATCTCTTGTCCTGCTACAACCTCATGGCAGTGAAACCTTTTAGACTTAAATATATATTGACTCATCGTCATAGATTAAAACGCTTCTAAGGTGGTTGCAAGCTTCTGTTTCTGCGTCGCAAAACGGCTTTTGACGCTTTTCGCAAAACTCGTTGTTTGTATGAAAAATCTTTGAAGGTAATATTCTCAAATAAAAAATACTAAAAATGCTTGTTTTGTTCCGATTGTTGTTGATTATTATGCTAGAAATTTGAAGCACGTAGGTACAGAAATTTGCTATTTTAAGATTGGACCACAAGAGTGTGTCGAGCAAGTGTCATTGCTGAAGACACCCGAAATGAATTGCGGGGCCTATCCGTTCACTACATGAAGACAAAAGATTATTGTTGAAGATGCTGTTTGATACTTAACTGTTTTGTTCAAGTCTGAGTTTGTAGCAGTACTATAGAAGCTATTATGTATACTCGTAAACACAATAGACGCTAATAAAAATTGTATACATATTATTATTATGTAAATATAGATACAATAAGTCAAGATAATAATATCATTATGATAAAAATCTATCATGTAGTGTCGTTATGCGGTTTTTTTTTTTTTTTTTTTTTTTTTTTTTTTTTTTTTTTTTTTTTTGACAGATAGTTGTGTATAATATTATAAACAGCCCGCTTTCGAGCAACCAGTACGGTGGGGTTCGCAGACTTCTATCAGAAATAGATTATACTAAAAGAATAAAATAATTATTTGAGCTTTTTATTTTCAAGGTTTGTGTGCTTACGGGACATAACGCGTTTGAGAGTTACAGGAAGCTGATCATCAGAAGATTCGACCGCATCGAGATAAATATTTTGTTCATACGGTGTGTTTCGGGGTTCGGCAATCGCAGAATGATCGTAAATATGAGACTGTAAATTAGTCTGTCTCTTAATCAATTTGCCTAATTCTAATGTTGGATTCCGTTCCAATTTAGGCATCTCAGGTGACTCTGTATTGTCCAAATCAGTTTTGATTGGGGCACTATTCAAACGATTTGAATCAGATTTAGAGAATGAAGCATCATCGATATTGCTGGACCACATTTCGTATATGGGCCGACTCAAAAATCCAAATTTGAATGAGTTATAACCTACAAGTAGTTTGGCCAACCCCACAAGCTCCTCTTGATATTCAATGACTTCCTCCATTGCACTGCTGGTAGCACTCCACCCCATATATCTTTTTAACAACATTTTGTGACGTCTGTTTTTTGGCGTTGCGGTTCCTATAGGATCTGAAGTGACTTGGTCAATTTCGGATGAATCGTCGCTGATTTCATCGTCAATTTTACCAATAAGAGTATGCCGGACTTCGTTGATAAGTCTCATGTGCGCAATTCGTGCACTAGGAAGAAATTGTGGAAGGGCCCGTTTTGTGCTTACTGCGTTTTCGACAGCCCGAAGCATACAAAACATACTAGCGTAAACATCTCTTCGATACATGTAAACATAAGGATGAAGATCCCTCAACACGGCGGATCCGTACTGTTGTCGCATAAACTTGATTGTATCATATCGATCCAAAACTTGACTCAATGCAAAAAACATTTCTTTGTAGATGAACTGTATCTCCTTGAAAGAACCTTTTAAACGAGGTTCTTGACGCGTTACATTCAAGTAGGCCTCTGACATGGAAAGTGCATTTCTGGCTTTTTTCATGTAACTAGAGAACAACTTATCTGATCTGATGGCAAGAGCTTCGGATGGTGTCTCTTTATCAAGCCCAACAGCTAACTGATTCTGTACTTTTTGTGCAAACTTCAACGAAGCAATGAATTGCTCGGTCAATAAAACCCTTGCTTTCTTGGGGAAAAGGATAGCTTGCACCAGAACGGTTGAAGTTCCACCAATGAGTAAAGCAACTACCCTTTTGACAAAGCTATCGACAATAGATCGATCATTTGGGTTTAGCATTAGGGTAGACAAAGGTACCAAAATGCAACTGATAATTGCAAAGGCCCCAGATTTTCCAAACGGGGCAACCAAAAGAATATAAAAAAACACCGGCATTGCCAGTGAAAACATCACAGCCATAACATATCTGTTAGCTCCCATGCTTCCGGCCGAATATAATGCGAGGCCCCAGGATGATCCAAGCACGAGTAGTACTGCGCGCGTAATAAGAGTATACACAGTGGCACCAACAGAAGTCTCGATAGCCATCATGGCAATAAATCCTACCCAGTTTCCTCGAATTCCTATATACCAGTCTCTCATTTCAACCGAAAATACAGGGAAAGATAAAATCATGACCAAAAAAAACAGTTTGGAAAGAAGCTTTTAGATGATCTCTTCTTTTAAACATAGCGTCCAAAAAGTTCACTATGCCTATACGAATCACATAGATCATGTATGCGTGTCTCGACATATTTTTCATTCTCGCATGCTTGGCAGAATTCAAATCGGAGTTTTCCCCAAGTTCGGCATTGTTAGTTATTGATTGTCCTTCTGCAATGCTAGCAGCCATAGCATCGGCAGGCTCTGAAAATCCCGACTTGATAAAGGCTTTTAGTTTTTTCTTTGTGTAAAGCATCGAAAACCACATTTTTTTCCCCAGTAGTCCTTTTTTCTCTCTTTTGACGCGTGTCTCGAGAATTTGAAATGTGCACTCCAAGAGGTGTGTCATGATCAATGCTGTTTCGCGGAAGTTTAGCAAAAAGGAAGACAGCAAGAAGTACTCGTCTCTAGGCATAATGTATGTGGTATCGTTGTCATCCGTGGACATGTCACTCAAAGCTTTTCTCACAATAACATCGAATAGATGAATTGCACTAGCCAGATCAGCTAACTGTACAGATAGAACTTCAGGACTGATGCTGACATCCTTTTCTTTGATTTTTTCACAATCTTCTCTTTTGCTAAAAAATGATTCATTGTCTAGATCAATTGAAAATTTAGCATTTGGCACTTCACGAATAGGGACATCGTAACATTTAGCTAATGTATACTTGACTTTATCCATGCTTTCAGACATGACCAATAGAAGCGATAGTACTGGCGCTTTGACAGTTTCTAAAAACATCAACAAAATATTTTTATCGGCAAATTCAGCCTCTTTGAAAGGTTTGACTTTTTCTATTAAAATTCTTCTTCGTTCCTCGTTAGAGATTTCCAAATCACTAGCCCTTGAAGTTTTCTCCAAAGTGTTTTCCAAAGACATGTTTGTGAAAAAAGATGAGAATATTGAGCATTCGTGCTCGCATGCTACTATGAGAGCACTTTCAGTATCACCAATTCGTTTTAGCGCTTTGACAATAGGTCTTAGTTCTCTAGGCGACATAAACGCATAAGAAATTTCAAAACTGCATTCTTTCATAACAGCCTGGCATTGTTGATAGATAGACCGATTTTTTTTCTTTTGCCCTAAAAGACTGGCCAATTCTGAACTTAACAATTTGGAATTCTTTTTATCGGCTGTAGTGAAAAATATTGTGGAATCATATAAGCAAGTTTGCATTTGATGTATAGCAGAAGTTATGGTAGTACCGATGTATGTAGAACCAAACTCGGGGAAAATAAGCGTGTTAACCGTTAAACACACAGCCATGCATGCTAAAATAGGGATGCTGAAGTGGTAGTTGAGTTCTGGAAGAGTAATAGGAAGTTTGACGATAAAGCTGAAATGGACAATAAGAAACATGAAAAACACCATAGGGAAAAGGCGGGCCGACATGGATCTCACATAGCCAACAGTGGCCAGCATAATGACTTCATAAACAACAAAAAGTCCCAGGACGTGCTGCAAATTGTTGGTGCGCTTGTAAATAACATTACCCGTATAATGGGCCAACGAAGCGTAACCCAATGCAATTCCTACGCCCATCAGACTCAAATAAAATGTTTGAATCATAGCTCCCAAACGTCTGCCTGGATGTAGACTCACCGCTACCATTGAGCACAAGTAGGCAGCTGGTCCCAGTTTCTCAGAGACCGGAGTAATCAGTACTAGTATAAAGCATATCGAAGCACTTATTGAAGCTTTTGCAACTCGTTTTGCTTGAACCGAAGTTAGCCCGTATGGTGTAGTTATTTTCTTCAGAACGCTCAATTTTTTCAAAGTGTCCTTCCAGGGAATCATTTTAGCAGTCAGTTTGTATTTTAATAATAGAGAAATAGCAAATGCTTAGTGAAAACAGGCATGTTTCTGCTCTGGAAAGCTAAGGTAAGTGAGGCTTGTTGTGAGTAATTTCACGATTCCAAAATCTAGCTCATTTGTATGGAGTGCTAAAAGAGATAACAGTGAGAATGAGATTGTGCCAGATTGTATGCAGATAAGAGTGTGTAGACATAGGACTAGTGGAATACAATATTTGGACTACTAACTGTTTATGTAAGCATGAGTGTCAATGAGTTGGTCCAACAAGGGCCAAAAAACGACATATGAATAGTTGCTACAAATATTTAAACTTCGGAATAGAATTTGAATAACGAGCACAAACGAACGTTTGGAGAAAGACAAACTCGAAAGTTTTCTATTTTTGTGTTTCGAAATATGAATGGCTGAAACAATTGATATTATTGATTTGTGAATGAAAATGAACAAGATGAATCAGTGAGCCAAATGAACTGAAAGGTGGGTAAGGATATGTGAGAGTTGTGTGTATTGATTGAAGTAATGTGAGCTCTAAATTCAATCATTAGTCAACTGTTTTTTTTTTTTTTTTTTTTTTTTTTTTTTTTTTTTTTTTTTTCCTGAAAACCAAAACAGTGGGTGTTTCAACCATCAGAATTGGTGATTTTAAGCACTGTTGATACAATATCTTAAAATACCAAATCGAGACTTGATTGGTAAATTGAATCTGAATCTATTTCAGATACATTCAAGGCAATACAGGTGGTTCAACAGTCTGTATGTATATTACATACAAAGATCTACCTGCTTCTCTCGCATTTGGATGGATAGATTCAAGGTTTGCAGACTCACTATCATCCAAATGAGAAGTTGACAACATTAACTCAGTTTTGAATTAAAATTTATTCAAACATTTTGTACTATTTCGCACTATCCGGTTTGGCGTATGGCTTGAGAATAACATAGTCTTTTTTTTTGATAGATACAATTGCCAATCAAGCTACACCGTCCTGTATATCGGGCTAAAAGTTTTTAATCCAGATGAATGTAGTAAGAAATCACAAGGATTGTGGATTGGCATTGCAGAAAGACATGTCTGTGTAGCTATGTTCATATTTAAAGATGAATAACAGCAGTGGCATCACGTTGGAAAACACCTTCATCAGTCAATCCAAATCAGGTATATTAAGGAGCATAGTGTTTTCCTTTTTTTGCTAGCCCGAGTTGTATTTGTACTGTGCTTCCCTCGATTGCGGTCCAATTACAACTGAAATTGTTCATATTATAATATAAAGCAGCAGTATATCATGAGAATAAGAACAAAATACTGAAAGATATTTTGAAACATGGTAATATCTTACTTGAAACTGTGCACTTTTGTGAATAATTGGACGGCTACATGATATTTGTAAGTGCTTGTTACAGAATTGCAAAATAGAAGGATTATGGTCATGAGGTGGGCGAAAGCAAAAGTGAGAATGCCGGCGACCAAGGAATGAGATCGAAAGGGTTTGGTCTGGTACAAATTTAAGGCCTGGGTGTAAGTTGTGTATGTGCCTAAGGAAGATTGATTACACTAGTCTCTTACATACAAGGTGGGTCCGATTTTGTGTACCTTTCACAAGTGCGTAGACTAATTTCTGTGTACACAACTCCAATGCTTTTGAGTCTTTCGATGGCGGCTAAGTGCCTAAGTTAGCTCAGTGTAACCTTAAACGGCATTAGTTTTTGGTGAACACAGTCTCAAAGCGTGCCTTTCGGGATTTGAATCACGGAGCTGTTCCTTTGAAATCTTCAAGTGTATTGTATTGTATTGTACACATGAAACGAGATTATTCTAAAGTACAACAATTGTGTGTACATTTAATGTAACAGAGGAGAGTGTTTTTAAAAGAGCATTAAAAAGAAAGAAAGAAAGAAAGAAAGAAAGAAAAAAAACTTGGACAGACTGCTGGAACTTACCAAAACCGTCGAGATGCTTAAGATTTGATTGATGCGTGTTTGCGTGCGCACAAATGTTTTTTTTTAACTGTGTACAGTGAAACAAGTAAAGATCCCATTTGATCACAGATGTACACACATTCGCTCTGTAATGACATTTGCTGTGTAATACAAGTGTCTTGTTATATGTACACACGTTCGCTCTGTAATGACATTTGCTGTGTAATACAAGTGTCTTGTTATATGTACACACATTCGCTCTGTAATGACATTTGCTGTGTAATACAAGTGTCTTGTTATATGTACACACACTCGCTTTGTGGTGGTGGTATAACATATTGGCTGTTGTTTTTGTCGTTTTAGTTCGTTTATAAGATTGAAATACATACCCGAGTTTCAGCGCGCGTTGCCATTTGACGGGGAAATGTACAGTATGTACATCACAAACCTTCTGTAGCATTATCCATCCATAAAAGATTCAGATTGATTTGTGTGTGTGTGTACATACACACAGTTTACAGTTTGTGTACAGTTTACAGTACATACATATGTGGACCCATATGTGTGTACACTCGAAATCTGTACACAAAAGCATCTTGGCTCGGTTGCAAATGTTTTCTCAGACAAACATGAGCAATGGTTTTACACACAAAAAAGCAGAGAGAAAGAGCGTAGATGTGTGTACACAAACAGCAGGACCAAGGAAAAAAAAAAAAAGAAACTACAAAAAAGAAACGAATGTGTACAAATGGGAAGAGAAAAAAACCAAAAAAAAAAGTTCAAGTGAAAAAAAAAAAAAAAAAAAAAAAAAAAAAAAGTATAATATTATTAGTAAACTGTCGTCTCATTCTGTTGCATTTCTCTTCTTCTTTCTCTTGCTCCCACTTTTTTTCTTCTTCTTGTACATTTCCTTCAACTATATCGCCATCTCCGCCATCTTCATCCCCTTTCTCCATACTTTTCTTGCTCGCTTCTGCATTTCCATATTGAATCCAAACTAGTTTGGAAGGCCCCTTTTTGCGTTCATCAACCGGGCCAACTGTGCTAGCATGGTCTTGCCATCACAATGATCTTTTTGATATTTATGCTATACGCGATCTCACTGGCACATGCGGCAACCCTAGCTACTGTCGGGGCATATCCCTGTTCCAGTGAACAATCCGACATCTCCGTCTCCAACTTCACCTTCAGCTTTGACAAAAACACAAACGAAGTGTCTTATACAGTCCACGCTTACTCTGCTGTCAACGTCAAAATTCTTGGTATGTCTTTTTGTACACTTTCTTCGCTGCTTCGAGGTTCCTTTGGCCTGAATCGGTGTATGCTAACTTTTCTTTAGCTCGTGTAGAAATTTTCGCTTACGGAAACAGCATTTTGAAAGAGGTGGTAAATCCTTGTTCAACAAATGTCACTGAATTATGTCCTGTAAAACAAGGCAACGCCGTGATCTCGGGAACCCACGAAGTCCCGTCGAAATACACCGATTCAATCACACAAGCAGCCTATCTTGTGCCTGACTTGGAGGGTTCTGTTACCATTGGAATTTTCAACGCCAGCAATCACTCCATACCTTTAGGCTGCTTCCGTTCTGCAATCACCAACGGAAAGTCTACACAGTCGGATGGCGCCAAATACGCGACAATGGGATTGGCAGCTGCTGCCCTAGTTATTTCTGGATTATCTAGTGCTGCAAATGGTGGCTCTTCTGGACCTGCTCCAGCGCCAGCTCCCGCATCAGCTCCAGCACCAGCACATGGCATGCCTTTGGGTCCTTCGGGTGCAGAGGCTCATGCAGCTGCCGGACCAGTACATGCTCTTCCAACGTCTGGCCCTGGAACAAATGTAGCAGCGGGAGGCTGGCATCCTCCCGGATTTGTAGAGTTCTTCCATGTGCTACAGGGAATAGCCATCTCGGGAATGTACACTCTCAACTATCCTTCCACATACAGAAACTTTTCGCAAAACGTCGGGTGGAGTGCGGGTATGGTCACCTGGGAAGGACTACAACTCAGCATTGACAACTTTCGAAACATGACTGGCGGAAATTTAACTGAGTCAAGTTATACCCGACTTCAACAAACAACGCTGATTTATCGTAACAATACAAACGGAGATGCAGAAATGTCACTGAAAGCCCCTGCATCCAACTCAACTTCAAAATTTTCACTGATGAAACGCCTACTTAGAGCTCGACAGGAGATCTCTAACAACAGTGTCCCAGAACAACCAGAGAAGAAATACGTTTCTCTGGTATCCGGAATCAAAGCATATGTGGAAAAATTAACCATCCCTAGCACAAATACTTTCATGACTTTACTGATTTGGTGGGCCATTATTATCGGTATATGCATTATTGCAATTCTTCTTGTAAAAACCGTTTTGGAAATATGGTCTATCAAGGGAAATCCCAAAAAAAAATTCGACGGTTTCCGAAAGAGATATTATATTTTTTTGAGCACCACTTTAGTACGGCTAGTTCTTATTTTCTATGGTATTTGGGTTCTCTATTGTTTCTATCAGTTCAAGATTGGTGATGCCTGGGGTACGAGGCTTTTGGCTGGTCTGCTTTTTGGACTTCTCACAATTGTTCTTTTGGGATTTACACTTAGAATCGTTTATCTCGCGCATCGTGCATCAAAATATCATGGTGGGCTTGAATATCTTTTTGCTCACAAACCCTGGATTAGAATGTACGGCTTATTCTATGACCAGTTCAAGGTTAAATACTGGTGGATGTTTATTCCGTCGGTTTTAGCATCTTTTGGGCGAAACGCTTTTGTGGCATTGGGCCATGGAAATGGCTTGGTTCAGATTATTGGCCAAATCGTTATAGACGCTCTTTTGACGCTACTTTTTATTTGGCTCATGCCTTTTAATACAAAGATGGGAAATGGTATCAATATTGCTATTCAAGTTGTTAGGCTAATATCTTTATGTCTTCTTTTGACTTTTGCCGTCCAATTCAACCTAAATCAAATCTATGCGACCGGTATTGGAATGGCATTGATTGTTGTCCAGGCTATTCTCACAATCCTTTTGATTGTTCTCATTGGTGTGAATGCTTGTTTTGGATTGTTCATGATGACTTGCGGCAATAAGCGCAAAAAGGCAAAGCAAGAAAAAGAAAAGGAAACAGGTCTTCCTGATGAAAATTTAAGAAGTGGGGAGGTTTTCAACTCGTCTTCCAGCTCTAGTATTCAGAAAAACGATATCAATACTAGCGTACGGTCAGTTGGAACTTCTTCCTTAGAAGGTTCAGCATCAAGTGGAAATCTCAAGGCATCAACTGATACAAAGAACCCAGTAAGCGACTATCCTCCAGTACCGGCTATTCCTCAAGAATATCATCGCCATTTTTCAAAAATCGACGCGTCTTCGCAGCCTGAATTTGATTTTTCCGAGGCCAGCACCAAGTTTCCGGAACCCAAATCAAATGTTTTGTGATTCACATTATCCTAATTTGGTAAATGATTTACGATACTAAGTTTTGGTGCTAAAGTTTTCCCAGGTTAAAACCGTTTTGAAGGCAGAAATTATACTGCCCCTAAATTCAAGGCAGTTAAAACCATTTAAATGTTCATACCCGATCCTCGCTTT
Source organism: Saccharomycotina sp. CBS 16003 (assembly GCA_022457085.1). Lineage (NCBI taxonomy): Eukaryota > Fungi > Ascomycota > Saccharomycotina sp. CBS 16003. The sequence goes on along the minus strand of JAJNCF010000036.1, from coordinate 1,228,216 downwards.
GCAACCTAATCTCCATGCTTGTTTACATATACATAGTACATTCGATTCTATATTGGTCACTTAGTTGTTTTTATTTATTATTTATTATTTGATTGTTTAGTTTTTTTTTTTTTTTTTTTTTTTTTTTTTTTTTTTTTTTTTTTTTTTTTTTTTTTTTTTTTTTTTTTTTTGATGAGTTTTTCTTTTTAACATGTATTGATGTGGAGTCTAAATCTGTCTTAAGAATAAAGATTTTTTTTACTTCACCAGGCTTAGTGCTACGGATTCTGGTAACACAAGTGCACTTGAACTCATCGGTCAGCAAATGTAACATCTTGAATAGACGAAAAAATCATCAGCAAAAGCTGGTCAATGACTCAAAACAAGTTGACTTGTTCGATATAGTCTTGACTAGACCCTTGAGCTTTTACTTGAACGTAGCATTATCAAAAATTTGTTCTTCCACAGTGCTTCGGAATCGAAATGATTTAAAAAACTCTACTGTAATACTATGATGGTTATTTTTGGTTTCATGTAACTGTAAATCTTTACATTAACTACACATTATTATGAAGACTATCTTTTCGTTGACCTGTAAATATCGATATCAAACAATGGTACTACATAGTATAATAGGTCCAAAGACCTTGTAAAAAAAATGCAACTAGAAAATTACTTGCTAATAAAAAATATTATTATGTTCAAAAGAGACCTTATGTATTATGCCAAATATGCCTGACCACAAGATATCTCTTCTCACCGCATTAGAAGCGCCTTCATAATACTAGACCCATACGTTATTTTCATTTCTGACACGCAAATCAATACTTTCTTCAACTTTTACAGCCCTGTAGTTTGTGGATGACGCTTCTAAAACCTAAATATTGTACTTTCCGTTTTTTCCCTCTTTGCTCTTACTTCTTTTGACGGTTTTAGGTTTTTCAATGGCTTCAAGATCTTTATACACTTTTTAACAATAAAGTCTTGAGTGCTTTCTCGCTGAGTGAATCCCAGCTTGAGCAATTCAGAGTGGACCAAACGCCGATGTTGGTACACTCCCACGTTAGCCCGTACTTGATTTTTGTTTCCAAACACAGCATGTTGAGTAATCGGAGACTCCGAATAATATAAAATCCCTCCAGAACCAGTTTGAGCAGTTATAGATGGATCATCAAAAGGTTTGAAATTTAACGACAAGTTGAACCTAGTCATGATGCTTGCCACATTTGTAATTGTAGAAGAATCCTTTAGCCCATGATCAACATTAATGTTACTCATCTTCATTAAATAAGGCAGAAGTTCATAATATGAAATCTGCGTCTTTAAAAACGCTGATCTGAAATTCAGTGTGGTAGTTTGAACAATTTCATCTAATAATTGTTTGTTGTTTTTGAGTAGCTCATGAAGCTCCAAATCAGTTCTGAAAATCTGCTTCTTGTTTGTTTTGTGTGAATAACTAGAAAATAAATCAAAACAAGCTAATGGTGCAAACTCATAGTAATCGAAAAAAGAACCATGTTGTTTGCCATAAATTTCTATATTATTATTATGGTCCTCGCGTGTAAAAAATGCTGGTCTACTAAAATACTTTGGGCAAACCCCAGAACATCACCGTCAAATCAACGAGGTTGTTTTAAAATATAATATTCTTTCGGTATGCTGCTCATATCTTACATTTGAAGTTTTCTGAAATCTCTATCAAATGGTATATCTGCGAACATGAGCAGGCTAACTATTGGGCTTTAGAAAAAAATTAAGATAACGAAAACGCGGATAATTTAATACACACTCTAGTTTAGACATTTGAGCAATTTTTTTGCTATCAAGTTATACAGTATGGGGAGGTGGCACCGCATACCCAAACTTTATTTCGGAAATTTCGAAATCACTACATTTCACTTTCAACAAGTTTTTTATATATGAATATATTTTTGCAGTTTTACAGTGACAATCATGAGTAGTTGTAGATCAGGGGAGTTCAATGGTATCCATAAACATGTATTTCGGTTTTTCATGTCGGGAGCAGTAGCAACTTTATCAGTTAAAATCCCAAAAAATGCGATTTTCACCGTTTTTTTTCTTCACTCCATAACTTTTTTGATATCCATTTCAGCTTTTTGTTGTAATACAATTTTTGCTAGCGTTTATCAAAATGTTGAATTCTGTGTATTTGGATTTGCTTGAAAGTGGACGGAGTCTGGTTTTGTACAACGCCAAACCTGAGATACATGTTTTAATTTTTTTGGCAAAAACTAAACATGCCATGAACACTTGAAATATCAAATCGAAAAGTCGTAAATCGGCATGCAAATTAGAGAGATGCATTACCCAAAGATTCTACACTAACTAAAACTTCTTTTCAATTTGATATTTCAAGTGTTCATGGCATGTTTAGTTTTTGCCAAAAAAATTAAAACATGTATCTCAGGTTTGGCGTTGTACAAAACCAGACTCCGTCCACTTTCAAGCAAATCCAAATACACAGAATTCAACATTTTGATAAACGCTAGCAAAAATTGTATTACAACAAAAAGCTGAAATGGATATCAAAAAAGTTATGGAGTGAAGAAAAAAAACGGTGAAAATCGCATTTTTTGGGATTTTAACTGATAAAGTTGCTACTGCTCCCGACATGAAAAACCGAAATACATGTTTATGGATACCATTGAACTCCCCTGATCTACAACTACTCATGATTGTCACTGTAAAACTGCAAAAATATATTCATATATAAAAAACTTGTTGAAAGTGAAATGTAGTGATTTCGAAATTTCCGAAATAAAGTTTGGGTATGCGGTGCCACCTCCCCATACGGTATTAGCGCATCAACAAAACTATGGATTATGGTCTTTAATTTTTTCCGCAAGAATATTCTACCATTTTATAAGCTCAGCATGAGATTTTCCAACTATGAAAATAGGCGATATTGATGTCGAATGAAGAAGATTGAAAGTTTAATTCCTCCTTTGTAACCTATGTAATGTGATCGAAAAACACTTTAATTCGTCTTCTTTCTAGCGCAGAAAGTATAGAGAAAATATAAGAGACTTCAGCTATGTGAATACACTAGGTAGACATAGCTACGAAAGCATCATACAAATCGTTTTATTTCAATTTGTTAAAGCTGTCAGCAATCCTCCAAAAGCGACTTGAATACATGAATTCCTACACACAGCGAATTAACCACTAAAAGTGTAAAATTAACACAAAAGAAAATTAAAAGCTCTTGATTGATATCATATATCTACTTATTTATGAAAATTTGGTAGTTTTAAGAAAGACTCAAATTTGGGAACCTTTGAATATTAAATTCATCGCATACATTTGCCAGAAATTTGTTGTTTTCTACATGTTATTATAATTCAGAAATTGTTCGTCTTAATTTCAACATTAAACATTCAAGAAGTGCTGAGCAAATTTCTAGCATCATTTGCATATATTTGCAGCGGATTTCTAACTTGGCTATGCAATCTTGCCAGTTGGATAAGGTATGGTCATTCATCTTGATTTTCTTGACAACTTGATTAACAACACTGCTTTGTGTTTGACCTTAAACTTAAAACTATATCCCAGCAAAGTGTTATTACCATGTTATTACCATGTTATTATTGTAATTTCTAAATTCAGGCTTATGCAAATAAAAGCAGTTCCAGAATGACTGTTTGATTTGCCTACGCTTCTCAAAGATTAGTTGAAAGCTTAGGATGTTGAACGTGATCATGCCCGCAACTAGGCTTTTAGCAATTTGAAGTATAAACTTGCAGAGTTAATGTGCCGACATGTTAATGATGCAGGAGTATTCAAATAAATTTTTGTCACTTCCATGTTATGCTATTGAATAGCAGATATTTTTTCCTATGTAGCTAAGGATTTCAATACATGATCAGATACTTGAGAAATGAAATTTAGTTTCTACTGCAATCCGGAAAAATAAGGGTGCTTCATGGCTTCTGCAGCAGTCAACCGCTCTTGATGATCATACTTCAACAATCTGTTGATCAAATCGATCGCGTTATCGCTAGCAAAAATTGTGTTTTCAGCATTAATGAATTTCGACCAGGGTTTTTTAGGAAAGGCACCAAAGTCTTCAAACTCTTTTCCTAACTGAATACCATACTTGTGCAAATATTGGTAAAGCTCATCTGTTCCCAAGACTCTAGCTATCTTTACCAATTGATCTGTATTAGAGTTTCCATGAAAGAACGGCTCCTTTTTGAAAATTATCGATGCAAACATGGCACCAAAGGACCATAAATCTAATGAGTAGTCGTAGTATTGAAAGTTAACAAGTAGTTCGGGTCCTTTAAAATATCGCGAGGCCACGCGCACATTGTAATCGGTACCAGCATGGTAGAATTCAGCAAGACCCCAGTCTATCAGTTTTAGCTCGCGTCTTTCGTGATCTATCATTACATTGTGAGGCTTGACATCTCGATGCATTATTCCTTTAGAGTGAGCAAAATCTAAAGCTTTCAAAATTTGGAACATATAATAGCTTATATCGGAGGGCGTAAACGTAGGATAAAGAGTTCTAAAGTCCACATTGTAAACTCTTTCAAAAATTAGAGACGTAGTTTGGCTCTGGTCGTCTTTGACAATGTTCAGCAAGTTGATAATATTAGGCCCATTTTGTAGATTTTGTAAAATTTTGATTTCCCGCTTGATTTTCTTCTTCTTTACGGGCTTCAGCACCTTTATAACAATAAATCTTTTACTATCATCATTGTTTTTGGTAATATCAACACCTTCAAAGACTTCGGAGTATTTTCCGTGCCCGATTTTGAGAGTAATTTCATAATTACTTTGTTCGCCAAAATTAAACACAAAATTTTCGTAATCCCAATATGATTTGGGTTTTGTATCATTCACATGAGTGTATACTCGCGAGACTAACTGTTGAGAAGACATAGCATAGATGAACGATTTAATACCGTAGTGAATGAGTATTGGTGTGTTTGACGGGTAAGTTGATTCTAATGATGTGTTGGAAAGAGCGAAAAGGCTGGAAGTGAGCTATTGAACCAATTTCTAACTCCACCACTCCAAACTTAGGGGGAATACACTGACTGGGTTAGGTCATGCGACAACACAGAAGACAATTTCGAATACAAGACCTTAGAGATGTATATATTTGGCAAATTGTGTAAGACTATTTTACCTACATGACATGATTGTTCATACGTATCAGCGCCAGATCACACGTAAGTGGCAAACTTCTAAGAGTGCTTTTATTTCGCTGCAACTATAGTTGTCACTTTTAACGTCATTGTAAACAACTCAATTAGAACTTTAAACGGAAGTTTACTTGAAATTGCTGTTTTGTGTACATTTACACCAAGTTGATAGCCTTTCAGTTTAGTACATCTTTATCTTGTTACACTTTGAATTTAGCAAACAAATCAATCTCAGCTTTTTTATTTTTTTTAGTTAATCAAACATGAGCTTGAACACTGGTCCAACCAACCCTGCGAACAATCAATATTCATACAATTTAACATCACGGATCTCACTGAAACTGACTCCCTTGTCAAAGAATGGCTCAAAAGTGGAATCATCAGACACCAATTCGTTGTACCTAAGCCCGTCTGAACTACTCTTTGTTGACTCAAGTAATCATGGCAAATACCACGTCCAAGGAAAAGGGGACCAAAACTTTGAAACACTGAAGATTCCGTTGAACAGAATTCGAGACAGTTACGTTGCCACTCCATTGTTTGGGCCCAACAGATGGGAAGCTATAATTTTCCCAGTTTCAAATGGCGGACTTGAGCCTAAAGACGAGGCTTGGACTCTTGTTCTCACCTTTTATGACGGCGGAGCATATGAGTTCGAAGAGCAATTCATCAAGTGTAGAGAAGCCAGATCAAGAGGTCAAAACCACACTGAAGAACTTCCTACATATTCTGAACCACCAGCCTATAGCTGAAATATTAGAGGTTTTTCTTGGAATATGTACAGTTTGGTCTATTATTCAGATCAAGTAAACTGCCCCAAACCTGCATCCCAGTCAAATTTAACACCAGGGATCATCTTTACGTAAATACACTAAATATATTATAGTGATCTGGAATGCACAAGCTATAAAAACGCGTTCACCTGCTGCTGCCGGTGAGAAATATGAAATTCCGTTTTGTAGATTTTCTTGCTTTTTGACCCATCAATAAACCTATTTTACTATTCAAGTGTACATCGTTTTTACTGCTTACAGCGCAATTCTGTTGGTTAAAACTACATTGCAATATAACCATACACTAAAGATATTAGTTGGTTGAAATTAATACAAGTCCAAGTCTTTTGTCAATGACAACGCCCAACACTGCTTCGAATATTACTGGTTGAGTCAAGCTTATTCATTATATTTTTCACAATAATCTAACATTCATGCATCATGATAACAATTTCAGTAATATTGATGTATTTGAGCCCATTTGAATGATTAGTCAAATGTGTCTTTCAAACTTATCAAAATCAATAGGTTGTAGTGAGCAAACGCTGACAAAGTAATCCAATCAACATACGGACTAACAATTATTGAAATCATTTTGATATTGTGGTGACAACAGATTGATTTACGATTTTTCCAGCATCCCTTGATACTCTTATGAGAAAATCTATTTCAAAAAATCTAAGCAAATTTCACAATTTCACAATTTCTTGCAAAAGGATTGCTAGTAATTGCCTCTTTAATACCAATTTCTGAGATTGTGTATATTTTGTTTTGTGTTTCGTCGTATAGCGTTCCATCATTATGGACCTTTTTTTCGTTTCAGTTTGCGTGAAAGTGAAAGTGTGAGTGTGAGTGTGTGGAAATGTGTTTTAGGTAAATATATTAGAAATTGATCAATTGAGACGTGAATAAAACATGCTTGTGCTTGAAGGATCCGGTAGATTCCAAGCAAGAGTCTGTGAATATATGTATGTATATTTCGAATTAAGTGTTTTTGTTCTTTTCAGCAGAACTCGCATATTATGCATCATCATCCATATGAAACTGTGTTTCAAAGTCATTAGGAACCTCGACAAAATCATCTTCGGATGTACTCTCACTGTTACCCGATTGATTGCCGTCGACTTGTTTGTTGGTGCTTCCCAATTTGGGCGCACTTTCTGTTGTACTCATTTGCGAAATCTTGAAAGCCAGTCTATCTGGGGTTCCGATTGGTGCAAGGTATGATGACCTCAAAGGCGAGCCTGCAATTTCGCTGAAATTAGAAGGTTTACGAGTTGACATTGACATACGTGGAGAAGATGTCCAAATCTCACTTGACGAGGGACGTGATCCCCTTCTTTGCCGTTCTTGTGGTGTCAACAGATCTGTCAACGAAGAAGGAACAAAATCCTCTTGATATGCTAAGCTGTCATCATCGTCATCGTCATCTTCTATCGCAAAGTCATCCAAAGTTGAGCTAACTGATTGACCGGCAATAGGTAAGGAAGGCATGATTAAACCCAAAGAAGTACCCGAACCCCCGTTAGTGTTCCAGATAGATTGATTTGATAGGGAACGGTGGGATTTGAGCTGTGATTCATCAGGACGACTCAAAGAGCTAGACCCAATATAGTTGTTTTGTACTAAAGGTTGGGTATGTTTTTTTTGATTGTTGCTAACAGGAACTTGTGGTTGTAGTAAGTTTTGTGCTTGAAAATGTGTAGTTTGAGAATGGACTTGAAGTGGTTTGGTGTTTGCGTTTTGTATATTTTGTGAAGACTGATTGAAGTTATGCTGTTGAGGCGATGTTTTTTGATGTGAACTTTGCTGGTTGACTCTTCTTCCATCCGGCAGAATGTGAGCAAGGGCACACTTTGCACCAAACTTACAGTTCCCCTGAGCATACGAAAAAGACATATAGTTAGCACTGGTTGTGATGAAGAAAATGACCTCAAAGGATGGGTAAAATGCCAATGGCAATTGTAACAAGCAGAATGAATCATTCACAACGTACCTTTTGGAAATATTTACATGGAGACTGACCTACCGGGTCAAACGAATGAGAGAAGGGACACGCGTTACCGGCCTGACATTGACCTTGTCGAAAGAACTTGCACGGGACGTGAGATAGATCTGTTTTGATCACATTAGAAATTGATGTTTTGGATTTTTAACAAAATATTTTAGATATTTTAGATTTTTGGATTTCTCTTTAGACGGTACAGATTGCGTATACGTTTAGAGTTCTTGTTGGTATTCTAGATTGTTACTCACTTTTTTGAGGGGGAAGTTCAGGATGAGGTTGCTGTTGCAAGCCAGTCGAGAGCTTTGAAAATATTGTGTTGTTAGCCTGAGATATGTTGTCTCTTGCTAAAGTAGCAGGGGATGTCATAAGTATTTGAAGGGTATTTTGAAGAGTAGTATCGTGGTGGTTGGTGATTCTGAAAGTTTGTGGGGGTTATGGGAAAGAGAAAAGTTGTCAAGCCAAACAGAAAAACAGAAAAACAGAAAAACTAAAAATCAAAAAGGTGTGGAGACCAAGCAAAAGTATAAGCGTAGGAATCTACCAACATTTTTGTGCCAGGGTGCAATAACCTAGCTTATGGAGTGGCCGGCACATTGATGAAGCCAACTGGTTATATGATTTGTGTAAATACTCATCGTCTGAGGATTCAATTCAGATAAATACCAGCAAAACGGTGTCAATTTATACCGAGCTCATAGATATACATTGGACTGGTTTGCAACGTCTTGGCACTCATAACAGGTTTCAAGGTTTCGGGAAATGACAGTCGATAAGAAATCGTATTTGTATCGACAAAAATTGGAAATCACGGCCAAGAAGAAAGTAGCAAAAACCAGCGTGAGTGATTGAACATCTTTGTAAGCTTTCGGGAGGAAGAGTATCGACGAGAAGACAGATACTACCCAAAATGCATTTTTTTTGCAATTTTTCTAATAAAATCTATTTCAATAATAATAATATTATTATCATGTGTATAGAGCACTGGCCAGTTTGTGTTTTTTATATAGAAAAAGTCATTGGATTGATGATTATTACTGGTTGTGATATAGCCCGAATAGCAAGTGTGTAACGCAGGATTGGGCTATTGTGATCTAAGTTGTTGGCGTTTGCTGGATTGTTCTTGATGAAGGAATGCATTGTAATCTGCTATCAAACCAAACCAGAATAAATAATTATACTTTAGCCACTTTCTGATTGTCAGCTATAAACACATAGCAGTACACACCATAGAAGTAAAGCTACATTGTATCTCAATCTCTTCATAATGTCCGATAATGTAGCAAAGCCGTCGTAACACAGCGACTTAATAACAGTCTTTGTGTATGATTGTACCTGTACACATTACAATCTCAACTTGACACAGCTGTGTTGTTGCTTATAATGCAAACCACTCTACCCAAATACTTCAGCTCATTTATAATATCGTGATATTGCAGAGTCATAGTGGTTTAAGAATATTGTGGCGGTGAATCATATGTACATATTATATTCATAATGCGTCGACAATGTGCGACAACTATTAAGTGAGGGTACAATGTATATCGTCATAATTGTAATTACTACACAAAAGTTGTATCACAAAATTCTTGTAATGACAAATCGTGTGAAATTTACAGTCCATCATGTTTTATATTATTATGTAGTGATGTGATACGCTACAAAAGTCTTGTGCTATGATAAGCTTGTGAAAGCTGCCGATCTTACTTTGGTGATTTGCAACAACCATATTGTGATGGTCAATGTGTATCACAAGCTCAAAAGGTATCAGCTTCCATGCAATGATGTATCCATACAATACTGGCACTCGGTGTTTCAATCATTGCTAGATAGTATATTATACATATGCTAGTACCTTGTTTACGTGAGACTACTTATCTGTGAGACTTACATGTATGGCAACAACTCTGTAGCAAAATGGGGGTTTTTTGTATGCATGGACAAGCCAAGTCATTCAACCCCCCAGTAATGTGCAATTAAATTGTTAAGATATCGCCCCACAATGATAGCGCGGTTGTGGTGTGTGGTTTGTGCCAATGTCTCGACTTCCTACTAGTATTTAAAAATTCAATCTATTTGCAAAATCGTCAACAATGAATAACCGGTTACTGCTATCTGAGTCTTTGTCACATACTTTCTTTTAAATCTTTGCTGATAGCACGTTTTGTTTCAATACTGCAATGCCGCTATGTTTGAGTTATTGAAAATGGTAGAAATCAATAGTGAGTCTTGCAATACATGGTCTTCAACGTTTCATTTAATCTTAATGCTCTCGTACCTCAACGCAGATGCAGTGGCAAATTATGCAGTACCTGTATTTCAAACCAATATCATCTTGAAGCACCGTGTATTCTCACAAAATTATTGTGTTTCAGTCATCATGTCGCGAAAGATTTGCATTACATTGCCGCTGAGCTTCAACTATACTGTAATGACAACTGATATGTATTACGTTGTCAACGAGTCATAACCCTGTAGCAATTATCAGGTTTACAGCAAAACTTTCATATGGGCATGTACATAGTGTAACATTCATCACTACCAGAGTTGTGATATTTGTCGACTTCGCTTTGGTCCTCAATCGTCTCATACATTAACGACGAGCTCCAGTTGTTTTGTGATAGTAAATAAATACTATCATACCATCAATATATTACATGTAAACACTATAATACTATTTAAGTGTGACTTGAAAGTCGTGTTTCAAGATAAAGGAACGTACCATGGCGATTGTTGATATTATATTTGCAGTGTTTACAAATCACATCTTTTGCATCCATAAAATCAATGATTTAATGGAAGTAGACCAGAGTAGGCTTACTATAGAAATGTCTATAATATTATATTTAAGGTCTTTTGAATAAACAGTACTTTTAGTGACCTTGGATATGCTCCTTTTGTTTATTTATTTTTCTTCTTCTTCGATTTGTGTCTTTCAAATGGAATGAAGATACCTGAGAATATGAGGGTGTTGCCGTCTGGATTGATGATTCTTTTTGTTTCGATTTTCACCAATTTGGATTTTATTTTTATTTTTCAACACCACCTCCTTTTTATTTGTTTGATGTCTGTCTTCCCACTGTCTCTTTCTTTCTCTCTCGTTCCCACCATCACCACCACGGCTATAGTTGTCGCCGACCTCTTTCATTGAACAGGCCACCTGCCTCATCTAACCACCTCTCTGGTTTTATTCTTTACTGATTTAACTTCCCCAGAATACTTTTCATTGCAGGCTCATAAAAACCCACATTTTAAAACAACCTAGACTGAGAAGTCATTGACTTTACTTTTACCTGTTTTTTTTCCTTGACTATTGCTATTTCTCTTTTTCCATTTTAATATATATACATCTATTCTACCTGGACGTCTCAATCCGCTATTTATTATATTATGAGCTATCCACCACGCTTAATGCCTCCTCCAAATTACAAGCTGAACGAGCTTTTAGAAGCTATCAAGCAGGAATTCGACTCATTGACGAACGAAGCATCTTCATTCAGAATCCACAAAGATGAGTTTGACAGGAAATTCAGTCAGCAAAATGCTGAAATGCAACAAATAAGACAAACTGTTGCTGAGCTAGAACTACAACACCGAAAAATGAAAGACCGATATGAAGAGGAGATTGCTCGTTTAAAACGTGAACTAGAGCTACGTCAAATTCCTCAACAGATTCAGGCACAATCTCAGCAACAACCCGTTGCTCAAAATGAGTCTTCTCATGCCCAACAGCAACCTCCATCTTTGGGTAGATCCAACACTGGCGTGTTTGGTGGCATCATGTCTGGACAACCTACCTCATTACCTCAACAGCAACAACAACCTCCTCCTCCTCAGACTCAACAAGTACAGATTCCTCCTACCCAAGGTTCTTCGCAGGGGTCTTACCAATACCCCAACGGTTCTAATGGATATCCTTCTAACGGTGGTCCGACTCCTGGTCCTATTCAACAGCCTCCATCAAATCCAACTGCTCCGCCAGTGACCTCCACGCCTAATCCTAACAACTCTAACACCTCGAACGGACTTGCTGTGGCTCTTTCACCAATTTCCAAAAAGCGAAGCGAGGGAACTCCTGCAGCTCATTCCACACCAGCTACACAGGGCGGTGCTGTTCCTAGTACTATGAACAATGGTGGTCAAACTTCGACGCCTGTTACTCCTGCTCCTCAGGTCTCCACCCCAGTGCCTATCAGTCAATCTGATATGAATCAGCTAGAGCAACAAGCTTTGAGTTTGGGTAATGTTTTCCCCGACTTTGAAAAAGTCGCCCCCGAGTTCAAGAAACAGAAGGATGACTGGTTTGTCATGTACAACGACAGGGCTCCTAGAAGACTCGACGTTGAGTTGGTTCATTCACTCGAACACCACAGTGTTGTTTGTTGTGTGAGATTCTCTGCTGATGGTAAATACGTGGCTACTGGCTGTAACCGTAGTGCGCAAATTTACGATGTTAATACTGGGCAGCTTGTTTGCAAGCTTCAAGACGATTCAGCCGAACGTGAGGGCGATCTTTACATCAGATCTGTTTGTTTCAGTCCCGATGGTAAATACTTGGCTACTGGTGCTGAAGACAAAATTATCAGAGTTTGGGATATTAAGAATCGCCAAATTCGGTACTTGTTCCAAGGACACGACCAAGATATTTACTCGTTAGACTTTTCACGCAACGGAAGACACATTGCCTCTGGATCCGGAGACCGCACTGTTAGAATGTGGGACATGGAAAGTGGCCAATGTGTTCTTACGCTCAGTATAGCCGATGGGGTCACTACTGTAGCTATTTCGCCTGATGGCAGATATGTTGCCGCTGGTAGTCTTGACAAGACTGTCCGTGTTTGGGACACTTCTACTGGTTTCTTGGTGGAGCGTCTCGAGGCTCCAGATGGACACAAGGACTCTGTTTACAGTGTTGCATTTACCCCCGACGGAAAGGATCTAGTTTCTGGATCATTGGACAAGACTATCAAGTACTGGGAGCTCCAAGCTCCTCGCAATCTTCAATCCACACACAAGGGCGGTGTTTGCTCACGAACCTTTGTTGGCCACAAGGACTTTGTTTTGTCGGTTGCTTCTACACCCGATGGACAGTGGATTCTGTCAGGATCCAAGGACCGCGGGGTTCAATTCTGGGATCCTAGAACTTCTCAAGTTCAATTGACATTGCAAGGACATAAAAACAGCGTCATCAGTGTTTCTCCCAGCCCAAGTGGTGGACTTTTTGCTACTGGTAGTGGCGATTGCAAAGCTAGAATTTGGAGATACTTTTCTGTTTAAAACTGGATGATTCCAAAGAACAAGATAAAGGAAGCAAAAACAAGGCGGAAACATAAGAAGTATAACGAAATGACGATTTCAACCAAAATTCAAAAGTTAATAATAATATATAATATACTTATATTTGTCGTTACATATTCCAGCTTTATGAAAAGTTTTTTATTGATATTTGTGCCTATTGTTCAATAGATACAGGTGGTGCATGTGTATAATAAGTGTACAGACTTGATACTTGACTTAGGGGAAACTGATAAAGCTTGGTGATTTACACAAGTGTACATAATATTATACAGAGGGGTCCAGTGGCACTGCAATTAGAACCTTATTTTGGAATTTACGTAATCACTACATTTCACTTCCAACAAGTTTTTTAAATCAACAAATATTCTTACAATTTCGTCAAAACAACCATGGGTAGTTTGAAATCAGGAGAATCTAATGATGCTAATGAAAATGTATGTCGATGGTTCATGCCAGTAGCAGTATCAAATTTATTAGCAATTTTTCCAAAAAATGGTATATCCACCTTTTTTTTTCTTTACTCCATAACTCTTCTGATATTCATTTCTGCATTTCGTTGTAAATACTTATCGCTAGCGTTTATCAAGATCTTGAATTCTGTGTACTCAGAAATGCTTGAAAGTGGCAGAGTCTCGACTTGTACAACACCAAACCCGAGGTACTCATTCAGGACTTTTTTGGCAAAATCTAAACATACCGTGAAGTCTTGAAATATCGAGTTGAAAAGAGGTTTTTGCTAGTTTAAGACTCTTTACTGATACCAGACTTTAATATACATACGGAATTATAACTTCTTAATTTGATTTTTCAAGACTTCACGGTATGTTTAGATTTTGCCAAAAAAGTCCTGAATGAGTACCTCGGGTTTGGTGTTGTACAAGTCGAGACTCTGCCACTTTCAAGCATTTCTGAGTACACAGAATTCAAGATCTTGATAAACGCTAGCGATAAGTATTTACAACGAAATGCAGAAATGAATATCAGAAGAGTTATGGAGTAAAGAAAAAAAAAGGTGGATATACCATTTTTTGGAAAAATTGCTAATAAATTTGATACTGCTACTGGCATGAACCATCGACATACATTTTCATTAGCATCATTAAATTCTCCTGATTTCAAACTACCCATGGTTGTTTTGACGAAATTGTAAGAATATTTGTTGATTTAAAAAACTTGTTGGAAGTGAAATGTAGTGATTACGTAAATTCCAAAATAAGGTTCTAATTGCAGTGCCACTGGACCCCTCTGTACACACCATGAGATCTGAACAAGAGAACATGTGACTAGAGGAATTGAGAAAAATCAGAACCAGAAAACTCTGATTACGTGTGCATATACGGGGAAGCAAACTGGCCAATAGCATTGCGGGAATTTGTTTGTTTCAGTATGTGTACATCTATGGGTGCTGTTGTTGCTATACGTGAGTGTGTACATGTATTTACAGTGGAGTACGGCTGTGCACCTGACACGAGCAAACGCCTATGCGGCGAGAAAGTGTGTGTGTGTGTACATGTAATTGTGTTTAGTGCCGGGTTTATTGTTCCGTTTCCTAAAACGGATGTTTGTGATTGTAGATCAATGTACACACACCGTTGAGCAGTCAGAGTGAGCACGGAAGGATACATCCAGTGGATATTTACGCTCAGTGTGTGTACACACATATGCTCAATGGCCAGCCGTCACATACAAGCCTTGGAGGCCAGTTCTAGAAACTGAAAAAAAAATTAGAATAAAAAAAGAAAATAAACAACAGTCAAAAATCTCGGGAAAAACGGTGATTCAATCAGGTTCGAAACATAAATTGATGGAATCTTCAAAGCACAACAACAACAACAACAACAACAACAACAACAACAACAACAACAACAACAACAACAACAACTCGGCCAGATAAGAAATGGATTGTTTAAACGAAACGGCAGTGATGGCTTGTTTCTTTTGTTTTATGTATACATTTTGTATTTATGTATATGCTTGAACGAATAAATGCAAAGCAATCAGTGCTGTTTGATTTTATGTAGTTGCATTTTTGACAATGCCGGTACCCGGAGCGTCAACAAAAATGGCTGTACCGGGCAGCAATGGCTGTGACCGTTTTTGTTGCTAAACAGCGCATCTGAATGATTTATTGATTGATCAGTGGAATTGAAGGACCAGTCAAGTGTTGTTGTTGTTGTTGAACTTCAAACGTTGAACCCAAGTTCAAGCCTTCAAGTGTACACACAAGACTGCTTGACGGGTGTGGCCATGTGACCTTTTGAAACTCATTGGAACAAAGCTCCGGTTTTCATGTTTCGTCATGTAATTGCACTTCCTCGGGATTTGCCTTCAACATCATCAACAACAGTGGCGACAACAGAGTATAATTTATAAGTCCAATGGTACTGGTTGTTGTCAACAGACCCATCCCGCCATTTATTCACTAATAATTGTTGTTTTATTTTTGCCTCTTTCTTCACCATTCTCGTGGTATTTTGTTTTGTAAAACCGTCTTTGACCTGGACTCTAACATCAAAACAACAGCATCATCGTATAGACAACAACAACAACAACATCAATCACCACAACCACAATCTTCCAATTGACTTTTTCTTCTATTCATCATAAACAATCCTTGCTCTAGCTTTGTGCAAACTCACGAATGGCGTAGATTGTAGTGTAACGTGAAATTATAATATGTGTACACACACAATGTGAATATCATATTTTCTTTTCCCCAGAAATCACTTTTTTATTTTTTCTCGTTTCCATTTCCATTTTAATTTCTATTTCAACCTCTTTTCTTCTCTCCTCCCCCTCCTCTTTTCTCCTTCCTCCTTCTTCTCCCAACCGATACCTTTTTCTTCCCCTTCTTTTACTCAAGAATTGTTTTTCAAGATGTTGAGATCATTTTCTCAGTCATCCCGTCGTATTACTCGATCGGCCCTCAAACTTCGTTCTACTTTGGGTGCCTACGTGCATTCCAACAAGTACGCTGTATGTACATCTTCATCGCTACAATCACACAAGTCATCTCTACAGCTATGATCAAAGCAAGCAGGCAAACTGTATCATTCAATCACCTTTAATTGCTCCTGACACTGCTGCTGCTAATGATGATTTTGACCCCTCCCTTCTCCCTTTTGAAATCAACTGTTCAGCTACTAACATCTTTCTCCTTTTTCTCGCAGACTAACGCTGACGATGTTTTCATGCAATCCACAAACGCAAACTACATTGACGAAATGTACGCTGCCTGGAAAAAAGACCCTTCTAGTGTGCACGTCTCATGGCAAGTATGTATACATTTCTTTCTCTTACCTCATTGGCTGTGTTGGCCCATTGGCTAGTTTTTTTTTGCCTAGCTGTTGCTTGCATTATTTGGGAACAATAAAAAAACCACTTTCAAAATTCTTTTCTATACCATTTTCTCGGGACAGAAAAAGAAATCCGAAAACTAACAATAAAAAAGCCAACCAAAATACAGCACAACCAGTTTTGCATACTGATTTGCTGATACTAACTCATCATTTTATGTAACAACAGTCTTACTTCAAGAACGTAGAGTCTGATAGCCCCACCAGCTCTGCCTTCCAAGCTCCTCCCACTATCGTTCCTAGCAACGTTACCGCTGTCCCTGGTGCTCTCCCTACCGGTTCCGGTGTTTCTAACGGTATTCTGGATCACTTGAAGGTCCAACTTTTGGTTCGTGCCTACCAAGTCCGTGGTCATGCCAGAGCCAAGACTGACCCCTTGGGAATCTCCTTTGGTTACTCCAAGACCGCTCCTCCCAAAGAGCTGACCCTTGAACACTATGGCTGGTCTGAGGCCGATTTGGACCGTGAATTCTCCCTCGGCCCCGGTATCTTGCCCAGATTCACTGAGGGTGGCAATGACAAGAAGACTCTCAGAGAAATCATTGACATTTGCGAAACCACCTACTCTGGATCATACGGTGTCGAGTACATGCACATTCCTTCCCGTGAGCAATGTGACTGGATCAGAGAGAGAATTGAGATTCCCCAGCCTTACAAGTACGCCGTTGACGAGAAGAGACGTATTCTTGATCGTCTTATTTGGGCTGTTTCTTTCGAGTCTTTCTTGGCCACCAAGTTCCCCAACGACAAGCGTTTCGGTTTGGAAGGTGCAGAGGCTACTATCCCCGCCATGAAGGCTCTCATTGACGCCTCTGTTGACGCCGGTGTTGAAGATGTTGTCATTGGTATGCCTCACAGAGGTAGACTCAATATGCTTTCTAACGTCATCAGAAAGCCCAATGAGAGTATTTTCTCTGAATTCAGCGGTTCCGCCTCTTTTGATACTGGCAGTGGTGATGTCAAGTACCATCTTGGTGCCAACTACCAAAGACCCACTCCCTCTGGTAAGAAGGTCAATCTTTCCTTGGTTGCCAATCCCTCGCATTTGGAAGCCGAAGACCCCGTTGTTCTTGGTAAGACTCGTGCTATCCAGTTCTACAAGGGTGACCACACTGGTGAAAAGGCCATGGGTGTTCTTCTCCATGGTGATGCCGCTTTTGCTGGTCAAGGTGTTGTCTTTGAAACATTCGGTTTCCTCAACCTTCCCGCATACAGTACTGGTGGTACCGTTCACATCATTGTCAACAACCAAATTGGTTTCACTACCGACCCCAGATTCTCCAGATCTACCCCCTACCCCTCTGATTTGGCCAAGTCGATTGATGCTCCCATTTTCCACGTCAACTCTGATGATATGGAAGCTATGCACTTCATCTTCAACCTTGCTGCCGAGTGGAGACATACTTTCAAGAGTGATGTGATTATTGATGTTGTCTGTTACAGAAAGCACGGTCACAACGAGACTGATCAACCTTCCTTTACACAACCTCTCATGTACAAGAAGATTTCCGAGAAGACCAATGTTTTGGATCTCTACTCTAAGCAATTGATCGAAGAGGGATCTTTCACTCAAGAAGATATTACTGAGCACAAGAAGTGGGTCTGGGATATGCTCGAGGGCTCTTTCAGCAACTCTAAGGACTACGTTCCTTCCAACAAGGAGTGGATGGCTTCTGCCTGGGACGGTTTCAAGACCCCCAAGGAGCTTGCCACCGAGGTCCTTCCTCACCTCCCTACTGCCGTCGAGGAGCCTGTTCTCAAGAAGATTGGTGAAGTCATCTCTACCCCTCCTGAGGGATTCAATGTCCACAGAAACTTGAAGAGAATTCTCAACACTAGACTGAAGACTGTTACCGAGGGTAAGAACATTGACTGGTCTACCGGTGAGGCTCTTGCCTTTGGTTCTTTGCTTAAGGAAGGATACCACGTTCGTCTTTCTGGTGAAGATGTTGAGAGAGGTACTTTCTCCCAACGTCACGCCGTCTTGATTGACCAAGAGACCGAGGAGAAGTTCACTCCTTTGCAACACGCATTCCCCAAGGAGCAAGCTGAAATCACCATTTCCAACTCTTCTCTTTCTGAGTACGGTGTCATGGGTTTCGAATACGGTTACACCTTGACCAACCCCGATGCCCTTGTTATTTGGGAAGCCCAATTCGGTGATTTCGCCAACACTGCTCAAGTCATTATCGATTTGTTCATTGCTGCCGGTGAGACCAAATGGCAACAACGTTCTGGTCTTGTTCTTTCTTTGCCTCACGGTTTCGATGGCCAAGGTCCCGATCACTCTTCTTCCAGACTCGAGAGATTCTTGGAGCTGTGTAACGAAGACCCCAGATACTTCCCATCTGCTGAAAAGTTGAACCGTCAACACCAAGACGCCAACATGCAAGTCGTCTACCCCACCACACCTGCCAATCTGTTCCACTTGCTCAGAAGACAGATGCACCGTCAATTCAGAAAGCCCCTCATTTTGCTGTTCTCCAAGTCGTTGCTTAGACACCCCTTGGCCAGATCTTCTATTGAGGACTTTACTGGTGACTCCCACTTCCAATGGGTCATTGAAGACAGTGCTCACGGTGTTTCTATTGGTCCTAAGGAGGAGACTAAGCGTCTTATTCTTACCACCGGTCAAGTGTTTACTTCCTTGACCAAGGCCAGAGAAGCTAACGAGGTCAAGGATGCTGCCTTCCTTAGAATTGAGCAACTCCACCCCTTCCCCTTTGCCCAAGTCAGAGATGTTCTTAACAGCTATCCTAACTTGGAAGAGATTGTATGGTGTCAAGAAGAGCCTCTTAACATGGGTGCTTGGAACTACGCTTCCC
Organism: Saccharomycotina sp. CBS 16003; assembly: GCA_022457085.1. NCBI lineage: Eukaryota > Fungi > Ascomycota > Saccharomycotina sp. CBS 16003. Next base: position 1,208,806 of record JAJNCF010000036.1, on the reverse strand, counting down.
AAAGACTGGCCACCACTCTCAAGGATACTGAGAAGTACGCCGATCTTCCTTTGAGATATGCTGGTAGAGACCCCAACAGTGCCGTCGCTGCTGGTAGCAAGAAGGCTCACCACGATGAAGAAGAGGCTTTCCTCAAGGACGCTTTGAGATACTAATTCGAAAGTTTGGTATTTACGCATGAAGAAGAGAAGTATAAAAAAAAGTAAAAACATAATTTATGATAATTGAAGTGTACAAACAATAATCCACGCTGTACTTTTTGTACATTATTTGCTAGTTTATTTTTATGTGATGACTGGACTATCTTTCTTGAACGTAGTGAAATATATTATAATGTCGATAGATGAAATTATTGTAGTAGGAACTACAGACACAGGATATTTGCAAGAAAAACAAAAGTAGGAAAGCCGTGCGTCTTTCAAAACGTCACATGAATTGTGTGCAACGACGCCGTTTAAGGCACGGCAAGCAAAATAAGAAAAAAAATAAGGAACGGTTTTGACGTTAGCTCGGCACACGGAATTGACCAACGAGCCTTGTCGAGGGGAATTTACGACATAGGAGAGAGAAAATGAGAGAGTTAAAGCGGGCAAAGAGCGTAACAAGCGGAAAGGTCAGGAGAACAAGAGAATAATAACAAAGTACATACACATACGCAGGCTGTAGCAGCGTTTTGTTTTTAATTTGAATAGACGGGTAGTGGTGATGACGTGTGGTTCTTTGTGGGGAAGGAGAGTAAGGATTGAATGTGAGCGGACGAGCCCCGGGTGTCTTGTTTTTAATTTTTAGTTCTTAACCCCCCTTCACGGTGAGGAGTCGTCAAGACGATGCGAAAATTATGGTGATGCGCGCTTGGTTGGACAGTGCCCGACTGGGCTTCAGCAAGGAGTAGGCGATAATTCGCAGAGATGCTGTTTGAATGCATGCCATGAGCACTGGACATCACTAGTTGGCAATATTCTGTGGTTCTGTAGTTGAAAGTGCAGCCATGAGAGTATCTATCGCCAATTGAACTGATTGATCCAATGCTTATTATTCATCTTCCCGGACTCGCGGGTGTTGGCAAAAACCAACCTGAGTATCACCAGATTCTGTATCTGAGCCCAGGCAACGCGAATGCTGACATGTGCACAGGTGTGTATAAATGTATCAGTTTCAGCCGTACGTTGGCCAAATCCAGTAGCCTCCCCCCAGAAATTGAACAAATTGGAAAACTGAAAAGTTACATTTACAGAGAGGGTCCGGTTTTTGTGTGCATTGACAAAGACAGAACGAGCCCTGAATCAAGTACACATTCCAGCAACTATTCGACATGTCGCAATGCCTCATTGACTGGATTTTACATTGACAAACGAGCCATCTAATGTTTATACGCTGTTGAGGTTTGTAAATCCATTTACCCAATCAGCCCTCGCTTCTCCTGTTCACGGGTGCGAAAGCCCTCAAATTGCGCTCCGGATATTAATCGCCATTGCAATTCGTGCGTGTTTTCACAATTGAATACTCGCTCATGTATTCTTTTGCTGTGAATGGCTCTTTTCTCCCCCCTAAGAGTCTGAAAAGGCCTTCTCAGCCTTGCCGGACTTCACCACGCCACCTGGCCTGATATTCCTCTGCCTCTGTCTCTTTCCCCATTCCTCCAATGATGATCGTGATTTCAAGAGCCAGTTCAGAACTTGCTTCTTTTTTGGTCTAATCACCTTATGAACGTACTAATTGTAAAGTCTCAGGGTCCGGCTCATTCCTCCCCTCACTCTTCATTAATTCCTCTCGGATATCGTTTTTTTTCTTTCCATTTTCATCAAAATATCTACTGATTTTAAATTCTGTATATCTCTCATCAAGGCATCATGTTAAAAGTACTTAAATGCGCTGTTCCCGTCTCAAAGCGTGCTATACTATTGCTGTCGCCATCTCCAATCATTTCAGCTAAAAGACACTTTTCAATCACAAACCCGATCATGACTTCTATCCCTACTACTCAAAAGGGTTTCACCTACAAATCAGACAGAAAGCATCTTGTTCTTAAAGAACTTCCTGTTCCCAAGCCCAAAGCTGGCGAGATTCTTCTCAAAGTAACCGCCGCCGGCGTTTGTCACTCAGATCTCCACGTCCTTGACGGATCTCTTCCTTTCCCGGGCGAACTAGTTCTTGGTCACGAAATCGCCGGCGTTGTTGCTCAAAGAGGTCCCGGAGTCGACCCCGAAAAGTATCCCGAAGGCGCTCTGTTTGCAGCCGTGGGTGTCAATCCATGCGGCACTTGTAAGGTCTGCCGTGATGGTAAAGATAACTTGTGTACTGAGCCAACTCGCTCGTACTTTGGCCTGGGTACTCCGGGCGGATACGAACAATACCTTGTGGCCATGCCCCACAATCTAGTCAGAGTCCCCGAGGGAGTTTCTGCTGAGGTTGCTGCTATCACCACCGATGCCGTACTGACCCCATACCACGCCCTGAAAAAGGCCGGCATCAACGGCATGTCCAGAATTCTGATCATTGGCCTAGGGGGTCTGGGTACCAATGCCGTGCAAATTGCAAAGGTGTTTGGTGCACATGTTACTGCTTTCGACCTGAGAGAGTCTTCATGTCAACTTGCCAAATCCCTTGGCGCTGATACCATTTTGGACAGCCTTGACATTGATACCGAATGCGGTAATTACGACTTTGTCGCTGACATTGTCGGAATCCAAAGCACTTTTAACATTGCCTTGAAGCAAGTTAAGGCTGGCGGCGTTGTGATTCCTCTTGGTCTGGGCTCTCCCAAACTCACCTTTGAAACATCTTCTGTCTGCTTTAGAGAAACGAGAATTCTTGGTTCCTTTTGGGGAACTTCTTTAGACCAGCTAGAAGTCTTTGATTTGGTTGCTCAGGGTAAAATCAAGGCCCAAGTCGAAACTGGAAAGTTTAAGGATATTAGCAGTATTCTAGAGAGACTTGAAAAAGGCCAAGTCAAATCGAGACTTGTGCTAACTGATTTTGACGACATCTAGATTTCTTCTACATGCCAGACAACTATTGTCTGTATTTTATAATATTACTATGAAGTTATGTACGTACAAATGTTTAATGAAGTGTTACGTTTTGAGATACCAAATCTTTTCAAAATGTGTACTAAAAGCAGGTCAAGTCACAACGTGTACTAAGAATATTTTATCAACACAATAAGTTCTAGTATGCTGCGCAACAACACGCGGCAAGATAGTTGCAACATGGGCTTTGATATAGAAGAGACGTAGCTCCTTATATCAGGAATAGAATAAGTTTGGATTTGTAGCTTATAGCACATTTGATTATGATATAATTTTTAGCATGTAAGAGTCCTTAGTTCTGTTTCTTGCTATCCATCAACAAACCTATAATAATATATTTACATGATGGAGAAAGTATATACTGATCACAATCAATATGTCACTAGGGCTATAGACCAATCGTACATCTCTTGTAGCAACATCCAAAACCCGTTGTGCTAGTTTGATTCCAAACTAGCTTACAGTGGTAAACAAAATTATGGACAGTAAATTTACCAAGTGTCCACAGTACTACTGGTATTCTACATTAGCCAATATTTGCATTCTTGAAAATAATCAATCTGTATACTTGATGAACAAGCTCCTGCAGAAAATACAAGGTTCGCATTCTTTTACGCTTCGGACCTGTCGGAATCTATTGGCTTTCTCACATCTGATAACCACAAATCCTCCAGGAGAGTGTTCGCAGTTTCTCGACTGGCTGGATCAATCTCAAGAGTTTTTTGCAAAAAACGCATTCCTAATTCGCTCATTTGATCCGGAGTTGGGAGCGCCGGTTGCTGTCCTGCCGCAATGTGATACATGATAGCCCATTCGTTATCTAGATTGGCCCAAGGTCTTCTTCCTGTCGCCATTTCAAGAACACAGCATCCTAATGACCAAATATCCATTTTGGAGCTTTCTTTTTCACTAGTAGCTCCTGTAATTACTTCAGGCGACATGTACATAGGTGTTCCTGTTAGCGAGTTGATATTTGCCTCGTTTCCTATGGCAGGATTTAATGAAGCGACAGGCCCCCCACGTCGAGTTTTGCCACTATTGGCAATGACTTTAGCTGCTCCAAAATCAACAAACTTGATGACACCATCGTGATCTAATAGAATGTTTTCCGGCTTAATGTCTCGATGAACAATGCCCTTGCTATGAAGATATGACAATCCTTCCAGCATCTGGACAGTATATACTTGAATAATGTTTTCTTCTTCGATTCTTCCATACTCGAGTAGTTTGGCAAGTGAGCCTCCTTGACAATACTCCATAAATATGAAGACACGATCACGATGCACTTCAACTCCTCTGTATTCAACAATATTAGGATGTCGCAGCATTTCTAAAACTGTCATTTCATCTTTGATCGATTTCAGCACCTGCTTCATACTTTGTGCATCCTGCATTCGAATCTCCTTAACTGCCATAACCGACCCAAAATCAAGATCAACCGCAGCATAAACTGAGCCAAAAGAGCCTCCACCAATAAATCTTCCTTGCTGCCATCTGAATGAATTGTGCACAAAATTGGATGACAGAAAAGTAAGCAATTCCGCGTTATCATCTGTCTCGTCAATGACCTTACCCATATTCTGATCAGATTTCATGTTGGCCTCCAAAGACTTGAGACTTTTCATAACATTAGCATGAAATTCTTGAATAAGATCAATATCGTTCTTTTCTTCAGGCGTATTTTGCTTTTCTCCTCTTTTTAAAACCAACTGTGTACGTTGGGCTCTAGATCTAGCCCCCATGATGTCAAAATGTGAAATCAACAATGACATGCAGCCGGCGACCTTCATACGCAACTTTGTAAATTGCTCGTCTGATATTGCAACAATGTTTATTCCTCTCGTCATGACCATTGTGAACTCGATAGCCAAAACAGTCCATCGGAAGACCCTGGGATCCGATGGTTCACAATCATCACAGTTAAAACTTAGCCATTCGATACACATGTTTATCAGTTTTATGGCTAGATGACCACGTCTTGATCCATCCATGATACTAATTCCCCGTTGACCAAATTCTCGTGCAAACACAAGCAGATTTTGAACAACTTCCGGATGTTTTTTGAACAAATTTCTGAATCTTGAAAGCTCATCAATAACTGCTACTGCAATTTTGAACAAAACTTTTCTAATTTTTGCAAGTTCCAGATTAACATTAGTCAAACTTGACATAGGCTCAATAACTTCATCAAAAATATCTTCGCTTTTAGTCAGATTGACAAGTCTGCTGTGAGCCACTTTTAGATGCCCTGTACCTCCCTCAGAAACAAGTCTAATTTTTCCAGGTTTGATATCTATCTCAGAATAAGGTGTACTGAGCTCCACAATTTCACCTTCCCAAGCCAACGGCTCTTTGATTGCACATAATATAAGATATTTTTCAACAGTTCTTGTTCCATCGGGAGGAACCACTGAATAACCTCTTAGTAGTAGCTTGATTGCCTCAGTATCCCCCTTCAACAGAGGGTCGGCAATAACGTAGATACCATCAGTTTCGTAGGTTCCAGTGTATACAAGAAAATGATTACTTTGTCTCAAAGCCTCCATAAAGCGTTTCAAACGCAAAGCGGTAAATGTAAACTCCAGAGAATTTTCGTATTGTAGCGATAAAAGTCTGCACAAAATAATGTTAAAAACACGAATCAGTGTATATCCTGTTGCAACTATACATACTTGTAGTAACGAAGTAGTTTTCGCTGCGCTTTACGAACTCTTTCTGTCGTATGCGAGTACCAACGTTCAACTTCAATTTTACCGTTTTCCGATGGCGGATCCTTGGTCTGGAATTTCCAGTATGTCAATAGTTTAGAACACATTTTTGTAACAAGTAACGAAGCCATATCTGCCACAACTATGTCACCTCCTTCAACAAAGTTCGAAACCCGTTCCAAAAAAGTATAATGACTTTCAAATTTATCGATTTCTTTGATACCAATGTGAGATTGTTCTGCGGCTAGATCCAACTTATTTTTTGAAAGCGTGAACAAAAATTTCATACAGTCGAGCAGAATTGAGTCAAACTTAGGATCCGGTTTATATTTAATCCAGTCAATATCAGGAATCGGTGCAGTATACTGAACGTTTCTTTCTTTTACTAAAAGAGCCATTTGAAGGTATAATGAAAGATCCTCAATTGTTTGGTCAATCAGCATTGGAGTAGGCATAGTCATTTTAGCAGCATAAACTAGACGTTGACTAACTAGTTCCTGAATCAACTGAACAGGAAATTTCATTAGCTTCATTAACCCTTCTGTGTGGACGGGGAGCTTCATATTTTTAAATTCCTGTAAATACTGAACGTGCCCTTCTCTGGCTCGACCAATTACCGGTCCAATTGTCGATTTGATTTTTTCATTAAAGATCTTCATAAGATCTTCTTGTTTAATAATTCGATCTACTAAGGAATTAGGTTCGGCCATACCTGAAGTTTTGCTGACATCAGGCGGTAACGTGGGGTCGGTTGCTTCATTTCCAGTCCACACTTGAAGTAGGTTTATTTCTCTATCCATCCATTCTGTAATAGTTAACCAGGTGGTAAGGGCCTCTAAATGTTTTTGGAAATCTGGATCTCTATAAAGAGCGCTTTTCATTTTCATGATTTGCGACGATTGCCATAACTGCTCACAATATTCTAGCTTTGAAAGGACCTCATTTACTTCTTTGACTGTACGTTTAAGATCGCTCGGATTGGAAACCTTGAAATCCATTATTTCGTGTAGCTTCGATTCGGAAGATACCCGTGCATTTTGTATCACTGTTTTTTGTTGGTCAATAGATCTTCCACACATTCTTGCTCTCAGTTCCATCCACAAATCATCTTCCTTCATGGAAAGAGATACATCCGTGCTCTTCTTTAATCTCAGTTTTTCTAATCGTAATACTTCTCCTGTGATAACAGACGCAAGCATTGCTTGCCACTCTAGTCTTTCTGGTAAGCTCTCATCGTTTTCCATTTGTTCATGATTGTATGATGCCTCTAAGAACGGATAGTTTGTAACGTTGTCGATATATTCATCATCAAAGCTTGTTCCGACACCTCCAAACCCAAGTGTGCCTCTAGGAAAATCAAGATCGTCTTCAGTTTCCGAGTCGATATCAGAAGGCGTGGCAGTCGTAGAGGTTGACAGAGACATTCCGGACTTTGTAAGAGACATATCGATAGAGCCCGAAGCACCTAGTTTAGGACTGATGATGTTCATAGATTGAGGTCTGCTTCCAGAAAAAGTTTCTCTGCGGATAGCAGTACCTGACGAAGGTGAAATCATTGTAATGGCTTCTGTACTCAACGCTAAAGAAGCTATGATAAAGACTTACAGCTCGAAGTAATTTGTGAAACTGGATGATTCTGATGTAAAATGTTTGAAAATAATCAATCTATTTACAAGCTGGTTTTCGTTCTCGGAATATTTAGTTGTATATGAGTGGGTATATTGGTAAAACTTAGAAGTGTTGTTTTGGAATGTCCCTGGTGTATATAAGGCTAAGCAGCTAAAGCCTGGTCACTTCGTTGTTTTTGAAAAGGATGAGCAAGTCGCTGAATAGTTGGAACAAAAAAGCTCCGAGCCTAACAGGATGTAATATGTAATTGCAAAGACAAACTAATAGAGATGAGGAAACGTTTGTACTCAAGAAACCCCAGCGATGTCTGATTATCGTAACTATAGGACGCTGTTACCAAAAGAAGTACTTATCACGTGAAACTCGAGCTACCAAGTTTTTTGGGACAATTGAGTTTTTTTAAAAAAAGCCTGTCAAACACTCTATCACTTTGGACTGGGAAGCTTTGTAAATGAACGCTGTATCAGCTTAGTGTTTTGGCAACCAAAATATCGGTTTCGTGGTGGCCGCTAACAATATGTCGAAACATGTTACTTTACATGCTATTTGAGCAAATAGCCGTACGCTTCATCTCTCATTCTTTATAGATCTAAAGGATTCAATCAAATATGTTGAGAATTCTTGGCTTACCGATGCATTGCTCTACATTAGTCCCCTATAATTCTCATAATTTCTCTGATGTGATCTGTATAACATTCAAAATCTCATGTGTATTAGTACAAGTCGTCTTGAAAATATAAAACATGTCATTTAGATTTGTTTTACTTCTGAACTTATTAACTGTATTTACACCATTATTATTTAGTTTTCTTCAAAATCGGCTCAGTTTCGGTTACAATCATAGAAATCGTATTTTGGTATGACGATTTCTGAGTAGTGTTCAAATCCACCTGTTTTTTACTTGTTTTTTCTAGCAAATACCCTGCTACAATATTTAGAGAGAAATCTCAGAAAAGCTTTTGGTTTATGGATCTAATGTTGTGGAATAGTAACATCACAAAAGACTATTTTACCACTGTGGGAGTCACATCTACACAGTTTTACAGTAGTATAAAACTTTAGTAATCATAATTCAATGACCTGAAAAGAAGTATTGTTTTGTACACTCATTTGTCTGTTCAAGTTCGTATTAAAGCTTTACTAAAATTTTAGGAGAAAAACAATGACATGTTAATGTACCAATACTAGTATCTTATCATTGCTGCAGAACACACATCTGGGGTTTCTGAACTTTGATAGAATACTATATTAACTGTTGAGATACGTAAGATGGCTTCTATTTCATATTATAATATTATTATAAAAACTTAATTTGACAAATCAGAAAGCTATATTTTATGATATTTCCCCAGATTTTTCTTGATTATTGGTGAACCCCAACCTTTTTGTAGAATATTAGCAGAAATATGAATGACAATACTACAAACGCACAAGAAACCT